>OX465580.1:75930370-77130370 GCA_950022655.1 Alentia gelatinosa
TTGCAAGACGACTGCCTCCACATTACAATATGACTCCCCAAAACTGGTAGGTATCGTCCAACACCAACTGGGCGTCATGCCCAGTGAGGGCATGGAGGTCTTATATAAAAGGCCACGATGCCAGTCACAGCTGACCAGTTCACAGGGGTCATAAGATTTCTCCTCTAGAGAATCTGTTTCTCCAACATGTCACGCCTCACTCCTTAACGTGTGGGGGTATCCAGCATCTAGTCGAGGACCGCACACCTCTTATGGAGGTCCGGCAATGGGGGATGTGGTCTACCCCATAGCCGCCTTGGATCCTATCATGATCCTATCATGATGTCAGAACGATTCTTGTTCGGTTTTCTGACATAACGAGTTTCACCTTCAGATAACTTATCTAAGTATACATGAGAACAAAAGATCAGGTTGAAACGAAAATTGAATAATGATCATTACTTGGGGACCAATAGAAAACGGTCTACGAGACACAATGTAAAGCGTCGGGGAAAACGCCCGCATAGTAGAGCAGCAATGAGCCAACAATTTTAATGAACCTCGCGCGTCAATTTCACCAGATAAATCATATACCAAAATGAAGCCATAAACGTCCCCTGATAGAATTAACTTCATGAGAGGTCAGGCTTTTTGTAATATTTTTATATTTTCGGTTCGGTTTCCATGGCAACATAAATTTTTTTCAAAAAGAATCACATCAGACACACTTTTTGGTCATAACCTTTTTTATTTTGCACATTCTTTTCGTCCAACAGGCACCTAACTTGATACCTGGCACTTATGAGGAAAAATCTTAGTGTTTAAACAAACTGGATCCGACTGTATCAAGAACTTAAAGCACTGGGGTTTTAGTGCGTGGGTTGAGTGCGTTTTCTCCCAGGATAAATAGCTATTTAAAAAAAAGAACTACGTACACAGCAGTGACACTTATAAATGCGTGTACCTTTGGGTTGCACTTCATTAGTTCCACAGACCAAGATGAATGACTGCTGGCCATCCCTTTTAAATATGCATGCTGACCAGTCAGAGCGGCCATAAACCAAGCTCGCAACATCCATCTTACCATTTCTTCATTCAAAGAGTCCACAAAGTAAATACCTTTCAGATGTTAAACCTATATATTACACTTGCAGAATATGAGCACGTATTATTGCATGGAGACTGTAATCAGTGTTGGAATGTGTATTGTTTGGGATCTGAATGAGGCAGACATTTATTTCATCTTTGAATTATTCAAATGACAATGTTCAATTATGGTGTGGGTGGGTAGTAAATTTCAAACGCCCATTTTTCCTAATATTGTCGGGGCACCTTGGCGTTACGTCACTTGGAAGGTACTTACCGAGTTACATCTTTTCTGGAAGGTAGAAGACAGCGCCAAATCTATCTCGAACTCAATTACACTCGTCATGCCAATCTTCCGACTGCAATACATGATCATTCTCTTCCTGCATCGAGGACTTCGGGATATAATCTGCAATATGTTCTATTGAGTAGGTTTGAATATGTGGATTATCAGTAAAAGGTTAGTATATGCTAGGAGGTTGAGATCGCATAGAGACTCTACTAAGAATTCAATTAATAGTACCGGCTTCAGTTAGTAGTGTACGGAATTCACTTCCTCAGGTGCCAAGTATGTCTTCATGTACATATCAATTAATGTCCACACGTCAACATATGATAATGAATATTTTCGCCCTCAATGCATACAATCTGCTGTAAATGACCAATCCCTATTTCTCCTTTCATAGGTCTGCTACAGAACAGTTTTATCAGAACCTAAATCATTATGGATTCATACATACACATAGCTTGTCAAGCCTATAATTGCAGCAATGCCAAAACAGAACTAAATAAGTTTGATAAATAAATCTATTTTCAAGGAAATCGTATCTGATGCACCTGTGAGGATGTCAATTCAAGATAAGTGCAAAGTCAGTGAATATTATGAAGCCAATACGGATGGATTGCGACCTTTTTAATATCCTCTTTGTGAAAGCCTGGAATTGGTCAGAGGCAGGTGTTCTTGCAGCTGAGCCTTCAAGTAGGTGCAGTGTAATGATCGCTGACATCTTGATGGACATCCTGAGCAGAACCGAGCGAAAAACAAAGCGTCGTCTTGCAACTGTGACATGTAAAAAGACTAGAATATGAATGATGCGAATGAAAAGGATGATAGACGTTGCAGGAAAAAATGGCGATAAGAAAGGAGGCCGTGACAAATAGTTAAGAAATGCATGTCCTGACATAAGCGATAGCATGGAAGTGATGTTGTTCTACGCAAGATGAAGGCAAAAGGAATTGTACCCAAGCCATCCTTTTAAAAGGTTCTGTACGCAGGGCACGTGTTGCATGATTTGCTTTGTGGAATTGTGTTACACTTCCAAGAGTGGTTTTATTTATTTCTTTACAAAAACGTACATGGACCATGTTTCCTGCTTTCACAGGCTTGGTAATGGATATTTTTGCATACTTAGCCAACCAAAACCTTCGCGTTATCGTTGATATTGAAATGGACGTCAATCTTTTCGCAGATAGCAAATGCATAATTGTATATAATAATCGGGGAATGCATAGTTATGATTTGAATGATTATAATAAATTACACAAAGATGTAGTATCTGCTAATCTCAAGTACACGAGTCTGCATGATTTCATTTCCAGTTTAATATGATATCAATCAATCTGTTAAAAAACATGTAGGTAAATATCATGATACAGATCTATATTCTAATACATTTAGATGGCTGCAGTTTGAATTGTATGCACATAGATATTGGACATGCGGAATATTCAATAGCGCTTTCTTCTTATTTATATCTTATGTGCGCACACTGTTTTTGCCTTTACAACAGAGTCGAAAGTTAAATGTAACTTACCCAGATGGAACGCTATTAGAATAAAGCCTTTTTGTCATGGACCTAGCCTTACAATAGTTATCCCTCTGCCGATAACGTTTCATACGCGGCCTTAAAGATGATATAGAGCAACAGACCGTGGAGCCTACAGGTCATTTCTCAATTCGGAGAATTGTAGGTGTAGGTGAAGCTCTAGGTGACCTTGTAGTAATTTATACATGGAGAATTTGAGGCGCCAAGCCCAGGGACCGGTTTTTAAGACGGGATAATCGTAAATACCGACTGTTTTGAGGCCCTATTCTAATTATCATATATTTGGCGATAATTATCGAACTTGGGACCAATGGTATTTATATATATATATTTTTTTTATTATTCAGTAAATGGGATTTGGTACAATCATCTTCAATGGACGCTCTTCCTTGGACCGATCCAAAAACCTTGAAAACCGTCTTGAATATTTGATATTCATTATTAACGATTATCTCGTTTAACAAGCGGTCCCCGTAGTGGGCCTGTAAATACCTGAGGTCTCTCATAAGGCCTGTTTCCATTGGCAGACGAAACCAGTTTAGAATTTGTTTAGTTCTACTAAAAGCCCATTTCCGTCACCGATCTACAGCCAGGAACAACCCACGGACCTTTGTCACTGCTGATGAACAATGGTATGCCACTTGCCAGGGAAATTCGGATAATAGATACAATATAGACTGGTTTCAGATGAAAGCGAGGGTCCGCTTCTTGGAGTTGACTCGCGGGGTGCAGTGAGATCGCTGTGTGCAGTGTGTGTTGACGCCCCGAAATAAAATTATCAGTCGGAGTAAATGCTTTATAACAGCTTTAACAGTAAGCCATTGCGTATAATATAGTAGGAGCAATTAGTATACTTTTTGATGTACAGTGATGTTTGTTTTACAGGGATGATGCAGAAATGATTCTGAATGACAGGTAGAGTCGGTCATTGAAAAATAGTAAGTAAAGTAATGCCATCTTATATCTTTATAAGCTTTGCTTGTTTACTTTACAAGATGCTTAGGGGGCTAGGTTACTGATGTCTTCTAAATTGACATATCTACCTTTACAACTATACTTGTATTCCCCTCTGTACATCGTCAACTAACTGAAGTGCACACTATGTTTACGTTAGGATATGTTTACGTTAGGATTTGCTAATAAATGCTCAAATATTACACCGTCACCCACCTGAGATACTCAGTTTCAAGACCTGTTAGGTGCCATGATACATAGTACTTAGAAGCGCCGACTCGTAAGAATCTGTCAGTCTGCACGCCGTGTGGTCAGTTGTCATGGGACTTCCCCGGGCCAGAAGGTTCTTATAGTGCTGAGGGATCAGGTAAACCATGGCAGGTGACGTGAGGAAGACTGGAGAAAGGTCCCTGAGGTGTTTGACGCAGGCTTCTAGGCATCCCGGTGCTGAAGCCACCGGTGGCTACACGACTTACTATAATTTTATCTGCATTTATATATCATATGATATTATATGTATAATGTATGTATCTATACAGTTATATTACTTAAATAATTTTATTTGCCCAGGCCAAACGTCTTATATATACCTCCTCATTTCAACGACAGGTGTTAGTATCAGTAATAGATAAATACTAAGACAGTAGTGCCATTTGATAAAGGTGACCAAGTCTTATAATTCACAAAGACCTATATCTTCATGAAAGACAAACTCATGTGTGTGATACTGAAATATCTACCCAAAAGCCTGGGATTATTCCTCAAGCGGTTCGTGAGAAAACGAGAGATCATAGCTAATGCCAAATTTATATTTCCACTGCGTAAATTCGAGATGAATCACATCCAATGTAGGCTTTTACTAATACCTAAGAGTGGCAATATCAACAGACTACATAAACTCATCAATACTGCAATATGGGCCCTCGGTATTTACTTATTCCATACCATTTCTCCTTCATCAAGTTATTGACATATTTACAGACACATCCTATGCATCTCTATTTCATTCCGAGAAAATTGAATTATGGCGACGATCCCGTTTGCCCAAGAGGATGCATTACGGCTACTCGTGCAGTAGCGTTGCCTTATAGACCAGTTTCCATTGGCCGATTTCCCGTCACCGATCTATAGTCAGGAAGCACTGACGCACTTTGAGCACTCAAAATCGCTTAATGGAAACGACCCAGCTCTTGAAATGACACATGACTATTTCTACTCAGATTATGCAATGTGGCACCACCGACCACTGAGTGAAAGCTTGGTCACTGAATCTGTCAGTGTTCTTTTATAAATATCTAACCAGGTCACCCACTCAAGAACTCATATGTCTTATTTAAGCTACATGCCTGACGTTATTTGACATATTTACAGACACATCCTATGCATCTCTATTTCATTCCGAGAAAATTGAATTATGGCGACGATCCCGTTTGCCCAAGAGGATGCATTACGGCTACTCGTGCAGTAGCGTTGCCTTATAGACCAGTTTCCATTGGCCGATTTCCCGTCACCGATCTATAGTCAGGAAGCACTGACGCACTTTGAGCACTCAAAATCGCTTAATGGAAACGACCCAGCTCTTGAAATGACACATGACTATTTCTACTCAGATTATGCAATGTGGCACCACCGACCACTGAGTGAAAGCTTGGTCACTGAATCTGTCAGTGTTCTTTTATAAATATCTAACCAGGTCACCCACTCAAGAACTCATATGTCTTATTTAAGTTACATGCCTGACGTTTTTGTTGTTTTCTTTTTGGTTCAGGTTGGAAGCTGGAGGCTCCGACACCTTTTGATGCTATCTTTGACAATATCAAAATAACCTTCATTTGAGTTGTTTCTTATTGACCAAGGCAGTCTATATGTGTGTCTGATTATGCATAATTATCAGAAGACGAAGCTTTGGGTTTGCGTTTGTTGGCTATCATTTGATAAATTTGAAATATTAAATCCATTTAAAAAAAAAAGTTTTTGAAAAGTTGTTGCTTTCAAAACACCATTGTTCTGAGGGCATCAACCTAGCCTTGTTTATAAAGCACAAGCTGTCATTGGATTGAATAGGGAGACAGAGTTATGGAGCTGATGTGGGTGTAAAATAACTACGGTTGTTTCCAGTACTAGTTACCAGAGAGGGTTTTAGCTCCTCTCAGTTATTTCATATCTACACCAGGGGTGCAAGCCATACCAGGGCTGTGTGTGTGTGTGTGTGTGTGTGTGTGTGTGTGTGTGTGTGTGTGTGTGTGGGGGGGGGGGGGGGTGATGTCTAGACACCACATTCCTGCCGTCTATGTAGGATGTCCAATACAGCCATTACATCCGCGAAGATACACAACAAACATGCCGACAATGCCGTCTATGCAAGCGGCCAATATTGGCTATATATATCAAAACAACAGACTCAGGCTTTATTAGTCTCTACGCCATGGTATAAATATAAATAAACCCCAAAACGTCATCCTGTGGGTGATCGTCATGAAAAAAATGCACTGTTTTTTACATTTATTCCACCTCATGTTAATGTAACTCTAAAAGGAATTCTCAGTAAATCTTCGTCATTTTTCCTGATGCTATAGTGGGATTACAACGGATAGACGGACAATAAGCTGGCTTGGTTGGTGTCTTGCCCATATTGACAGCAAACCATCCTGTTAAGAATGGGTCGCGGAACTGTGTGTACCTTGTCAGACCAGTGGTCGGTACAGAAAATTATGGAACTGCTGAGATATATGCACCCGACATGTCCCGCTGGCTCCGCGGGGGAAGCTGGTGATGGTTGTTGGCCTTAGGTCGGGCCAGATGGTCAGATGCAGTCCGGTCGCCATCTCCACCCAATCCATCTCCTGGTCGCGGTCTTTTTACGGGAGGATTTGTTTGCCTGGGCGCCGGTCCACTACACAGCCGTGTCCGGCACACGGTCTCCCTTCCGCCGGACGGGCCGCCGGTGGCGCCACCACCGGGACGCTCTTCAAACACGGGCTGACAGAGCTGGGCAATGGTTTGATGGAGAGGTGACCGTGGGCACGATGAACCTGAGGGACTTGAGCCAACTGCTGGCTTATGAAACACACCCCATGGTCCAAACATACAACCTCCAGGCAGCTGGTCTCACACACACTAAAATGAAAAAGAAAGGCTCATATGCTAGAAGTTGGAGTTTGGCAAGCGACTGCTTGGTGGTATCTATATATTCAACAGGCATGCAAACAGGAATGAAAAAGAGGCATATGAAATGTATTTATTTGTTCCCTCTAGTCTTGTTTCTACAAGGCCATATTCTTAAAGCTGTGTATGTGATGCGTGTTTTTTCTATGAATCAATACGTGCCACTTTTGGTATACAGGGAAATGCTTTTAAGTCTGACATATGGAAGTTCCGTCGTTGCGCAGGCATCAACCTTAAGTCACAGAAATACATTTAGTATTGACCACTTTAAAAGATTTTATACACAACAGCAAGACGTAGGGCAATGGAAACGGAAAAACACGAACTCATAACAGAACATGCTTTTGATAGATCTAGCATACATGTACGGGTCCTTCAGAAGGTTTCTGTAGACGCGAGCTTTGCAATATCGTTATACAACAATGTAGTGCTGCTCGTTGTGACACTAAGTAGTGTTTTTGAAAGGTTGTCAGGACAAAAGAAATCATGTTAAGGATAGAGTAAAAAAATACAATCCGTACCAATTGAAGCAGACTATCGAGTTCACATGATTTTCATGATATTCAAAGGTAACTCATGCTTTGGCTATCAGAGAGCCGAATGGGAACATCATTCAACATTTTTACATTTGGTGAAACTCAAAAATTGTTTCCAGTTCTCATGCAGGCTGCGTGGCAAACAACCCTAAATATGCATGACATACAATACAGGCAGGTAATTGACCCATATTATCTCAATTGGCTGCCAACCTATTGCCTGACTCAGCTAACTCCAAGAGGGGTTAAGATAGTACACCTGTGTTTCCTTCAGTGTTGCACTAGGCCAGAGTCCGATGAATAGGCCAAGGATGAGGAAAGTTTTCTTGTCTTCTCTCTAAACTACACAGGGTTCTTTAGTCCAGGGTCCAGTCTCAGCAGAAGGGTGACTCTCCTTTTCAGTAATTGGCTTGAAGTAGATTCTTGTACTATTAGGAATAATGATGAGGATCAGCTTGTGATTGCTGATTTTCAGGTTTCTGGGGTTTCATTCACCCTTCTTGATGATTATGCACCGAATGAGGGCACAGAACGGAAAGTCTTCCTTGACTCACTTTGTTATTATCTCAGAGATCATAAAAATGTTATTATTAGATCAAGCGATCATTTTATGTTTCGTGTTTTTATCTCTTGGATTAAACTTTTGTATACCTGATATGTTCAGTAGCACCAGTTAATGGCTGTTTGACTAATATCATTTCAATTAAACGCTCAGTCCGTCAGGGCTGTGGGTTATCGCCATTGCTTTATTTACTTTGTATTGAACCTCTTACCCGTAAACTTTGCCTTTCTCTTAGGATACAAGGTGTAGCTTTGCCAGGAGGGAATACACTACTTAAAGTGATCCAGTATGCTGATGACACAACTGTTGTCGTTAACAACGAAAGTTCTGTTAAAGAAGTTATTGATACCTTTGAACTTTTCCAACAGGCTGCAGGTGCTAAGCTGAACAAAGACAAGAGTGGAGGAATATGGATCGGTTCACTTAAATGGAGGTTTGACAAGTGTCATGATGTCTCCTTTAAGAACACAAAACTGAAATGCCTTGGTGTTCTTTTTGATAGGAATAATGATACAAACGTGAATTGGATTTGTGTCTATAAAGATTTCTGAGTCTCATTGGACCTTTGGAAAACTAGAAGTTTTACAGGTAGAGGTAGAGACCTGGTGGCTGATATCGCGGGTTATTCTAAATTATGGTATGTTTGAAAAATCATCCAAATCGACAAAGGCATTTTAAGAGACTTTAACAGAGCCCTGTTTGGCTTTGTCTGGAAGGGTCAAGACTGTGTCAAACAGGAAGTAATGATCAAAGCATATTCATCAAGTGGACAGCAGGTTGTGGATATTGCTGCTAAAACGGCAGCTTTTTTTTTTATAAAACACACATTATTGATTGTATTTTTTCAGATGGGAAAAAGTCCTGGATGTACTTTTGTGTTTATTACACTGGGTTCTTCATGAGATGGTGGATCATTTACTTAGCAAGCAACTTACGGCCACACTCACAGAAGACTCCCAACTTTAATGTTCATTGTCATACAGACTCCAGAGACTTCATGGATATGTGGCCCAATGTCTCTTTAGGAGGGCTAAGTTCAAAGATCATCTTTAAAATGCTAATTGCAAAGAAGGATGTGAAGTCAAGAGTCGAGCTTCGCAGGGAAAATCTTTTGATAGATTTTCACCAAGCTTGGGCAAATTGTAATTTTTTTGTACATTGTTCCAGACCGAAACAGCTTTGCTGGATGGTGTGCCATGACATCCTTCCTATGAACACCAAGTTGCACAAGCAAAACAAGGCACTGACTGACAGATGTTCCCTCTGCAAGAGGGATGCAGAAACGGCACTACATCCCTTCCTCTTCTGTGATGTTGTGTTGCCTGTTCTCAAGATAGTGGAAAACCTGGTACAAGATGTGTCCTCTATCCCTGTCATATAAGATAAATACAGTGTCCTTTTTTTGTGTTAGCCAAATGTATTGGATTGTGTAATACGTTGTGGGTAGTAGTTGAAATGAGGAGAAACCTACCTGGTAGGGGCTCCAACCAAATCAAGTCTGTTAGCTCTTAAGATTTTATTGGCCATGTCCGGTTCAACAAAAATCGATGAAAGGATGGTGATAAAAAGAAAGAAAAGAAAAATGTCCCAGAAAAAGAAAAAAGTCCTGAAAAGACCAAATATGCAAAAAAAACCCTAAATAATCACTTTTTCCTTTTAAGTGTAAATGAAGGTAAATAATAGCACTGAAAAAAGGGCGGGAACATCTTTTTACCAAAAAGCCGGAACAGTTTGCAGTTGGACTTACTATGCCGTTTTAACTCACAACTCATAGATACTTCTTACATGGTGAAATATAATGATAATGGTTTATGTATGTTGAATGGGTAGATAGTATAAGGGATAAAAAATTAGTTCCTTATAAAAGAGAGATATGGTATAGGCCAGAGGTAAAAAATTTAGGAGGTTACGTAATGTGGTTCTCGAGGGTTAAGCTTATTACTCACGCTATGTTAGTAAATAAATGTCCATTAGATGCCTTTGCGGAAACGGAATATTATATCATTTCACGAGGATTTATAACATTGCATGCTGCCCAGGAGTCAATTCCTCACGAGTTATTTTCATCGATTGCATTAAAGGAGTACACTACTATTGGGCACATTGATATACAGAACATTAGAAGTAACCATGGCTCATCCAATCTACTTTGAGCACAGTTGTTATCTTGAGTGCTGTGTATGTTGGTAGCAATCCCAGTAAAGTGATTCTCTGGGGGCCAGCTTCTCCCTGATACTCGATGAAATGTTAGATTCCCCTCCCCCATGCACGGTCAATCAATGCGAACTTGCTCTATCAAATCCCACCAGGTTACACGAGGTCAGGTAAGAGACGCCCCCCCCCCCCCCCCGAATCATCTTCCAAAATGAACAGAAGTATCAATTGGATTTAAAACATTAGAATCAGAGATATTCACAAAATCTACTACTGTTGTTCATCATGTTCACCTATTCCCATATACATCATCATATAATTGGATTTTCCAATCATTGTTATGCAATATTTAAAGTTCTATGTATCCACTTGTGATCTATAGCAAGGCAATCTTAAAGGCCTTTTGTAGTGTATAATACGTTCATTGTGCGGAAGACCTGCTCTGTGCAGAACCGTTATGCCGATGAAAAAAAAATGAAAAGGATCGTTCATTTGATTAAACCCATGGATATTTCACCAAACCCACCTTTATTCTGATGAAGTTATGGGATAAACAAGAAGCCCCCCCTGATGGTCATAACAATGTACCCCTTAAGTATAGATCCCAGACATGGCCTTCAGGCTTTTACCTTGAAGGCAGCCATGTTCCGTGTCCAAGGCCGCCTCCAGAACAAGGGGCTATAATAGGCTTACCTGGAGAAATCCGATTGTTATGGGCATGTGTCCCTGCGGTCTGCAGCTTATAGGCAATTCCGAAATAATTCCTAAAGTAGAAGGGCCTTTATTGGCAGACGTATTAGGTTTGTGACGTTCCTTAGGGATTTGATGGGCGTGGCTATTAGGGTGAAGGTAAAAGGTAATTATGGACATGACAGGCGGTCTTTGATGGAGATTTGTTTCCTTTGAGCATCGAGGTCAGGTGATCATATCAAACATTTGCTGGCATTGATTGATGATTGTCTGTTTCTCGAGATTAATGTTCAAGTAACAAAATAGATTGAACGTACATTCTCAAAATGCTAATGACATTACAAGCAATTTATTACTTTGTAACATTTTCCCGAACACATGATAATTGGGATGTAATTTAAAACACATACAGGGGTCCCGCTTGCCTTAAACTATAAGGAAAAAAAACATATTCTCATTTTGTTTTACTTCATTTTCATAACTTAGTTGGTTGATTGGGTTTAGGATTTACATTTTAATAACAGCCAGGTCATACACTGGCGACTTTAGGATTAACGATATATTTAGATTAACATACACAGATCTGTCTTTCAATAGAAAACATAAAATGCAACTCCTGGATTCGAACCCTTTGTGATTTATAATCTTGTTTCCCCAATCGGGGTGTGTGTCATTTACTTGGTGACAGGAGGAAAAGCAGCAAAGTAAGGAGTCTTCATCCGTTAGGATACCCTTTTTGATGTGTTCTTATTCGTCATTAATAATGGCAGGTGATCAGCTCCTGATTAAGACTAGTATTCTAACGGGTTAGCATTGCTGACGATCAGGTCAGCCCTGCCCTTCGGCCCCCACCTATTTTTACTTTCCATGCTAGTCACCTAACGTATCACTGACACATCCAGTCTGATTATCCTTTGGGATTATCCTAAAAATTTTCTGTATAAATACAGCCCATGGACTATTTTCCATGAAGGCCATTCTGTTCGATATCAACAAAATCAATACCAGATGCAGGTCAGACACACCAAACCTTAAATATCGATGTGATATATATTCAATATCTCATCAAATTGTGCATTTTATATTTAATGTTTTCAATGGTAGATATAATGAATGTAGGAACATTTCCATTCTCAGTATAACACAAGGTAGTAATGTTTAACCCAGATGTTCTAGCGGGTAGCCGTTCGACTTACCGTATCATTAAAAGGGAATTCCCCTCCTCCATCATAGCAGTTGCTCTAAGACATGCATGATGTTGTGGCAGAAGAATGTGAAAGTTACTTGGCTAAAGCTATCTCAGAGCAGCCCTGGAAATTCACACCACATTGGATTTTACTCAGAAAAGTATTTCTGGTAGAAAAGGGCTTGTCGGTCTTTTGCCCAATATCAAAGTGTAGTGTATCTACTGTAACTGTTCACTTTTAATTTTCAATTGTGATACAACTGATCATGGATCCGGTCCACATTGTTAAAATAAAAACCGCATGAGTTTCAGTAATTGACTTCCATTCTAAGAATGATGGAGTCACCGATTCAATACATGCAACGGGGGCTGGAGGGACGACATTTTAGACTCGGCAGTGAGGAATAGAAGTCGTATACTGACACTTAGCTCTCTTAATCATTAGCATATACCTACAAATGTTAAAAATACAAGATACTCAACAACATGTATATAAATATACACAAATCTCTGGCTCCTCCAAGCAATTTCTTAATGTACAGAGCTGGAGTTTACTCTGCAGGGTTACACGGATCTTACACGGATGTATCACCATCATAGGACCGACACTTGCTCACATCATCTGCCATGTTTATGATGAAAATTAATTAGCTCGGGCAATTGTCACTGTCTCTTCTCTCTCTTATGATTTACGAATGCAGTGCATTATTATGCAGTATATTTGTATACCCACAGTGCTCAATATATAGATTTTCATTCTGTGAGCCGCTAATGGAAGGCATGGAAAAAACATTATATACTCCTAGGTTCATTGGTGTTCTTGCGAGCAACATGCAGCGCAGCCATAATTTCATTTTCTCCAGTACATCAACGCTAAAGAGTCATCGATTATGTAAACTTCTTCGACCATCTACAGCACCTAGAGATGGGCTGCTCTTCCATTGGGGACTACTCTAAAGTGAAAGAAGCGAAACGATCCTCCAGCTGGGTCCATATAGCGTTGTAATTAGATTAAATGGAGAGTAAGAAAAACTATATTGGGATTGGCAGAGTAGAGGATATAATGGTTTATACGTGTTTTATCATCCAGCAGGGATATTGTGTGCAGTTATCTTATAAGTCAATCGTTTACATTATCCTGAGAGAAAATAATGACAGTTTTCCCAATGTTATTGGCAGCAGATTTCCATGGCTGTGATTGGTCTGCATTAAAATAAATCCAAGGATCTTTACTGAGTTGACAGCCAACAAACAATTATGTAGCACTGCATTGTAATCCAAAGTATATTAAGTCAATACAGTTTTGTCGTTATTACATATGTACCATTGGAGAGATTACTTTGAATTCCCAGAGTGCAATAAACCTAATATCTCACTGATGTTCAGTTCACCAGTTTTTCATATTTTCCACTCAGAACTACCTTCAAGATGTGATATATTTCCGTAAATGCTAAACAATGAGAGAGGAATCCGAATTTCATGAAGACGCAGTACGATTCTATCGGTCCCACTCGTGAAGCCTTGATTACGTTGTCAAATCAATAAAATTGCCCTTACTCACACAGACATGGGAAGTGGCATGACCTATTTATACCTTTCTGCATCCAGCATCAGTAGCAATCAGTGCCCTTCTCCACAGACGTCTAGATCCACTACAAAATGTGGGGCCACGTCTCCAACCATAGCCACCTCCCAACAGGCAGCTCCTCTGCAGACCCAGGCATGGCAGCTACTCATGGCTACATACCTCTGCTTGGAGAGCACTCAGGAGAGTGCCAGATCTCGTTGACAGCTCCCGAAGGACGAACGAGATTGGGGGCTACCTTGATGGCCGTAGGGTGGCGCTGCTGTGCTAATAAGGCACCGGACAAGCAGGATTATCCTTCTAGCAGGATGTGTTGTATAGATGGCCACTTGTGCAACCAAATACACGTTCGGATGAAGCCCGAAGTCACACATGGACCGATGTCAAGGCAATTCATTTTGATATTTTCAGGTACTGCATAAGTTTCGAAATAGTAGTTTCTAGATTGTTGGTCAGCCATCCCCACCCCCTGCCCCCCTCCTGCAGGAGGGAATTTATGGACGGCCCTGAATGTCTCAGCGTCACGTTCCTGCGAAGGGTATTTATACAATCTCTCTAACGTGGCTGATATTGTTTATTCTTATATCTCTGTCTTTGTACATTTATCTGTCTCTTTTCTCTTTATTTGTAGATTGTATATCATGTTTTTGCTTTGATTAAATAAATAAGATCCACATGACTGGGAGCAGGAGCAGAATTAAAATAGGCTGTGACATTTTGAACTCCTGGTATACAGCAGTAATATCTTCATCTTATGTAAGCTAATCCACCCTTTCAAAAGAAATTGTAAAGAATTTCCGACTGAAATAAAAATCAATCAACGCGACGTAATATCTTTCTGATTTAGCGTGAATCATCTGAGATATAGGAGATGAATTCTGTTTTGCTTGCAATACTAAAACCCTTTTACTGTAACAGGAATTTTAGGAAAACGTAGATTTTATTAGATGTGGTTTATTGAAGATAACCAAATCCTTTGTTCAACGCTCATAATAATACAACGGAAAGGATAGGAACTCTTCTATCCCGAAATGCGTTGCCATGGTTTCATATTCATTTCTAGTATGGGGAGAGCGTGCATCACAAATGTAAATCCATTAGAATGACAGAGAAATGTTGACTGGGTAACGACGGCGCAGGATCAAATAACAGTAAATATTTCACAGTGATATCAGGTTGTAATTTTCAAACAGAAATTACTGGATTCTACCGTTAGGACCGACATAAACTGTGATGGGATTGCAGTCATGCTGTCTCGGCTGCACCTCATTTTCAATGTTTTACTGGAACCACAAATATAAATACATATACAATCTCTATGTCTTCCATCACCGAAGTTATGTTACCCTTACTTCTCAGTTTATCTGATATTGTAGCATGTATACAGCATAATCTATGTATAAAAAAGGAACGATCCTTAAGTAATTAAACATCCTTCGCTCCCTTTACACTTAATATATACCTTAATATTCTAATTGGCAGAAACTGGCAAAAGAAACTATATCACTATGAGCTCCAAAGTTCGACTGCCGATTTAAATGAAACATGCGGAAAGGATGACAAATAGGGCAAAGGTTAGCTAGTATCGCTGAGTCGTGGTTTTGGAGTGTGGTACAATAACTTAATAAAAGAAACTCAGGTTCGTAGATATATTATTTAAATCTGTTAAAATGCCCTCATATATTCAGATTACGGGACAGTACACGCGACATTTTGTTTACTCTTGATTACGTTGTGTTGAATAGTCTCATTATAGGGGATAAACTAATAGTGTGAGGTCGTTTTGTTAGCAGTATAAAAGGGGGTGACGATCGGGTTCCTGATACACACCCATAAATCAAAATCCTATCTCCGACGACCCTATACAGAGCCCAACAATGCACAACAATTGTCTGCAATGCGAGCGATACCCGCCCCTAGTAAAAACCTATTTTGTAAGGTTTCTACGATATTTCAATTGTGACAATACATTATTTCCGGAATTATAAATTGTTACATATATGTTACCTCAAAATCTGCATTAATGCACTGGTTGAATCGTGAGGTGCACCGGGACCATGATAACCAGCACCGCCACCCCCCCCCCCCCCCCAACATGTTACGGCGCACACCGGTGCACACTGGTGCACTACGATATCGACCTCCCTATCCTCACAATATTGGCATTTTACATCGTGGCATTTTTATTTATTTTTTTTTTTTTATTGGGTCTGATTCGACAGTACAGAAAGACTTCGATCTTCCATCATCCCGGTGACAGCTCGCTTTCCATAATAAAGATATTCAACATATTACCTCCGTCACTTTTATACTATATTTGTAACAGTAGTGCAAGAACTAGTGATTGAAAAATTATAAATGGTGCAAGATTATACAGTAAATTTTACTAGATACACATCATTGTAAGGTGAATATATGGACAGGTTTTGAACACATGATGATGACAAGGGGTAGTTCGACATGGGTTGACAGAATGGCATAGGATACGTTGGGTGTCAGACAATAATACTGTTTCCACGGTTTACTATATTTTACTCGGTTTATCTCAGTGAGACGTGTGCTCTCTTACTAGATTGATTTTTATAATGCATGGAGTCGCTCTTGACTCCGCGCAAACTTAGTGTCGTGGAATCTTATCGTGATTCCTCAACATGACTATTAAGATATAGTTTTATCTACGTACCTCGTAGTTACATGCAGGAACAATAACACATACAATTGTCGTTATCTTATATTCACAGTCCTTAAATTTCTAGTACTTGAGCTTTCTAAGATGGCGTTTGAAGGTTTCTTTCTTTTCGAGTCTCCTAACCCATTCAGGCAATTTGTTCCATAATACAGAACCTCTGTAAGACGGTGCTTTCTTTGCGAACTCTGTCTTTAATCTAGGTAGATGGAGCATGGTCCTTGCTCTCGTCATCATACAGGATGCTCTAGTTTTTGTTTTTACACTTTCAATAGTTTTGTGTACCCCTGCTTCAGAGGCGAGTCTCCTCCTTGTGTATGTTATTAACATTTCATCTCTCCTTCTTTCTAGGTTCTGGGTTCCGGTAATTCGGTGAAGGTCGTCGACAGTGTGCACCCTAGGACCCACTCCCAAGCATAGGCGTAAACCCCGATTCTGACTCCTTTGTAATTTTTCTCTAAACTTTTGCGTTGCACATCCATGCAAATATGATGCATAGTCTATGACAGGGGTTATGCTCTGTTTATATATTTTACTTGCCATGTTTCTCGTGACCAAGTGTCTAATTTTTCCAAGGAGAAAAATCTTTCTATTTAGCTTTTTTAGTGTCATTTTGATATTCTTGTCGAATGAGAGTGTCTCATCCAGCATTGCTCCAAGGTAAGTATAGTTATTTACTCTAGATAACTGCGTTAAACCCATGAAAAGTTCCTTTGGTTTTAAGGACTTTAACTTGTTTCTAGACGAGAACCAGACTACTTTGGTCTTATTACTGTTGATAGTTAGTAGGTTTACACGTGTCCAGTCATATAAACTGTCTAAGCCAGTTTGCATTTGTTGTACTATTTCATCCATGTTCTTGCCTTCTTTGTATATCACCAAATCATCAGCGTAAAACTTATAACATATATCATGATTATCCAGGACCTCTGTCAGGACCGAGCCCTGGGGCACTCCGTAATTTACCCGCTTCCAATCAGAAGTGTTGGTTCCTATACGAATACGTTGTGACCTATTACTAAGAACGAGTTGATCCAACGCAGAGTTGTTGGGGTTATGTTTAACTTCTCTAGCTTTTTTATTAGGGTCCCATGGTGCACACTGTCGAACACCTTTTTGAAATCAACAAAGACGCCACAAGTTAATAACGAGTTGTCTCTATTCTGATAGAGGTCGTTCACGAGATCACCTATTGCGTCAATTGTTCCAACTCCTGCTTGATAACCATATTGATTTTTACTTATCAGATTCTGAGATTTAAGCACATATGACAAATATTTATGGATAGTTTTTTCTATTAGTTTCGTTTGTGTTTGCAGAATTGTAATAGGGCGCCCGTTTGTCGAGTTCGAAAGCGCCCCTGTCTTTGGTATCAGTGTAACTGTCCCGTATTTCCATGACAATGGGAAATTTCCGCTATTAAAACTTAGCGTATATATGTATGCTATTTGTGGGATGAGTATACTCAACGCATCTTTCAAAACAGAGGTGCGTACTCCATCGATACCTGACGGCTTATTGATATTGATTTTCTTTACAAATTCCTCCAGTGAAGCCTGACTTACTGTGAGAGGTATGAGGGACTCTGGATCTACATTCGTTTCATAACTGCCTATATATTCCGGTTTGATATCAGGGTCTATATTTCTTGCCAGGACATCCCCTATTTCGGAGAAATATTTATTCAGGTAAACAGGTGAGTCACATGGTTCAATCCACTTATTATTATACTCATCTAACATCCTCGGAGGTATAACGCTGCCCTTAGGTGAGAGGAGCCCATTCACATTCCTCCAAAATTTCTTTGGATCGTGCTCACATTCTTCTAAAGTTCTCTTTATGCAGTCTGATTTAGCTTGCTTTATTTGTCTACCTATAATATTCCTTAATCGTTTAGCTCTATATAAGTAATCCATCTTTCCTGTTCTTGTGAATTGTTTCATATTGTGTTCTCTCTCATAAATATACTCCTTTATCTGTTGAGTCATCCACTCACCATCTCTGCGTCTCGGAGTCCATGTTTTATATGGACAAGTGTCATCTAGAAATGAGATTAGCTCTTCTTCTATGAACTGCCAACAGTCATCTGGGTCTCCTAGGTTCCAGAACTTGTCCCAGTCAAGCATTTCTAACCATTCTACTAATTGTTTTTTATCGTATTTAGCATAGTTTCTTCCTCTGAAGGCAGTGCCTATTTTTTCCACTTTGGGTTTTTTCTTTATGGCGTACACCGGAAGGTGATCACTTAGTAGCGCTGCGATAACTCCCTCTTTATGTACATATTTACAATTTGTTATTATTTTGTCAATACAACTGCCACCTCCTTTCTTGTATGGTCGCATATACTGATTAATGAGTCTTTTACAATTTAAGTCCAAACATGCTTCTTCGAATCTTTCCACTTTGGGGCATTTGCTATCTAGAAAATTTAAATTATAATCCCTAATAACCATATTTCATACGTATTGTATTTAGGTAGGGTTGTTATTTTCAATAAGTGAGTGACTACGACCTCTACCTTGCTATGTGGGGGCATATAAATTACACCTATCAACATGGGTTTGCAATTCGGTATGGTTATATCAAGGAATAGGCATTCCAGGTCATCTAGCATGACCGACATGTTTTCCAATTTTGAGGCATACGATGCCCAACAGTCTTTCAAGTAACATGCCACTCCACCTCCTTTTTTACCTTCCCTATCATTCCTATATAGTTGGTGTCCATTCCATGTCATGAACGAGTCTGGGTACTGCTCGGTCAACCAAGTCTCACTCAGCGTTACCACGTCTACATCTGGGAAAAGATGGAAAAGTTCATCTTTTTTCCTGTTTAGACTCCAACAATTTCCATGTATCAAACTAAACCCCTTTAGTGATGTAAATTCCGCTACTGTGGCGGACATAAATAATGAGTTAACTAATACAGACGACCTACAGGGCTTAAACCGCGATGTAGGGTGATACAGCTAAGTCGCCAGGAATAACTGGTCTTACACCCGCTGCTGTTATGCAAGAATTATTTACAACAAATGGTTATAAACATACTTTAGTTCTGTTCGGTAAACCGTTAAGGAAAGATGAGTGAATAAATGTAATAAATGTAAGTCATTCATGGGTCGCTCACTTCTAGCTAGGTTTTTTATCCTCCATTTCAAATTATTATTTTATCTTTTCATAATCTTATAATTCAGTTCAGATCATAACATTAAACTGTTAACATTATACCTGATACATAGGCACATACCTTGAAACATTGAAACTCAGATTTTAGATTCTAGGGTCACAACATCATCATTCTACCGAAAGCTGTCACGCTACATTATTGATTGGAATTTGATCGAGATTACAACATTGATATACTATGGTACAGTAACATTGAGTTTCATGTTTAATGCTTTTCATATATCTGGTGTCGTTTTATGGAGTCTTTCATTCATACACTGTCATGTAATCTCTTGATTACTCGACTTAGTGTCCTTGTTGTTATTAACATCTGCATGCGAGTCTTTTCTGTTCAGCCAATTATATGCACTGACATAGTCCATTCTTTTTATACTTAATAGTTTGTTAGTTTTAACCATATATTACATTTAACTGTAGGACTTATCTTATTCATCGTTACGGTCACTTCTTCTGAACTTTCAATCTCGGTCTTTTGCCTCCGTCTATTCCCAATCCGACATTTCCGCTTGAAATATCAGAGTGGGTCATCACTGCAAGTAGTCTGCCCGGTACTTGTTGGTATTTCTTCCCTATTCCTATCCACTTAACCACTCCTATATTTCTATACTTGAAATATAGATTGGCCGTTCTTGTCACTGCTTTTTTTTTTTTCTATCCTTATCTTCCATCTTACTTGATATATTAGAATATCTCCAGGTATGCATTCTCCATCTTAGCATAGACTGCCGCTATGGTAGCACGCTGATCACTAAGGGGGTGACATCCATCCCTTAGTTTATCATAATGTGTTATTAGTTTCGAAGGTCCCGTCTTTTTTCCGGATCTCGAGGTATTACGACGTCCTGAGTGAAAGATAAAATCGACACGAGGCGTAGGGTAGCCACATGATCCGTTTCTACGGGCCACGTCCGCATTTATCAACCTAATAGCTGCGTTTAGTTTGGATTGGTCACTGTCGTTGTATCGATTTCCGTTGCACCTGCCAATGTCAAGCCCGTAAATGGTCGAGATGATACATTTTACAAGTGGGAAAGTGTTTTCAATCTCATCCGCAGCATTAAACAGTTTTGCTGTAACAAACGAATGGCACTCCTCTGCTTCTTCAAAAGGAAAGATTACATGCCTCTGTCGCCTCCTTCTTTGATTTCCTCCTCTTTCACTATTCATTTGGGCAAAGCTGTATTCCAGGGAGGTCACATCACATATTCCTGAGCATATGATCACAGCACTGAACCTTTCATTTGCCGGCATTTAGTCGTAATTCCTTTAGTGCTTGTTTTGCTACTCTATCCGTATTTGCACTTTTTCTGTCGTGTCGCTTCCTATCATTTTGTTTGTTATCTCGCCTTCAACATTCGACATACGTGAGTCACCAATGTATAGGAACTTTTTCATGTTGTAAGGTCACCTCTGCCACATAGTGTGTGTTCGTTCACTACCGCTTGCAGGTCAGGATAGAAATCCTCAGGGTCACGCGCCAATTGCGCCCTAACTGCCATCGTCATTAGCCCTTGTTTGTTTGCGCCTCTATAAGTGCCAGCTTGGTATTGAGGGGCACTTATGGGGTGGCCGCCACCCCACGTTTTGTTTATAGTCGCTTCTATAAGTGTGTTGACATTCGTGTCCAGTAACCTCTGTTTCAGTTCAGGATTTTGATCATATTTCGCTAATATCAAGTTGTGCATTATTAGTTCGCGTTTAACAAACCAATTATGGCCATTTGGTGGTTTAAAGGAGTCTCCGAAGTTCTTGATATCTTTTCCGCTTCTAAAGGTCATTACATTTTCAGCCTTATCCGGCAACTCGAGATCTATCAGTTTTGCATAGAAATATGCTTGCTCCACTGAGGAGAACTTTTTTGGCGGGCCATCTTTCATGAGAGTTACTTCTAAGTGACATGGATACCAGTTGCTCAGATAAGCTCCTTGTCCACAGTATAATATGCTTCCATTTTGGGTCGTTCGGATGTTTTCCTGCAAGCCTTTCGTTGGTACGTATGTCTCCATTGGATCTTCTTTCCTTTCAGGGGAGTTTCCAGACTGCTTGCTTTCCAGATGTACCGGGTTTTCCTGTGGGGGTACAAAGTATTTGGCCTTTCTTTCTGCCGGCTGTGCCTTTTTAAGTGATTCTATCTTTGTTGTCTGCTCATTTATCTTCATTTCTTTCTCTTTTTCTTTTTCTTTTAGTATCTTTCTTTCCGTTTCTTTTACTGTGTCATTCTCTCCTTTTTCTTTCTCTACTCTTATTTCTCTCTCTTTTTCTTTTTCTTTTTCTTTTTCTTTTTCTCTAGCCTTCACTTTCTCCTCCCTCTCCTTCTCTTTTTTGTCTATCAACGCTGTTATCTGTTGAGTTAGGTCCAGGGTTTGCGATTGATTCAGCTCCCATACTTCCTTTTTTTTGTCTTCCTGGTGTCTGCTTACTTCTTCCCTCCTTTCATCTCTCTCGTTTCCATCCTTTTCCTCTTTGCTTTGGGCATCTCTTCCTACTTTACTCCTTGTCTCTAGTAGGGCCAGGTGTTTAGTTGGGTGCTTGGCATTTGGTCGAAAAGGTGGGTTCATTCTGTCTTTCTGTGTTTTATTGTGCTTCTTTTTAGGATCACTGCGAGTTTCGGGATATTTATCATAGTGCATCGGTGTTGATGCCTGCGGGGTCGTAATCTTTAAGAACTTATTCCTGTGGCTTCAGCTTAAATATAAGAAAAATGTTAACAGCGTATTTCATATAAACCATGCATTCTTCAAGATCAATGGGTGCTTCAATAGTGAGGAGAATACAGATAGTGTGTGATATTTCAAATGATATAGTGTCGGAAATATATGGTAGTGATCAAAGTACTCTAATTAGCCCATTATATCATGTAAGGAGATGTATAACCCCATTTAAAATGATTTCTTATTGAAAGGGAATATTGCTTGCATGAGTATAGGATTCGTCAATTCGTATTCCAGAGGACATGAGAGTGTTTAAAGTAAAATATGGTGCACCCCAAGGCAGCATTCGCCTACTTGGGATTTTATTTAAAGCCATATCCTACAATTCACGGTGGCGCTATTTGGTGATTTTTTGAAATTGTCAATTATGAGTAAAACTTTATCATTTTATTCATTCCATACCAAATGAGCAGATTTAACTTTTTGCTCGATTCATTCAAATCCTATATGTAAAATAAACCTATTCATTTTTGTCTGATTTATATAGGAATGTACTGAACAATACGGTTCGCTTCAATTCTCTCAGGGGACACTCAGAGTGTTTCAAAACAATGGCAGTGACATATAGTTTTTGGTACTTAAATGTGAATTACTGCATATTTACTCAATTCTGTGATTTCAAGTTTGAAGAAGCCGACATTTATATTACCCTTTGAAAAGCAACATTTCAGAATCCTATGTATGCCATTATATTCCCATCTTGATATTTATCTCTAATATATAAAAACTATAGCACGGCGTCCCCATATTTCAAATAAGCTCTGTGTCCTACAGCACATGGGGATCATCATATTTCCAGGAAATTAGCATAGGTTTTATCTTTCATTGTAAATTGTCCGATATGGCTATCGATACTTCAAAACATATTTTCTATGCAGATAGTAAAGTTTTACATCATATATTTCTTTAGATTGGATTATTTAGATCATTATAGGTTATTTAGATCATCAAAAATCAAAGGAATACATAACACCAACAACAAGTAACTGTTGCCATTATTCGTAGGCGGGGCTACCCAAAGAAGAACTGAAAAGCTCCATAAAACATAATATAGAGGTCTCAGGATCTGTACTAAATGGGCAAAATGAGCACTGTTGATTAACATAAAAATTGCGGTGAACAACTCTTAGATAATCGTAGATCATACTGATTTGTAAAATTTACAAGTGATCACAAAATGGAATGGAAAATGTGCACTGTGAGAACACCATTAGGTTATACCGTCCAAAAACGAATATCTGTCCTGTTTACGAAGTGAGGAAGTAACTTTGGATAAGCTTTTCAGAGTTTTCTATGTACAATCTTTGATTTCAGACATTGTTCTACGTTGGAGTGATCACTTGTTGCCCTTTGGATAGTCCATTATGTGCCGATGGAAAGTTCACATGTATTCTATACCTGAACTTACTGTAACTCGTTCGGTTCAATAAATAGAGCAAAGCACGATATTAGAAAAATAAATAAATTAAAAGGAAGTAACTTTGGAATTATCTCACCCAGAACCAGTTTCCCTCTAGTTTCTTACATTCCCACTTGAGTACAGGTTTGTATAGCCTTTTTAAAAGAAACAGATTTTTAAGTGAAGGAAAGTGTTCCTTGCATATCCAAGTAATCTGTTAGAGATTCCTTCCTATGTTGTTAGAGTGTAATAGGTTTTGAGCCTTTTAGACTTTAAACCTCCTGTCATGTAGGCCATACGCTATGTATATATTCTCTGAACAGATTTCTTTGCACATACCTGTCGCACTGAATACCCCTTCTACAAGAAAGTCTTCCATCACTACATAACATTTCATCTGCTTCCTTCTCCTCCCTACAGTAACTGGACACCCTGTTTCGGCAGCTGTGAAGTCCCCCAGTCAGATGCTAATCTGATACCGCCTCCTCAAATAACCGCCGCCATTTTAGCGGTTCCCATAACTACAGACTGAATTCAAAACACGGATCCTCCTGGAGTTAGGCAGGTAATCCAGAGGCCACACTTTCAGTCCCGTAATTCTACCGCCTTTGTATGTTTTATTTTTCGTTTGAGAAAGTTTTTCGCTTGGCGATTTCATGGTATAAAGCCAGAGGACTTGTTGCAAAGTGAGGAGGATGAACGCCACATGACTGGGCCGGGCTTCTGACCGCGCCTACGCATTGTCTCCCAAAATGAGGAAGTAGTACTCTGAGTGTCCACTGTGTAGGCTAGATGAAGAAAGATATCTTCAGGGAGCTAATTCATACAAAACTAACAAAATACTGTAAGGCCATAAAACCCGACCTACCTAGGCCTTCACGCATTATAAAGCCATGTCATTCACAGAATGAATAAAACTCCTAATACTTGTCTATTTTGTTATCTATTTCCTTTGAAGTTTTTCAACACGTGATACATATTTGAGTGGTTGTTCCTTAAGGTGCCGCATTCATATTTCCATAAATCATTATCTATTTGCTAAAGTTTAGAACAAAACATATAACATTTGACTTATTTTGGTATCTTACGTCTAAGAATTTCCAAAAGAAAATATATATCCAAAGCAAAAGGTTTGATAAAACGAAATAATAATAGTCCACCTGTTACTAGTTTCTTTCAAACATCTTTGTCCACATCAGACGAGAAGGAAGTAATGGAGATGGAAGTCGAGGGCATGCCATCTACGCCCAGACGCGGGAAGAGCACACTTTATAATACTGTCACATACAATGGGCCGTCTCCCATTGGAGGTTATCTTCCATAGACCGCTGGCCGCCGTTCACAGCCTCAGTGCCTCGTATATAACAACCAGTGGGCGTTAGGATGTCGACAATACTCGACAAAACACATTCACATTCCCGGAGTGGGTGACAAAAGACATTACATTCCCAGCCATCGGGTTGGCAGTCTCCCTTCCCACCCCCACATCTACCCCAACCCCATGTCACCCCCAGGGCTTCCTCTGGGCGGTGTCAATGGCATACGCGGCCAATGGTCCATTGTAGTCAGCGGCTCAGCATCTCCAGGGCAGGAAAAGCACTACAGAGAGTGGGATATCACATTCTGGGCCTCCAGCTCCCTGTCATGGTCACTCCAATGGAATATTTCTCAGCGGTATTCCCTGCGTGATAGGGCATTTATCTGTACATTGATCCACTCATCCTGTCTTTATGTGGGGGCAGTAAAAGGCTTTTATTTTTGAATAGGAGGATGAGATGGCTGTTGTGTGAAATTGTAACCTTTCTACAATTATCTGTAGCGCATGTCTACCTGCTACCTATATATCTCTTCTGTCTCTGTTATCATCTGCATCAACGTTGTCTGTATTTTAAGTATTAAGAAAGGTTTAAATTGAAAAAAGCAGTTCCGAGAGGAAAGCCTCCAAGGCAGCACTCCCTGCCCAGCCTACGATTGGCCTACTGGTTGTGACCAGCCTGTATGGGCCATGTCGATGGAAGCCTCAGGTACATTCATCACTGTGCATATTGCGCCCGTTTCCATTGGCCGATTTCACATCACCGATCTACAGCCAGGAACCACCGACGGACTTTTGGTACTCAAAATCGGTCAATGGAACCGACCCAGCTCTTGATATAACCCATGACTATTTCTGCTTGGATTATGCAATGTGGCACCACCCACCACGGAGTAGAAGCTTGGTCACTGAGGGAAATATACTACTATCACCGATTTTTCGATACTGACACAGTCAGTGGCACCACCATCAGACTTTCTGGGTAGCTCAAAAAATCTCTGCAATTTTTTTGTCGGCCAATGGGTTTGGGTTTTGGGGTTCTCACCAGACTTTCTCAAGGTTATTTTACACCACAAGGGTGGTGATCGGATATATGTAATGAATTTAGGTGGAAACCTCACCCCTACTCATTTACCGATGTGAGAGTTATTTTACTTCCCACACCACATAGACATGGTATGAGAAGGATTGGCCTTTGATTTAGCAGTATATCTACCACTGCTGGGGGTGAAGGAGAAAAGTGGCTGCAATGGGGCTCAAAACAACAAAGTCTAACAACCTTGGGATTACAAGTCCAGTGCTCTTTACCACTGAGCTCACTCCCCACCCCGGTCGCTTTTGTTATGCTTGCATGCAAGCATATCCAGTCTGCACCACGAGGAGGCGAGGCGACCAAGAGGGTGAACAGATTGGTAATTTCTGTCCACCCCAGCAGACCGTCGGCCAATGGAAAAGAGCCTTATATGTAGGGGCGGCCTATCCACCTGCCGTATCCGCCATCATTTTTCAATTCCTCAGGCCGAGGCTGAGGTTCAACTTGCACCTTAGGCTGCTCAGTATTTCAGTCAGCAAGTCAGCATCAGGCGGGTCCGGGGTGGTGCTCTCCAGCACACCGCCGGATCATAGTGGGTACGTATTTCCCCCTGGGGCGGAAGTAAATGCTGAGGTCGCTATGGGACCTCACCTCGAGTACGCAAATGTTAAGATCAGTTTACACATACCTGTGTTGCATTATGTGAGCTCTAAGCCAATTAACCGTTATCCGACAGTATTAATTGAGTATAGATAACAAAAGGTGTTACTTTATTGTCTCTGCAAGTATCTCATTGGGCCATTCCATTTGAGTCTTTGTCCTGGTAGAGGAATGGCGTCTGTGTACAATCACCTGGGTGTTGTGTGTGAGTCGGTGGTCTTGAGCACGTGCAGTGCCAGTATTTACCTGGATAACTAGCGGGTGGCAGCTGAAGTTTTCCCGCTCATATATCTTTACAAATTTGGCATCAAGGTTGGAGGGTTAGATAGGGTTGGATGTTTTAGGGATATCGGGCAAACCTCGGGGGCTAGATGCCTGAGGAAAGTTATATATATGACCAGATCGTCGTCAAATGGGCAGGGACAGGGGTCAAAAATAAAGTTAGGAGTATGGTTAAAACCTTTTGTGTGTGAATAGTACAGTGGGTGGGGAATATGTTGAATGTATGAGGGTAGGTTAAATACCTATAACAAACATACACCACAGAGCCAAAGTTTGGTAGTACAAATGCTATGTGGAAACGATTGACTCCCTCTTTCTAAACACTGCAGAGATTATACTGATAAATTTAATTTTGAAGGCTAATTATGCAATATTTTTTAAGCTCCATGACTAGTTTGAGTAGGTATTCTTTCTTTTTGTTTTGTACCTTACTAAGGTTAATATCAGCTAGGGGGTCAATCGTTTCCACAGGGAGTCAATCGTTTCCACATTCCAAGATATAGATTCATAACTATGTACAGGGAAGGAGTACAAGAAAGATGGTACCATGTGAAGTTACCTTGATATAAGGGGGTATTTATATGAAATGGACAATAGTTAAATATAACATACATGTTAGCAATCACTGTAAGGTGGGAGTCAATCGTTTCCACACAAAAACTACACAAACCAAAAAAATGTGCTCCCACTGCCATAATAATATAGTTAGATGTAATTTTGTTTCATATAGAAATAGGTACATATTAAGGCTTACCAGGACATATTTTATTCCTGTCTGTGCTGTATGTAGATATTGGGAGGGTTCCCTCTTTAGGGAGTCAATCGTTTCCACACTAAAACTACACATGTACATTTTGCCTTGTAGAGAGTTTACTATCCTGCCCAAAAATTTGTAAATGGTCTGAAAAAATTCCTTAACTTATGGGGACCCAGTTAAGAAAAATAATTGTCAAAATTATTATATTTTTCAACTGACTGTTGCAATTATGGTACATTCATTCTATCATGAAAAAACACCCTGTTTTGGGTAGTTTGGGCCCTCTAGCTCTGTTATTTATGATCCCACATAGGCAAAACTATGGTTTCCTAGTGAGGTCTGACTGAAGCTGATCAGAATACAAAATAAAATCATAGATTTCTATTAAATTGAGCATTTTATTGAATTGGGAAGCAATAGTGGTCATTTGACGACGATCTGTGACATCTGGCCATATCCTGTAATATAACCACTTCTTAGTATGTGAACATTCTAGTTCATCTAACTGATAGAAGGATTTGAAAGATCCTTATCAGAATAAATCATGCAGTCAATATCCTCTTAAGGAAGGAAATTTGAAAGTCCATTGACATTTTTAAAAGGCAGAGACTGTGACATTCGGGTGGAAATATTTTTCCCTCCCCGTCTCCTCAGAAAGACCTGAGAATGGTGATTTTGATGGATGCATTTTGCTAGGCCGTCTTCCGTTTGAACAAGCTACAGAGGCTGGTGAACGCTGAGACATGCAACTGTGGGGGTTGAGTTATTCAGCAGGAAAACAGGTCCTAGGAACTGAACATTTGTGGGGTTACTTTTGACAGATGCGCCATTAACAGAACCTGGTATTCCGATAGGAAAAACTGTTGGGAACGCAACGGGGAATCAGTGACATCAGGGATGAGGCAACAATACCTCACGACCCCAAATGCTTTAGGTGAATAGCTACAAAGTATTAACTCATCCAAGTAACGTTTATATTAATCCAACATCTTTATTACTATATACCTACTGCCGTCACGTAATTACTTCATGTTGCTATATATACAATAACTATGACTTTCTGCACTGCCGTGTAGTAACGGACGTTACGCCTAGACTCTTAGCGGATGGAAGATGGCACCCGGAAAAAATCGGCACATCGATTCGACAATCGGCATCGTGATATATGTCATAATAAGTAAATATATACTTCTAAACACATAGAGTGCTAATAAAATGTGCAAATATATTGAGATATCAAAGAAAAAGTGTAAATAAAATCGTCACTCACATTATCAAGCACTATGATACATCCACAGTCAGCATTGAGACCAACCCCATCTCAAATCGCCGAAGCAATCTACTTGTCATAGGCCTACTGCCTATGTTCCCTTGGTTAATGAAATCAATGTCAATCCAAATAGGCAATATGTATACACGGCTGAATACATAGAATCCAAATCAAATATGTAAATACATTGAGATATCAAAGAAAAGGCATAAACATTATCAGCAATCAATGTATACTCACAGACATCCAATGATGATCAGTTTAAATTGAATGATCCAGCATGTGTATAGCTCCCCAACGAGTTCTCTCACAAACACTGACAGCTTCACGGGGGCCGATCCTAAGTTTTGACGTTGTAATTTTCAGTCTATTGGCGAGTTGTATCAAGCGAATACTGCTAGCAGCGATCGCGTAATATTTGAATAGTCCACACAGATCAGTGTCTTTGTCTCCTTCCAGTCACAGTTAGCTTATCAGATCAGTTTGGCGGTTTGAATTGAATAGTCCAACACACTTATAGCTCCGTAGAGTCGGTCTGTCCAATTCACGACGTTGGCAATGGTGACGTCATACTTTGAAACAACTCTCTGTGCATAGATTCTGAGCCTTATTGTCTCTGCTGCTGTATCTCTGTACCAACCTACCTTTTGTACTGGCAACTTCCAGTCACAGTAAGGTTAGCAGATCTGTGTAGCAGTTTAAATTGAATATTCCAGCATGTGTATATATTGACAGAACTAACTTTGTCCCGGAGTTTGAAAGGTGGGGGCGTAAACTAAGTTTCGCTAGTAGTGTTGAGTGGCCAAACCGGATTAAAAACGCTTCCTGCGGCTTAAATACAGTAAATATCTTGTTGTGTTTTTGAGGTATACAGCAATAAAGAAACAGTATGCCTGTGTCAGTAAGTTTCCGATTACTCATTCGTTTCTCCGTAGGTTTAAACCTCCAGCGAAACGAGTTCGTAATCCGGAAACTTACTACAGAGCAATCCTGTTTCTATATAATACTGATACAAAAACACAAAAGTTACGCATAGGTAAGTAAGATTATTGATTTGTTGGCATGTTTTTATCATGATGTATTCACGACAGACCTTCATTGGGGAAAAAATCAGTTAAGTTCATATATCAGTACGATTAATTAGAAAACACATTGTTTTGCTAAAGGTTGCATACTATAGTGTCAATTTAATACGATGCATGCAAAAATCCCGCGTCATCTGCCCTACTGTTAAATAAACACATTTCAAACTTGGAGGAAAGGGCCTTTAATTCCAAAGCAATAACCGGGCCATGGGAGGTTCCCATCTGCAACAACCCACTCCGCAAATGGCAGCAAGGACAATGCAGCCACAAATGATCACATTGAAAGCCGCATCAAGAAATTTGTCGGCAAACTGGCCCAATTTGTGCAGCCGATGCTCCTCAAAACACAAACACCAGGACAGCTTGGAACGAGGCACTTGGTAGTCTGCCTGGTGGACGAGGTGAGATTAGTTTCACTTTGTTTACTCAGTGAATCCCTGTACCGTGTGACTCGCATTTCATTTTTATAAATCTCTGCAATTTTTACTTTTTGCCTGGGTGACTTGTTAGCCCCGGTGCCTCCAGGGTTGATAAATCTTGTTCAGCTATTCTGAGAGTTGGTAAAGCAGATAATTTATCATTCTAGATTGATTCTCTAACGATACATATTCATCACTAGTCATCCTCCAGCCCACCAATGGGAAATTCAAATATTCAGGCTAGCAACAGGAATTAGGTGCGAGATTCACACAATATTTCGAAAATAATGTATAGAGTGCGTGGTCATATTCATAACTACTGATACCACATATCACGCCTCCCCCTTCAAACATACATTCAGTACTTCACTTCGGACTCGCTCTCGTCTCTCACATCTGCTCTCTTGCTACGCACACTCAGCCATAGTCTCCTGTAACGCAAATGCACTTGGATCCCTCCATCCATCCTACAAAAACATTATCTCTTCTATCAAATTAGCTTACTCTGTATGGCTTTTTCAAGAGCTCTTGACATTATTTTCATACCTCGTAATAACTCCGAAATTTATATCATTTATTTTATCCTGTAAAACTACTCAGTAAATTGTATTTTCATAGTAAGGACTCTTCTCCGTTGTTCATTAACTAGCACGGCTCAAACGTAGCTCATATTTAGCTATTATTCGGTAAATATTACTGACTGATTAATAAAGTTGTACTTATCTAAGCATCAATTACAACATTTTAGCCACCACGGAAGTATCAAGTATTTCACGTGGCCAGTGAGCGTCCGTTACCCGTCCGTTACCAGACTCACCTGGATCTGTCATTTGTCACACCACCACCAGAGGTCCCTCGTATTCAGACGGCGGAAGTGGTGTGCCCATAACGGTCAGGATGACAGAAGACTGGTTGGAGACTTAAAGAGCAGGAATGGGTCCAGGACTAGGAAGGTTGGGGAAAAGGGCGGACATGATGAGGGGACAGGGAAACGATGTGAGAAAGGATTAGCTTGGATCTAAGTGGAAGTAGGTGGATAGTAAGGCCTATTATAGAGAGCGAGGGGGACCCGGTGTTGACAATAGTATGGATTTTCACTCGTGTCCACTGGCCCAGAAACGGGACGCGTCATCTGGGATAGGTGTACATGAATACCTGAGACGATGGTCCTTAAAGGTATCTTATGCCTATCGGTTATTGGCAGAGACTGCAAGAATAACTAATGGGTTTTCTCTCTTATCATATAAGTTGTTCTTTACTACTAATATGCTCTTTAGTTCTCGAAAGTGACTGTTTGATATCTTATTTACATCTTACAATGGTTTAAGAAATGTATTCCTCAGTCGAGACAACATAATCCCTCGGGTCTCATTGTGAAATGAAATAGATTGATTATAGACGTTGCTTTCCTCTATACATCACGAACGTATGGATATTGCCATCATATTTCACACCCTACTTTAATGATTATCTTTGAAAGGTAGAAATTATTTAATTAGTATCTTCCTTTCCCTGCGGGTGACGTTATTGGGTAACTGCGGGAAAATGAAATATTCGGGCTGTAGGAATATATGAAAACTCCTCAAAACACAAAAATACTATCGCCTATCTATTTGGCTGTTATATCCCAATTCACTCTTTTGTATCAGAAACTTTGATATCATTTTTAGTTAAGAGGGTTATGAATTTCATTATCTCCAATGAGATACAATGAGTACTGCATTGCGTTTAATCTCATCTGTGCAAGTTTCTGTCTCTTTAAATTTCACTTTTCAATGTTTTAAAGCTACCATAAATTATTGGAGGGGGAAGGTGGTGGAGGGAGGGTGGACCAGCCTTGAGACTGGTAGGAGCAGGTGATCAAACGTCCCTTCGTCACGCCCAGGATGGGTTCCCTGCAGCTGCGCCACCTGCAGTCCTGAAACAACAACATACGGTACCATCGTTTTATCACTCAGACTCCACTGTCAGTAGGACTCTTCTTTTTGTTATGAATACAAGTCTATCTGCTTGATGCAATAGATAGATTGCCTTGATGTATTATATTTTCAGTGCATTATTCTTCTGTTTCTCCCTTCTTAATGTCTGGCTCAGCGAACATATATGATGTCCCCTCTCTATAAATTCCTGAGAGATGCAGATGATTCATAGGTAGTTGGTTTCTTGTTATTTCCGCTTCATATCTTCGTGCTTTTCTCGAACCAAGAGACTCATAGCAAGTCGATACCACAATAATTGATGGTTATCAAACATAGATAGTATTTACCCGTTGACATGCAGTCCGTCTAACGTGATAAGCAATCGAATACAAGGTTTACACTGGGACCAAGGAAACCACGCCGACCACGGCAGCTGAAATGGAGTCGGCCCTTGCAGATGATCACAGGAGTAATAAACTCTCGTTTATACTTTGGTCCCGTCGGCTACGGTTTAAGGACGTTTAAGGCTCATGTTTTCCATCCCGTCCCTCCAAGTTATCTCAGGGATTATCTTGGTTTGTCCACGGTGTGCTATACGGCAGACTGTGTTTGGTAATAGTCTTAACTTTTCGTTTAGTACGGCCGCCGATATTTTGACAGTTTCAGATTATGCCATGGCGAACAGAGTCTGTCCCGTTTGTCAAAACGTGGCTGCCGTGGCAAGTGTAAACCTATCAATAGCTGATGTCATACCGGTGATTTGTAGTTCCAACATTCCGTGAGGTAGGATATATTATTAAGCTTGTTCTAATGACTCTATCATACAGGTATATTTTATGCAGCAATCCTAGCTAGTGTAATCACAGTTGGTGACGGGTGTGCCGGTGCACTTGTGGTATATCGTCAGAGAATACATGATATTTGTTCTCCACAAGGCTGTAAGCATCATGGCAAAGTTTAATTTATCCTTCAATTAATTCCTCATATCTACGAGTTTCTAGTGTATCCCTACCTCACCTACATATAATTTATGTAAGGAGGGAGATGAACAAAGGTCACCATCCTTGGCTGGAATTAGATTCATTAAGAATCTGTATAACTTTTCATTGACTAATATTGAAAGTTATTTTGTATAAGAGATAGTTTCACATAGCTCTACACATCCCTATTCCCAAATGAACATTTACAAAGTAAAACCTATGGCAAACCTTTCATCAACAGAATCATAAAATGTTCATGCATACCAGATGGTCATACAGTCCTGGTACCCTTTCAACATATAGGCAAAAGCGAGTATCATTGATTTTACAAAATGAAAGCTAGACGGAAAAGCTGACTAAGAGGTACACTTTAAGAGAGTTGGGAGTCATTTTACCATCTTTCTATATCCCCCCGGTTACATGGCGTGTAGTTAGAGAGTCCCCACGGTGGGGGATCTCCACTGGACGGCTGCGGGTGATATGAGGTGAGAGCTCCAGGGTATCGCCAGGAGGTGCATCAAGCAGAGAGTACTCTAGTGCCTGTGACAGGATTGCGCCATCCCCAATAATCAATATTCCTTTACGGATCCAATCCAAAACATGAGATTTTAGTGGAGGGGAAGCCTTAGCTGACATCTACAAAAATATTTACGTCAGACATATGTTCAAGACTTAAATAACAAATCTATTAATTGTGATGGAAGCAATCAGAATATTGATTAATATCATATACACCTAGTTAACCTATTGCATGAGTTGCCAGATCGCCATGCTCCCTCAGCCATTCATATTTACATATCTTATTCCTTATTGAGTATGATAATGTATTTCTGAAACTTCCTTGGAAGACAGTGGGGGTATAGTGAAGGGGGCAAACACAGCAACCATTTTTAAAACACGATATGTTTCTGTAATATCAGGGATATTTCTGTAATATCAGTAATTTTCCAAGAGAGTAGACCGCAGGCGGTGATTCCTAGGAATAGCTATGAAAAATCACTGTTCAGAATAGCGTTATGAACTAAAGCTATGAGCCGGTTAGGAGATAAGTCGTCCTCTATCCGCAACCTCTTTTTAACCTTTTAGTGATATTCGATTTCGTACGCGCTGCCAGTTTAGATAACAGCAATGCGACTTTATTTTCAAAGAGAGTGAAATAATTGAGTTCAATGGACAGTTAAAGTCTTCATTCAAAATACCACAGTGCATGACTCGACGCATTGATCGCCAGTTCGTTCTCATTACCCCTATCCCTGATGAATGAAGAGGAAAGCCGGAGTGGGCTAAATAAAATTTTATCAATTTTATGAAGTCTTATTAATATGAATAAGCGTACTACAATGTACGTATGAATATTAATAATAATATTGAAGTTTGATAATTGACAAGAATATGTTGTATGTCAATTATAATGATAATAACATATGAAGTATAGTTATTATGTATTATTACATAAGAGTAATAAGATAATAATAAAAATATAGCCAAGGAGCCATTAGAAAAGGGAGAGGTGGGAGGGAATGAGAAAAGAGACTAGTTCTTAGATAGAGACTGAATTAGAGACTTATTGACATTCACAGATGTTGAGTCCTTAATATACAGTCGATGGGAGTCTGATCTCCACCCGCCATAACGCTGAATGTCAAGTTCTGGCATACCCGCTTGGTATGCCTGTGTGGCGGCAGCCTTCCGGAGGCTGTGAAGCGTGAATGACCTCGGGGGCTGGCCCGCTGCCGCGAGCAATGTCTCCCATTCCTTTGCGTGGATCCGTCCGGTAACATTAGGAACGGATCTCGCAGTGTGCCCGTAGGGACCGCCCGTAACATCTGGCGCACGGCGTGCACCGGGCAGTACCTCGAGTCTGCTGCCGGCTGAAGGCGCATCACTTTTTGTTCTCCAATCTTCTGAAGGATTTTGCCCGCTTTTATGATGACTGTCACGTGGTTGGCAGACACGGTCACATCTCCACGTGAGAGGTGCCAATCCGGGTTGTAAGCACGTGATGAGGGCGGGGCGACCTCGCTCTGCCTCAGCGCCGCGTAGTACAGGATCAGCAGTGCAGTCCGTATGGTGATGTGGAGAGGCGTGTTCCCGAGGCCCGATAGAATTCGTTGGAATACCTCCATCGGCACGGGGGGGCTTTACGTTGGGAACGTACCGTTTGTTCCTTTTCATGGCCTCGAGGGCCCGTTTCACTCGGTGATGCTCTGTCGGGGCCACGTCCCCACCTGTCAGCCGTAGATGTGACTGTATATGCGACAGGTGGTTGGCCACGGTCGCCGGCGAGGGTGCGTGCTCCACGACGTATTCAAGGTAGGCTGTCACAAAAGACACGGTCGGTGCCTGGGGGTCCGCCCCCATCCTCCTGCAGAATGCGATGTAGGTGCCCACGGCTGACTGCTGGTTGGCGACCGTGCCGGGGGCACGAGCCTCGGATTGGCGGACAGATGCCCTCGCTTGGAGTGAGAGCAGCACCGGATCTGCAGAATAGTCGGAGGACGGGGACATAAGAGGCATGTGAACATGGTATGACGGGATACAAACGGTTCGGGGATACAAATGAAGCAGCTTTATCAAAGTCGTTATTTGTAAGATGTGCCGTGCTGAGAGCGTCGGCGACCGTATTCTGCACCCCAGGCATGTGACTGTAGACGAGGTCCACCTCCATTCGTGCCTGTATCATCCAGGCCTGCCGCACGCACTCCGTGTGTACCCGGTTCCGGGCACGTCCCGAGGTCCAGGCCTGCACTGTTCCCAGGTTATCGCAGTAGACCTCGATCCTCATGCCCCGGTCTCGGTCCGTCATGAAGGTGTTGAGGGCGTAGATCGTATTTACGGCCTCAGGTTCGGAGATACACTCCACGGGGTCATTAACGGGGCACACCTGACTGGAGTAGTAGTATTGGCCGTCGGTCCCGCCCACTCCTGAGAGGCACGCGTCGACGGTGATGCATCTCGTAGGGGGACCTCGAGGTATGAGGGCGTGGCCGTTCCAGCCCTCAGCAAAGCGGAGGAACCAATCCAGATCTTGTCGCATGTCGGCGTTGATATTTAGATAATACCCACGCATGCCTCGCAGCGCCTCGAGAAGTTTGCTCACAAATGCCCGCGCCGGGCGAATACACTTTGCCACGTGCAGTACTTTCCCGAGGACCGACTGCAGCTGTCTCTTGGTTAGGGACCTTTTCGTTGCTACGGCTGCCACGTGTGCCCGAACGTCGAGGAGCTTTGCCTCGGGTATAGAGTCATTGTGCGGGCGTCAATTTCAATGCCCAGCCACGTGACCGTCTGACTGGGTACCTGCGCCTTATCCCGGGCCTCGGGGAGGCCTAGTTCTGCGAAGAGGGCGCGGGCCATTGAGAAGTCACGTTCGGCCGTAGCCGCGTCGGCCGAGAGTATGACGAGGTCGTCCAGGTACATCTCGGCGGTAATGCCTTTGTCCTCGAGGATGTTCACGATCTTGTCCGCCACGCACTGCATATGGTACGACGAGGCGCGGGCACCAAACGGCATGGCCGTATCACAGTAGTGCCCGCCCCCCCACATGAAGCATAACAGAGGCCAATCCAGCGGATCACAGCGAAAGTTCTTATACGCGCGTGACACGTCGATCGAGGACATAAAGGAGGTACTACCCGTGGCCACGAGCTTCCGGACGAAGCCGTCGACCGTAGGGAGCCCGTGTTCGCGCTCGAGCCCGTAGACCGAGTTTTTGATCACATACGAGTTAACACTATGCTCCCTCGGGAATGTCATGTCCGTAATCACTCAGCGGGCATCGGTGCCCCGCTTCTCCCGGGTCATGAGTGGGGACACGTGGGACCACGGCGTGAATGGAGGGTCCTCAAACGGTCCCAGCATGTTGGAGAACGTCCTTTCCTTGTCAATAAATCATTGCACCTGCTCGGGGTGGCTGTCGGCGCTGGGGTGATTCGGGATGCCTCGGGTATCATTGGCCGGCCCGAGGTAGCCGAGGGGAAACCCGTAGCGAATAAACCCCAACAGTTCGTCCTTTCCATCCATCCCTGAGTGATATCGTTCCCACGGGTCAAGCCGCAGGTCCGACGGGAGCTCTATCCAGGCCCCTAGGACGTTGGGCAGGCCTGTATCCCTCACGGCCCAGTATATCTCTCGATGGTTGTCGGGCCCCATGGCTGTGAAGTCCGGCCACTCCCTCCGTCGGTGGTCGCTGTCTTGCGCCTAGCTCAGTCGCGGGGCGCGTCCTGCCCGTTTTTTTAACTCTGTGTTGTCTGAGGATATCCGCCCTGCTGCGGTGTCGGCCGAGCACCGCTTTGTAGAGGGTATCCGGCCTGGGGCATCCGGCATTGTGTTGGTACAGGGGCCGGCGCGGTGTGGTCGTACCCGTGCCCGTACGTGAGCTTCCTGTTGCAGGCGTGTACGGAGTGACCACACTGCCTGCCGACCGAATCGCAGAAGCTACACACGTGCAGCCACCGGATGCCCCCTTCCTCGTGGCAGTTATGGTGGCGGCACCCCCTCTCGGTATTGTAGTCTCTGCAGGGGACTTTCCGCCCCTTGGTACGTCCGGTCTCGTTCCTTTGATGTGAGGGTGCTGCCGCCGTCATGGCGAGCCGTACCTGTTCCTCCTGGATACGGCCGTAGTCAGCCCAGTAAAGAAGGCCAGACTCAATCTGGTCAAACACGAAATTTGACCACCGTCGAACTGCAGCCCACGGCCGTGCCTGGGCATCGACGGAAACCTGTTGTAAGTGGCGGAACATGTGCTCACGGTCCTCGGGCCGGACGGCCCGTTCGTCTCCCAGCAGGGACAGAAAGCAACTTATATATTCCAGTGGCTCGAGGGATGACCGTACCTCGAGCTTCTGGTGGAGTGTATAAACCCCGTCACGATCAATGTACATATACGGTTTAGCAGTTAATCTATGGGTGCTGAAGTCAGAGATCAATGACTGCTTACCGGCAGTACGGTCGTGCCTCATGGTTTCCTTTTCAAATTCCCGTATAGGTAGTCCTCGGGCGCGTAGTTGTCCCGTAGTTGACGCGGGGAGGGTAGGACGCGTTCGGCCTAGTCTCGGGCCCAATCCCTCGTGCGAGCATTGCTGACGCCCGTGAGCCGGTCACCTTCGATCCAGGGCGGGAGATCTGCATTATTGCATCCATCATCCCGTCCATCTTATCCGACATCTTGGTGAAACTCGATTCGAGAGCCGTAAGCCTTGATGACCGTACACTGGTCGCTTGCTGGGATACGGAGTCCACGTGGTCATCTGGCTGCTGCTGCTGGCGCACGGTTACCTCCGAATCCGTAGAGTCCTAGGCCCGTGAAGACGCTTCCTCCGGGCGCGAGGCGGCTGCACTTCGCGTAATTGGTCCACTCATCCTTGTAGAATACAATTGTCCAGATACCAGAAATTATGGAATCCCTATGTACACGGTCACCGGTATTCGGGGAATACGGAGACCGGAGGTACATAGAGGGAAAGGCCAAGATACTGGAGACTAGAAAAATTTATGTCAGTACGGTAGGACAGCTGAGCGAATTGTGAGGCTGAGGTGAGTGCACCGCTCACGCAGGTCGGTTCGCGGTGCAGGGTGATAACGACAGGGGGCGCGAGGAGAGCGCTGGTGGTGAAATGTGTCACCAGGGGGGGCAATGACCACCCCTGACCAAAGGCCATGAGTCACCCATTATGGTGCAATTTATATGGAATTTATAGAGAACTTTCTCTTATGAAGCAACGCTCTCGTAACTCTCCCAATAACGCATTGCAATGTCTTTATCTAATGGAGGTAGAATATATACTCGAGGAAATGCCTGATATGAACTGCTCTCAAAGATCGGCTACAATACTTATATATTATATGTTATTATGGAAAGGTAGGTATATATGTGATATCCGTAGATAAAATATATATACTTTTTTCTCAGATAAATAGAGGGCACACTATCGTCTTTTGATTATACGGCAAGCCTAAAATAGACATGTATGTTTACAGTGTAACTTGATTGAAGATCTAAATGCATTTTTCATATTCCCCTGTCGCAATGAACGGTTGTATGATATTTGTTGAGGGATCCGATAGAAATCTTAGTCAATGGAACGAGTGATAAATGATGCATCCTCCAATATTGAATTTCGGATAAAAACAGGCATTATTATGTAAACTGTGTACCCAAACTGAGCACACAATCACTAATAAGAAACTACCACAACTCCTACTTTTTGAATCGCTAGTCATCGAAATGCACCTTCATCAAAAGATTTGTTTTTGTTTCAGTGACCACCGCTGAAGAAGCATGTGTATGCCAATATTTATACGTAGGAGGACAACAGAAAAATGCAAGAGGAAAGCCTGCTTAAGAATTTACGAACATTGCGGCGTTCGGCGTATAAGGAAGATTAAAAAAGGAAGTTCTAAACGCTGCCACCTCAAGGGGCATCTCATGATTATCTATAGACTCAAGACAACGCCTCCGCAATCATTGTCCCCGTGATGTGACACAGCGTCGTACTTTTATAAAACAGCGAAGATATAAGGTCCCTATCCTGCGATAGTGTAGAGTGTGGGAACTATCACCTCTTTAACATCTGCGAAGACGTCATGAAAGGGGATTTTCCGCACCTCCCTCAGAAAACCCATCACTGGGTGAGGGGGTCTCATGTAATTGACAACACTCATGCAACAGCCTCAAAGACATACAGATGCACTTATGTCAGCGCTATGACCGTAAAATAACGACTGTCAGGAAAGTCAATGAATACTATGGATGGGGAACCACGCCATTCGTAATACCAATAGATTGGTTTTCTTTCTTGGCGGTGTTTTAGTCTATGTTTACTTAATATAGTTGCGTGTTTAATGTGTGACAGTATTGATATTCTATCGCTGAGCTGAGCCATGTAAAACATAGGATGTGTGTGAATAAAATTACTCATATTGATGCAAATGTTAAGTAGGTGCTAAGACTTCATCGAATCGATCTCCGATATGTTCATGAATATATTCCCATGTCAATATATATTCATTAGTTTTGTTAGGTTTTCTCTAGCAAAAAAGGATGGAAGTTATTTCATCTATAGAGTTCTACATTAGTCTTTTTCCTAGTCATGTATGATAGACAAATCTTGGTTGGTTTTGCACTTATCACAGCACCCCTTCTTTAGAGAAATGTGAATAGCTGTAGACTCGGGATTATAAGAGCTAGTGCACGTGGTGCCGCTCCGGGAGAGGGAAGGGCGAGGGAACCTTATCTCACGCAATCTACTTTCATCCATAATCAACGTGAGATTACAGCGAAATCTTAAGTAGAGATTTTCCCATCTGGGAATTGAACTCACATCCATTGAGACTAAATAGCGAGCCAACTTAGTATCAGATTATCTCTAGACTCTACGCTAAGTAGCTTTGCTATCGGCCAATCTATCTTAAGAAGCATCTAAGGAGAAAGGGTTTTAATGATTTGTTTGCTACCCACGCTGATATCAGAGGAATATAGTGCTAGATTCATTGCGGATGTGTCCATTGTTACTAACTAGTGCCAAAGGAAAACGATATTGCGTTCCTCTAATTGTCTAAATCTTATCTTTTTTGCAGCCTTTATCAATCCTTCATTTCATCACATAAATGCAGTGCCGGGTGAAACATTTAATTATCAAAAATTGTCATATCTTAAATTTAGAATTTTATATGGTATATTCTTATATTATAATATTTGAATTGTATACATTGTGTAAATATTAACACATACAGACAAAAGGATCTATTCATCACTACATAGCATGATACCATCTCTCTCTATACACCAATCATATAGTGTCTAGAGTTTGGTGAGTGAAACATAAGTAATATAGAGACTGGGATATAGTTTCTGAATACAATCTGTTTCGAGATATTTGGTCGGAAACATTCACCGAGTTCTTGAACTCGGACTCTAACTGGAAGAATATTTCCGACCGAAACCAATAAGGTATACAGATGTAATTTAAGCGCACTCACTATGGCTAATCAATATAATTTACCTGAAAATAACGTTTTCCAAGAAGTCACGAGGTATTGAGTGCAAAAAGATAAATGGTTCGTGCTAAGTGTAGATGTAACATATTTGTGCACAGGTGTAATACGTTTTATCATCTAAGTCAAGGAAGATCATCTAGAGTATAGTTCTGATCATTTCTGGATTAAGCCTCTATGATATTTCGTGGTCTGATGATCTTTGCGCGTAACTAGTTTGAATCATTATGTATTCAGTCATTAGTAAGGTGTATACTTTGCACATGTCTCAAGACGTTAAGACGAATGGCCTCAGCAGCGCCTTACTATCATCACCATAACATAGAAAGGATTATCTGTCAATGGTAACTCCCTCCCAGACCAAATTCTATTCATAACATTTTCCCTATGATCTATCATTTATTGAGCATCCATCATACCGTCTAGGACAAGAAAGGTATTATTTACATAAATCATCTCATCTATCTATCGAAGTAAATAAGCAAGACAATATCAGCAGGGAGCATCTATGATGGCGTTAAGCCCCAACAGTATAATCTATCATCCTTTGGCACCCCGGTATGAAGATGTTAGGCTGACCCTCACCCCTGGATAAGAAAGCAAATCAATCTTTTGTTCTATTTGAAAGGAACTCTGACAACGGTATACATTGTGTAACAGCATCCACAGCCCTCGCGGCAGGAATGCTCATTAATCATTGTTCACGTTTTCTAACAGTTGTAACAAGAATTATCTTCATTATCGAACTTTGTTCTTTCTCCCACCACTCCTTGACCCTTAACCCTTAAGGCTTAGAAGAATGTGACTAATCGCTTGACTTTTCAATTATTGTCATGTGCAGCGCAGAGTGAAAAACCGTGATTTACATCTGTATGTATCATTTTGCGTAAATAAGTAAGTCCTTCTTGCCATTGTGTATACGCTTTATCTCTAGACATTTACATGTGCCCATGTTGTAGTCACACTTCAACTTCCAAGAAAAACTGGTTAATGCGAACTGGGAAGGTTTCTTCGATAATAATGACCCAGATGAACTATGGTCGATGATACATAGAAATATTAGGGAAACTCTAGATTCCATGTGCCCCCTTAAGAACCATCAAATAAAATACAAAGAGGAGCCCTGGAGATATTGGAAATTATTGTAGACAAGAACAATGCATGGGGTAGAGCCAGAAAATCGAATGCTCCAGAAGACTGGGCCGCAGCCAAACAGTTAAGGAATCAAGCAAAAGCTGAAATTATGTTAGCAAAAAGGGACTTTATCCAAGAGCATATGGGTCAAGATGCCATAAAGTTTTGGGAAAAGGTAGAACTTTTAATGCCAAAAAAACATAAGAGCGGTAACATACACTTAGTGGACCAAAATTCAATGAATCCAATCAAATCGGAGGATGTCTCAAATGTGATCAACGACTCTCAACCATTGGGGTAGACCTAGCCTCTAAGTTTAGGAAAGATTGGATAGATGACAACATTCCTGTAGATAAGACCATGAATGAGATTAGGATAACGGAGGAGGAAGTTAGTGAAGTCTGCAAGAACATCAATGTAAACAAAGCATCGTCTATAGAACATATATCAACTAGGGTGTTTAAAGACAGTATGCTGGTACTCACTCCTGCTTTTACTCACCTTTTTAATAGTTCGCTCTTATCAGGAATATTTCCAGAAAGCTGGAAAATAGCTACAGTCGTCCCGCTTCAAAAACCTGGAGACAGATCGAAAGTGAGTAACCTTCGCCCAGTCTCACTGCTGCCAGTGATGGGAAAGATAATGGAGAAACTAATCCATAAAAAGATAGAAGAGTATCTCGAGAGTAATGATATCTTAAACATAAACCAAGGAGGGTTTCGGAAACTACATTCAACAATTAGCACAGCGTCTGAGTTTTTAGATGATATCGCTATAAATTCTAACAATGGGCATGGTACCTTAGCTTTATATATCGATTTCTCTAAAGCGTTCGATACTGTTGATCACACCAATTTGTTGCATAGGTTAAAATCTGTGGGTTTGCACAGTAGAACAGTAGACTGGATAAAGAGTTATTTAACAAAATGTTCTCAAGCAACTATAGCAAATGGAGTTTTATCAAATGTTAGTGAGCTTAAGGTGGGAGTACCACAAGGTTCTATATTAGGGCCGCTTTTCTTCATTTTATACATTAACAACATTGACCAGGATCTTAACCACTGTCGTATAAAAATGTATACAGACGATGCAGTTATTTACCTCCCCTATACAGACATCTATGAGGCTTACACTAAACTACAGGAAGACGTAAGTAAGGTTGAACACTGGTGCCAAAATAACAAGTTAACGATTAACGTCGCAAAAACGAAATATATCCGATTTGGTACATCACGTCAACAGAAGACGGAGGTCAATCTCAAACTAACAATGAACAACCATGAAATCGAAGAAGTAAGAATGTTTGAATACTTGGGAATAACATTAGACTCCAATCTGACATTTGAGAGACATAAATAAACTGATAAGTAGAACTGCTAACAAGATAAACATTTTAAGTCATATTCGTAAATACATTACAAGGAAACAAGCTGTGTTGTTATACAAGTCCAAAATACTATCATATATAGAATATGGCGATATACTTTATGACGGCATGAGTGTAAAGTTCCTTCAAAAAGCTCAACGTTGTCAAAACCGTGCTTTAAAGATCTGCCTAAATATCCCACACCGAACCCCAACAAATCTAATCCATCAGTTATGCAAAGTTAACAAACTAGAAGATCGAAGGCAGGCTCATCTACTGGCTACTGCATTCGATAGGAGCTTCAGCGATAAATATCTAAAAAGACCAATTAGGGAAACTAGAATATACGAAGGCAGAGTCTTAAACTCAGAAATCCCAAACAACAAACTCTATGAAAGATCAGTAGTGCATAAATCGACAAAACTATGGAACAGCCAAGTAGTATCCTTCAGAAGTAGTGTCGATAAAGAAAATAGTAAGTCCAAAATAAAAACTATCTTGAAGAACCAGCGGTACCAATATGCATTATAGAAAGTAACTGGGTAAATGGATGTGGGCAGGGGAGACACCCTAACCCAAGCCAATAGTGTTAACAAAACAAGAACATATATTAGTAAAATCAACAGTGTACAACTTCTATATTCTCTTAATGAAACTTTATTATTGATCGACTCCACCGTAAATAATTCCCGTTCATAATGATGGGTATATATAGAGACTGTGTTAACGTTGTTAATGCCAATTAGATATTTATGTAACTCATGATGTAAATCTGTAACTAGTCTCATCGATGATACAACCGAAATTATATTCGCCAACAATGTACCTATCAAATCTTGCACTGAAAACCGCTGTGTCTCGGTGATACAACCGACCACAATATGACTGTTTAAGTAGTGTATTGTTTTTCTGCGCCAGATTGTTATAAATATAATTATATCCTACTGCCTTGTTGAGGGGCGTAGGCTCAAAAGTAATGCATGTAAATTTCCAGCCTGGAGCACTGTGGAAATAGGCACTCTTTTGAGCCTACAGAACCTCCAGAATAAACATTATCTTTGAAAAAAATATATATATATCATATATACGCCGGATTCTGTTACATTTACACTACTGTTCAATAATTCCGGTTTCTGCATCTAGGGGAAACCACTGTGGTTTTATTTCGTTTGCCATTAGTCATCAAAGTCTGTTGTATATAAAAGATCCAATGCAATATTATCAATTTTGATTACAAAATCTTTCTAAAACCCTAATGAGTATTATTTCATTAATTACATATAATAAACCCAGCAATCTTTTGTCTTTTTTACTGATTTTTATATGATTATACCTTCAATACACCATCACTCTGTATGGTTCAGCATGAGTGTGTATATGATGCAGCCTGTATAAGATCGAGGTTATAGACTCGGGTTGCAGTCAGGGTCAGGCTCACAGCTGCCAACGCCACCGCCACCACCGCAGCCACCAACACTTCAGATGCCAGCTTTGCTTTCAGAGTTGCCACTTTCACACCTTCACACCCGTCGGCACACAGCCATAAACACTCCCACCCATAGAAAATACCATGATAAAGTGTGTAGGCAGAGGACTTCCGTCATCGGTCATCCAACCATACACATAGTTGGGGAGGCAGTGGGGGGCCCGGGGGGAGGATGGGTCTCTAACAAGTGGTGGTCAGCGGTCAGAAATTGAAGGGGGTAAAGACAGGGTGGCGAGGGCAGGGGGGTCAGGTGATGAATCTTTCTCATTTTTCATCAGTAAACATACATGTTTATATGCTAACCGTATATAACATATATACGACCAGCATATATATATATATATATATCTCACACAGTATATTTCTCTTCATATACAGCCATTACGCTTCCGTATAGACACATAAGCTGTATTTTATACGCCACATGCGCTGGCATGAAATGTTGACATATTCAATATAAAAACATGCCAATGTACATTGGATACATGCAAATGTGGGGGCGTATATATATATATAAGTGGGTGTTTTCATGCAGTGCATACCATCCCCCTAGCGGTTTATCCAGCCACTAGTGATTAGTCCTCAAACACAGCAGTGGTCCTGGCTGCCACCAATAAAGGATTGATGCGGAAAATGATGATAGATACTTTATGAAAGTATCAGTCAAAGTTATAAAACCGCACAAAACTTTGAGTTTACATATGTCAAATTTCTGCATAGATGCGTCATCACGGGTGTAGATAAGGTATCCTATAGGGCGACATATCTACGCCTGTTTTGTATACATAGATGACAATCCCGTGAAACACAGGGGGGGGGGGGGGGGGGCTGGTCAGTGTTGTTGTCAGGAGTCTGTTAGCTGTCAGCTGAAAATGTGAAAAGTTTTGAAATATAGTGCCTTTGCACTGAGTGCCAGTATTCCTAGGAATAATAGGAAATGCTTTATAGCCTTCTGTAACTTCTACAATCTTACAACAGTTCCAACCACCACAGAGACCCTACTGCATTGTGTAGCCTACCCATCAACCAAGCTCAAGTTCTCAACTGTCCATCAGTATATCAAGGTCATACCCCATCTGCATAAGAGGAGGGGCCTACCAAACCCCCTCAAGGACAATCACCCTCTCCAGCTCACTCTGAGAGAAGCTCATCTAGTGCTAGGGTTGGAGTATGCCATGAAAGAACCCATGACCCCCCACCTGCTGCTTTCCCTTCTCAGGCAACTGAACTTGAACACCCCCAGCCACGAGGCTGTTTGGGCGGTAGCGCTTCTGATGTTCTATGGCCTATTACGCAGGTTGAATGTGCTACCAATGACACAGGACTCCTTTGATGGAGACCACAACCTGAGATGGAGGGATGTAGCAGTCATGGGAGATGGGCTGGCGGTTACCATCAGGTGGTCAAAAACAAACCAATTCCAGTCTAGGAGCAGGGTCCTTCCACTGCCATGGACTGAGGGGCACCGCCTATGTTCGACGCAAGCTTATGAGAACACTCAGTTATTGACTAGAGACATGCCCCTGAACAGGCACCGATGCGCCCCCTCTCACAGCAGGGGCGTTCACAAAGAGTGTGATGACAGCTCTAGCTCAGGACAGAGTGGACACCACCCCCCTCAGCTCCCACAGCTTTAGGAGAGGGGGGCCAGTTACCTTTTTCAGACAGGAGTACCTGAAGCCCATAAAAGGGATCTGGGAGACTGGGCCTCCAGTGCATCAGCCCTGTACACCATCAGCAAGCAACAGGCACTGGAGGTCCTCATGACCAAAATGGCCGATTCGCTACCCAGAGATCCATCTTTTCTGATCTGACTACATCTACTTGGGGTTTGGAGGGACACAAAGGACTCGCGCCTTTTTGAGTGTTTACTTATGTGTCAGGCTTTTTACATTCCTTGGCACAAGATTGAATTACCTTGTCATTTTTATAATGATTATGATTGAGAATACTTAGTCGCATTTATAATCTTACATAAGAATATTAATATAGTTAAAGGTGAATATATATATATATATCTTTTAGAGTTTAGATTCTTTTTAGCCCGACATAACATATCTGGGGAAACAAGTTTGTATCAAGAATGTACATGTATTTAGGTTCCAGGGAGTCTCATCGTTTTTTCTGAAACGTCTGGGTCCGAAAAACTCTAGGCTTACACAATGTGCCCATCCCTAGCTTTAGCAGGCTGGTTGATTTCCTTTGCTCGCCAAACGAATTTAATGTTTAACGAAGGCAATGAAGACTAGGGGATGTATATTCATTTCCTTTAAAATGCCTAAACTTGGACGAAAAACTCTAAAGTCTAGCAGAACTTTATTTTACCATGCATCGAAGTGGTGATAGAAATGTGTTTGATCCATATAAATCTCAATTCCAGGGAACCGCGTTGGCTCAATATGTAAGTCACGTCCCCCATTGAGTGCTTAGGCCCCTTCAGAAAAGGACCCCCAGGCACTGACAGATTTCTGGTGACACACTTAATCCGCAGAGTGGCGCTGCAGCTGGTCAGCGTTCCTGTGGCGCCCTCTGCAGGACCGATGGGAGTCATTTGTATGTGAGACCGGAAGTTGGGGGCCAAGGGATCGCGCATGTCAAGTGGAAGTGGCGTGTCAAGATGGCGTCCGCCTGAAAAGGGTGCCCGCCCAAAGGAATCAGCTCCTGTGTGAGGGGTGAAAGGAGGTAGTGTATACCGGTACAAGATCGATCAGTGCGAAGAGCAGGTGACTGTGTCTGATTGAGAGTTCAGCCTAGAGAATGAAGAGCAATTGTGGATCAACCATGCAAAAGTTGTAGTGTTGTCTTTTACCATGGACAGTGTGTTCTCTAGAGTATAATACCTATGCTGGTTGATTCCATTGAATCGGTCCAGCTTTAAAGAACAGGATTTTCTAGTTTCTCGTTATATAAATAACCACAATCCATCTAGATTGTATACCTACCGGTAACAAAACATTTGTCATAGCTGACCAGAAATAATCATTCAGGACATATCCAAATGGAATGATTTATCAAAGATCGTGTAACGGATTTAGGGAACTGAGGAATTTAAAGCAACTATTATTATATACCTGTGCACTGACTCATTGTAAATATGTACTGCTCCTGGGGGTACAGTTAGTGTACACAGAATGCACTGTACGCCGTGAATCTTTGTACTGGTGCCTTTGGATAGTGACAGACTGCACGCTTTGGGTGACAGATTGCATCCTTTGGGCCTCACCTGCACGCTTTGGGTGACAGATTGCACGCTTTGACGAAATAACGCAATCTGATTAGTCGAGAGGCCGACAACAGAATTCTAGGTGCAAGATTTAAAAATGGCGGATCCCTTCACTTGGCGAGTTCTGAGGCTTCGTACAGAAACCACGGAACGAGTTAGTGTGAAAATACATCAAATATCGAGGTAGAATATGGGTACGAAGCACCTGATACCGTTTAAATAGCTTAGATGTGCGAGAAATATCAATTTCGATACATTCACGGGCCGAGCGGGCGACTCGTCGATGTCAACAAATGCTTTCAGAGAAATTCGTTCTGAACTCGCCATGCCGGCTCGTTCAGAACGAATTTCTCCGAAACAACTCATAAATCTACCCTGTATTGGCACCATCACTATGGTTTCAGATAATATTATCACACTATGTCACCAATGCAATACTGCTACTTTCAGGTACCCATAGATGGATGTCGACCAATTCACTTTTATCAAGGTACTGGGATCCTCTATATCCTTTAAGTAGCTACTGACTTCTCAAATTGATGTGTTTTTCACTGGAATGTAAACTTATAATTAAGCTAACTGAGCAGCCGCCATATTAGCCGGAGTTAAGTTTCAGAAGAGGCTGCCACTAAAAACTAGGCAATACGAAACCTTCTAGAATGCCTTTTTAGATTGAGAAATGTACAGAGACGGTGAATCCTAAAGATAGATTGCAATTGAAAGGGAAAGTTTCACGGCAGGGTATAGTGCAATGAAAAACAGGATACTAACAGGAAGTATAGATAACAGATGCTAAATCTCAGAGCTGCAAAATAACGATACTGAGTTTTTCAGGAAGCCATCGTAAGAAAATAGGACAAACTGACATAGCATCTTAAACTAGGAGCAAATGTTATTTCCATTTATAATGGAAGAGCGCAGTATACCTAAATCATTTCATCAAACAAAAGTAAGAATGTTTCAATAAACCCAGAGAATGGATTTAATAGTTTTTTTCCAAAGTATCACCAACAGGAATATTTATCATGTTATAGAAATCTACATTTTTTATAGTTTTTTTATGCTTTTATTCACATTGTTACTATCTGTGTGACTAGTAAACTAAATGAGTGACTCCAAGGCTTCGTCCCGTTACAAGCTTTATTGCAGATGGTGTTACAATGCGCTCTCTGACCGGACTGACTCGAGTATGTCGAGATCAGGATTATTTCGCGTGGGGGCAACCCGCATTGATCGTAACCAAGGGGGATTACCTCACGCGGCGTGACACGCAGCCGGCTTGATCCATGAGGCCGAGTGATATTATCTGTATGTTTAACATACCGATATTTTGGATCGTGACACTATCCCCGGGCGAAACGGAAAACTCACTCCGATGAGTTATTGAAAAAAATGTAAGTTATGATGACATAATCTGCAGTTACCGAATAAATGCGATTACAAACTAGTGTGCTCTGGTAGAGAGAGTAAGATGCTTGGCTGGTGCAAAGAGGTGATACAATTATTCATTAAATCTTGATGCGGTCTTGATAATTTGGAAAATAAGGTATCGTGGAGGTAGACTACGGCACATTACGTGGTATTACGTAATGCTACGTAACCATCCCCAGGACGACTGAGGAACCACTCTGATGGTTCTGCTGATAATGATGTTAAGTATAGTAGCAAGTAACGGGAAGTGATACAAGTAAGGCTTAACATTAAGATTATATATTATATACACGTAAGTTAATTAGCATGTCTGAACGACATCTGACAATGAAGTGCTCATGCTTGATGTTAAAGTTCTGGGCATGGCATGTTGTCATAAGTGTCACAATGTTGTTGTCGTTCACAGTTTGGCGATGCTGGTCCGCGGCTCGGTCTGCGGTGGGCGCACCAGCGGCACAGACCGGGTTCTCCCAGCTGGGAGCTGGTAGCCGCGAAGGTGTTGTTGTCGCGTGTGAGCGTAGGCGTTGACGCTCGGTGTCAGTTAGTTTCGCTCGGCTCCGACGTGTCACTGCAGGGGTGAGAATAATCGGGTGTGAGCGAACAAGGTGCATGCGGGTTTGACCAAACTGAGCGCATGCGGGTGTGACAGCGTGCCTGTGGCAGCGTCATGACACAAACAATGGCAGACAAGTTAATCTGGACTGGGCTGGGTGGGGTATATAAGCGGCAGTCTGACAGTTCATGATACGTAACAACGATATGCATCAACAGAGGACGGGTAAATGTTGTGGTGCGTTATGAGTGTATGCGATGTTCGTTGTGATGTGAGCATATTGACTTTACCTGACTCAAGGATTGAGCTGCTTCAGCTCCTCGTCCATTGATGATCCTGGTGCGATTATGTAGGACGCCAGGCCAGCTAGGGCGACACGGTGGTGGTTCTTGTCGGCCCAGGGGATCTGGCTCGTGTCCGATCCTTGCACGTCTGTGACCGTGACAACTGCGACGACGAGTCCTCTTGTAGCGCGGAACACAGTCCATCGAGCTGACAGTGGGACCGGAATGTTTGAAGGTAGGTGGATCTCACGGGACTGACCTTGGACCGTGATGGTGATTGGGCCAGACCACTGGACGGAGAGCGTTCTCCATAGGCAAGGGGAGAGTGTTGTGGAGCGTATGGAGGGAGCGTTGGTCAGGGTAAAGATGTTTGTCTCCATTGGTATGGGTAGGAGGGGTAGGGTGCAGCATCTAGAGCGGAAAAATAGCTTAAGTTGGACAGTGGGGGACTGCTTGTGGTGCGTTTTGAATGATTTCAAGCGGCGCCACAAGGCGGGTAGGAGTCGGGAAAGTATCATTCCGAGAATGACTATAAGAATGATACGGATGAGGGGGGAGGATATATAAGAGTTAAGGTAGGTGGGCGGGGCTCTGGTCGTTGGGCTGGCATATGGTGGCCGGGCGGTGTTGGATTCGACCTGTTCCTCTTTTATTCGAGTTTGGACATTCTGTCCATCCAGGCGTCAAGATCCAGAGCGGCGGAGGATAGGGTGGGCATTGTTAGTAGAGGAGAAAGTGCGGAGAGTTTACACAATGTGTATATAGAGAGGAGAAGGGCTATCGCGCTTAAGATGGTAGAAGAAGCTGCGAAAAGCGGGTGTGAAGTGGCTGGACGTAGGAGTTCTGAGATGGAGTGCAGTGTGTAGCTAGAGTTGTCTGCGGAGGTGAGGGCTTGAGTGAGTGTCTTAACCCTTTCCCTGCAGCACCCAGTTCCTCTGATCACCATTGTACAGCAGCAGTGCCTGCATAAATGACCCTTCTACAGCAGGCACCTTTTTTGGAAAATTGCAATGTCACATGATGTGTCATGTGATTTGAGTAATTTACCTTGGTAGCTGATGATATTTTGTTATATCAAATCAAAGGTCAATATGCTGTTTCTACTATGTCAAAATTTCTTTCAATTCAAACAATTATTTTTTTATTTATTGAAAATTGTATATAAGTATCAATGATGCCTCTCTGATGCCTGGAGGCATCATGCTGCGGTAGCCAGGGGAATGCCTGGAGGCATCATGCTGCTGTAGCCAGGGGAATGCCTGGAGGCATCATACTGCTGTTAAAGGGTTAAGGTCTGAAAGGCTTTTATACAGGGAATCAGAGCGAGATGTTGCGTCTGATTGTGCTTTGTTAAATAGAGGTAAATGAACGTTCGGAGGAAAGGTGAGAAGTGAGTCGCCTTTGAAGGACGGCGGTGGCGGTCGGGAGGAAGAAATTACGGGTAAATTAAGGGTGTGTAAGAAGATTTGGGTGGTGGGTTTGGATTCACAAGAGGTGGAGGGTGAAACAAGTAATCGATTGTTAATGGATAGAGTGCATCCGCAGGGTACCTTTACGATTGCGTAAGAGGGGCTGCGTACGGATGTTCGCACTAGGGTGTTAGAGTTGTTACAAGTGAGGGCGGCATGCGTCTGTGGTGTTGTAACAAGGAAAGTATCAGGAGATAAAGGGTGGATAGAGGGTGGCGGTGCGTCAAGCAGTTTAACACTGTAAGTGCAAAGGCTTGAGACGCGGCGCGGGTTATTGAGGAAGAGCGCTAGTGTGCAGGTAGGTTTTGAAATGTGAGATATGGGAAGGGGGAGTGGACAGTTGTAGATTGTGCGGGATGTGCACATAGATAAGTCTAAATCGCTTAACTCCACAAATGTCATGTATGAAGAGTTCATTGCGAGGTAGGGAGGAATGTTGTTGAGATGTGTGAAACCGGAGCGGTTTTGATGAACAGTGTCGAAAGGTATAGGGTGAGAAACAAATTTATAAATGGAGTAGCTGCAGGGTCTGGATACGATTGGGACTTCGAATTCTATAGTGATGAGGTCTTCTATTAGGCTAAAGGATTCGATAGGTTGGGAGTAGTAAAAGGATTGTGGTAAGGTGAGAATGGAAAAATCCGAATTTTTGTTGAGGAGGTCTAAAGCTAGCTGATCGAGCGATTCTGCTAGTAGTGTGGGAGAAACTAAAGATCGGGGAAGTTGCGATGACTGTAATTCCGAAAGGTCGATTGCGAGTTGTTTTAGTGTGGTAAGTAGTCTGGAGAGTAGAGTGAGCTGTGTGTGCGCTGTAGTGAAGAGGGAAGTCGCTTCTTTCGTTGCGTGAGTGCTGAGGTGGAGGTTAGAAAGAAGAATGTGAAAATCGTCATCGATGGATGCGATCGCGGAGGAAAGGTTTTTCAGAAGGAGGAGATTGACTGCGGTCTGGTGTGAGGCCTCTTTGACGAGCTGCGCAGTGAGATGCGACAGCTTGAGGAGCACGCGGTCGCGTTGTCTCTCATTCCTCACACCAGATGATAGATAGAGCTCTACTGATTGTAGATGCTCGTTTGCGCGGTCCACGTCAGGCTGCCGGGCTGTGCCGACAAAATGTCGCCTAAAGGCTGGATCAGCACGCGGCGAGTGCGTGAGTGGTTTGTTTCACGGTAGCTGTCAATCTCTTTGTGCAGGGTGAGAATTGTGTGGAAGAGGGTGGAAGAGGCATTATCAATATTCTTAGCATAAGTGGATAGGATGGGATCAGTGGAAAGGTTTGTGTTAAGAATGGGTGATATAATGGGTGGTGAGGGTGAGTTGAGATGGGATATATCAATGGTAAGGACCAGGGAGGCTTGCCTGTGGCCTGTTAATAATGTTTTTGGCAATTTGTGGAATGTTATTCCGAAGTTTGGTCTTGACACAACCGAGTCCAGTGCTGATGAGAAGTGTAGTACACTGAAAAGAGGGGAATGCTTTTGGTGTGGGTATGATGTAACTGAGATGTGATTGAAGTCGATAGTCGTTAGGAAATCATTACGCTGCTTAGAAATATATTGTAAGGCTAAGTGATGAAGCAAAGACTGGTGTCTACAGTGTTAAACTGAGACACGCCTCGTCGGGCAGAATCAAAGCTATGGAATGGGCTTGTGACCAACCTTATAATCGCCGCTAAGGCCGAAATGCCATGTCGTCAGTGCTGATAGTCTTTAGACTATGCAGTCTAGTCGGAGTACTGGCTTTCGTGGAACGGGTATCAGAGTGGGAGCTAAGCACCTGACTGAGTAAGCCCGTTCACTCGGCGAGTTTCTGTGGCAGTGCGTGCCTTGATGACGCATGCTCACAGAGGGGGGTTCCGACATAATGACCTGCGGGTCCTGACAGGATCCCGTAACTATGGACGCCAATGGCAGTGAATCCTGGTTGATTAGGGCAGCTGGTCACGATATCGCCTACACATTGATCCGTTACGCAACGTGTGCGCACCTCATTATGAGGGTTTGCCTAAATCCCGAGGTTGAGTGGTGTTCATCCGTCACCTTACGCAATATCAAGCTGTTCGACGCCATTGTTTGGCGCAAACACGTAACGGTAACCATGCGATGTGGACCGGTCACAATCTCGTGTGTTTGTTATGCGAATGCGGGGAGGCGTGTTGCGTGCCTTGTTATGTAAGATGTTGATTGGTGAGTGGTGCGGCGTTTGCTGTGTTGCGTAATGTGTTATGTTGGTGTCCTATGTTGAGTTCTGTTGATTACGGTTGTCAGGGTGAGTCATGCGGGGGCGCTATGGCTTAAGGCCAAGGCCTAGGCCAGCGATGTTTCTGGGCTCAGCGTGCTCGCAAATTCTGTAGCTATTGGATGGTGGGAGGGGGTCTGCCGGTTTTCAGGCGTTGCAGAAAGCGTTTATCTCAGGGGTGGGGGACTTTTAATCTTTCTATGTGAATGGGTTTGGTGGTAGTTCTGCCATCTGATAATCTTCTCAGGTGGCATGTGTTTCGTGTGGTGAATTTAGTAATGAGGTATGGGCCAGTGAATGTTTTCTGTAATTTCTTGGAGGTTCTTTTTACTAAAAGAGTAGGAATTTGGAGATAGGCGATGTCGCCTTCTTTGAAGTTGTGCAAAGATGCCGATTTGTCGAACCCGGCTTTCATTTTGGCGTGTGATTTTGCTAAAGTGACCATGCTTTCCTGTAGTGCTTTTTGTCTCTTTTGGTTCATTGATAGCATAAGTGATCTAACGTTTGGAAAGCTGGTTTTCATGAGAGTATGCTTTAGATTTTCAACTGGAAGTGGTGCTGTTTTTCCGAATACTACCATGTTAGGGCTGTAACCTAAAGAAGCTGAAGAAGTATTATTTAAACTGAAAACAATGGCTTGCAAAAATGAAGGCCAGTCATTCTGTGAGGAATCCACAAACGTTCTTAGGCATGCTTGTATGGAAGCGTTGTAGCGTTCCACTAGGCCTTGGGTACGTGAGTGGTATGTGCTGCTGTGTTTTTGACGAATTCCAAGTGCATTACAAAATGTTTTGAAGGTGTTAGAAGTGAAGGTTGAACCGTTGTCAGTGTAGATGTGGGATGGTATGCCGTGTATGCAAAATACTTTGTTGAAAAGTTCCTGGGTCGTTTGTGCCGCATTGATGCTGTTTGTGTCCCATGCTATAACGTAGCGGGATGCATAGCAAACGACTACCTGTATGTATTTTGAACCTGATGTGGATGTGTGTAGGGGGCCGATGGTGTCCATCGAGATGCGTGTAAATGTGGTTGGTGTGGGGTCTCTGAGTGTAAGAGGGGGTGTGAATTTCTTTGGAATACGTTTTGATGTTAGGCAATTATGGCATGTGGCTATGTAGTCTCTTGTGTCTGAAAATGAAGTTGGTCAGTAAAAGGAACGAGAGACTGAGGGAAAGGTGCGTGGTAGTCCCAAATGTCCACTGAGTGGGCTATTGTGAACGGATTTGATAACATCTTGGGTGTAGGTTTGGGGGACTACTATTTGAACGCTAGGTGGTGTGGAGTTGCTTTTGAAGTTAGTGGCTCTAAACAGTATACCTTGGAAAACGATGAACTGGTCGTGCGTCAGAAGGATGTGCCTGCTTAGAGTCTGATTTGCGGGAAGGGTGTGTTTAGTTATATAATCGTTGACTGCGCAACAGAAGTTGTCTCTGGATTGCGCGTCTTTGATCTGGGCGTGACTAGGTTCGGTGGGGAAGAGAGAGAGGAGACGTGTTAGTGCCTTGTTGGCTAGAGGTGTGAACTGAGGGTAGATCTGTTTTCGTCTCTTTGATGCTCTAGCGCGGACTATTGGGGTGCGGAGGCGGGGTGCTTTCACACGTGCCGCGGCTGGAGTGGGGGCTGGGGCGGGGGCTGGGGCGGGGGGCGGTGCGTTGCGCGCGCCTTGCCTGGTGGCAACAGCTAACACGTGGAAGTTATCTTCCTTGCTGGGTTTGGGTTTCGGAATTCTAGTGTTATGACCCTTAGTTTGTGGAGCATTCTTTAGAATTGGAATTGGTTTTGTGAGGAGGATTGGGTCATGGCTTGTTGGCTGATCATGGTTGAAGGTGCGGGTGATACTTGTGCTGGAGAAACATACGCGTTTTTCTGGTAATATCACCTTGTTTATGGGAATGGAGGGGGAAGGTTCTGAATTGGAGGGGGGGTAAGGTATGCGACTGACGACGTCTGCGGGTATGTTTGCTTTACCAGCGATGAATTTGACCGTCATGTTAAATGACATGACTGTGTCAAGCCATCGCGCTCTACGCATGTTCAGAGTCGCTTCCCTAAGGGAGAATAGAGTTATAAGTGCTGCGTGATCTGTGAAAAGCGTGAAGTTCGCATCTTCCAGGTAGTGTTTGAACTTTTTGACGGCGTAAATGATGCCGAGGCATTCTCTGTCCGTTGTATGGTACCTGGTTTCCGTCACCGTGAATGCTCGACCGGCGAATTCTATCGGACGATAAAATCCTGCTGCGTCTTCTTGTGTCAGCACACAACCGCAGCCGGTCAGGCTTGCGTCTGTGAAGATGGTGAAGGGTTTATCGTAATTTGGGAATTTTAGCGTTGCTTCTTCACAAATTGCTTTTCTGATGGTATCGAACGCGAGCTGATGTGTAGCGGTCCATTTGAATTTGACCGAGGATTTGGTAAGGTCGTATAGGGGGCGCATGATGATAGAGAAGTTTTTGATGAAACGTTTATAAAAGTTAGCGAGGCCATTAAATGCTCTAACCTGGGATACAGTGTTCGGTGCTGGGTAGGTGGCTATTGGGGCTACCTTCTCTGGTGAGGGTGACAGGCCCTCCCTAGATATTCTGTATCCGAGAAAGTCTATTTCAGAAGCTCCAAATTCGCATTTTTCGCTTCTAAGTTTGACGTTTCCTTTGATGAAGAGTTTCAATACTTCATCCAGGTCTTTGAGGTGTTGTGACCAAGTTGACGAGTAGACTGCTATGTCGTCAACGTAAGCTACGGCGCAGCGGAACTTTACGGTGCGCAACAGCTGGTCTACACAATTTTGAAAGAATTTTGCCGAGATAGACAGTCCCATCGGTAGAACTTTGAATCTCCAACGTTTACCAAACTGGAGAACGTGGTGAGGTGCCTAGATGAGGCGTCTAGTGGTATTTGATGGTAAGCACTGTAAATGTCTATTTTGGAGAAAAATTTTGATTGAGAGTTTCCGACTGTTTCCGTAATATCATCTGCGCATGGGAAAGAATAGGAGTGGGTGGTAATTTGAGAATTGAGTTCTCTCAGGTCGACCACTATGCACTACTTCTCCGCGCCTTTTTTATCTTGCGAATTAGGCTTTTGCACCAAAAAGACGGGAGAATTCCATTCGGATGGGTCGTGAACTTCCTCTATGACGCCCTGTTCTGCTTGGCGTCTAAGGAGTTTGTCTAAGAACTTTTGTTTTTGCAGGGTGGTGCGGTATTGAGGTTTAGATACTGCTTTTGCATGTTCCTTCAGCTCGATGGTCGCTGTTGAGTCTGTCTTTGAACCAATCACGCTGTCTGTCGAGACAAACGCGTCCTTATTTTGTTTGAGGACTGAAGCTATCTCTTTCCTTTGTGAGTCGGTAAGCGAACTTGAAAGAGTGTATTTTAATTTGTTAGGTGTTGGTGTGTCTGGTTGTGTCGGGAGATTGATTGGGGGCTCTGATTCAGAGACTGAGCGGTGTGCGGTAGACTGAAAGTCGTCAGGGTCCGCTATAGAGTAGAGACCCAGCATTGAGCCTCTAGGTAGCGTGACGTGTTTGTTGGAGGGATTAAACAGAATCACAGGGACACGATTGCATGGTCCGGGCGCAACTAACGCGTGTTTAGTTAGCGCTCTGGGGTTCAGCACGTAGCTCTCAGTTGTGCCGACAGTGTGGCTCAAGCTTTGAGCTGCGTTGATTTTGGCTGAGCAAATCGTTTCCGAGAGAGGAGGGAGGGTTAGTGTTGATAGTGATCTGATAGGGTGTTCTTTGGGGGCAGTGTTTTTACAGTAATTGATGGTTGCTTCAGCTGAGCGTAGAAAGTCTATCCCCAGGATTAGCGGTCTGCTTAGCTGAGGTAGAACCCTGAAATGGAAGATGTATGTGTGGTTTTGAATTTTGAAGCTGATTAAAGCTGCTTGCCGAATGTGATAGACTTTGTTGTCTGCCAGAATGACTCTGTCATGTATTTTCTGTGTTGCTTTCACGTAACCTGCTTGTTTTAGTCTGTGAAGCAGTTTTTTGGAATTGAAGGAGACTGTTGCTCCTGTGTCAACTAGAGCTGGAACAGTTATTGGGGGGAAATCGATGTTGATGCAACCGTTAATTAGGCGTATCAATAAACGTTCAGACTTACCTTTTCCTCTCGTTATTAGAGAGAGAGTTGGGTATGATTTTGAAGGTGAGTCGGATGTTGTGAGGTTGGTGCCGAAGTCGTTGGCGTTGATGGCGGGCGGTTGCTCGTGTGCACTTTTAGTGTCTTTGGCTATGTGATGTAGGCTATTGGAGCCCTTGTCGTCATTGTTGTTGGTCATGTTCTGCGTTGTCGTGGGGCGGTTGATGGATTGAAGGTTCGTCGTTCGGACACTCCCAGGGCTTTTAGAGTGACCACGGCGGTCCTATTTTTCGTCGTGCCAGCTTACGCCGGGTGTGGCCGGGCGGCGATCACGCTGGTTGTCACGGCTACTGCTGCGGCTGTAGTCGCGGCGACTGTAGTCACGGGATCGCGGTCTGGCTTGACGATCATCTCTCTCACGGGAGGAGGGTCGTTGGTCGCGTTGACGATCTCTAGAGGGGGGCCTTCTGTCTCTTGAGGACTCCCTGTAGGAGCGATAGCGCTGTTGATCGCGGTCGCGTGAATGTTCGCGACTGCGTGGCGGGTACTGCTGCCTAGAGGAATCCCTGCCCCTTGAGTCTGGACGGCTTCAGTGGTTTTGTTGACCGCGTTGGTACGAGCGGTCTCTGCTGGCTGATCGGTCCCGCTGGCTTGATTGTTTGCCAACATAGTTCAGTGTGAGCTGTTTGAGCTCTGCTGAGATGTCGGCCGTCTTGCACCTCATGATTTCCTGCTGGATGCGCGCCGTCTCCGTGAGTTGGCGCAGAGTCTTAGGTTTGTGCAGACGCACAATGCCAGCAAGAGAGGGTGACAATCCGTTAATTATCACGTCAAGCTTAGCGGTTTCGCACAGGGTGGAGGTGGTGAGGAGGAGAGCCATGTCGTCGATATATTTGGCCACTGGCTCGTCATCCTGTTGGCGTCTCTCCCTGTATGCCTCTTGCGCCGTCTTGCTGTCGTCTTCCGCGAAGTATTCGCAGAACTGGTGAAACACAGCGTTGGGGTGGTGATTAAGCTGGTCCCGATCACGTTGGTAGAGTACCAATGCGCGGCCTTCCCACGCAGATAGCCGTACATAGCGCAGGCCCGGTCCGATGGCGAGGCGTGTGCATATGCGTGGTCAGAATAGAATCTGAAGTCACGCACAAATGACTGCGCCGACCTGTACGCGGTTGGGCCAGAGAACGGCTCTGGTGCTTTGTACATGGTGTGCGTTTGTCCACCATGATAGGGTGCGGGCCGGGGGTGTGGTGACTCTATATGTGGAGCCGGAATGTTCATGTTAGAGGCCAATGTTGCTGGAATGGTCTGACTCACAAACCTGGCATTTTGGAGGTCTGCCATCAGCTTGGCGTTTTCTGTAGACAGTCTTTCGATTAGTCTCTTTTGTTCCGCCATTTCGGAACGGAGGCTGTCCGTGTCTGCCATGTCTGCGTCAGAGCTGAGTATTGGTTGGTCAGTCGGGGTTTCCGGCCAGGTTTTGTCCAGCAGAATCAGGGTGTCGTCTCCGTGGAGAGGCGGCAGTTTCGGGTATATTACCTCGGTGGTGGTAGTTTCAGGCTGCCGGGATTCTGTTGCGAAGGTGTTGTTTGCCTCTGACAGCTTGGTATCGTCTTCGTTGGCGGCTGGCGGCTGTTGTGAAGACGTGCTTGGTCTTTCTTTTCTGACTGACCGTCGCAGGTTTGGCGTGTCCGACATGGGTGCTAAATGATGGTGTTTTAGCAATATTTTGCGCGCCTGCGGGAGATGTTTGTACCGGAAGTCTTAGGAGTTCTCCACCAGTGTTACTATCTGTGTGACTAGTAAACTAAATGAGTGACTCCAAGGCTTCGTCCCGTTACAAGCTTTATTGCAGATGGTGTTACAATGCGCTCTCTGACCGGACTGACTCGAGTATGTCGAGATCAGGATTATATGCTGCGCCTCAGCCGCGTGGGGGCAACCCGTATTGATCGTAACCAAGGGGGATTACCTCACGCGGCGTGACACGCAGCCGGCTTGATCCATGAGGCCGAGGGATATTATCTGTATGTTTAACATACCGATATTTTGGATCGTGACAACATCTTTCAATAAGGAAAGCTCTTCCCGTGAATACAATTGGTCAGTTCTCTAAATAAGTTACATTCGCCAGATTATAAGATGATGAGATGATGCTTCTACATTTACATAGTGTTACAATATAGGTATATAATGACAAAAATTGTCGTATGTTGGCTAACTTTTGATTTCGACTTGTACCTGGTCTAGCATACCACACATCCAATTCAACTCGTCATGGTTGTGACTGAATTGTTCATTGAAGGTCTTGGTCAACTGCCCAATCACTCAAGACCAAAATACCTGATTGACCTACTGGTGTTTGAATCAGGGACACAGGCAGACGTTGAATGTAAACCTTTCAATTGTTATTCATTTATAATTGCGTGCCCATTCATCAATGATGAACATACTATTTGCTCCTAGTTTGTACACTTATCACACTCAAAATACCATAATTGTCCTTTCTCTGTGATCTTGAACCATTTATAGAATCCTGGTTTTCATCTTGAGTATTTCATACATTGAAAATATGTGATTTCTGTTGATTTCATAGACTGCAGCGCACACACAATCACAAGGTCACTCAGCCAAGAAAGTTCTATTAAAAGGAACCAAGTCAGTAGTGGGGCAGGGGGTATGGTAAAGCTTGATACTGGACCCCTCCTCATCTAAACAGGTCTTTATAGTTGGTGCATAGATAGTGAAGTGTTAGATTCTTTACAGTAAGCTGAAACCCTGTGTGAGCTTCCTAACCACTAGATGACGTATATGAGCGCGATTTCCCGCGCTCAAAAAGCAAGAGCAAATACAAAAAGTCCCCTCCCCCTTGCCAGTATAAAGTCAGATAATAAAGAGAAATTCACTGCGACTGCGAATATTCCAATAGACTTAATCTTGCTCTCTATATGCGACAGATTGTTAATCGATTCAAAATAAAAGAGATGCAATACTAAATTGTTGTCGCTGAAGGTCTAGAGCGACAACCTCTGTCATGTATGAGGAAAACGAAATGCATGGAACTAATCTCCCTGTGGTATAGCCATGATATTTACCACGGATCGGATCATCATAGACCATCAAAACGAAGAGACTGCAAGATAATCGAATCGTTTTCTGCAATTATTTCATCAGAAACCAAGTGACACTTGGATAACTGGACGAAACAATATCCTTTCTAAGGAATGTCAGAGGAGATTCCAGGAATCATGGAAAACCTTTCTTGTGGCTAGCAATACATGGGCCTTGATTAACAGCCCTATAGAATTTACAAAGATCTCGGAGATAAACAAAAAGAAATAGGAAACAGGTATTGCTCACTCACGATTACCATATTGAATAGCAGATATAAAGCGTATAAAACAGGTATTGCTCATTTGTGAGTGTTGATGGCTGAGGCAGATGTCTTACTGAGCGCGGCATTGCTTGCCAGGAGGTCTGCCGGAGAAAAGAAGAACTATTTCTCGGGCCCGCTGTCGAGTCAGATCACGTGACCAGATCGCCCCCGCCATTTTGAACTGTCATACCAGTTTTTACCTTCCTCCCACCCTACAAAATTTTGGGTTTATGGGAGATTACCCTACATGAACTATCACTGTTTTTTCTCATATATACTATGTATACTTTTCATATTTGTCAAATTTGACGTTAAATTAAAAGATGTGATACATTTTTCGTCCACAGCTTGGTCTCAAGTTAGTCATTATGTTGAATAGCAGATATGAAGCGTCGGTAAAGATAGTGATGGTGCACAACACTGAGTAACGTAAGTTCAGGGGAGAAATCCCATCTGCTGCAGCTGCCTGTAATCTTATCTATCTCGGATACTCTTTCTAAACACAATCGTGAATTGTATTTTTGTCAATGATAAACTGTACGAGGCATTTTATTCATTTTTAAGCTTCGTCCTTTTTCTTTGATTAAAGTTACCATTAATCCATGGAACTTCAAGGAAGGATGCTTTGTACGTGTGGAAATCGATGAAATACAATAACGTGACAACACCGCGTGCTGAAAGTCGCATGCTGATGTATTGATGGAAAAACAGTGTAATGAAACTTGATGCACGTGGGTTAAAAGAAGGGAAATGAATTCCTGTTTCACACTGAGTGTTTGATGCCACGGGTGATCATGACATTTGTTTTCCAGCATCCTCTACATGATACCTGTCTTTTGAAAAATGTAAAACATGTTTGGGGTCGCGACCATGCCATAAAAGGAGTTAGCTGTAGGTCATGACCGTGGATCATTGAAACATGGGTTGATTTTTTTGGTGTTCCACATTTTAGGCATAGACAAGCATATCTTCACTATATTTTATATAGGACATGTATTTATCATATTCTCTACCTAGGACGGTCCTTTTAATGAGCTAAAATCGTAGCATAAACCTTACCTGTGAGATCCATTAAAAAAAATCAGCAGCAGGCCCTTCATTATCTTGTACAGATTCACATTATCTCAACTATGGGTCCACAGGTCGAGAGACACTTCCCATCACTCTCTCCTATGAAATGGATCAGCTTGGGCTTTTCAGACTGGGCTGCTAACCATGGTTAACTACAATTGACTCTGGCGATTTTAGATTCAAAGGTAAAATTTAAAATCGCCAGAGACAATTGTAGCAGGTATCTAAATAGCCCTATTTTTCGAGGTCAGTTAATTTGGAATAGGTTATCTGTGTCGATACAAAAAAGTGTTACCTACCAGATGTTCAAGAAAGAGATCAAAATGGTGTATTCTGAAAATGACTGGCGTAGCTAAATTGTTAAACTTCGAATCATCTTTTCATTCCATTACATCCCATACATATTTGTATATTATTTTTCCTTTTCCTTTGTTAGTATTTCTATATGTATTCCTGCAGGCTAAGTGGTCATCTTGATGTATAACGGTTTCACATGTACTGCAGTGGAAGATCTAACCTTGTGTTAGAACTGCTTTCTACAATAAAAAAAAACCAATAAAAAACTAGACAGGGACCCAGTGTTGAGGTTTTCTATCTGTACAGAATTGAGCTCCGGCTCTCATGAAGAGCGGTGCTTCTTCTGTGATAAAGGTAGCCAGCGGCGTACACAGGCGGGCACCAGCCAAGGCTATACCAGGTACACAGATACATGTAAGAAAATAAGAAACATACAACACAGAGCCATACTGTTTCAATGTTGATGTACTTAACAATGAGAGCCAGTGAACGTACACACCTCAGAATGGTTATTGAGCGCGGGAAATCGCGCTCATATACGTCATCTAGATAGAGGTTAGAATGCTCACACAGGGTTTCAGCTTGCTGTAAAGAATCTCTTTACTATCAATGTCCCAACTATAAAGGCCTGGTTAAATGAGCAGAGGTCCAGTATCCCAGTATCCCGTATCCTTGCTCCACTACTGACTTGGTTCCTTTTAATAGAACTTTCATGGCTGAGTGACCATGTGAATGTGTGTGCGGTGTGGTGAAGCAAATCAACAGAAATCACATATCAATGGACAAAAATCACATATCAATGGACCATGATAATAGTGCTGAATATATCTTAGAAGTAGACGAAAACAGATGACAAATATGTTAGTAAGAGGACTACCAAGGGCACTGGCAGTTCTCCAAATGAAGTACCCTCAAGCCAAACAAACATAAGTGCATCAAGAGCTAAGGGGCTATTAGAGAGTGAACTGAGTGGCATAGCTGACCTATTAGCCATAGATATCTAGGGCAGTTGACCAAGACCCTCAATAGAAAATTCAGTCACAACCGCAAGTTGAATGGTACCGTGGTATGCTAGACCAGGCACATGTCAAAATCGAAAATGTTAGCCAACAAATGACAAACACCTCAAAAGAAATATACCAACATATTGATAAAGTAAAAATTCCACATGATATACTTAAAAAGAAACTAAGATTTAGGATTCAACTATTTCAATTAAGTAATCAGTTGCCATCTGTTCACACATGTAGATGTCCATACTATAATACATATTCCTGTTGATGATACTTGAAAACAACTATTAAATCCATTCTCTGGGTTTATTGAAGCATTCTTGATACTTTCAAATATAAATGGCTTATTGATCAATAATATCCTATGATATTCTCATACATTTATTTAATGAGATTTTGGTATACCGCGCTCTTCCATTACGAATGGAAATAACATTTGCTCCTAGTTTAGGTTGTGTAGGATCAACAGCACAGGTCCACGAGTCGCGACACCAACCCTATACCTCAGTGATGGGGTGCTTGTATGCCACAGGTGACCCTTCCTCAAAGTGGACCAGTGTTGGTGCCCCACGCTGCTCTTAGCTGAGATATGTACTTCTTAGCTCCCGCTCTGCACACGCGCAATGGTGTTGTGGATGGGGCTTACTCATTTGGAGTTATAAACTCAGCCCAATTGCCTCATTTCAATTTTAATGTAACTTCATACCCTGCTCTTTTTAATAGTACATACCTCGACCCTTGCATTATTGGCGAATTGACCTACAGGGAGAATCTAATCCATAGGGTAGCACCTATACCGCCGCGTATTATCTAAACGATCATATCGGAATAGTGGTCTAAGTGTGAATAACCCGCAAGCACATGTATTTCTTTCCCTAGTGTGTTTGACATGTGCTGTGGAGTAACTAGCATCAACTACACTCTCACATATATGCATTCAGTATTCTCATATTTCCATTGTCACATATTTCCAACCATTTAACCAAGGTTATATCATATTAAAGAGATAACATGTCAATGATTTCCCCTAAAGGTCTGTCAGTGGTGCCACCGACTGTATGTAAGGATCAAATCATTACTGAGGATGCATTGTATTCTACAGGTACACACAGACTTGATTTTCACATCAAAATCTTGAGGATCGCCGACGTCGGTGTACCCAAATAAGAATCTGTACTGATTCACGAGTGCAGATCGGTGCCGAATAATGGGACTTATAAACCCGTTTTCCACTGGCCGATGAAACAGCACAGGTGTCCATACGTGTACACGAGTAGCAGGCAAGTCAAACAAAAACGAAAAACTGACAATACAAGTTTGATCTGATGACCGTAGGCGTATTTTATACCATCAGGTTGATGATCTTCCGATCGTAGTCCGTTGGTAATGAGTTTTAGATCTTCTTTTACTCTTTGTTTCAAATAAGTTACTTCAAGGCAATAGAACTTTGCTTTTCTTTACTTAAACTATCCCAGTAATGTAAGCTTTCATATAAAGGAGATATATGTAGTGCGGTGTATACCTAGTGTCTCCTGCATTTTATATATTCATACCGATGTTATGCTCATGGTGAAACCTTGAGTCTCACGATTGAAATCAAAGTAATCTGTTCCTGTCGCTCGTTGACAAAGTCAGTTGGTGGTGGACTTTCTGCATACTTTCCTTAATTTCGCAATTTGTGACCATTTTGATTGCTAGACTATTTCCATTCACAGATCTTACGAGCTGCATATTGATCGGTGGCTCCCGACTGCAGATGGTGCATCTGTTGTGAATAATCGTCCAATGGATAACGGCCTGTACTAAATCATATCTAGTGTCTTATATCTTTACAATTGGCGTTTTTGTAGTTCTTAATTCCTGAAAAGACTCATTCCTGATGCAACCCAATTGGCTTTATGTGATGCTTTTAGGCCACTGAGACTCAATTCAGCTTAAACCTGGTAAGAATTTGATTTTCTTTTGGCTTCATCGTTTACATGAGAACTTCACATTTTACCAGGCCTTTTCTCTTTTCAGAGGGACGTCAGAGAATCCAAACCCTCGAGCTCTTAGAGAGAACCTACATAGACCACCGAGCGGGATTTCCTTAAGGTCAAGGTAACTCTGTGACAGTAAATACACTTAATCACCAAAGCGATGCCCAGAGCTGCTCCTAATGGCTACCGCACGTCTTTCACACCTAAATCAACACTCCGTCCCACACTGGCGTCACAGAAATCACGATTCAGGTGCCTGTTCTCAGTCCTCGGACCTCCATGCTCAACCCCTTGGGCCACAGTGTGATACCTCCAGGGCATCTACAGGAGATACATCCTCACCGGTGGCTGCACGGAAAGCTCGTTCCAGATGCGTCCTGATAATATCTTCCTCTTAAGGCATGATTCTATCGGGTGCATGTTTTAACTACACGAGTTTGCGGAGAATGAAGTCCTTGGGAAATATGCAATAAAACGTTTGGAGCTAATGCGGTTTTTTGTCTTCGTATTTTTATCTAATGCAAAGTACCTGATGGATGTGTTTAAATAATATTTTCCTTGAACTTCAGACAATTGTATTTCCGACCATGGTAAAATGCAAGCTCGTTGGAATGAGTGTCAGAATTTGTTATGACTGATGAGCATACCCACCTTTTTGATAAGGGTAATCAATGTTTTTCTTATATAAAGATGAAGATGATGATTTAAACATACGAAGAAACACAAACAGGCGAGACAACAGTAATGAAAACAGAGATACAGTGCATTGTAAAAACAGTTAAATATCGCTTATTTTGTGATATAGTAATGACAAAGATGACAGCAGATATCACTCGATGAAACTAGTCCTTAGGTAGGGCGCCTCCTGGTGGTTGACCTATTCGGAGGAAGGGCCACCCACCTGCTGCATAAAGGCTCCACGGTACTTTTAATAAAGGCCAACGCTCCGGATCTCTGAAGGCCAGTCAATATAACCAGCCGTCTATCACAGTGGCGTGGGCTGGTTAGGCGTTGGTTTTGTGCATTCAGAAAACGTAGATCACAGTTTCCGAATGATGTTTTTCTGGCACCAATTAATGGAAATCTTAATCGGTCATCTTATGGATAACTAACAAAAATCATTTTCTGATGCTCACACAACAACAAACCTGCCCAAAGCTAGACATGTTATAAAAAAAACCATGATATATCATTTTGCCTCATGGCGGGGGTAATCATCTAGCAATGTGGTGCGAAACTACAAATATCCAATGGTACGCTTTCCTCTTCATCTATCACTTCGCCTCTAGCCGTTTTAAACTAAACAACATGAGTAAGGATCTGGTTAGCCAAATCCCAAATGTTCTTATCACAGATTTTTCAAGGTTCGTTATATGATTCATATGTTGGATATTCCAGATATCTGAATATCCAAGTTAGCCTTACAGATATCGCTAAATGTCTTCATTACTAATGTTGATCCATACACATGTTAGCTATTACCTTCTTCATTTACTGTCTGGTTGGACTATTTATCATTCCAGGTCCATATTGTATTTCCCTTATAATTTTAGCAACGGTAGGAATTTTATGGTTCTGATTTTCCCCTTGTGAAATTGAGGACCAGAAATGGGAACCGGGAACTTCATGATTGGCGATACTATTTCCAATTTTGAAATTCCATCTCCGAGTTAAATTAATCAGTAAAGTATTAGGAGCGGAAGATTTGATGAAGATGGAAAAGAAATAGGCTGAATTTCCTCTCCGACTCTTGAATTTCTCTACTAATATTTCATGAGCAAGACTTGAAGATGAATCTATCGAGGCGTAACTTGGTTATCTCTCATTTCTTACGGTAGAATTACCGACTCAAGTTTTCCGAGTGAGATAGGCTCAGACGATATCATATTTGAACTCTAACCACTATGAACCATAAAGTAATAGAGATGTAAAAGATGTGATATGAAATGACAGTGCACACGAATAAGATCGCTCAGCCTCAGGACAGAGAACAGGCCTCAAAATCAATACTTGTTATATAGACTGTTGTATGAAATGCTACATTTTTGACTGAGACTTGGACGATATACTTTATATACTAACTTTTAAAGTGTTCTCTCAGAATCCGCTATACAAGGTTGACAACATAAGAAGAAGAAGAAAGAAGAAAAGAAGGGGAAACAAGAAATGTCAAAATACATTTTCGTTTTACAAATGTGAGCTCAGCACTTTCTGTTTCATATATTGATTGTTCGTGATTTGTTGATGCTTTATACCTGCTCATCAAAGGATTAGTTGGATCTTTTGCTTTTCCAACAATGTTTTTCCATATTGTTGTTCCATCGTACATCTGTTGATGCAGTTATAAATCGATCATGTAGTCCTAATACCTATCTAATTCTTGTTAGTATGAATTACTTGTGGCTAGATACATTTAGAGAATGGAGACTATTGTGATTCTATCGCCGGATCTATTGCCGCATAGTTACATTACAACAACGCAGCGATATGTACAAGTTTATTTATGAACGTATTGACCTGCTTGCTAATTCTTCTCGAATCATAACAACAGGAACAGACTTCACAAGGATCTTTAAACGGTAATCAAATAAAATTGGAGATGGTACAATCAGCTCATATTCAGTTCAGTAGAAGTTATACGTAGGGGCATATTATCTGTACGTACTTAGTATACACATCCTCATCCTTATACAAATATGAATATGTCATCCTAATATTATAGTTAGAGACTGATTTATCTTTTTCCTATTCAATTTTAATAAGTGATCACATTTCTTATATTCTCCAGTTCATTTCAAATGATCCGTGTAACGTATATCTTACAAACCCAAATGGTGTTCAGACCTTAAGTGAAATAAGGTATTTCAGTAAGGGCGACCTTTCGGGTACGTGTGCTGTTATACAATGGCTCCAAATGGATTTAGCAAAATCTAATTACAACGGCCTCTGAAGCAGACCACTAAAGGCCATGCTTCTGTGGTAATGGGTTGTGTAGGGGAGCTCATTTACTGAGTGACCTGCTGCGCTTCTCGTAGATCTGCTCTCCCACCTGTCCCGATTACTGTCCTTGAAGCGGCATGATCCCAGTGTATTACGCCTAAACCTTCGGTGAAGGTCACAGCTGGGCGCCGGAATATCGAGCGTACGCATGTCTCTAAGAAAATAAACAGACAAAACATCTAGATATTCAGATAGAATTGTATACAATAGTCGTACATTGATTTTAATTGAGTTAAGATGTAGTATTTACGGAATTAAAGTAGAGTTACAACATTTTCCTTCTAGGATTTTATCCATTAGTCAGTCTTTAACCTTTTATGGTTATCGGTGTGAGTAATCAGTTATTAGCTCTACATGTCCTGAATAAATCTTCACTTGAAACATTGGTGATTTACAGCATATTTGTATCTGGTTTACATTAGCATAAATTTAGAAAAGGAGCCAGACTGCTAGAAAATAAAAGATTGGAAAACTCTTCCTTTGGAATAGTCTCAAACAACATTTTTTAAGTTGCTACTAGTTTTCAAGTATTTTTCCTGGTGCCCTTTACGTCAACATTGTTGCATGATATGCTGACCAGTCATGGACACATTGCATGCTTGCATAATGGAGTTTTTTTTTATTTTCAGGAGGTAATCTGTTTAAGTCCTGAGTGACCTATTTTCAGATGGGTGAACTTCACTTGTTCACTGCGACTTTTCTTTTTTTCTTTTTTTCTTTAGTACTGTAAAAGGGTATATATAAGTGGCCTCTGCGTAGCAGATTTCCAGGCCATCTTTTCTCGTGACGAAGAACAGGATTTTGAGACTACAACAATTCCATCCATTCAAGAGGAGATTTTGTTCAAAGTGAAGATCCATAGATGAAAATAATGAATAAGAATGGGAATATCTAAGGATCCTGATCTCTGCTACCAGCGTAGACCCCATAATTTCTCGTTCAATTTACAAATGTACGATTGGTGTGCAGTTTGTTTCTTATTAGCTTGTTCTGGTCAGATTGCCATATATATTTCCATTGTCAATTCTCCTATTGGACGTATCATATCAGTGTGTGGAATTTTCACTCTACCAGGATGCCATGTCAGAGCTTTTTTTTGCTGCTCTGTCTGCCTCTTCATCTCCATCTCTTCCTATGTGGTTTTCTTAAAAGGAAATCTAATACGACCAAGAAGGTAAACGGTCCCCTTTTATAACTTTGAGATGGAGATTTGATATATCAAATTCCATATAGCTTAATACGAAGTAATCAAACACTACATCTATAGGTTCCATAGAACGTGGAGCATGATATAGTACTTTAATCTAGCACTGTAAGGTCCTTTCGGCACAAAATGTCGAGAACCAGCTCCCGAAGCCATCCAAGTCTAAACACGTATTCCGTAAAAGGATACCCTACAAAAACTATGAAGGACGGTCAGGTTCCCTGGATTCGATATGGCCGCTGGCTTCAATATGGCGGCTGAGAAATACCTCCTGTCGTTAAGTGTTCGGAAGCTATGGGTCAGAGGTCAGAGGTCATGACACTGCCTTCGACATTCTTCTTAAGACGGATAACGTCAATTGAGCCTTAATCTTACCCACCAGAACGCGATCCTTTATAATCATCGGTGGCCTGTCTTCTGTTCCTTCAATTCGAGTGATCTCCAAAGGTATCGAATTAGAAAAGAGGCTCTTCTAAATAATGGCGACGAATTAGAAGTCATTCCGAAATATGGGTATAATTCAGGAAAGGAGGAATGGTTGTTGGACTAAGAAAAAAAGGGAAATTTTCTAGTTTATTGGAAACTGACACAAAGCTAGTATAGTAGAGGAACCTGTTTAAGATTTAGAATACATGCATGACTGGCTGATGCTTATAGGCAGAGACCCTGTGCACTATGGCAAGCCTTAATATCTAGTGAACATGGGCAGGAAACCTAGACGGCCAGACTGGTAGATAGATCCAACAGCCTTCCCACAACACACGATTAGCATACTTGATGTACTCACAAGACCTTACTCAGAACGCCTCTCATAATAAAATGCCTAAAATATACGTTGGCATTCATCCATGAATTGACATTACTAGGCAGGATACCCTCAAGTAAATATGATAAAACATCAAGCATGGAATCTCTTCACTATTTCAAGCGTCCTTCCCGCATGTCAATTACTCTTTTATGTCTTCTTTGTGCCTTTCAGAGATTTCTTTTTGGGTTCAATCAATAGAGTGAATCCAGATGACTCAATTGATTGGCTTGGAGCTTCAGATAGGCAGCAATGATCTACACCTCCCAGCCCAATGGATAAAAACCTGGGTGTGTGTGCTGAGCCTGGGATCAGAAAGTTCATCACTGTTTAACACGCAACATAAGAGGACTGACAGCTGCGGAATCCCTCCATTAATGTCTCCTCCAACCGGAAATATTGGGGCGACATGTTTTGTACGTTACGCTTTTAGCGAGAGTCAAGTATAATTATTCGTTAAGGCTCAGTTTGTAAACATGATCAACTTTCGTGTCACCTCTCATCTACAAAATTAGGAACTGAGAAGGATGATGTTTTGCTTACAGCCGACGCTTATGATACTGAGATTTATGGTACCCTGGCATATCTTTATTCTACTTTATTAACTAATCATATACATGTATATGTATATATTGTAACGATCGCGTATCGGAATGAAAACAACACCACAGTTACACTGCCCAAGCGTTTAAGTCGTTGTATACAGATACAGTCAATAGCCATCAACCGTCAATAGTGCTGACTAACCTACATTACAACAGGTAGAGAGTGCAGAGCCTCGAGTAGCGACTGTGCTCAAAGAGCTGGTACACCAGACTGACTCGACGCGGCCGCCTCGCCGTATTCATAGCGCTGAATCATGACGTCACATGACGTCATGACTCGCAGGCCCCATCCACCGGAGGAACGGCCCATACTCCAGAGGACCTCCCCATCTCCTCCAGGGGATATGTATATACACAATATTAGCACGATTTCGATCTGAGTGGCCATATTCTCGCGTAGTTGACGCGAAGTAAAACTCCGAGCAATAGCGAGGAGTATTACGTAGTGTCAACTACAAGGAGAATACGGCCACACAGATCAAAATCATGGTAATGTTGTATTTATTGCTCACCTTTCGAGTAAGTATCAGGAAACAAATCTAGTATATTATTAGAAATTCGACGCTAGCGCCGTCCTTTGTTTATATGAACTAGTTCCTATAACGCCCGTCAGGTGGCTGAAAGATCTGTATCCTCCTAGGAGATTCCGCAGGTCCGTATTCTACTCAGTAGCGATCTGTAATCTCCATAGCCTTAGTATGGAGACTCCGTATTTGGTGGGTAATAAATAATATTATACGGAAACTGGCTTACTGTCTTCGTACTTCAAATGTACGCGGTGAAATTGTTGATCACATACATCCCGATGCCGTAGGCAGAGGGATGTATGTGATCAACAATTTTACCAAGTATTTTGACGTACGAAGACAGTCAGCCTGTTTTCGTATTATTATATACCTAAAAATGGCGAAATTTTACCTGGTCACGTGGTCACATACCCCGTACGTCACAGTATGGCGTACGGGTATAAATATGCCATGGGTAGGAGCGGGCAGTATATGTGGTTCATACAGCCACAGGTATATAATAATATAGCCAAAGATGCTAAATATAGAATACCTTTAATTGATAAATATAACAAGAAAAGGCGAGTTTGGCGGAAAATGACTAAAACAGGGTTTATTCAATACTACATTGGGACAAACCCCAGTCCTACACATCGGAATATACATATCTAAGATTAAAATAAATATCTGGTATGTTATTTCACAAAACCAACATTTTATTCGTGGCAGTCGCACTGCTGGGGCCGGTGTCAGGACATGAGTAATCAATCATCGCAATCCCTTCTGTATGTTGCATGCCTCATCTGCATAAAAAATGGTGTTTGGTTGCCTCAATGTTTCCTTAGCCAGGTCCTGGTTCCAGCTAGTTAATTAGCAACTGTCGCAGCCGTATTAGCCAAGCACTGTGTATAAAGTGCATCATGTGTGACAGTTGTCCGAAGATGGGTAAACTACAAATTGTATGTAAGTCTGTGCCTGTATGAAATGATGATTCTTTTTGGAGGAGGCCTTAGCCGAAGTGACATCATTGATATTGAAGAGTAACTTGGCCTTAGTTCCAAACCTGTCCTTATGAATTAAGTACTCTGTCTTAGTCTAAGTAACAGATACACACATCCTTGCTATGCCCATTGAAAATAAATAAAGGGTGAATCTCTCATAACATTCTTATCATTGGTCATCTAGTGATTTCGATTACCATGCCTCCATTGGAATCCATTTTCATTTATCTATGAATAAACACAGTAACCGTCTTTATTAGAGTGGAAATTTCCCATTGACAATCTTTTAAAATATGACCTAAAAAAACCAAGAAAAACAACAACAGATACCTAGTCAATATAGGTAGAAGGAAGCGCCTAATAGCATAATCTATAAATTTGCAATGTTAATACCCTCAGTCCGGTATTAATGGTCTATCATTACCTTCAGCGCTCTCTCAGGCAAATCTGTTCCGTTACAGAACAGACTCCCTAGATTTCAACTTCTGCAGAGGAAATAGATTTGACAATTGCAAGCATTACATTAATTGTATTTAAGCATTACCTTTCTAATACACCTGCCTTAGTACGGCAATTTCAAAGTTTTTAAATCATATATTTTCTATTTTATTTCATTCAAGAGCTGGTCAAAATGCAGAACAGGAAGGCTAGATGGTAAGATCTAGGTTGGTAAAGAAGTGGATATAGCTCACAAGACCGTCGTTGTAGGACTAGAGATGTGAGAAAGGAAGGTTTATAGGGATGGTGAGTGTGAAATTTAGTGAGGAGACTAATCATTCAAAAAACACGTATACGGAGTAGAAACATCGGGCAAATTCAAAACAGAACAGAGAAAAATTTGCGGACATTTACACTGTGTACTCTCATACATGCACAATTTTAACAGCCACATGCATGGTATGCAGAATATTGATCTTGACATGAAATAATTTGGAAGTATAACTTCTATGATTACACTCAGAACTATATTTTACACTGTTGTTGCCATCTGGATTCATGAAAATATTGCATTTTCCCATAGCCACCAATACTTAAGCACTTACCCTCTTCAGATGGCCTTCCCATAGACGTTAGCATGGTGATATAGAATTTCTTTTAGCATTTCTGAGGATAGCAATAGAACATCAGTGTCATCTAGCCACGAAGTTAGAATATTGCAGTTTCTCATAGACACCAATAGTTAGACACTTATCTTTTCAGATGGCCTTCCCATAGAAGTTAGCATGGTGACATGCTTTTTTGGCATTTTCTATTAGTTTGGAAAAATTACTCAAGATGAGAGTTGCTGCTAATAAAATCAGTATTAGCTATGTGTATCGTCTCAGTTATGTACCCGCTGCTTCTTACCCCCATCAACCAGTTCTTTCGCCAACACCATGTATTGTTCACTATATACCGCACGCACTCTGCTTCCTCCTATGCCTAAACGAATATCAACTCACGATCAGTATCTGAATACCAAGACCCTGCTGACTCCTCCACCGTATTCCCAATGCATTGTATCTTCAGCTGTCCAGCGAGTCCGACCTCGCAACCTTGATTTATCCATTTGCGAGACACCCGTCCTGTAGGCCCTTACCTCACTACATGTAGAATTAGGCCTCTTCATGTCCCTAGTGACACTCCTGGAGCACTGGTGGAGGTTCCTAAAACAGCTCTCGAGAATTCCTCGGCAGAGCAACGATTTCATCTATGTACATAAAGTTATTTTTCTAGTAGCTTAATTGAAGGCAATTCAAGGAATTGTTTCTTTGTTTGTTATCATTCAATTACATGTTTTTAGAATGATTTGATAGCAAGATTTTAACATGGAAATGTCATATGCATTCTGAGTCTGAGTGGAAAATATTCTGAAGACATATTTTAGCACCGGGTCACTGGCAACGGTGCTATCCATAACCGGCTTTTCGCTGCGATTTCCCGTGGCCGCGCCGACCTGTTTGCCACGCCTCGATTAGATTTGCAGTCGGAAGCCCAGCTGTGGCGCCAGAGGCTTCCACGAACCTTCTCCCACTCTTTCCCCATTCACGACGGGCTTCCTCATGTGGCTTCCCTTCCACACCGGAACACGCCAGCCCCCATGCAGGACCCCCGCCACCTGGTGGGAGTGCAGCGATAATCAGGTTTGCTGTCAGTCAACCGTGACAGCACGGTAATAGCCGCTAGAGGGCGCGACAAATAATCCCACTGTCGCCCAGCGGGCGCGGTCTTTTGTTAAGAGTCTCTCGGTGGCTGGGAGTTGGTGATAAAACCGGCTCGAACTGGTTCGAACTCGACGAACTCTGCCAGCCGTGGCATATTTGCGGACATCCTTTTTTCCTACTTGGGACTTGAACCATAAAATTAGGATTTAAGAGACTAATAGTGAATCACCTCCACTGATGATGCGCGTCTTGATTCAGCAGTCAGAGTGTTTTCCTCTCGAAATTATCGGAAAATAACGAAGATTAACATAAAAGGGAGTTTGCGACGTCAATTATCTTTTTACCTCAATCAGTATTTCCTAAACCTTTGCCTGGTTACTGATAATACCGCTTGCATTTCATGGGATTTACCATCTGTCACTCCGTGAAGCCTGCTCACTGACAATAAAAACTTTGGTCACATTTTGTGACATCAGCTAAGAAATGAGTGATATTTTCATTATTCATCATTACTGCCCATCCACATCACCATCATTTACCTTATTTAAACCTTTCCCGTCGATGATTCCCTACGTACTAAAGCAATGAGCTGAAAAGTTTTAGATGTGATTATTATCAAGCTTTTATGCTGTGATACCGTTTCCCGAAGCCTTTCAAACCAAAAGCACTGAAAGATTTACTTGAAAAATGTCTCCTGACATTTAAATGGGCCATGTCCTGAAGTCTTAATGACACTATCTGATGAATAAACAAATACCTTTCCCCTGATCTACTTAACGGCAGGATAATGTTTTATTTCCCCTGTCTTCTTGAACTTTGTGTCAGGAAAGCTGGAAGCCAGCCTCATGACGTCACATCGGAAGTGAAAAGAAATTGAACTAGTTATCTACTAATGAATGTTCCTTGGGTTTTCCAATCTGGTAAATATAGATTCTCAGCGATAGTCTAAAGATATACCCAAAAAGGACACAACAAAAATATTTTTTAAAAAGGAATGGGGTCTGTTTGATATTCTATGAAAGCTGATAAGAAGGCTCTGAAGAATGTCTTAGGGCAGGTCTCGTTCAATAAAGTATAAAGCAAGTTAAGCATGTTGCCATCACCAAGCCACTGAACACAGGTTCCTTTTACCAGAACTACAAGGGTTTCTTCAACGTCCTCTCCTCACCGTGGGTGATGTGCAGTATCAGCTTATATGGAGTCGGTGGGATTTAGCACATGTTGGTTGCTCAAATATCCAATAACTCAGCCCTGTCTGAAACGCTCCACAACCTTTTGCGGATTAGGTACCCAACCTTACCTGTGCAGGCGGTGCACCATGAAGACAACAACCACAACCTGAATACTGCTCTCTGGAGGCAAGAGGCATGCGAGCCAGACAAAGAGCCCACAGGAGGGTGCAAAAGAGACACTTTCAATGCAAAGCAACAATGGAAGAGCCTTGAAAGTTACTTCAACTCACTGGCCAGTGTAGTTGAGTGGCAGGAGAGGATGATTTTGCCATAATTGACTCAGACACAATTGGAGATAAAATAGGATTTATTACAGTATGAATTCCTAATTTCTACTTTGTAATTGTAAAATCATTGCAATTAAAAGAACCAGGTAATTTTTGCGTTCTGTGGATAAAATTATTTACATGATTTCTTAGCCTACAATGGCTGTTTTTTATTAAAAAATTAGAGTAAGAAGGTGATGTTGGGGTCGGCGGGTGGGAGAAACGTCGCAGCTGCAGCGGAGATGAGTGAGGACGTGGTAAGAAAAGCGCAGGGTATATATAGTCTGGATCCCGCTGGTGGCCGGCGCATTTTGCCGCTAGTTCTCGGTGTGTTGCCGCTAGTGCCCGGTAGGTTGCCGCTAGTGCTCGGTTTGCTCCTTCCGCCGGCCCCGCAGTAAATGTAAAAGGTGACTGCGAGAGGATAAAAGTACATGATTGAGTTCTGGTAAATTAAAAACAATTTGACAATTATTCCCCAATTGACTCAGACACAATTGGAGATAAAATAGGATTTATTACAGTATGAATTCCAAATTTCTACTTTGTAATTGTAAAATCATTGCAATTAAAAGAATGAGGTAATTTTTGCGTTCTGTGGATAAAATTATTTACATGATTTCTAAGCCAGAGAAGAGACAATAAGCAATTGGGTCTTTGTTGAAATAATTTTTGGCACATAAGTAAAAATGGAGTTTAAAGTCCAGGTCCCCAGTTGCCGGATGTCGTTGATGTCCGCGCCGCTTGCCGCTGCCGTCTGTGCGCCCGAGCGTCGAAGCGAGTGGAGCGTGACCGTCGCTGCGTGCTGAAAACCTGCCGCCCTCAGTCCTGCTCGGAGAAGATCCGTCAGCTGCCGGATGCGGAGGGGTGCCCGTCATCGTCCATGAAGGCTGGAGCCGATCCCGATGCGGGGACCCGATTGACGTGTCGGCGCCACGCCTCGACTGGACAATTTGGAGCACCTGTATAAAGTAGAGGAATTGAGAAAGAGGCGGACGGTGAGTGAATCGTCTTTGACGACCTGACCAATATAAGTAACCGATACCCCTCATCTCTAACGTCTGCCCTGCGAAGGAGGTGGGAAGAGTTCGATGTGTGAACAATATGTCCTTGCCGCAATAGGGAGCAGAACATCACGACCAAAGCTGCGTATTCCCCTGTCAGGCGGCTGGAGGCAAGTCGAATCCCAGCAAGGACTCTGGCTAGGAGGTCCGCCAGAATTGGGGCGCTTGCCGCTGCACATGCGTAGATAATCTACCAAGCCCCTTGAATAAGACCGACACTAGCGGAGAAGAAAATGCAGAGGCGTCGCCAAATGATTCCGATACGAAAGTTCTGGCCCCCGATACATAATTGCGTACCGAGGCTACATTCTTCATGGAGTTAGATAGGTACTGAGCGAAGAGAAGCACATCACCGACCTTAGGAGCGAGTGGATCAGCCGGCGTCGAGAGCATATGTCGAATATAAGCGTTGGCCTGCCTTACCAGGTTGCCGCGCGTGGATAGCGTCCGAGATGCGTGCAGTGTCGAAATGACCTGGTCCGCCAAAGGGCCCTGTCCAAGTTCTGAAATTATACAGGAGAAAGAACGTATGCAGGTGATACAGGGCGAACTCGTTTAAGAGATTTTTCCTTCATCAAAGTAGAAGACAGATTAACGAATTGCTCGCTTTTGCTCTTGCGGGACAAGGCGTCGCTGAGGATCATGCTTCTCCCGGGGGCGTGGGCGACCGTGAACTCCCATTGATACGCGGCCTCGAGCAGCCGGCCATCACGGGGTCCTTGGCCTTTCCCGAATTAAGAGCGAATGCAGTCGCCGAGTTGTCCGTAGTGACATGCACATGCAAGGGCCCGGCGTCGGCAGCAATAAGCGACTTAATCGCTATGATCACATTCAAACATTCTAATTGAGAGATATGATAGTCAGCAAAAGGTTCAGGAAAAACGAAACTATATGCGCGCCCGGTGGCTGTTGAATAACCTCCGCCGCCCTCCAGGCACGCATCACACTCGATGTCCACCCCCGGCCTCTGAGGGGCAATGAGGCGCCTGCCGTTCATCTTACGAGCACAGTCCCTCAGCCAGAGAACATCCCTCCTAAAGTCATCCGTCAAGAGAGCTGTCCCTCCCGCTGGGGTACCGCGCAGAACAACCAGTATTCACTGCAGGAATCGTCTCGCAGGAGCGATTGCATTGGGCCATACCTCGCATTCTGCCTCGAGTTCAGTCATCTTTTCAGGTTGAATCGTGATGACCATGTTCCCAGCGTCAATATTCATTCCGAGCCAGTCGAGCGACTTGCATGGGCCCTCTGATTTCTCGATGGCGAGCTCCATCCCCAACCTATAACATAAGGAATGAAAATGATCAGAGTCAATATGAGCCTGCTGCTCGCTGTGTGCTAGCACGCAGAAATCATCGACATATGCTAGAACCTCAGAGCCGCTTTCCTAGGCGGCGAGATACACAAGAGCGTCCGATACCTTCTGCTGGATTGAGCCCGACGTGCGGCAACCAAATGAGGGGCATATATCTACATAAAATTTGCCCTCAAAAGCAATTCCCAGGAATGGGTAATCACGGGGGCATACCCGAAGTTGCCTATAGGCGCGTTTGAGATCCGCCTTCCATAACCATGCTGTTGGGCCGAGTTTTACCAACCTCTCCGCCATGTCCCATACCGTGGGGAGGCGGTAGGAATCCGGGCCACCTGCTTCCGGGGCAATTCCGTCATTAACTGAATTGCCTAGGGGAAAGCTGAGGTCGACTATTCCACGTTGTTCGGAAGTGCCTTTTTTCGGTCTTGTTAATAGCGGGGAAATCTGGGTCCAGGGATTAAATGGACAATCATCAAAGGGGCCCATCATTGCTCCATAAGCGATTTCCTTTTTTAGAAATTTCCCAACTTGATCTGAATTGGCTCTGGCCGAAGCATGATTCTTCAGCGTTGGGACTGGCGGGGAGTTCTTTTCATACCCAATGGGCCAGCGCAAGTAATCAATGAGCAAGGGGTCCTCTTATCCTGCAAGTGCCGACTCCCATGCCTCGCAATTTATTTTAGAAGGAACTCTAATTTTCGCTAGTCTAAAATTAGGCAGACCGGTAGCGGCGACTCGCCTATAAATATCCATGAGGGTCGGAGCTGCCGAAAGTGCCTGTGGCATGTGAAAGGGTCTGGGCAAGATCTGTAAGTGCAAAGGGGGCAAACTAGAACTGGAGCCAGTCTGACCGCTCTGGTGGTTGTAATTGACCGTGTTATATGTAGCAGCATTGTCTGCGGCAGGGGGCGAGAGGCCGTGTGAAGGGGGTGGGGAACCAGGCGTGTCCACAGTTTGTAATAGCTTACCCTGAGGGTTATAAATTGTAGTAGAAACTGGTTCTTTACTTACAGGTGTGTGTAGCGCGTCTATGCCTGTGGCTGGTTGCTCGCCTGTTGCTGGTTGGTCCCAAACCCCGATTTTTCCTTTGCGCCCGTTGACTTGGAGGTTCAATCGGTTTCTGCATGGCTCAGAAGCATACATTTGTTAGCGAGACAATAACTACATGTGTGGAGCTGCCTATAAGAGTTCTGTACATGGTGACCGGATTGGGAACAAGCCCCCTTATTAAACAACTTACACGGCGGTCCAGGTTTTGCCTTGAAGATGTTGTTGGGCAACTTCATATTTTGAACTTCAAACTTCCCGCCTTCCTTACCATTGGTGGTTTCTGAAATCCTACCCCGTGAGTGCGCTATTTCCGTCTCGAGTCTATCAATTCTGTATTGGTCTGTCTACCGGAGTCTGCCCTCGTCCACCCGGGAAAAGAGTTCCTCGGACCACGTCCTTATCCTACTCCACTCGTAGTGTCTTGCTATATCCAAAACCCTCTCAATGTGTGACTCTAATGCTTTTCTCTGTTCTCCCTCTCTGGTTGCGATCTGTAGCATGGCCCAGACATACTCTGGTATGCTAAGTTTGCCCATGGCTGCTTTTTCTCTCTTTTCGCCCCGTACTATATGATAGTGCGGAAAGTTACCTTTGCGCTTGCTTTTCAGTGAATCCCTTAAAAGATCCGCTACCCTGTCCGAAAGTTTATCTGGGTTTGGATCATCACAGGCAGCTGTACGCCTTGCGGTCCATGACTGAGCAGAACGGTCCCCGGCGGCCGTCGGGCCGGCCGGTAAATCGGCAGGTGCCGAGGTGTCCCTATTCCCGCTAACCTGTCGAGATTTCGTTGGTGACTTGAAGAAAACTTTGTTATCGCTCAGGGCCGAATCTGTGTCTTCTCTGCTTTTACCTGCCAGCAATTTCTCCACTAAGTTATGCATGAGGGTTGTTAAAGTCTGAATTTTCTCACCCAGCTCCGCTATTACTAATGCATTTGCCGCTACTGTGGGTTTTTTAGAAGCATTTACCTGCGTTCGCCTATCATGTTGATCGTCTATGTCTGAGTCTGACGGGTGGCGAGTTGCCGCACGTGGCGTGGTTTGCTTCCTTCTGCCCATGTTGAAACGTCGCAGCTGCAGCGGATATGAGTGAGGACGTGGTAAGAAAAGCGCCGGGTATATATAGTCTGGATCCCGCTGGTGGCCGGCGCGTTTTGCCGCTAGTTCTCGGTGTGTTGCCGCTAGTGCCCGGTAGGTTGCCGCTAGTGCTCGGTTTGCTCCTTCCGCCGGCCCCGCAGTAAATGTAAAAGGTGACTGTGAGAGGATAAAAGTACATGATTGAGTTCTGGTAAATTAAAAACAATTTGACAATTATTCCCCAATTTGCATTGGTGCATGACATCCATTGTCATTCATATGGAGAATCTTTCTAAGCATCTATTGCCATTTATATACACGTATTTATTGGCATCTATTGTACACATACTATTTATCAATTTTGTGCATTGTATAGTATATATACTATTTATTGATCATGTGGTTATTAGTGAATGGTATTGTCTGATTGTTTAGTAGGAAAAAGAGACCAAACGGGACCTATCGCAAGGAAAGAAAATGAAACATACTTCATCTGAAAATCTCAAGGAGAGGTTAGTGACAAACTCCCTCCCAGTGAGAGGGGAAAAGTGGGTGAAAAGTGGATGGCATAACATCTCAAGGAAAACCATGCACACCTTTATTGAACTGGAAAAATATCGCAAGGAGAGCTTTCCACCGACTTTTCCCGGGCCTGGGATTGATCCTGGCCCGCCCGCACCCGGCCCGGCCCGGCATGGCCCGCCCGAGCCGGGCCGGGTGCGGGCGGGCCGGGATCGATCCGGGGATCAAACCGGGATCCCTCTGTCCCCGGTTTGATCCCAGGGCCCGGTTTGATCCCAGGGCCCGGTTTGATCCCGGGGCCCGGTTTGATCCCGGGGCCCGGTTCGATCCCGGGGCCCGGTTTGATCCCGGGGCCCGGTTCGATCCCGGGGCCCGGTTCGATCCCGGGGCCCGGTTCGATCCCGGGGCCCGGTTATATCCCGGGGCCCGGTTATATCCCGGGGCCCGGTTCGATCCCGGGGCCCGGTTCGATCCCGGGGCCCGGTTCGATCCCGGGGCCCGGTTCGATCCCGGGGCCCGGTTCGATCCCGGGGCCCGGTTCGATCCCGGGGCCCGGTTCGATCCCGGGGCCCGGTTCGATCCCGGGGCCCGGTTCGATCCCGGGGCCCGGTTCGATCCCGGGGCCCGGTTCGATCCCGGGGCCCGGTTCGATCCCGGGGCCCGGTTCGATCCCGGGGCCCGGTTCGATCCCGGGGCCCGGTTCGATCCCGGGGCCCGGTTCGATCCCGGGGCCCGGTTCGATCCCGGGGCCCGGTTCGATCCCGGGGCCCGGTTTGGTCACGGTTCGATCCCCTCCAAAAGGCAGACAGGAAGACATGGAGTCAGGCATGGAGGCAGGCAGGCAGGCCGGCAGGCAGGGAGACAGGCAGGTAGGCATGCAGGCAGGCAGGCAGACAGGCAGGGTGGCAGTCAGGTAGGCATGCAGGCAGGCAGGGAGGCAGGTAGGCATGCAGGCAGGCAGGCATGCAGGGTGGCAGTCAGGTAGGCATGCAGGCAGGCAGGGAGGCAGGTAGGCAAGCAGGCAGGCAGGCATGCAGGGTTGCAGTCAGGTAGGCATGCAGGCAGGCAGGCAGGCAGGGTGGCAGTCAGGTAGGTAGGCAGGCAGGCAGGTAGGCAGGTAGGCAAGCAGGCAGGCAGGCAGGCATGCAGGGTGGCAGTCAGGTAGGCAGGCAGGCAGGCAGGGAGGCAGGTAGGCAAGCAGGCAGGCAGGCATGCAGGGTGGCAGTCAGGTAGGCATGCAGGCAGGCAGGCAGGCAGGGTGGCAGTCAGGTAGGTAGGAAGGCAGGCAGGTAGGCAAGCAGACAGGCAGGCATGCAGGGTGGCAGTCAGGTAGGCAGGCAGGCAGGCAGGCAGGGTGGCAGTCAGGTAGGTAGGCAGGCAGGCAGGTAGGCAGGTAGGCAAGCAGGCAGGCAGGCAGGCATGCAGGGTGGCAGTCAGGTAGGCATGCAGGCAGGCAGGAAGGCAGGTAGGCAAGCAGGCAGGCAGGCATGCAGGGTGGCAGTCAGGTAGGCATGCAGGCAGGCAGGCAGGCAGGGTGGCAGTCAGGTAGGTAGGAAGGCAGGCAGGTAGGCAAGCAGACAGGCAGGCATGCAGGGTGGCAGTCAGGTAGGCAGGCAGGCAGGCAGGCAGGGTGGCAGTCAGGTAGGCATACAGGCAGGCAGGCAGGATGGCAGTCAGGTAGGCATGCAGGCAGGCAGGCAGGAAGGTTGGCAGTCAGGTAGGCATGCAGGCAGGCAGGCAGGCAGGGTGGCAGTCAGGTAGGCATGCAGGCAGGCAGGCAGGCAGGGTGTCAGTCAGGCAGGCATGCATGCAGGCAGGCAGGCAGGGTGGCAGTCAGGTAGGCATGCAGGCAGGCAGGCAGGCAGGCAGGGTGGCAGTCAGGTAGGCAGGCAGGCAGGCAGGGTGGCAGTCAGGTAGGCATGCAGGGAGGCAGGCAGGCAGGCAGGCAGGGTGGCAGTCAGGTAGGCATGCAGGCAGGCAGGGAGGCAGGGTGGCATTCAGGTAGGCATGCAGGCATGCAGGCAGGCAGGCAGGGTGGCAGTCAGGTAGGCATGCAGGCAGGCAGGCAGGGTGGCAGTCAGGTAGGCATGCAGGCAGGCAGGCAGGGTGGCAGTCAGGTAGACATGCAGGCAGGCTGCCTCCTTCCCTCTAAGAGGCAGAGAGGGAGTCAGAATGGAGGCAGGCAAGCAGGCTGGCAGGCAGGCAGGGAGACAAGGAGGAAAGGAGGCAGGGAGGCAGGGAGGCAGGGAGGCAGGGAGGCAGGCATTCATGCAGGCATTCATGCAGGCAGGCAGGGGGGGGGGGGTGGGGGGGGCTGGTACAGATAAGTTTTGGGCGGTTCTTTGAAAAAATTTCAAACTACGACAACTCCTGACTTGTCCGGGGTTATCGTTCTTTGTTGCCGCTTTGGTTCACTTTGGGAAGGGTAAAATTGTTTAAATGCAACACGAATTGTCTCACGAATTTCCGAATTAACGAACGATAAATATTTGCGGGCCGATTTGTCCTTATGCAACACGACATACGAAAGTTAACGAACGAAACCACAATGTACGATAAAACAACGAAAGGTTTTTATGCACCTCAATTTTTGGCGTTTTGAAGATTAACGTTCGTTGTTGGTATATGACATTACAATTCGTTCTTTATGCATCACTAACGTTCGTTATACATTTTCGTTATGGTTTTAGCGTTCGTTCCCGGTTTATGCAACACCCCCCTGACCCGGTCACGGGCCGTTAATCATGTTAGACTCATCTTGAGTAGATAGTCTGTTATGTAAGCTTAGTTTGGTTACCATTTTAGTCAATTGCGAAGGGCCATCAGCAATTCCTAATTTAACTAGAGGGACCTCGGTCTTATACTCTTTATTGTCGTGATAAATCTATTTTTCTCTTTTCAGAGTTCGCCTGCTGAGGACAAATTGTGCACTTATTAACTCTAGCAGTGCAGTGCACTTTAGAATAGCAAGATTCAATATTATGGTAAATAATTAAACATGGTGGGTCGAAGTTGTAGTGCAAAAACTGTGACTGCCTTAAGTGTGATGCTGCGATGCAATGTGATGCTGTGTCAGCGAATGGCTACTGTAAGAAAAGGGTTAATGGAGAGATGAGGTGGGAGATTAATGACTAATGAAGTTGAGCCGAGTTACGTCAGTGTCAGCTGACTCCCACGAGAAGGAGTGCTAAACGGCAGAGCAGAGCCTGACAACTCAGTTTTCACTGCCATCCGTTATGATTAACTGAGAACTGGTTTGAGTGGCAAAGGTCCAGGACAGGGGGTAGTCACAGGGCTGCAGAACTTAGATTGTCAGGGATTAAAAGGCCACACACTGCGTATACTACGTCAAATTATTTCTTCATCTTTCGAATTCTGTATATGGTTATCAATGATACCTGGAAGCATCACGCTTCGGTTTCTGACGCCATTAAAGAGTTAATGTCACACAGGAGATCTTCTTAACATTAATCAATTCAGTTTTTTAGGAGTCTGCCGCAGCTTACAATTATCTTGTTTTGCCAATTCGAAGTTACATAATTATGGCATCAAGCCTCCTGATTCCATGTGCAATGAGAACTGCTATATAGGTCTAAGTGGTGTATACTGACTGTATTGCACTATTCGAATCTCGATAAGAAGTTAAAGGCCTGCAGAGGCATTAGAAAGAAGTACATGTATGTTTAGCTTTACAGCGCCATACGGCTGTTCGTAAGAATGGTTAAAATGGTAAAAGCATAATTATCTTTAAGTGCCAGCAATGAACATCTTTTCATGGGTTGGCATTGGTATAGCATCTATCTATGTATTACTTTAAAGGGGCTAGGAGGCAATATATCCCATCGTAGGAATAAATTGCTAACACAGTTCGAAGCATTTACTGATGCAATAAAATTATGGCATATTAACGCGGACCTCTCTTAGATAACAATGGTCTATAGTGGTATACCTGAACGTTGTATCCCCAGCTCACATAATAAAAGGATTCACAGGAACCTATAGTAGAAGGCGTAACAGTGAAATCCCCCTGTATCTCAGAAGCTAAAGGGTTGCCCTTTTGTTCTCTGATCATGCAGCAGAACCTGCTGGGCCAGGTCTCTATCACTAACCTGGCACTAATTCGGTTTGCTAACGCCGAAAGTATTGCTTGTAGTAGACAGACGTATATTTCGGTCTTTCAATCTGTCATCATTTCCTCCCTGACCTTTTAGACCTCCTCCGGCTGCCTGATGAGAAGGCCTGATAGATAGACTGCAGTTATTAGAGCTGTTATTTCTCACGAAATCCGTTCCACAATTCTGTTTACTACGACATAGTATTTCTGAAACCACTCATTTCATTTGAAAGCAAAATAGAACTACTAAATTTGAATATTTCTAAGGCATTCAAGGATATTTTTTAAAGTAGTGTAGAAATGACCGCTCCGCAAATTCGGAAGAGGCAAATAATTTTCGCAATCGCATTGCACGGAACTGGATGTTCAGATTGAAAACCCAGATTCCCTATGGCTTAAACCTAACAGATGCTGACAACTGTATCCAATTAAATAATCCGTTTCTCAACTTCTTTTAAAATCGCAGCCCAATTTCCTCATTTAATGTTTTTTTAATTGTTTACCGGACTGCGGACCCAACAATCTGACTACCGCATTACCCTATATTCTATAGGGATGGAGGTTGATTCTAATTTAGGTAAGAACTATTTGGGAGTAGCGCATAACCAGTTAGTGACGATTAGACATTCAATGTTTGTAAAAGGAGGACATACGCATAGCTCAACGATGAGCATATCGCGAACAAAACTTATGTGAAACACGACTTTTGCTACTATAATGAGAGTAATGACCCATATCGGTGTCAAGAAACACTATACAATAGGAGCTTGTGTTATATGACTTAAGAGTGTTGTGTCAAAAGGAATTGTACTGCTGCTGGATACATCATGAGAACGGCTTGTCGCCGAAATTAAATTCAGGATAAATAAAGTATTTAAAAACACAAAAAACAAGAGGATATGGGGAGTATGCAACATGGTTCAAAATTGACACGGTCAAAGCTAAAGAAAAGACTCAAATTTCATTATGAACCCATTATTTTACTCAAATATGGACGTTTTGTGAGAAAGCACCCTTTAAAGATAATTGCCTCCTAAAATAGAACTGGTAAAGTAAATCTTCACTATTACCTCTGGACTGTGGTAATTCCCTTATCAACGTTGCATTATTTTGAATCGAACACCAATGCTCCTTGGAGAACGAGCACCACCACAAAGAAACAGCCTCCATTTCAACCATCAATCGGAGCCCAATGGAGACAACTCCGACAGGAATTTAATTTAGCTTAGAGGTTTCCCTTTTATTATCCCCTCTACGAGATTATCTCTCCGTTTTCAATGCAGCTTGTGAAATATTGATTTTTCCTCTGAGCAGACTCATGCGATAACATTGCCTACAATAGATGCCATGTTCAGACCCTTCTATTCAGAGTGATTTACGAAAACTATGGCTTTGATGAAATATTCAATTCATTATTGGAAAAATAGTTCTAGCCCACAATCAATTTTGCGGGGCCATTTTCAATTTCAAAATGACGGGTGATAAAGCATGTTATAAAATCATTGTGCAAGTGCACGCCTCTTAAGCCTATGATCAGTTGTAAGACAATGGTTTAAATCCGTTGAAATTGAAAAGGCCATTCATGCGAGCGACTATATCTATTCAAAGGTGCTGTTTGCGATTTAAATGTAAATGATGTCGAACTTTAAAAATACCATCCTGATAGTGAACGACAAGTTAATTGTTACATAAAGTTGAATCACTTTGTATTCGTGTTAGATTCCCTAGATTAAGAAAAAGAAACGAAAATTATTCTTTGATTATGGATTTAACGGAATAGAATTTGGGATATTCGAGGTCGAATAAAAGTATGCGTGAAAGAACTTTGTTCTATAGATCATTGAAATAAGTCTTATCTTATAAGCTCTATCTTATTCACTGATGGAATTAGTTAATAATAAGCTTATAAACTTATATAACATAGAATCTCCTTTCTTAGGCTTATCTTATATCATAATGCATCATGTGAGGCAGAACTGTCGACGGAAACTATTGATGAAAGATTTTTCACTGTCGAAAGAAATTCACAAACTTCAACAGTGTTTAGCAGTATAAACCGTTCATAAACAGTTACTCTCAATTTACAATGTCTTTTTACTCTAGGGAGGGAAGGAGGTAAAGATTCTGTTGAAAGTTCAATTCCACCAAGATGAATAGCTCACATGACCACGAAACAGAGGGTATAACAAGTGTTAAAATAGTTTTAAGGACTTCTCACTGTCGAGAGCAAACTACAAACTTGAACAGTGTATACCGGTGTATAACAGTTTACGAAAGTTCATGAAGAGATAAGCGTCAAAGATTAGAACTGTATTCACTGGAGGTAAACGGCCATGGGGGCAGAAGAGCCCGAGGTTGATAGCTTCTTGACTTCGGTAAAGGGGCAACAGCTCTGGACGAGGTGTTGAGTCCTGCCTTTGCGATATGGTGAAGCATCCCCCAATGGGTTTGTAATCATAGTCAAACTTGTTCCTGATGGATAGTTTGAAGATGTGTCACTACTGTGGGCTGCAACAGTCACGACCGCCAAGATGGCCTGATTCAAGTCTTTCAAGCTGATCTTGGAAAAAAATCCCCCAAAGGGAAGATAACTATGGCTGGAGGTTGCAACAATTTGTACTTTGTCACCGAACAGCGTGGTACAATCTAAAGGATTAGGTATTTTTGCTTCCCTATTTGGTTGATATATCCTTTGGGGTTGTTATAACACTTTTTTCTAATATTAATTTCCTAAACGATTCCTCTGACTTCATAGAATTCCCTTTCATTTCATATCAGTATTACTCTAAATCATGAGAACAGTTGCGATGATAACCACTTCCAATATGCCCTCCATCAATAATTATCCAGATTAAAACTAAATCTAAACCAAGTCTCATCTCTTGGATATTCAGAATATCAGCAGAGCATATGAATCCCATTCATGTTTCCATTAAATTTCATTCATTGCCGCCCATAGTATGACATTGTAGATGAAGGTCATTTAGGCCATAGGGTGTGTACCAGGAATCTAACTCCTAAAACATAGGAAAGAGTTCCCTGATATTACTACTCACGTATGTCTCACAGAAAGTAACTCATTATGTCGCTCGAATGAAACACCATCAGGGTTATATATGATAGAGAAAAGATTAATTACACCATAGGTAAGACATAGAGAGAAGTGGTAGTCCTACCAGAGGAAGAAATTGTCATTAAATGTATTTTGAACTAATGATGTTTTATTTCTTGTGGGAATCTGTTATTCATGGCTGAAGTACATATGATGAATTCCTAAGCACAGTAACTGTCTCCATAAAAATGATCCCTCTAGAGTGTTCTGTGAATGTCCTCTAGATGCGAAACAGAGATGTATGCACTCATTTCTATGGGCTTTCAGGTCTATGAACATTGAACCTCCAAGTTTCAAAGATATGTTTCATGCGATCGGACATCATGACATGCAAATCATGTGAACATGCAAATATGATGCGCGTGTGTAATTTTAGCTACCTTTGTGGTACAGCTATCTGAGGAATTCTGTGTGATTTATTTATATTGGTGGTACCGAGGTTAATGAAAGCCCTCAATGGGTTTTAATATGGTTTCCTCTAAATGCCCTTCAGTCTTTTGCTAGATAACCGGCCACGTAGATGACCATTGCATCCTTGTTTGCAGGTTTTTTAAATGGTAATTGTCGAAACATGAGAGTAACATGTAGAAAACTACAGGTGTAATATGTATGGAATCTATCATGAGTTCTGCCTCTCATGCAGAATGAGAAATGCAAGGTTTGCAGAAGGAACTCTATCACTCTACTATGTCACTCTAACTGAATCGTTTAGCACCACTGATAGTTTAAGTCAAGCGAATATATGAAAGGTTGGTTTCTTCCTTTGATGGCAATGAAATACTCTACCCATCACGCCTACAGATGCAAACTAGATACCTAAATACAGACCTGCAATCAATAGCTAATTAGTCACCGAACATTATTTGAAGGCATCCGGGAAATCAAAAGGAAAACACCTTTAACCTTGCGTTCCTCCATCGCTGTGTGTCTCCTTTGATGTGGCTTCTCTTGAATGGCTTTCCCGCTTCAGTTCCAAAGTCGTCTGCAGCGATAAGGGACGAACTCAGGAGGCGCATTCCCAGACTCAGGTCGAATTCGTACAATCTACGTTACAAAAGGGTAGCGTAAATATGAAATATTCCTTTGGTTTAAGCTCCTTGAAAAGGTTGACCAGGGCATCGATTCGTTTTGAATAAGCAGTATTGTGTTCTTGATGACCAGTTTTGCGATAAAATGTTAGGCCTTGCGTCCACCCACCTAGAAATTTAGACCTCCCGATATGGCACCGATACAAAAAGGCAAATATCGGAGACATATTGGGAAGGTGCAAAATCGTAGACATATGTCTAGACATGCCAATTCACCACGCATTGTATGGGGTTTTTATCGGTGTATAATCGCAGAAACGTGGTCAACTGCCCCGATATTAGGTGACCTTCCGACGCGATTTTGATTTTGTATCGGGAGGTGCATCGTAAAGCATATCAGAGCCATATCGTAGTAGGTGGATGTCGGACCTTAGGAACAGTATCTGCAATAAAACAAGTAACAGCATCAAACATTATCACAAAGTAGATGCTTATCACAAAATGCCCCCCTACAATCCTAAAGCAATACCCACCGTGCAATACGTTCTTCGGTCTTTAAATCTTGGTATGTCCCTATAGATTCCAACTACGCATATTCAGCAACAGACCCTGTGAAGGTAACACCTGCATCTGTCAACCAATATGTTCAGATGATGACAGAAAGGGCCGGACTGTCACTACTATTTATGCTTGCACATTTCGTGCCTTTGGAAAGGAACATAATGAGTGTTTCTGTTAGTAATATGCAGCATTTCCACCTGACGATTGTGACAAGCGAATTTGCATTTTGGCACTATGCACCTGCCGACTATACTTGCCACTTTTAGAGCGCATAATTATATATGATAAAAATTTCAAGTTGACAATTTTGTATCTCCACATCACGCAATTCGGCATCAGCTGATGACTATTCCCCTACGGATAAATTCAAATGGGGCACATAATCGGTGGTGGGTCGATGATTTCTACTCTACTCTGTCTTCGACATCCATTTTTTCAATGCAAAACAAGGCACTTCCCTCACTGATGACGATTTATAAGTAAATCTTGCGTTTCCATGTGCCGACAAAAAACCCACCAATCATATGCAGTCTGGACAAAAATCGGGTGGTGGTTCTCCTTAAAAAGATTTATCTGTGCTAATGATAATTGACTCAAAGCATACACTCTGTTTCCACCTGGCGACCGATTATATGTTCTATGTGCACCGATTGTCAAATATATATATAGAACAATCGGTAGTTAGCGATATACTTTTGGTCACAGCTATCAAATAATTCAACCTGGTTTAAATTTGACAGTGGCTTCATAAGTCAGTCGGTGGTGCTACATAAAGCCGGATGCCCATCTACCGATTTAGGGTTGAACGATTAGTTCCCAAATCGTATAGGAGTCAGTCACCGGGGCTGGTGGGTATTAGTTCTAAGTAAATCAGTCTACACCTACTGACATATATATACAATATAGCACACTGATAAAATCAGTGTATGGTCCACTAATCGCTGGGGGAGGGCAAAAACCAAGGAAACCGAGTGTGGCACCCCCCTACAAGCCTCACCAAGCGATTACTGTATTTACTGCATCGGCCTGTGTCAGCCAACCAATCAACCCTCATTTCTCATCGTTCCGTTGTCGCCGACTACATTTATCAACATGTTGATAAACTGATCCTCACCGATTTTGGAACATTGAAACCACAACTTGTCGGCAACAAAATGATGACTGAAGTGAGGTGGTTCACTAATTGGTGGGTAGCCTTGCCTAGCTGTCCTACATCTACCGACTCCATTAGGATGGCTTGGCTGAGACGAATTACCCTCCGTTTGTCGCCGATAAACGTACATAAATGTTCCGAAATCGGTATATGGGCATTTGATGTTGGAGAGAAAACCCATTCTGTTTCTACCTTACGATTATTGTACCAAAAGTGTCATATAAGCGGTCAGCGGTGCTACATTCCATAATCAGTTGTCATAATCGGTAGGTGGAAAACCATTATATGTGCCGTTTCCACCTGCCGACGAAAACCCCGCTGATTATGTGCACCCTGTGCAAAAGTCGTTCGATGGTCCTCCTTGAGAGTATATTGGTGCTAACAATCGCTAATCCCAAATTACAGACCCTATTTCCACCTGATGACCGATTATATGTTCCATGTGCACCGATTATTCAATATGTAAAGGACCTGACCTACCTGAAGATTAATCCTCCCTGAACTAATGTTAACACTGCTGGCGTTAAGAAAAATGTAATTTTTAGATGGAAATGGTCACCAACCGATTTTTGGTCGCTGCCACTGATTCATTTGTGGTTTAATTTCGTTGGTGGCCTCAAAAGTCGGTCGGTGGTGCCATAACATAATATTGGAGAGAAAAATCGTTGACTCTTTTTGTTTCCACCTAACGATTGTTGCATAAAAAGTGTCACTTAATCGGTTCCATAATGGGTGGTCACAACCGACAAGCGCAACGTTAACCGTCTCTGCACATATAGGAACCCTGCTGGCCAGTATATCTATTTGATGTATTGACTCGGCTGCGCTAGTTTCTAGGCTTAGTACGCATGTAACAGCATCCATCTTCTCCTAGTTAATGTCAATGCAAAGGTAAGAACTGGTAAACATAAAAGTAAGTATATGAGTATAGTAGAGTTGCATAAAAAATGTAGAGTGCGTGACTTGGTCACTAGACGAAGCAGCCATCTTCTTAGTATTATCAAGTGGTGGAGAAGTGACCCAAAAAATGTATATGAGATTAGTGAAAAAAAAACCTGAGGAGCAATGAGAAAGTAAAACTTAAGATAAAACTTCCGAATTTGGAAAAATTCAGGAGTTCGCCTTTATATGTAAGCAATATGTTATGGGAACGATTGGATCCAGACACTCAGAAATTAAATAAAGGGAGTGCGTTCAAAAATAAAGTTAAAGATGAAATTATGAATATTTGCTAATACAACCTGGTGTCAAACTAGACAAATCTCCTGTCACCTTTGATGTCTTTGGTATGTTACGTGTATATGTTCTCTTTTGTATATATGTCAAGTAGAACTGTCTTGTGCGAAGATGTCTTGCGTCCATGTATTTGTATTTATACATGTTTGAACTGAATTGGTTCTTGTCGACCCTTGATATGGAAGATCGATACAGGATGTATCGAATGTCACTATGTGGTCAATAAACAAAAAAAATCAGTCACAGTCTGGTATTTCTGGGGTTGACGATTGTGTGCAAAGACTAAATCCTAAGAGCCACCACCAATGTATGATTTTTCCAGTGACCACATAATCGGCAGACATTTGGTAGTCAGGTGGAAATTCAGCATACCTGTAAGGCCCGGCGTCCACCTACTGCGATATGGCTCCAATATGCTCTACGATGCACCTCCCGATAGAAAATCAAAATCGCGTCGGAAGGTCACCTAATGTCGGGGCAGTTGACCACGTTCCTGCGATTAGCAACCGATAAAAACCACATACAATGCGTGGTGGGTTGGCATGTCTAGACACATGTCTACGATTTTGCACCTTCCCGATATGTCTCCGATATTTGCTTTTTGTATCGGTGCCATATCGGTAGGTGTAAATCTCTATCGTATAGTAGGTGGACGCCAGGCCTTAGCCTACCAGAGGCATGCCCCTGTGGTAACGCGGCGTTTCCATCTGACGATTATGGCTTTTGCCACCGCCTGTAGACTATTTATCTATTTTAGGGCAGATAATAGTCAGGTGGGAAAAGGCATAAAATATTCAGGTGACAAAATATTCCCATTGTTAATGCAAGAGTAGCGAACCAGTGTGACTGTACCCGTTCCTTTTGTTTAGTGGGAAACACACTCGGTGCAATGTATATCAATTACTCTTCTTATTTCATAAATATGCTCCATCACATCAGATATGCTACCACTCACGGCAAATAGATACTCAATTCTCGTTTTTAGCCACTCCCGCTTATTATTTAGCTGTGGGCTCTTAGATCCTTATTTGTCTCCATTGTTGGTGATGTGGTCTATTAACTGGCTACACATGAAACACCCATCACAGATTCGATGCAAATGGGCTCCCTGAGCAAAACACTCTGTACGTGGCTCCAGCCAACCACTCATCCTTTAGCATAGATGTGATCTGTTCTTACATAATCGGTCGGAACTAGAAATATACGATGTCCGGGTTTATGATCAACCAAGACAGAAGTTTAGAAACTATTATACCTGCAGCTGAGTAGGTTTTTTTTTAAAGAATATGATTATACCATGCTGTACATGATACGAGACGAGATTAGAAGTCTGTACGGCGAGGCCGATTTCCGTGCTAAGCGTCACATTATATTAATTCCCCTCGAGCTTTGTAGCATGTACAAGCATGGTAAATGGTTCTATATTTGTTTTTTACCCGCATTTAACCCTTTACAGGCGGGGATCTGTGAAGACCAATGTTAGTTGGGATGGGTACCAGGGGCAGGTACTCTGCTAGAGGGCAAGAATTTTTTATGTCTAAACCCCGATTTGTTTTACAGATAGTTGTTAAATATCATATCATACGTGTATTCTCTGCAAGTTTCATGTTTATTGATACATTATTTCTTGATAAAACAATAATATTGTAAATACTGTAAATGCTATTTTAAGGCATCCTTCGCCCTTTGCTGGGGGATTGTCTCAAGGCATCATTCGCCCTACACTGCAAAATGCCTCAAGTCATCACTCGCCCTGAATGGGTTGATAATATTTTACCATAAATTAGGTAAGGATCGTGTTGAAGAGAAAATCGCCAAACAAAACTCCATGTTGTGCCATGAAGGGGCTTTAGCCTCGCCTCACAATTATCAATAGCCTACAGCAAGTGATAATAGTGGTTGTCCCCTGAATAGGGTGGCGCTGTCTTATTATTTGCGGATGATGGTGAAACAAGCAATCACTCCGTGCCCTATACGGTGGACTGAAATCATCTAATAATATATGAATCATTTCCAAGACTGCCACCCTCCTGGGGCTTCAAGACAATTTCCAGTCGATGTGCAGTTATCTTCAAATGAGGTAACAACCACTTAAGTAGACCCATTGTCTCAATGCTCCGCTTGATGACTTATGGATTTAGCAATGGTAAGGTGTGGAGAGCAGGACAGTCATTTTCCTTTGCTGATATATTTTTTTGCAGCTCCCGCCTTATTGATGTAAATTGAAACACCTCCTTATTCCCACAGAACAAACTTCCAGATAAATCAAAATGGATAGACTCAGAGGCTTTTCGATGTGGGATAGAATTAATATCCATCGCTATCTAGAACGCATTTAAAGCAAACGGCAGTGCACAATTTCCGATGCGAATAGGATTTCAAACTGCAGACAAAAGGATCAATTTGAACGGCATCTTCAATCCACTGCCAACTAGCTGTGGATCTCATTACCAAAGGGATCTTCGTGTGAATGTGCTCAGTAGGGTTTTACGTCTTATCTCCATGTCCATGATGAGTAGTTTCCCTTTGGGAAGAAGGGACATTTCTTGTTCTGAGATCACATACATTTCATCCTACTTCCATTACAACTTCAGTACAGTGAAGATTTATGATAAAGGCAAACTCTTTTATTTGGATAAACTATTAGATTCTGATAGAATATCTCGATTAATGATTTCTTTCAGCTCATAGGATCAGATTACGTTCTGTCTCAGGAAACTTCTGAACAGAAAGAAATCTCAGAATTCCCAAATGAAGAAGTTCATATTGATCATCGTCACACTATTACTGCTCAGCTCAGAGGAGGTATTTGCTGTCACAGGAGTAAAAAGTGTTTAGTTGGGAAAATGTACATGACCCGTTTGAGTATTTACACTAAATAATATCTTGTTCTATGGCAGTATGGCGGCAGGGTGAACATACAGGGGTTATTGAGGCCAGCAGAATTAAGGGTATAAATTGGACAATTTACCTTCAAAATCAAAACCCATGTCATTTTCCTGAAAATTTAATATGATGATTTGAAGGTGTTTTGGAACACATGGTAATAATTGGGGGTCACCATGCTAGTTTTCGATTTAGAGGTCCATATTCTGATAACATTATAATAGAATATATACCAATTCTAAAAAGTATGATTATTTTACATATGGTAATCACCATATCATTTTCTCCGAACTTTCGCGTTAAAAGACATAAATGACCTGCCAATGCTGAATGAAATCCCGTTAGACCTGTACGCCCGGTATCCAATGAGCTCCCAATATACTACGATAGGCCTTATAATGCATCTCCAGACACAAAACGGATATCGCATTGGAAAGTCAGCTTTAATCCGTAGCCGATACACCCGAGGACGCACCACAATACACGCATCGTCAAGTCTATCGTAGTGTATGGGGAGCTCAGTGGCCCTTACTTGTATGTTTAACTACCGTCAAACGAAATGACTTTATACCCAGAAATAAAAGGGTTGTAAAACAAACTGAGGGGTTTGAAAGGATCCATGTATATCCCTATCAACCAAGTCAGTACAGACAGGCATGATGGATGGCCAAACAAATGGCTGGAAATTGTAGATCACAGGATTATCATACCATATTGAGAGGATTTTACTGCTGTATGAATAGTCTCTGGTACAATTGCGTTCTCCTGTCACGTACAGTAGGTAAGGCCTAATCCTATAGACTAGCTAACCCAGTGACAAGAAAAGAGAATTCAGAATATCTTCTATACTAAATGAAGAAGACAGATAACATTATACAGATATGTATTAATAACATATATTATAACAAAGTATACAGTTGCATAATAATTCTCATCAACATACAAAATCTTATACACTTCTGTAGTGTACATATGATATAAGTCCTCTTGGTCTAAGCAGTACTCACAGTCTATCACTTTCAGTTATTGTTCAATGTCTCCTTGACTTGTGGATATAGATGATCCAAGTAGTGGTAGCAGTCATCAGTGTCTTTTCCTCCAGTGCTGGGGTGATAGTAGCTTATGGAGAAGCCCAATCCTCAGTAAAGGCCTCTATAGCCTAGAGTCCTATGGTATTCAAGCCTGACACTGCAGTGGTAGTAATGCTGAGCAGCCTGGAGATGTTGACGCCACGGTGTCTGGATTCCAAGTGAGCTGTGAGTTGAAATCTGCTTCCTTATATATACCCTATCGGGGGGTCAGTCCAAACGAAGACAGGGGACGGTTCAAACGCTGGGGGTGGCAGTCCAAACGGTTAGGCCTTGACCACTATCTAGAGCGAGGACCTGTTAGGAAGCACCCTGTGATATTCTTAATACATACATCACACTCCCTAACAAAATCCTAGCCGAGTACCTAGTGTACAATACGAACCAAGGAAACCACCCACTTAGATATCCAACGAGTAGACATTCTGTACATATTGATGAAAACACTTTATGGGAAATGAAATGTCACAAACCTGTAAATTTCGCTCCTATTCCCCGTGGAAACTGAGTGAGGAATGAACTGGTACTGGGAACTGAACTTGTTAGGCCGAACTGGTAACTTAAAAATAACGTAAAATCTGACTCAGATGATGAGTGTCACATACAGTAGCTAAGGCCTAATCTTATAGACTATGTAGCCCAGTAACAAGAAGAGAAAATTCAGAATATCTTCTATACTTAATGAAGAAGACAGATAACCATGCACAGATATGGTTTTATATATTATAACAAAGTATACAGTTACATAACAATTCTCATCAACATACAATCAGAGTCACTTCTGTAGAGTTCATATGACACAAGTCCTCTAGGTTACAGCAGTGCTGATAGTCTATCACTTTCAGTTATTGTCCAATGTCTCCTTGACCTGTGGATATAGATGATCCAAAGCAGTAGAATATGGTGGTAGCAGTTATCAATCTCTGTTCCTCCAGTGCTGGGGTGATAGCAGCTGGTGGAGAAGCCCAATCCTCAGTAAAAGCTTCTGTAGTCTTGTGTCCTCTTGTATTCCAGCCTCCTCACTGTAGTGGTAGTAATGCCTAGCAGCCTGAAGATGTTGACACCTTGGTGTCTGGGTGACAAGTGACCTCTGAGTGGACATCTGCTCCTTATATACCTTATCGGGGGTCGGTCCAAACGAAGACAGGGGATGGTTCAAACACTGGGGGTGGCAGTGCAAACAGTTGGGCCTTAACTACTTTCTGGAGTGAATATATAGGTTAGGAAGTGTTATTCTCAACACATACATTACATGAGGCAAGACCTAGGCTAAGGAATACAAAAACTGGGTTACTGTTAAAAGGTAACAAGGTCTTCCTAAGTATTTACTACCTAACCAGAATCAAATACAACAGTGTATTATACAATACCTTGCAACAAATCCACCAAGCAGAGAAAGACCCGGGGTTCCCGTTTGCTATTTAATAGAATCGGGACCAGTTCCGTATAACCTTCAATTTGTTCATATCCCAATTCTGATGAAGAAGAAGTATATTTGATATAGATCCTTAAAAGCATCTGCACTGGAAACTGGCATTAGCTGTACACCGCGCGTGCTGCATTTCCCTACGGAATAGTGGCAGGAAACGTGGACAACAGAAGTGTCCGGCGCGTGACTCTATGTAAAGCAGGTGTTTGTATTTGACTGTCCCTTGTGCCGTAACGGAGAGCATTCTAAATAACTTGTCTAGAGGGTTTCCTGAAAAAACTAGAGTATGTCTAATACATGTAATATATTTTACTACATGCTTCACAGTTTCCAGAACTTACTCAGAGAAACATTAGATGTGAGCAAGACCTGATAAAGGACGACATAACGACGTCTAGGGATATTCTTTATAGAATAACATAGCGTTTCTCCGCAGGTTCTTCAATCCTGATCAAATCATGCGCTACCTTTTCCAATACGTTACCTAGTATCGCTCGTTCAGTACCTCAATATATAGGTATCAGAAGTTTCGATATGTAACTAAAAAGGTACTTATTCTGCCGACAGATATGATAAGTGCCCATTAAATCCATATCATTTCCTAATCTCTTGCAATAAACTCAGTAGTTATACGCTACTTTCTTTTATTTCTGGTTTGTAGGCGATACTCAATTGAGTACTAATCACATATATATATCACATCAATGCAAAAAATGTACTTCATGCATTCAGTCGGCGATTATCTCCTATTTCAGCTATTGGCCGTGAGTGGCTCAAATAACGGTGATATAAATGATCTGCTCTCTTGTTGCTCGATGAAGAATGCGAGAAAACCATGTTAGTGACCAATCACAATCGATTTCTAGAGCTTGCTTAAAAACTAGGTAGTATTATGGCGCAATCCATTTGCCGATAATAAGGCTCGAGCTCTGTCTATTCCTTGAGCGAGAATCGAAGTAGAACTGGATAGTATTGTGAGCGATGATAGACGATTCCTTTCAACTTTTCCTTTTCAGAAGGGACACAAAGGACTGGTGTTTCAAATTTTAGTAACACGAGCTCGATTCTTTACACACTTAATCCTAATGCATATGGTTGGACCTTCCCACTTTCTGTAGAAATGGAATCATTTATTTTCTAACGCAGGGTACGTCACCGCTATAGGATAAAGACTTAGAAAAAGAGCATGCCTATTACACTAGGCAGCCAGTATAATTCCATTTCCGGAGTTGTCACCAGAGATGCATTCGGCGTTGGGTACAGTTCAGTTAAGGGCTAGGGACCTCCAGAACTGGACTATGGAGTCCCGTCTCATACCAGTGTCTAATACCAATGCCATGAGTTTACTCTTTATGTTGGTTAGCAAAAGACTGAGTAGTCATCCTGAACCCGGATAGAAATGCACCTTTTACTCTTTGTATACACCTACATCGCTTTGCATGCGGACTGCAGTGTCAGGTTAATCGAACGACATTTCGGAAAAGACAGCTCTTGGTGCCACTGTTTCAATATGCATGTACTTCAGGTAACATCCTTGACGGAACCTGTGGCACCCGTAGTTACGATGTTGTTAAGCTCCTGGTCAGAAAACCGAAAACTGTTTTTTTTTCTTCAACGAAGTAGACAGGTAACAATCTTAGGCATCTCTATCAAACTTTGTCCGACAACTTATAACGTTTTGGATAAATTTTAAAAGATAACATAGTCCGTGTATTGTCTTTTATGTATCTTGATTTAGACTGGCTCCAATACCTGCATCCTATGGCTACCCACCTCGCTGAAATACAGGTTGATTCATGGGCCAGTCATAGAAGGTTACTTACTCTAATACACTTTATTACTTAAATGTAAATTTTACTTAATTTACATAGGCATATATATTGAGGGAGTTATATGTACAGAGTGGATAAATGGGGACAAAATCTACATAGGCATATATATTGAGGGAGTTATATGTACAGAGTGGATAAATGGGGACTATACTTATTATTACCCAGAAGAACAATGGTCAACGGCAACAAATAACAAATCCACCGCCATCCAAATAGAAGTATAAACTAAAAAATGTTAAAACCACATAGTTCGCAGCCCCCGCAGACGCCCAACAAACCGAGAACGTCAGCAGGTCCAGGACGCTATGGGGCATAACTGGACATCACGTGACCGGGACAGGCTATGACCGTAATGCACAGCACGCCATCCAAAGATAAATACAGAGAGAACCAGACAAGGGCTGCTGCTGAAGATGGAATACCCATGTAAACTTCCCAGCTGGTTAACAAGTATCTTTCAAAAGGGACGTGGTTCAGATTGTATAGCACTTACATAAATGCGATATGATGGATTTGTAGGGATGTATATCTGTCAGAAACGATTATGTTCAGACGTTTTAGAATTCATTGATTGATAACGGTGTGGTTTCAACACAACATGAGTTACTTTAATCTTTGGTTAATTTCATACTTCAGGAAACCCCATATGCTCTCCTTGAATTATCATTCTAAAAAGCTCAAGATTGAGGCGACTGAGCCTAACTTGGGAACCCTGCATCCAGCAGCGGCCATGTCAGTGAAATCAAAATGGCATCTTGCGTCTAAGCAGCCGTCTGGTGAGGTCATCTAGGCAAAGTCCTGTATTCGACGTTTTTTTGTGTTTTTTTCACGAGCCTCGCTCTTCTTTATTGATTATTTTCAATATCATGATAATATTGCTTTTCATGACATGTGTTCAATCCCTCGCCGAACAATGGTATATCCAACAGGCTACATGTGATAATCCAACGGAGTTGTCTCTAGGTAATACTTAATATTATATTTTATCAAACATCATACACAATTCTGTAACTATCACTCCTCTTCTGTTACACCAGCATTACATTCCCCTTGCTTTTCCATCTGTTACCTTGTCCTTCTGAGCTTGCTCCTTTTTCCCACCTTTTTTTCTCTTTATCTTGGAAAATACAAGACTGATAACTAGAATTAAAGAAGTACATGGACATTACAAAGACACTATTATTACTAAATAAAGAAAACCATATTAATATGGGTCTCCTCTATCAACTCTTTTTCTATATTTAAGCAGTGTTATTTCCAAGAATAGATTCCTTACAGTTTGCAAATTACATCGCAATCAACTAATATTCTTGCTTGTAGTTTTTCTTTTTATTTCCTATTCTTTACTTACATTAGGTCAGTAATTGGCTGCGCAACAGATTATTGCGTATACACACAAGTTTATCAACAACTACAACAAAATATATCTGTTTGCTTTCTGTATAACGGAGCCTGATAAGGAGGAGTGATTTTGCAGATCGACCTTTTCCGTGGACAGGCAGGATATCCCTTTTGCTAATGTCTTTTGTGTTATTGATTACCATTAAGCCAACAATTGTATTGCGTGTGCACAAGGGATATACCTCAATCATTGCCTTCTGTTTATATTCGTATATTGATATTTTTGTCCGTTCTACAATAAAATGCAACAAGTGACCTATGAATATCCGCCCTTCATTAAAATTCTGTTAAGTAGTTTCCTCTAACGTCAATTCGCATTTCATTCTTATCATTCTACACTATTGCATCGTATCAAGTCTCTGTACAACATAGATTCCCCGACGGTAGACATTCTATACATCACAGACAACAATTACCAGTCATTGATGTGTCACGTGACCTTATCCATTCCCATTCCCGCTCGCTCGTTAAGTGGCCCTAGCTCTACTGCTAATAACCCCATTTTGCTGCTATTTGCACGTCTTGCATTGCAAATCGCCGATAGTCTACCTCGGATATAACATCCTACTTAAAACATATGAACTTCAGCATGTTCAACTACGTGAGTCTTTACTTGGTTTGAAATCATGACCTTTTATTGCTTCAGCACCAATAGCTTTCAAAAGGAGGACACGCAGGAAACGTTTTTCCATGAAGAATAAATGGGTGACCAACCTGTGAACCATGAGTAACAGGTGGACGGACTAGCCTCGAGCATCTAATGTCATGAGCTCTATCCATTCTCAATTGATAAACAAAAGAGAGGGATGGGATTATATATATTCATTCAATCGTAGATAACAATGAAAAGATAATGTATTTCAGTATAAAATCTGATGTTATATGATTGAATGAATGGAAGAAAACATTGATGCAATAATTTGTATTGAGTGTGTGTATAAGTTGTATGGTAATGTAACAGTCGCTAGACGTATTCGGATATAAAGGTGGCTTACTTGCCACCCTATGGGTAAGTTACGTCCATAGATTAGTGTGTATAAACTCAGATCTAGCAGAAGCTCCTACCCACCTACTAGCAAATGCATAGTTTTAAAAAGAGAAGGGTATCTATTTAAAATGGCACCGACCAATGCGACCGTTTGTAATTCCTACAAACTGTGCCAAGGGGCCCGTTTAATAATCTAGAGACCCTACTATATACGTTTTCCATCGGGACCAAATCATAGACCCTATTTTTCATCCGAACCTAAAATATAACTGGATGCAGACTGGGAGATAAAAATCTATTAACATGGAAATTGTATACAAATTCCGAGGGTTAAGTTCTATGCAAAGTTACGAGTTGCGGAATTATGCCGAGGCATGGCATGATAGTTCAAAGCCGTATAGCGAGTTGACTGTTTATCGGTGTTGGTGGGCAGGTTCAATATCGTGGTCCGAGCGTCTGGATCAGCTGCTGTTCTCGATATAGACAATAATCGATGGTTTTGTGGACAGGCGGCCGTAAACCACAAGTGGTTGACGCGTAGTAATACACGAGCGCTAGCGAGTGTATTACGAGGTCAACCGCGAGTGGTTTACATAGCTGCCTGTTCACAAAATCATCGTTTGTTGCATTTATTATCCATCTTTTCGAATAAATTAAACCCAGTAACTGTCATATTAACGGGTATAACAATAGGAACTATTTCTTTGCTCTATAGCAAAAGGGACTATTTTTCCCGTACACCACGGTTTTGAGGCCGTATACCACAGGTTTGAATCCGTATACCACAGTTATGGTATCTGACAGGTTTTATACAATGGGTCGTGGTTTACTGAGTCTCTATACATTTTCAATGGGAGCTTTGTATACGATGGATAATAAAGAGGGTTCCACCCGGGGCCTGGATGGTGCCTTTCGCTTCTGAAAGAGGGAGTGTCAGTTCTCCTCATATGATTACTTGCCAATTTTTAATAAGCCTCAATTGCAGAAAATTGATCGTCTGCCCCGATGAGAGCTGACCCTCCCACGCGATTTTGAACCTCTTACCGAGAGGTGCATCGTAGGGCATATTAGAGCGCGTCGGGAGAAACGGAAAAAGAAAATTTAGGTTTGACCCTGGGACCTTACTGATTAGCACGGTCTCTTAACCAAACACCCACACCAGCGTCAAGGACAGGCACAAATCACGATCAATCAAAGGATGGCTTTCATCATGAACCTTCCTTCCGGATGATTTAGGCCAGGACAACATTTACTTAATGCGATCATTCTCCTATTCCAGATGGCTATTCTCCTCTCATAAACTCTTCTATCATTGTCCTTATCCTTCTTACTCTCCGCAGTTATTAAACGCCCTCCCCACGTGCTAGACTTCAAATCAATGTAATTCGTCACCGTACTTCTTGTGCCTTCATACTAACGGTGCACATTGAAAATCCTGATGGACATAGATTGAAGAACTAATGACCTATAAGTCAATGAAAGGAAGGATGATTAGACCTAGCTGATTACTCTACAGCAGATTATGTTAACATGCTGGATTTTCCAATCGGATCGCTCTAAGTAAAGTCAAGTATTACTGCCATGAACTGACCCCATACGACCCCATAAATTTTAGTACGATCTTTGCATTTGTTATATTCATCATAAGATCTGAAGGTGATTCTCTTTATTAGTTCTACAAAGGCATCTATTAGCTATTATATACATCATTTATGATTCTCTTATTAGTAATTTAATCTGGATAGCTTAACTTCCTCTTTTATATACGGGAGCAATACCAGTCAATATTCAAAACAGAATTATAACGTCTAGTTAAAAACAGACCTCAGCGTATAGAGACAGCTTTATACTTTATATTACTCCTCTTCTTCTATTCCAAAAAGTAGATACAGACCCTTTGTGATTTGTTACTATCCATTAACTTAATGTATCTTTCTATTCAGACCAATTCTTTGTTTTTAGAGGAAACTTTAATTTCAGACTGGACAGAAACAATTTTCAAGATTGGATTTAGGAACAGACCCTGGGTGTCCAGGTTTAATGAAGTAGGAGGAGAGGGAATTACACTCGGACACCCTCCACACAAAACCTGAGCTAGAGGCGTGTGTTCGCCCCACTCCCTCCCCCCACCTCGTGTTATAGATGGCCACTACAGACTTTCCTGACTATTGTGAGTATTCTGGGTAAACTGGGCAGAGGTGGGTGAGGCCTAAGATGGATGGATCCTAGAAGCACCACAAAGCAGCAGCTTTCGGGCAAAAATCCCTGCACGAAACGGAAACCGAATGGTGTCTTCTCATCTCCGTGCTCATGTAAGGCTTGTGAGTAGCTCTGTCTGAGGGGTTGGGGGCCTACTCGCTTCTACCTGAGCAAGACAGAGCATGTGAAACCTATGGCGAAGAGTCCCGGAGAGGAATGACTATACATCTCGGAGAACCAATTCCGATCAAACTATCGTGTGTTTTGGAAGGACAACGCACAATAGTAACGACGAGCAATTAATAACATTCAATTGGAGAACAGCGTATATATATGTTTTTGCTGAACAAAATACCGTGAGGTAAGTAGTATGGCCTAAGATTATGAATTTTCCTATGGGACACAATGAGTTCTATCAGCAATTCTTTTTGACAAAGCATGTCTAAACATGATTCGCAACGTGTGTTTTCCAGAAGTACAAGAAGATTGAATCCAATTTATATGGTATTCCTGTGAGTCCTTTGGGAAGGTTAAAAATCAAGAAAAACTAAGAGGAAGCCAATGATTAAATCATTGCACAATCCCGACGACACAGTGAAATCCGTTGTGTTTATTTCCATTCAGGTTTGGAGGTTATTCTAAATCAATTATTTCTTAGATAAATGATAAGAAGGTAACGTTTCTCTAGCAGGATATTCAATTTACCGATAGCACCATAGTAAATGCAAATGCTCGGAGGCAACTGGAACCAAAGCCAAATGCGGTTGGAAAAAAAATAGATAGAAATCGGAAGTGTTCTTAATAGTATCCGGAGCCAAAACTGTCAATATACCTTTGCCCAATAATAGGCAGCTATAGAGATATTGGTACCTCACTGCCAGCCTCGCCTGGGGGAAGCCAGAGAGGTTAACAGGCCACCCCTGAAGCTGTCCCCATTGCGCGAACCTATAGACATCCAGCCCAGGGGGTCGCTGCTCCTAGAAATGTAGGAAAAGCGTTACTCCAGTAATATCAGATCGTATCGTTATTTTCATGATGTATCGCTAACTTTACAACAGCACATTTTCAGTGTCATAGGTGAAAGGTTTATTAAATTTTTAATTGGGTCAAGACGGCGACAAAATATGATGCGATCCACAAAAAATCTGGACCTACGCTTTCAACCTCGGATTGCTATTCTGCGATCTGCAAAACGGGGAGCAACGACCTCCTGGAGTAGGTTCACACCCACCTTGATGATTAATCTTAATTGATCTAATTTCAATTGAAGTGACTTGCATACACTGTGCATGAATGATCCATAAAACATAAAAGGTAACATTCTAGTTACCACAGATAACCAGAGTGAACAGAGGCGAGCAGCTGTTAAAGGCGAAGAGAAGCGACAATAAAATGAGATGACCATTTTGTCACATTATTATATACCTTTAGGCAAATGTCCCACTTTTGTTGGCCAGTAGGACAAATTACGTTTGTATACGAGCGATGAAAAGTTTAACCTTACGTCCCTCCGTACCACGTGACTACTTCAGTCTCATATCGAAAAATAAACATACAGAATGCTGGATGTTTCCCTGATTCAGCGGTAAACTTACGCAGTATGAATGCCCAGCACTACCCACACATCCGAAACCAACATAAGATAAACAAACAGACATTCAGCTTTGTAAATAAATGGCCATTACACACATTATCACACAAGAATATATGAACTGCCTGTCCAACATCTGAGAGCCTGTCGGAAAGTTACTGTTTGATGTCATGTCTACCGCTCACTCTCCCAGCAGATCATTAGTGGTCCATGACGACATCGTGACGCCATCGCGAATCATCCATGACCTAGCGATCAAGGTGCCTAACTGTAGGGTGAGATGATGAAAGAGTGAGTTGTAAAATAGCGTTTTTAATTATTTGCCGGTATATAATAGTATAGAAACATAGTGAGAGTGACTGAATCACATCAGTTCCTTTATATTTTGGTCAGAAATACTCACCTCCTTCTTCAAACTCGGTGTGTATTTCTGACCAAAATATCTTTGAAAAGATTATATTTCAAACCAAAATAATCGATGATTAAGAATGTTATTTTGTATTCTAAAATTGGGCGTTTCAAATGCACTACCTTAGTGGCAGTAGGCTATTATAGTTCAGTCTTTCTGTGAAATTGTGCGTTTTCCTGTGATTACTACCATCTACGGTTGATGTAGAATGTCTGTTGCTAAGGCATGAAACACCATCATCCCAAACCACATGCAATTATGTAAAGGATATTTCCAAGACCTACTCTGAATGTCCTAGGGGAACAAAAGTAGGTAGATGGCCAATAAGGGTGAACACTTATGTACCACGTCTCTACCATTGACCTCATGACCTTACGTTAAATAAGGTTCGGCCACTGAAGATGCATAATCCCCTGACCTTGTACCAATGACCTTTTATTACGTACTGGTACAACAGCCCCCTATGGCAGGAAACACAGGAGACACCTTCGGGGTTACCCCGCACTGGGATGTCGTCAGGTTTAATCATAGACCCACATCTAATAAGCGAAAGGTCACGTTCTGTTCACTTAGCTACCACATGTCACCAAATAACGACCGCTGGAAGGCTGATGGAATTTACCGTACAGCGGTTTGACACCCGTGCATGGCATATGTATGTAATATGCAATACGAGCCGGCACCCAACATCGTTGTACATAGAGGTACTTCATTTGAATGAGCCTTTGCATAAATGATTACCCATTAAAAAGCCTCTTGCATATATTGTGAGAATATGCCTGTAACATTGTATATGTAAAAAACGGAATTACTGTAGAAATTAATGTATGAGAAACTATCGCAATATTTGCCTTTACTATCCATAGTATATTCCTTTCTTTTGGAATACTGATTTATTTTAGTCTAATCGGGGATTATGCATATGAATGTAATATGCATTAGTGTACAAATACTGAGGACTTTATTTCTACTAACACTGCACGAAAACCCGTTTACATATGTATACGAAATGCGTCTAACAGTAGGATTTTGCGTCTAGAAGTTAGACCTGTTATCCGTCTCGTAGACGCCTTATCTAGTGGCGTATATACATGTCCATGGTGCGGTCTTATATACGTCATATATACGCCTGATTCCGTTGTATATACACCAATCTCAAAAAGTTCCATTCACTGCCACTTGGGGACACTACTGGTAGCATATTTCATTTGCCATTAACCATCCGATTCTGTATTATATGAAAATTGCAATCTTATATTACCAATTTATTTGATAAAAACCTAATTAAGTATAAATTGATTAATTACACACAGTAAATCTTGCATTATGTTTTTCTTTTTAATTGTTTTTCTAATAGATCTTACTTTCAAACACCCTTTCAATGTGTGGACAGTGAGGCTTACTATATAATGAGCCTCTTCAGACTTGAGGTTGAATCTTAAAATCATCTTACCCCCGTGTGAAATGCAGCCGCACAGGTGTGAATGGGGCCGCACAGGTGTGAACGCGGCCGCACATGTCTACCCGGCCGCCCCCGACACCATAACACCTCGCGGGGGGCAGCGGCGGGCAGCGGCGGGCGGTGGGGGGTGGGGGAGGGTGTCCCACTTAGTCAACCTGTACGAATGCGGCTGGCGGCGGGCGGTGGGCGGTGGCCGGCGGGCAGCGGGGGACTTCTCACTGAGGCTGGCTGGGGGTGGCGTGGGGTGGTGGGGTGGCGTGGGGTGGTTGGGGGGCGGTAGAGGGTGGGGTTGGGAGGTCGCGGGTGGCGGGTCAGTGTTGGTGTATCCTCTACCAACACCCACAGGCCCGGGCGGGCCGTGGGTCGCAATTTTTCATTTTATGGTATCATATATACGCCTGGCGTACATATATTGCGCAGAGTATATCTTATCTTAAATACGCCAGGCGTGAAAGACAGCCAAGTCGCGCGCTTCTACATATGGAAACTGTCTCGTAGACGCCCGAAACGTAGACGCGTATAAGAGGTGTATACAAGTACATTGTATAAACAAGCCACGATACAGCCGATACGTGGGTTATCGCGATGGCGTATATATATGTAAAATAGTGGTTTTCGTGCAGTGTAATTAAAACATGCACAAGTTGGGATAGATAGTGTGTTGTCGCGTCTTTTCTATTATACAATTATGACAAAATACACAAAAATGTCATGGTGATATGCAAGATGAGGATCAAAGAATAACAGTGGTAACAGTGGTATATAGATCCAAGAATTTCCGCGTCCAGTGTATTACCGAAAATGTCACGCCATCTCCATGTTAACGATCCTGAATAAAACAAACTTATACATGCGGATTTCAGCAGGTAAGAATTCAACTAATTCAATCTAATAGTCCTTTATAATCTTTAGGGAATATTATTCTACAAGTTCCTATGGAAATGCCCGTATCGCTAAAGTATCACTAACGGGATCACACTCAAACCAAAACCGTTGATAATGGAAAGAATTCTTTTTCAATGCAAAACAATTGAGTGAACTCCTGTTCAGATATTTCATTTGTACTGAAAATTGCACTCAACCAACTCTGCCAGTAGGATAATCTAATAGATTCAGTCTATTGTTGGGCCGTTGTTAGGGCGTAAAGTACCATTAGCCAACAAAAATATACGGACTAATATCTCTCCTTTCTAACAGGCTCCCTAAGCCTATCCGATCATATGAAGAGACAACAAGCAAACCAGAATATAAAATAATGAAGATAGCCTGAAGGATTCCATGTCCAATCACGAAGTATTATATCCATAACCTTTCAGACAATCTGCTGAAGCAGACGACATTTCCATTTATCCTCTCCATGAATCTTTCGTTATGCTAGGTTGTCACGGGCATTACGTGATTAGGATAATAACATGGTTTTCACCGCCAACGATCCCTGAAACAGAAATAACACTCCATGTCGGAACTGCCACAGTACCTTTTCACATTCACGGGAAACTAATTGATGAAACCAAGAAGATTTAGATTGACTCCACAATGCTTCTCGTGAGTCGTTGTCATAATGTAATTTCAGTAAGGGAGTTAACAGAAAGATCGCATGTCCAAAACGTTAACTGTCCGGGTTAAGATGGAATTATTTGCCTTTCACTGAGGTCCCGCTCTGAATGCCTACACCAGTGCCTTAAAGACCTTTCATGCATAGTGCCTCATGGGAACACAATGCATATTCTATAGAATAACCGATGGTAATGCAAGATAGTATCCGCTAGTGTTAGTCATCTGGCGTTCCAAAGTCTTCTCGCTGTTTTAATTACAATTGGGTTAAACTAGTTTCATCATTTACATAACATTAGAGTCCTGGTTACTCTCTGACTTTACTCGGTCCTTGTATTTTTTCATTGGATACTCATGGGCTATGCTCAGGGGTAGTCATTGCCACCCCCGGTGTCCCCCTCTATCGCGCACCACAGGCGCCCCTCCTGGCCCCTAGCGGCTTTCTCATCTACTGCGCAGTCACGAGCGCCACCACGGTCAGTACCCCGGTCTCACTTCTTCTCCACCCGTCCTGCAGTACACACGTACTCCAGTACTTTTTCGTCCCACCCACCCACACCTACTCTCTTCTCTTGCCTACTTACGTAGGGCTATTTCATTATAATATACAATCACGTATGTATTGTCTATACAAGTGTATTGTATATCATCTTTTTATATCATAATAATTGACCTTTATTCTACATGTCAATTACCATATACATAATATTACTTACCTTCATTTTCATATTGCATACTAATATGTCGTCCAGTAAGGTCGACATAATATTTGATCAATTTTACTACCATAAAATTCAATAGAATTTTATTCTCCCAGCTACTGCTTCTCTACTTTCATCCGGGGATAGGGTAATGTCTAATTGTATCTGCGGCATGCAGATATCATCGGACAGGACTTGAAATAGCCAGGTACAAAGCTTTTCACTATCCCGTAAATTGCATGAGGCAAGAGTGAGTAACGATTAATGATTTCTGTCTTTATGTTGTCCACTCAGCTAAACATCAATCCTTCTCATCAGCGGCCTTGTACCTGCAACTTCAAATGACACGGAATTACTTTCCTTTTTAGAATATATGCCATATGATATAGCAGTAAATACCGTTTTGCCGTCGTCACTCCACAAATAATTTTATGATCACTGTCCTTATAATTACTGTCGAGCTTTATTTCTCACCAGGGCCCTGGAACCAAACAGGACAATTTCCGGACCGCTTTTCGCTCGGCATGTGGGTAGCTATACTTAGGAGAATCTGATATGATGTACGATGCCATATCACACAGAAATCCGAGAGCTGCTCACTAAATGGGTTACTCACTATGACGAATAGCTAGTGTCTCTGATGAGCGCCATACTATGAGTAACATAGATCATCATCACCCAAACGAATTACATCCTACTGACGTGCGGAAATGAATTACAGTCTGGATGATCAAAAGGCAGGCACCAATATGGGCAAGGCAAGACCAATCACTGCCAGGATGATATTGAGTTTTTCTGTATTTTCCTAAATTCATCACGTTTCTTATTTGTACTGGTGCTTTATTTTGTAGGAACTTTATTCCTTTGAGTATCTCACGACTCATGGATGGGTCCTACCTATCAAAACCGTCTTTAACGTAAATTTTCTCTCCATATTATTTAACCCTTATTCAGTCAATTGCAATGGGAAATTACAAATGTTCTGCACACAAATACAGTTGGAAAACCAACTGTAAATGAAAGCACAATATGAAAATGTTGGAAAAATATCAAACCACATCAGCTTTGCAAATAGCTGCATGTAAATGGAATCAAAAATACTACATCAACGACTTCTCTCAATCGAAATTGATCAACTATTCAATTTTAAAAAAAATTATCAGAATACATTATCATTAAAAGGGGAGGTTATCTAATCTAATTGATACATTAGTTTTAAGACAGTTTTCTATGCCAACTGTTTATTGATGTTCATTTACAGTTCATTTATTTAATGGAGGTGGAACGCACAAAGCTAAAATTGAACTTATTCATCGGCAGAATTATGAGCATTTACACAAATTAAAGAGTATCTTAAAATTAAACACAATAATTATGGGTATCAATTAAATATGCGAGATTGAAATCTGAAAGGAAGAGAAGCTGGAAAGGGGTCTCGTAAATGTGTTTGGATGAATACGAACAACTGGTATGAATGGTGGAGAAATGCCAGCGAATTTGAGATTGGCAGAAATGGATTTCACGTTGACATCATTTATTTGAATACACGTAGGGGTTGCGCAGCTTGATTTTATTCCGACCTTGATTCATTGTTTTTCGAATCAGTGTAATGAAGGAGATCGGTAACGTTTCTCGCTATTTCTCCGAGACTGGGTGGAGAAGATTGGAGCATCCCATGCAGTAGTGACTCCTAGTGTTATTCCTCTGTAGCGTTTCATATGCACCGAGGCTTAATCCTGCCGCCTAGTGAGCAGAAGCTACCCCTATTGTTACAGCTCTGCGTCTTAGAGTTCATATACCAGGTACTTCCACACCTATCAGTTAATCACTGAGGTCCGAACGATGTAGGATAGCTGGAAGGAAAGTCACGAGATGGAAATAACTCGGTCTGTACTCCAGCGAGTTTGACCACGTAGTAATTCACGAAGCAAAGCTGAGTGAATTACGTAGAGGTCAAATGAGGTAGAGTGTTATTTTCACCGAGTGGGTGTCTTATTTTATCTCACCCTGTATAACATTATCAACTGATAAAATAAAACACCCAATTAGCCATAGAGAATTGAGTACACTATCTTCACGGCTGTGGAAAATGAGTTCCTAATGTAAAGCCTATGCAGAAAAATACCGGGGTGAGATAGGTCTGAATATTCACTCCTGACTATCAAGCCAGACCTCTTAGGCATGTAAAATGCACCCCACTATGACAAATCCTGGGACCGGAAGACTGTCTTATTCCTATAGAGAATTTCAAGATTGTGAACAAATATGTGTACATGTGAGTTGTAGTAACTGGAACACGTATCATATATATACCTATGCACTAAGTCACACATCATACTGACTGGTGCTGGGGGTTCATTAGTATCGCACGTATTGCGCGATACGCGGTGTAGCAGTGTACCTACAGACAGATGGCATGCTTTGAAATATACTACGGCATGCTTTGAACATACTACAGCAGGCTTTGAACAAATAACGCATTCTGATTGGACAAGAGACCCGTAGCACAGATCTGGGCGTCAGATTCAAAAATGGCGGATCCCTTCACTTTGCGTGTTCCAATGCATCTGACTGAAGCATCAGAACGAGTTATTATGTGTATCGACCAAATATCGAGACATCTATCATGTGGCGTTTACCTGATACCATTTATATAGCTGAAAAATGCACGATCGAACGATAACAACACTCGCCGCAAAGTTACGCCAACTTCACAGTGCAGCGGCCGATGACGTCATCATTGCAGATTCCCAGAGCATAGAGAACCCCCGATAATGACGTCATCTTTCTTGTTGACATCTGAGAGGCGCCCGCTCTGCGAATGTCCATGTTGATATTGGTCAATTCCGCATATCTAAGCTATCTAAACTTTATTACACGAACGCTATACGTTAGATGCCTCGATATTTATCGATATACATGATAACTCGTTCCGTGGCCGCTGTCAGACGCATCGGAACACGTGAAGTGAAACACTATGAATCAAGGCCCCATGGCAACAAGCAGGGCCGGATATAGCCGTTGTGCATGCGCGAAATATGCAAATGAACGTCACTCTACGAATCGTAGTCTCTGTACCTAGCGTGAAGCCTGAGCAAACCAAACCTCTGCTAGAAGAGTGTATATGACTTCTGGGTTAATCGTGTGATATACTTCCCGTGCTGGTTGGGAATGACAGTGTCAACAGAGTCAAGTTTTGGTGAGTTTCGGCAAATTATGACCAATCTAAGGTATATAATGATAATAAAAAAACATGGTGATGAGGCCATGGTATTTATCGTCGACACCTCGAATAAGTATCGCCGTATTGGCATCATTACCATGTTTTTATATAATATCGTGAATTCGCCACAGTACATGTGTCCGGTAATCATGAGTCTATAAAGCTCGTACACAGGCCTAGAGTAACTGAATCTTGTTTCCCTATGTAGGGCTGTCAAGGGAAACATCGACCGGTTGATGAGGCTGCGAAAGGGAGGGATACTCGGAAGGGATTGCTCAGGTGACTTCTGAGTATCTGGTTGGTGATTGTTATTCTTTCACAACCCATATTATATACAAGTATGTCACCCAGCTCAACTTTATACCATTAGCGCTAAGTAAATATTGAAATACCCTTGTGACTTTAGGACATACTAACGTTAAGAGAAGATATCCAGTACCTATTTATGAACTAATTCTACATCTACGAGGAGTTGATATCTCTTTATATCTGCCTTTATGGGGCCATCCATAAAGTACGCACGCACCGAGTGGGGGGTGGGTGTAAAAATTTTCGGAAATTTTGCGTATGCTGCTTCTTTGTTGCATTGCGTACCAAATCAGGAGGGGAGGGGCTGTCCAAAATTTCGGAAATTCAGCGTACGTACTTTATATAGATGGCCCCCATCTTGCATCCATTTATATTTTGTTTGATATCCACATCATGTTTAGAAAAAGTTAATAGTTTGGTATGATAATCTAAAATGCGTCATAGATAAAGGAGATAAGAGAGGAATAGGGCGACTTCAAGTAGTTGTGTAGTTCTAGGATTATATTATCTTTCTTTTGTATATAATGCAGAAACCGCATACAGACTCGACGGAAGCTAATATGACTTTTCTGTGGCAGTCTTGTTTAAAATATTTTATCCTGAATGATAACGTTTAGATCAAAGATACTAATGTGAAAAAGTAAAGGATACGCAAGAGATTAGCATTTGTTGGAATACTTCTTTCCTAAATAAACACAGCAAAATGTATCTCAACGGATCATATTGTATTTTTAAAGCTTTATTAGACTATTTCGATAAGTAAATTCAAAATAGTACCGCTTTCATTTATCTTGACGCGAGTCTACTGGTAGCAAAGCAACAATTGAGTTGGAAACAAATCTGAGCCTACCCTTAGAGGAGCCTTAAGTAGAACTGTATCTCGTACAGTACAGAACAAGAAGGTACATGTTCTTAGCAGGTGTAGGTTACTTCTGTTCAGGACACGGAGAGGTCCAACTAAAAGGTTTTAAGAAGACAACTGACTGTTTACCAATGAGGTTCAATGGTGAAGCACCAGTTCCTCATGACCTATTGGCGCCATCTAGTGCCACCCAAGGCTACCTACTTCCCTCTCAACCCACTTTCAAGAGGTCCACTAGTTTGGCAACTAACCCCTTCTACGATTTGTAGCTCTGGTTGCCAGTGCAGAAGTCCACCTGACGTTTCTACTGTTACCATATTAGCTGGTTCTAATTTGATCATATTTATTCAAATCTGCCTCATCTTTTCCTCTTTCAGAAATGCTTGGACACCACCAGATTTTGGAGATATATAAAGTGTATATAGGTTTAAATGAGAGACAAGTCTCAGGGAAGAGGGGGGTGCCCCCACCCCCGTCGCTGAGGGTCTAGGTCTACGAGACCGGACACTCCAGGGCTCGGTCACTTGCCCTCTGGTGCTCGCGCAGGGGGGGGGGGGGGGGGGGGACTCAGAGACTTGTGCCTCAACGCTTACATGCACTGTCTTACCTTTACCATATCTTATTATCAATGCTTGTTTATCATAGCAAGGTGTTTATCCCTCGCATCTAGTTCATTATCGGTAACTGTATGACTTATTATTATCCTTGGCCTAATTAGGTTATGTACACTTTCACACTTGTATGACCTCACACTAGCGCTGCGCGCGCCTTACTAGAATAAAACTATTTTGCCTCCACTCCAGTCTCCTTATTTAAATACTGAATGATCCAAGCGGACATCATAAACCCAGAAACAAATTTCTAAGGGAAACACCATTCACAGAACATTAAAGGAAAGAATGATGATGTTATTATCTGGACTCCAACGTATATTGTTAATGGGTGGTGGCTACGTATTCAATGGCAATTGTAGGCTAACCATGATAAATTGAAAATTATCTGAGTTCGTTGTATTGCTACAGCTTTGACTTTATTCTAAACAACCAGTGCAAACCATTTTATCAACAACTTCCTTTATTGAACCTGGTCTTTCTCCATCTACATTTCAATATTGTAGCAAAAGGTTGGTTTGCTGTCAGTGGACATATCACTGGTTTCAATCAGATCCCTCTTCAATCCTATTGCACTTATTTGTCTTTTTTATACAACACTTGCTTTTCTTTTCGGCATTGTGCATACGATTGGCGGTTTTCTATGCCACTCTGAAGCTGTTGTATACTCAACGCTTCTCATATACGATTCAGTTATCGGACAATCAAGTTCAAGTGTTTTATCTGCATTTGTAGTATCTTTATATTTTTTCCCCTTGAAATATTTCATTCATCGATCTGCGATATGCCATGTTTGACAGATGTGCATGTCTGTGTACATCAAGAAAAGGCGGATAAGTAATTATAAATACATTTTCTTCTTCAACATATGATCTCCTATAAAGATTATACATAATATGTACGCTTCGTTCTGTAATATTTGTAGCTTTCCCTACAAGGTCATTAATTAAATGTTCCTCCCCCGGCAACAGACAAGTAAAGAGTGGAGTTTAAAATTTATTTATATATAGTTAATAAATTTTATATAAGAATGGTAGGAGAATTGTTAAAATATGAATAAAACAATAAAAGAAATATATGATGGTTGATGATAAAAATAAATTAGGGTAACGCGGAATGAGATAACAGAGATGAGATGTAGAGTAATAAAAAAGATTTTGGTGTAGGGTGGGTGGGTAGAAATAAAGAAATAGATGATACGTGTTGAGTGTGTGAGTTGAGGAAGGAGAAGGAAGGGCAGGGGTTTGTGGGTGATTGGTGGTGACTGGCGCTTGTAGGTGGCGCCTGTATAAAGTGTTGGTTAGTTATGTGGCTGTACACCAGGTGGGAGGGAACATCAATGAGCCGACCTGGCATATACATGCCATGCCACACCAATTATCCAACAAAACAAAAAAAAGACAAAAATTATCTCCTTTTTAAAGCCCTGTTTACACCGACATGGGTAATTTGAATGAACTCCCGATGGAAATTCAGAATTGAACACTGTATAGCCTTAAAAGAACGTGTGAGGTTGAAATATCATGACTTGATTGCATAGTCTGAGATCCCCGGTTTGTCTAAATTAGATTATTATTCCTATTAACTACATTACTTCATCAACTCACACCACTTTGTACATTTTTACTTATACATAACCGAGCAGGAGTTGTGTTGACGTGAGAACAATGTTATCATGCTGAGAAGAATTGGCCAGAATAACTGCTACGCAGTGGCCACTTTTATGTACCCATTTACAGTGCAATAGAAAAAAAAGAAAAGGTTAAAGATCTATACAAAAAGAAACGGCTCCATACTCCATATAAGGAATACTAGTTAATACATTTCTGAAAAATTAGCATACTGTTCATTTGATATAGCCTCTATGCCATTTTGGGAATTGTTTAATTCATATAACACTAGATGATGTCAGTGATGGAATAGAGATTCCCATAGAGGTCGGCACTGATACATTAAATGGTGGCGTCCCACACATATCAAATTTTCTACTTACTTCATTTTATTTATAGGTGAACGTCATTATCAAAGGATTCCTGCTTATTATGTACTGAATTGTATTACTATTTAAATGTACAGTATACTTGATTCAGAAGTCGCTACTAGAAAATACCAACGTCAGTACCTAAGCATTTCATAAATTGTTAATAAACTGTGCTTAGCCCTTTCCGAACCTGGTCGCAGGTGTATATTTACAAATGCAGCACGCCTGTAAGTATCACTATAAAGGTAATGTCCTACGACACTAATTCTGAATAATTGATGAATGGATTTTCATTGTTTATTTCCATTTTACCACAACATCTTCAATGAAAGACATAGCAGACAATCTTTGCAAACAAAGGAGCCATGAATTGACATAGTCTTCTTCGTTAGATCTCAAGCGGCCGACATTAGAGCCGAGAAAAGCAAATAGGAAAACACCTGATAAGGCCTCGAACTCGAGATTTTTAGACTTATTTGCAGAACATTCCGTTGGTGGTCACTATCGCCTGAGGTAAGTCCTAATTGTAATTATAATCGCTCAACCAATATCGTTTTTAGTTTCAAAAATACCTCTCAGGGAGGTGTTATTAAAACTAGGAACGATAGAAGAATCGATCTTATCATGATCTTTCGTGCATTCTCGTTACCTAAGTGATCAGTCTTTATGGAGGACAGTCTTAAAAGACGACCAGGAAAATATCTTTACTTTCATCATTTTTCAAAGGTCACAAGTTTGACATTTATTTTAGGTCCGTTGCTATGTGGGTTCGATACTTCAAAACAAACATTTTTCCACTGCGATAGGAAAAGAGTAAACGATGAAAATTGCAAAAGATTTCATCGAATTCTGAGGACCAAAAAAAACCAATAAAACCCGCAATGACAATCCTATTGTGGTCACTGCCGCCTGAGGTTAGTCCTAATTGTAATCGTTCAGCCAGTATCGTTCTTGGTTTTAAAAACACCTCCCCGATCTTTTACTTTGGTATTCTTGTCGCTAGATCGACATCAACTTGTCTCAAATAGGGCTCAAATATATTCAATGCATAGCTCGCTCTTATGGTATAATTTGAACAGAGACTTAGAAATACTGTGCATTATTGGTATCTGTTAAGTATTTATATTGTGGATACCGAACTACTTTTCTGTCGGAAAACTGGAAACTGGGAATTGGCACAGAAAGAGGGTAAGGGCATCCACTCCTCCAAAGGTATGACAAATGAGAACAATTTTTAATCATCTATAATTCGATATTAGACCATATGACTTCAAATAGTCGGATAAGTATCATAGGAAAGCTCAAGCAAACATTGTGATATTATATTCCAGAAATGTAGTTGTAGTTTGAACAGATATGGTGAATCTGGAAAATCTGCAAAACAAACAAATGAATGCCAAATATGATTTATACCATTTATTCTCTATAGATACCCTTCATGAGCAGTGGGAATTAATGTCCCGATCCCATATCTAGGATATTTGTATGACCTGCATTAGTCGCAGTTAAATAGATCTTGATTCATAACAAAATGGAAATAGAAATTTAAAAACCCGAATGTCAGTTTTCTCTTATCATGTTATTACAAATTAGAAAGCAAAATATAGACATAGATTTGTTGGGTACGCTGTGATCTTGTCTGTGGATAATAGGGGAACGTACCTGCAATAGACTCACTGTGGGATACCTTCGTGATCCATCTGGTTATTCTAGACCTGTACTTTACCAGAATATCAATTCTGCGACATGACATATTTTTTGAATTCCGGAAGATCAGCTACATGCAAAGATGCCCTGCAAAAGAGGAATATCAATAGAAAGTACATGTTTCAAAAGGTCAGATTCTGTATACTTATACATGGCTTCATTTGATGTAAATGGTTTTGCTATGGTAAATGTAGTATTGCTATTTCTGTAGTAAAGCATATATATGTACGATAAAAACAGAACGGAATCAAATAAGAAAAATATGATAAATGGTATTATTCTATGAACTTGATATTCATAGAAAGAAATATAATACTCTACTTTTGACAAAATCTTAGATTCAAAATAGCATATTTACTACTTTTTATATATGTAAAAAGATGGCATGCATGCCTGATTTTTCCAATTGTTGGGGTGTTTATATATGCTATTGTGTCATTTAGTAACAGAATCAGAAACTACACATGATTATTAACCAAAAGCTTTTAACATAGTTCCTCAGTGAAAACAGCTTCACCCGGTTTCCTTGGAAGATAGAATATCCAGCGAAATGTCCCTCTTTCGTAGTACTACTTGCAATCGGAAAAGCAAGTAGTCTAGAGAAACGAACCTATCAAGCAGGGAACAAGGTTCGTTCGGCACTCCCCAGATGGCGCCGTTGAGGCAGTGGATGCGTTGCAAACACGGGCGCCGTCTGGGGCTGGAATCCAAGTGTTAATTTATGCAGCTGCGTGGCGGTGAGTGAGGGGGATGACTCCCGCCGGGACCATACCGGTGACAGGCGGCACACGGGTGTCCCAACCACCGACTCGCATCCACTCACCACGGCGTGCAGAGACCGGCCCATAGAGCCCCCCGCGCCGGGCGCCCGCTCTCTCACATCCCGCCAGCACACCCCGTGACCCTATTACACACCATACACTCACGCCCCCCATGGATCTCCTACCGGCATGGGGGCAATGTCCTCCGTGAGAGCGTCAATCGGGATCGGGCGTTTAGGAGCAGCTCGGAGCGAGTTGTGTAGCAAGCAGGTGCTCATGTCCTTATCCTAGTAAGCTGTAAGCTGGGCGACGGAGACGCAGACACACACGGGGTCCTCCAGGGTAGAATCTCCAGTGTACCAGCAGAAGGAGATCGGGATTCACACGGAGAGATAGGGTGGGAGTATTCTGTCCCCAGTGCCAAGCATAGCACTGGTGTGAAGGGACACCCCACACACCCTAACACTACTCCCCAGCCCGCACCCCCTCCCACCTCAATGGATGTTTGCTAGCCGTCCTCGTCCCACCACCCCACGTTCCGCCCCGGTCCCCGTCTTCTCTCCCGGTCGCTCGACCGCCAAGCCGCCGTCAACCTAAAGGGCCACGGAAGAAATCCAATTGCAGGCGGCCTGTGTTGTTGGTCGTCGAGCTGACAGCGTAGGCATTGCCTCTACTGCTGCCGCCACCACTGCTGCTACTACTACTGCTGCTGACTGGGTGTCCGCTGCTGCTGCTGTTTCTCCCCGGTGCTGCTTCCTTGTGGCGGTGGTGGTGGCGGTGGTGGTGGTGCTGGTGCTGGTGGTGGCGTAGCGGCTGGAGGAGGCAGAGGAGGCGGACGTTTCACCCTCCTATCTTACCGGGGCCGTGCACCATTGCTCCCCGTCGGGGTAGCCATACGGGATTGCCTGTCCACTGCTATCACTGCTACTACAACTACAGGTACTATTACCACTGCGACGACTACGTACTGTTCAAGTCTACTTCAGAAAACGTCTACTGCTATCACTGCCACCACGGCCGGCGCAGCAGAAGCAGCCGCCGCCGGCCCTCCGGGATTTTCCCCATCGGACGCTTCCTCAGTGTAGCTGCCCCTCGCCGGACTGACTGTCTCATCCCTCTACCCCTGTCACAGACACACCATTCCCTGCTCCTTCCTTCCCAGTCTTCCTAGCCCTACGACTGTGGGGTTTTCCTTGCCTCGCTGGGACAGTTGCAGCACACACCGATAAAACACCCAGCTCCTCTTATAACCACCCCCTCTCAGCCCCGAACACACCAGGCCACATCACACCACACCACTGCCCCGATCCCCTCTAACACCACCCTCACCACAACAATCAGCATCAGCAGCAGGGGCAGAAGAAGGGGAAGGAGGAGACTGAGGATCTTGCAGGAGACACAGCTACGCTGCGGATCATCGCCAACGGGGACCTTTCGGTGATTACTCCCCGGCCTCTACCCGCCTCCATCCCCGCCTACGCGGTCGGGACTGACCCGCCGGTCGTCGTAGTAAACACCCAAGGTAGGTGTGAGTGTGCAGGAGCGTGTGCGAGTTGCTCGAGTATGTCTGTGCTGTAGTAGAGAGAGAAAGCAGCATTGACTCAGTGACGGACTCACCGGCCTGTGTATCATGCTTCTGCTCCACCATCATGTCTCTCTACTGGCGTCTAGGCTGTGCTAAAGGCTGGGCTGTCTAATGGAGAGGTAGGTAGAGATGGCATCTGATACGAGCAGAAGGAGATTGAATCCCTGGCTGACCTTATGGCTGAGGGCTCGCGTGATGCGCTGAGCTGCTCCTGGAGCTTCTCCGTGGATGTAGGGTGAGTGTAGGTGATGTTATCTGCAGCGCACTGGGAGCTTACATTGCTGATTGCATACGGTCAATCAAAATACCCCTTTTTAATAGAAACTTTTCATTTCATTTATATTCAGGGGGTATGATGTACAACATGGTGCAATACCATTTGTGATAGATATTTTACTAGTTTGTATATAATATTTCCATGTATATTCAAGGGTGGCCATTCTAGTGAATCTGTGTCTATGCTCACTGAGGCTGCATGACCTGTATGAAGGGTTCATTGGTATGATCATGAAAGGGATGTATAGAAAAGAACCTAAGACAGAAATACATTTTTTATTATATAGCCTACTGCAAACAGATTAATAAAAGCAACGTTGGACCGGATCAACAAAGTAACCATAGAATAGTAGATTGATTGCAACATACAAAAAGACTACTTCAGATTGTGCTTTCGGGAGCCTGTAATAATGATAATAACATCGTAAGAGAATGGACAGTTGCCGGCATGCTATTGGATAATTGGGACCCTAAATACAGATGAGCTAATTTGGAGCGGCCATAAATGCAGCGCAGCCGGACTCCCAATAGCAATGCAATAGCAATAAACAATGGCCGGCAATAATTATGACATGACGCCGGCAATAAATTCCGAGTCCACTCACCCTCCCTGTCAACCCGTGCAGTTCCAGTCAAGTGGACTCTGTGTCAATGAAAAGGTAAAAAGGGTCAGCGTGTTTAACCCTTTAAAGGCGGTGATGCCTGCAAGTCTAATATACTTAATAATACATGCAGTTGACAAATTAAGAAAAAGATTGTATAGTTTTCTCACAGGTCGTAGACTAATCCTGAAAAAGTTAGGGGGAATACATAATTATCATATTCCCCTGTTGTGCCATCTTATAGTTTGTCGTTTCTAAATGTATATACCTTGTGGTTTTCCCTGTCAATAACAATTCTAAAGGGAATCAATTCACAGGTAGGGAATTGGAAGATAAGGGCAATGTAAATGTACAATTGTTCTTAATGTGTGGGTGAGCTGGCGAGCGTGTGTCCGTGTTGGTCGTCTTGCATGTCTGAAGGTGTGTATGTGACGCATAGATACATATCCACTGACCTGTATAGACTGGGATCCAGATCAGATAAACAGAACCCCTCCACCCCCAAACAAAGATCAAAGATCTAGATCCAGCTTGCCGGTAATCCATCACTTCATGTGGCACTTCCTACCGGTCATTCCCCTATCCACCCCTTCCACTCTACCCACCCCCTCCTCCATGCCTTGGCCCTACACAGTGGGAGCAGGTAGTCTCCTGCCAGGAGCGGTTCACTAATCTGTACCGGTCAACTAATCGATACGCCCACCGGTGGTTGGGGCCCTGCCTCCCGCCGGGGTAGCAGGCAGCAGTGCCGGCCGAGTAGCTCGGGGAAGGGAGGAGGTTCGCGCATCTGCTGAGTTGCTCTCTACCTTTGTAGGTGCGTAGACTGTGTGGTGAATAGGCCGGTGGAAAAGGTACTGTCTGTGGGTGAGAAGAAGGTGATAAATAAGAATGTAGGGAACAGGCGGGATAATTACTGGGCGAGTACATGGCACTGAGACAAAGTGCAGGTATTGATGAGTTGGAGGGTGGTTTACAAGGGCCTACCTAAAATGAATCCCTGGAATGATATATTACATCTAAGGGACAAGATTGGACTGGGGCTATAATTATACTAGAGTACATTAAAGGAGCCTTATATACCTGTCATTTAAGTGGGATAATTAAGTACCAATAGAGAGAACAGAGGCAGTTGTTGGCAGGTATACTTTCAGATCTAAAGGGCCAGTTCGGTATCAGTGATTAATCTATACAATCTATGGATAGAAGCCCCTGGATTTAAAATTGGGAAGGGAGATGTACCGTATAGCAATATCGAAATTGGACTCTACCACCTAATTGTGAGGATATACTTTAATGTCCATGAAAGAACATCAGTACATCTAGCCTTCAGCCATTAGATCAACTCTGTGCTACAAACATACCTTCTAATGAATAATGAACCTCGCGAAGAGCCATGCTGGTCAGGAGAAAACACTTCCTAGCAGCGGTCCTAATCCAGGCAAGTCCGTTGGGAAATCTGTGCTCGTCTTTTTATTTATTTAGATTTTTGTTTGGCGTTGATTCCAAGCTGTGCATGTCCATCAAGACGCATACGGCGGCGGCCCGTCACGAAGCGGTCTTCGTGCTGCTGACACCTGCTCACAAGAAGAGACGAGCAGCCTGGATCTGCTCAGAGCTGCTCAAAAGTTGTTAGTATTTAGGAGCGCTTTGAAGCTGTATGGAACTGTATGAAACTATTTGGACTGCTAATAGTTGTTTGGAACAGCTTAGATGTATGAAATTCTCGTAGAGCTGTTGAATTCTTTTGAACAGTAATTATATAGCAGATCTTACCATGTTTTACATGCTAAAAAACGAGATGGGGAATTGATGTTTTTTTATAGAACATGGCCCCTGGTCGAGTTCCGTGAATAACATCAATTCCCATCGAGTTTTGTGGTATGTACAAGAAAAATGGGTCGTCATATATCTATCATATACCAAAATAAATGATATTTCCCTATATTTTGGCAAAGAAAACATGTCGAAGTGAAAGTCTACACACTGCTGATGTTTCAGCACGTTTAGTATAACAGTGATCTGCACAGTGTGCAGTACAGAGATTATTCTGCACAGGGAGCAGTAATACGTAATTACCAAATGTACTGCACGGGTATATATAATGAAATGGTACATTGATAGACATCTATCCATAGAACAACCCATTTGGCTCTCTGGAGATATTCTGGGTTATCTAGAGCTGCTCTAGACTTCCAGACGCAGCTTGAAGCTATTCAGGGATTCTTGGATGTTGAAATTTTCAGAAGTGGTTCATGTTGTTCAGTTTTTAAGTACTCTGGTTTCAGCGAAGATTACTTGGAACGGACTGATACTGCTTCAAATAACAGCTGCTCGGTATTTCTCGAACTGCTTAAAGCTCCCTGTAGCTGTTTAGAACCATAGATATTGAAAACTGCTTGAATTTATTTCCTTGTATCTAGAGGTATTCGTAGTATTGCTTGGTACTGCCCAGAATATCATAGAATCGGTTGAAGCTGATTGGGATACTCAGGAGTTGATTCAAGCTATTTTAAAAGGGTTGTTTGAAGCTATTAGGATCTGCCCATATCTGCTTAAACTAGCATAAAACCGTTCAGACGACTCGGAGTGGCTAAGAAGGGTGCGGGCTACTTGAAACTGCTCAATGCCACTCTAGGATATACCTAGGTTAGGCATGTGCACTCCCTCATCCCCTGTCCACCGCAATTACAACCATTGCCGGCAGATGGAGCTAGCACACGTGTTCTACAGGTGGACACTGGTCTCCTGTGGTGCCATCCATTGACCTCTGACAGCCAACCATCACAGGCACGCCGCCACCACCATCCCTGCGCCTCCTCCTTACTGTTTATACACAGTGCCTTGGTGGAATCTCATCCACCAGTATCTTCCCATCCCCCGTACCTCCGTCCTACCCAACCTCGGTCTGCCAAACTGACCCTAGGGGCCCATCGACACAGGCGTCGACCTATCGACGACCGGTCCCCCATTCTGTCGAGATGAGCGGAGGGATTACTGTCTCCTCTGCTCATGGACAATCTAGAAAGATAGATGCCCTTTTTGTCCTCTTTTCATTGCCTTTATTGAGAATTCTTTTCCCGGTGCCATGATCTATCGGATCAACATAACTTTATGAAATTGAAATAATGAAGGTAAAGAAGGATGTCAAGTTAGAACAGGCACTTTTTTTCTCGTACACATTTTCATTCTAGATTATATTGAAATAAATGCTCTGGTCTGAAATTTGGTATTATTTTAGTTGATTTAGCATCCGATACTGGCAATTAAGAGTTACTCGTACTTCTCTACAATATCTTCAACAATTAGCTATACTTATTATTTTACAGAGATTCACATGTGTCAGGCAATTATTCTAATATGGTTATTGGTTACCTATATATATCATTGTGGCACTTGTATGTATCATTAACACTACTAAATTCCGATTTATTTTCCTACAATAGATCCCTTGGATTCTTACGATTTTGCCTATTCGTTTAATTTGATAAAAGGCTGGAATCTCAAATCTTACGACCGAGGTTCATAATTGGACCTGCAGCTGGGAGGATAATTTCGTTCTAGCTAGATAGGATTAGACATTCACATCTGGTGATTAATAGCGCAAGGGTGTGAGCTCCTCGGGTTGAGTGGTTCAACCCTTATTCCTCCAGGAGATGTACACTGGACCACAGTGTACAGCGGACTCGGACGTTCCCTCAGGCACTTTTGGGGAGGGGGGGGGGGGGAGGTTGGCGTAGACTGACGAGCGCATCCATCAGGCATGGGTGGGTCAGCCTAGAGCTGCCCGGAGCAGCTCCCAATAGTTCTAGGTAATTCCCCCCCCCCCCCCCACCACGCTCTATGCCTGACGAGTGGTCGACGGCCCCGAGCCGCTCCGAGCAGCTCAGTGTGTCCATAGTTCCCAAGGGATGCTACCTCGATGCGCATTCTCACACCCTCGAAAAATTGCTAGCTGTGGGGAGGTGTAGGCTAGAGAGTAGTAGAGGAATAGAACCATAGAGAATAGCGTATATTCAGAGTAAGAGTCAGCTATCCACGTGAAGCCTGGTACTTATAGGGTAGGAGGGCAATGAGGGATAAAACTCAGGAAAAGTGGTATTGATAAATTTGTAATTAGACAGGGATGTGTGCATACACATTATTTATATTATAAACGTGTGAATACACATGTATTTGTATATGTTTGCATATACATATGGTCTAAATATTACATATATACATATATATATGTGTATATATAAAGAGGGAAATAGATAGGGCCATGGAGCTGTCCATAGGATGAGAGATAAAATCAGAATAGGATAGAGAATATTAGAGAGGGACTGCATTTTATATCACAGGAAAAAACTAATAGCAAAACAACTGCAGAGTGACCCTAGGGAAGCATTACCCCGACATAGAAACACACACACACACACACACGACCACTTTCATAGAAACAATGCCAGGCGTTGTAACCGACTTCTTGGATAGGAGAGACACATTGACAGAGAACAGGGAACAAAGAAGCTGGCACGAAAGGAAAGAGCGGCGCCACCTTCCGTCGCCCTGGAGCATCAGTTCTCTGCCTGCAGAACCCATGAGGTGCTCATTAAGTGGGTTCATTACCGGCCGCCCAGTTCGGGTGACAGGGAGCCTGTGTCATGAGCAACTCACGAAGATGGTGACCCCTGTTGGGGTGTTTGATGTACATGTGGGACTCACCACGGTGGGGGTGCGTGGGTGGGTATATACCTGCCTACGTAAAACCCAGCATGTGAATGTGCTGGGGAAGCATGCAGTGAGGAGGGGAAGAAAGGAGGAAGGAAGGCGATGTTATCATCTGAGCTGCTCCCTTTCATGTAGTGACCTGCTCAATACTACTATTCACACGATACCCCCACTACAGTCATGTCCGGAATAGATAGATGGGCCTCGATATTTTAAAAATAGCGCTGACAGTGAAGTCTCATGGGAGGTAATTAAATTGAAGCATGGTATTCATGAGCCATTGTTTTATCGGTTATGTTCTTTTGCTGATCCACTACTGCAGAACAGCTATAGAGTTTATGCTTTAGACATCATCTTTTGTCAAGTCAAAATTCGAATTCTGACCTTTACTTCAGTTTGATTTATTTTGGAACTTTCTTTACGCATCCATTTATGCCATTAATTGTCGGAAATGGATTTTGTCGAATAATGCGAATCCAAACACTAGGCTTAATGAAACCTGATGTTAACCGTTAAGTATATGCTCCTCACCTACCTACCGTCTCCCCTCAGATGCCGGTAATAGAAATAACCGCACTAAAGATAGCATCAGACAGGGTAGGGATGTGCATTTTACCCGGGGAGAAGGCTGGCAGGGTGATTACAACAGATGATGTTACTAAAATAGCTTCTACAGAGAGAGAGCCGGAAGTTATTAACGGTGGCTCGGGTTTAGTAGGAGAGTGACAGCTTCACTTTATCACTACTGCTGGTGTTCCAAATTATTTTTGTCAGATATTGAATTAGCAACAGACTGCCAGAAGACAGCCTGCAGAAAGTTAGCTGTCATATTTTGTGCAAATCTCGAGATAGCAATAGCTGGCAATGCTAGGTACGCGCAGCGAAAGTGAGTTTGTGAGTTATAAAGTTGAACCATTGATATGCTAAATAGGGGGTGGAATTGCTGACATTGATGTTGACTAACACAACAATTTTTAGTTGGGTTTAGGTGCCGTAGTTGTCGAAAAGGCCTGCGTGACATCATTGCAAAAAACGAATCCAGGAGAGGTGGTTTAATGTAATAAATAGGACACATTTTCACGATGAAGACACAAGACGAGAACCCCTTGGTCAATGATATATCGCAGCTCTATAATTAGATTGGTACTGTGATGTATAACTTATTAGAAGGAAAGCAAAGGCGAATGTCGTAAGGGGGCGATGCCCTAATTACCTCCATACACGAACTCAGAACCCTTTTCGCATATATATATGTATATATATATATGTTGTACATCAAAAATCAGCATCAGGAGATTGTGAGTCTAAGAACTGGGCACGCTATTTGCATTATGAACTTGGTGATTGGGTCTCATAATGTCATCAAAATTTTATCGTGAAGGACCATTTTTATAGCTTTGTAATCCGTTATTGAAAATGAATTATTCGCGTTAGGAATAAAAGACCGATGGATTGATAGAACAGACCTTTTACAGGGTCTTAATAAGATGTCTATATCAAATAACCTATTCAAAGTATATAATGTCTATTCAATATCGTTTAATTAAATCATTTTGTGTCTTCCCAAAACCATATTTTACATTCCGTAAGTACTTCGTATATTATAATTGTAATTATAATTATAATCGATCTCCTTGAGGCAAAGATTTAGCTCAAAAGATCATATCAAAAGGGTCAGATTATTTCGAAGCATTAGGGCGAAATAAACAAGAGCCACTTAAATTTTACCTGGCTAATGAGAGATTTCTAGACTACTGACATTTTTAATAAATGACATAACGCTATCGTGTATAACAAGAAAAGCACCTATTCGAATCTCAGGTCTCTGGTTCTTAAGACTGGTATGTTAAGCATTACAGACTCGTGCTTTGGTCGAGTCGGAACTACAAGTTATTCATAAGAGTCACTACCCTGCCCCTTTTATCATCAATATCCAGCGGGCTTCTAATGCATAGTTATTTCTTATGGAATTCCAGGCATGTTGTACCACAGGAGGCATGTAGGATAGGTATGTGCCATGAGGGATAGCATGCCATTCGTTGCGATGGGTTCCAATGTTTTTTACAGGTTCGCTGGTACCGTCCATTACTTATGGTCCCAGATGCAGGCGGCGAGAGGCGTTCAGACCTCAGGGCCTACCTGACGCCGGAAACCAGCAGTCCATTGCCACGGCACACACCAAGGTATTTGCGTAGAGACGGACAAACAAGCTTTCAGCTCCTGGCCTCTCCCATCCACACCCTCCCCACCTATCACACACCACCCCTCGCACCACGCCCCTCCGGTCTTCTTTTTACGTACTGCAATGCGGACATTTTCCATATTATCCGTTGACAATGCCAAGAAGACCCTAACGTGCTACTGTGGCCACCTCTCATATGCCCTTCATCAGGATTATTTATGATCCTTTTTTATTCTTCCTTATCCTTTGAGGTCTCGGCGTCTCTACACGTTAATGTCAATGCTAACATGTGTCAAGGTCCTAGGATCGGTACCCTCAGTATGTGCGCAAATAAATCGGTTACATACATATTGCTCGTAGTAAAGGTGTCTAAAAGCAAATATATAGCCTATATATAGCATTGTTCTCAACGGTTTTCTCATGAATCATTCTTGCTTACAAATTTTGAATATTGGTAGAGTATAGCGTTTGTTTTACATCTACATCTCTGAAATGCTACATAAACACCGTTCCTTCCTCCTCCCCTCCACAATAGGCATACAACGGGATAACGATGTTACGCCACAATGGTTGTCTTTAGTATCTGCATTTGTTTAGGTAGGCAAATTTGTTTGACTGATCCTATCCTAGATATTCTCTCTTAATTAGCAACTGATCTACACCTGTTTACATCCGGTGAGATCTGTTTGTCTGCCGTACAGGTTAGAACTAAGGCTATGGTATTATTGAAATAACCTGTTTCTGTGTTCTCATTTACTAATTGGCAGGACGATTTGCATTGTTGGATATCGGACATCCTGATAAGCGGTCAGCTTATAATAATAAACACCCTAAAACTAGGTTAAACAGCTAGATAATTAGGAAACTGAATGAATGCAATATAGAATTGTACTCATTCAAAATTTACCACAATGTTTTCGTGGCATTGGACATAATTCAGGTAGCAGCATTCAAAGATGAAATATCATTGGGAAATATATGTATACTGAAGGCACGTGCAGTCTCACTGCCTTCATACAAGTTATGTTTAGGACTTTTATGTAGAACAATACAGGGATTAGATACGGTACATTCCTATTAATCGCAAAGCCCCCAGGCTTGGAGCTTCCGTGTCTATTAATTAGATCCCAAGACAGGATATTAATAAGAACAGCAGCTGCCTGTGTATGGAGCCAGAACGGATGTGAGACACTATAGAACATCTGTTGGGGCTCTATGTAGAAACAGCATATCTCAGCACTAGTTTCAATGATAAGCTCGTTATTCACAGGGTCCGAAACATCCTTCGGCATGGATTCCCATTGAGATACAAGGAATATTCATTAACGTTAATGCTCGCTGGGTGTGTGGTCTTAATTAACGAATGTAAATGAGAAAGAATACCATTCGTGAGGTGGGGACTTGTTTGGTTGAACGACTAAAGTCTGAAGGACGTCTATTATATCACTAACGAGTTTTTAAAAATCGCTTTGCTGAAATCTGGTGGGATGATAAGCATATCGACTATTCCATAATTTGAATTTGCACTGTCCAAATTGTAGGTATATGCTAATTAATCACAGCATACAGTATTAAAATTAGTAAAAACATATATCTACTATCAAATTGTTATCTTATAAACGGGGATGCTGGTCGACAATCAGGAGAAATTTCTCATTAGTATAAACTAATTGCAAACTTGCTATTTACATAGATATATGGTATATGAAACCATGGTTAGTATTATTCACTCAGTCAGAATGTTAACACAACATTTCTCCTGATCGTGATAGATGAGAGAAACATGTATATCGCTGACAAGCACAAATATATCCGTACTACGTACGTTCTGAAGAAATCAAGCTTCGCTTCCCTTAAATACCATAACAGACCCTTTGTATGTTGAAGATAAAACATAACGTGTTTCTTGAACATTGTATATAGCATGCTCCACATGTTGAACCTTGACCCACAAGGAGACCAATGACGGCATGGGAGGAGGGGGGTCCCCAGCAAACCTCGACTAACTCCCCTCCTTCAGCCATATACTACACACCTCGCGGAGTAGACGTCAGTTGGAAAATCTCCTGGTGATTACCATCCAGGCGGGCGATATGGATCAGTACCGGCTTATATCCCCGTGGCCTGCCAAGCTCCCTTCCTCTAGGGTGTCCCTCCACTGTCGGTCAATATGAGGCAGCAGGAGGCCTAGGAGCGCCTGGACGGGCTATATACCGCCTGGCTGGCCCTGAGTCAATAGCAGGGTTCCAACATTAACTTGTGGGTCCGCGTGCGAGAATCAGTATATTACTCCTCCAGTCAAGTGACATTTCTACCTCTACTAGCCCTGGATTGTGTGTAATAATGATAAGAAAGATCACGTTTTCTAGTAGCGGCTAGTATTTTATTTCTAATCAGAACTTTCATTAGCTTTGATCGGATTTAAATTTCTGTTTCAAAAAGGGTTGCGAGATATATCGAGTCATTCAAAGGTGGCTGAGCTTTGGTGAGCAGGAGAAAAATATCCTCAAGAAGGAATAGGAGAGTTGGATCGATGAAACATCTGACCCTTACACTTGCTGATCCTCTTTTAGAAAAACAAGGGTTTCTCGGGAATAACAACCTATCTTCAATCGATCCTGCCTCAATCTTGTAATCTTTATACAGAACATGATCCATACCCTTCCTGTATTAATCCTGGAAAGTAATCAGTTATAACATGTGCCGCTGCCGCCTTCTTTGTCTAGACCTAGATATGCATTAAAAAGGAAAGTAGTGAAGGGCCTCTGGGAAATCACGTTCGAGTGGTAGGATATATGAATGGGCAAGTCAGCCTTATCTACGGCTGGGTGGTCGGTGATAAAGTAGGAAAGACAGTAACTGTTTTAGGACGGCTACAGTCCCACAAGGCGGCCTTTCGAAGGTAGAATATCAGTTAATGTTTCTAAGAACTAGCCTTGAAAACATAATTATCTAATCTATGGCTCTATGATTGATGATCTAAATCGTTTTCTTACAATGGATTTTTCGGCGAATGAAATACAATATCAATGAGATGTAGGATAGCCAGATGGCTTTAAGTTTATGAGAACGAGCAATGGCAATTCCTTTTCGAACCCGGAATGCGAGAGGAAAATTATTTTGTAATCATTATCATTTCTGAAATTTCTAGGGGGTAGATTATGCTCTAGATAACTTCCAATTCTACCGTAAAAGAAAGGGAAAAATTGCGTCCATGAAGGAGTAGGTATACTAGAGAATTAGATAGATGGTATAACTGACACACAAAAGAGCGAAGCACTACACATGGTCAGGTTACAGCTCAGGACAGAACCCTCCAGCACGCAGGTCAGGTGGATATCTTGCTCACAGTGGTCCTGGGGCAAGCCGGCTAAGGCGAAGGAGAATAGAACGTGGTGTGTTGTGACTTTCATGGAGGTATTGCCTGACAGCACATGGAAACATCTTGAATAGCTAAAAGCTTTTAGTGCCACCTCCCTATCGGAGTGCAATGTGAAGTTGGTGGTGATGGAATCTTACAACTGTCAAGATTGCTACCAGTCAGTCTTCCTTCCTGTCATCAGTCCTACTCTTTATGACCATCCTCAAGGGAGGAGAGTAAGTAAGACATCGGGATTCCTGTCGTTTTAACCCCAGTCCACCGGCGTATTTGTCATCATAGCCTGGATGGACAGGGTTTATTATGGGGTTTCACTTCTTTTTCTTTTAATGTCTGCTCTGGAATATTAGTTCTCTTTGGGAAGACAGTCCTGATGACAGTTGGGGGTTCCTGCGCTAGTTTAGTCGGTTTGGTATGTCCTTTTAGATGTCTTAATTCATATGATTCAAGCGATTCAACCATTCTTTATTGCTATAAGACCCTAGGACCCGTTGAATGATTTAGGCTTGTGTATGAAGACCTTTTCCTTACGCTAAGACCCGGAGAAGATGTGGGTCAACTTGATTCAACACTTATCGCCGACATTTTGGACAGTAAAGATTGTCTTATTGAACGAATTTAAATAAGATTAAACGATAATCCTTGTGCGAGGTACAGAAAATGGTCTTCATATATATGCCTAGATTATTCAACGGGTGTAGGAATTGCACATTTAATATGCCTCGTGCTAATAGAATGAACCAATGCTTTGAATCCAAAGGGTTTACGACCCAAAACAAATTTTCTATTGGCTAAGATGTGCCTATAGCTTCTTGGTTTTTTTAAAACATTTATTTATACTCGGTTACACTCAGCCCGAGGGCTGGTTTCAATGTATGCCGAGCTAATGATTAACAGATTCCATTGAATTCCGTATTTTTGCACGATGTGATAAATCAGTTAACATATACATAAACAACACTCATTGGCCGTCATGATCAGATGGTAAGTCAATTCGGTTCGTTGTGCCAAATGTAATCCTAACAATCCGGGAATAATTTGTATTATCTTTGCATCCCAAAACGATGTACAGTGGTCGAGAATAAAGATCTTAATGGTAAAAGGGGAGAATACCTAGATACGGTAGCAGAAGCATATATGTTAAACCAAAGGTTTCATGTCATGCACAATGTTTGCGTTTTCTTAGATGAAAACAACTTGATGGATACAAGTTAAACACAGGCAACTTCCAACTTCCAAATACTGAAATTACAAAAGGATTTTCAGAATTAACGCGTGTGCCAGCTATAAATGGATACGGATCCAACTACCCGGATGAGGAATATGGTAACTTTAGTGGTGAAATGGCGCCACTGGGAACAAGGTAGATGAGGTGCAAAAAAACAGCGAATAGAAAATAAAGAATTCATGCTCCTCATTCTGGTCCGCCCTTGAGCGACAGACAGGCCATTTGTCTTTTCAATATTTAATTTGGTACAATACAGGTGTTTATATGGAAGGCACTGGTCCTGCTCAGACTATGAGAAGAGGAAGATGCATTTAAACCAACCCACGCAAGCTCGAATATGGAATAATGTATGGGCATTTAGGTCACTACGTGGGATATTTAGGAGTAATTAACCCCGCTGTGATTTGAATATTGTTCATCATTGATGGATATGAAACGTTAGATTTATCTAAATGGACGGAATCCGTATAATGTGATTAAGATAGTAAACATTGTCGCCAACATGTTGGCGGTAATGTATGTGGGAGAATGTTCCATTCTCCTCCCACATCTCCCTCTCCTCCAGACATCGAGGAGTCACGTGCGTAGTCTACACTCTCCCCCACTACTCAACGAACTCTTTCAAAAGCATTCAACGAGGTGCTCCCAGAAATTCTCTCCAAACTCCAGGATTTATCATCAATTCACGAGGAAAACAGCTGAAAAGAAGCAGCAACCTCTCAGGAGCAAAAGACAATTGAAGAAAACAAAAGTAGATGAAATTCCCGAAACTAACATCGTGGGAGATGTGGAGGCGCATTTTGCTCGCATTGAGAACGCGTTGAAATCCTTCCTTGCTCAGAATTCTTTGTCCGTTGGGGTCACAGGGTCAGTAGCCTCTCAGCAGGGCATCGAGCGACCATACACCACCACGCCAGGCCCCCTGCAGGTCAAATCACCAAGCCACCTAGTAACACAACCAGGGGAATGAGCAATGTAACAGGTCTATCAACACCTCAGCAACCCACATCACTAACAGTCGCAGCTCCCCACCCATCCAGCCACATCGCGGGGCGCACAGGCCAGGTGGACCCTAACATCATAGGCCAACCATCAACAAATGTGGAGCCCTGGGTACTATCAAACGGCCCTCTCCAATATCTCCAAGGTAACCCTTGCATCATCCCACACGCAAATTTGACATGCAGACAGAGGTGCGACAAAACATTAGCTTGTTTCCACGATACCCCCCCTCAATTACATCACACATGGACGAACAGGTACGTGTTGCCAAGGATGTGAAATTCATCACCTCCTCACCCTTGTCACCTCCAGAAGTTCAGGCAGCAACCATGCACAAGTTCTGGACTTTGCCATCCCTGGCCCTCAAGACTGGTCACCTACACCAAGTACCTCGAGGCTAAATACACATCGTTCGTCCTCTGGACTCACACCTTTCCTCTCCTCAAAATGTCCGCCTGAAAAATGCGCTCTATCCTTAATCTTTCCTTATCCTATGCCCGGTAGATAATAAAGAGAGTGGCTAGAGAATACAGTATATACAAATAGGATGAGCATGATACATTAAAAGACGTATTCACTCACCCTCGTCATGGAACAAAGGAACCTATTCAACCAACAACATAAGAGCTTAAGCTATGGCCTGCACATTACTGATGAGCAGTCAATACAACTTAAGAATCGCAATCGATTAATTATCTTACTTAAGAAGGTAAATTGCGAAGTTGATGCATCATGCGTTGCCTACGTTTGTCAGTGCCTATCGGCGAAATTAAGCCCTTTTCAACTTGGAAACCGATTACACTTCCTGACATTTATTTTTACAGCCATTATTTGAATTAAACCAATTGATCTTAATTCATTAGGCGAGAACAATTGCTGATCACTTTTTTACTTCTACAATAATACTAAATGCCATATAGAATATATATCACTATGAGAAAGACGGTGATTGTTTTCTTGTTATCAGAAATACTAATTACGATATGCCACTAACTAAGATAGAAGATTAATCCATCACGAAATACTATCGTGTCTTTGTTCATGTGACAACTCGTGGATGTATTGTGAATAGTTCTTTGGTGTCTATTAAGGAAAGAATTAATCAATCTCAATAAAATATAGTGCAGATATAAAATTGGTCATTCGAATAATATTGCTCTACTTGCATTAATGATATTACTTGCCTCAGTGGTCCAAGAGAGTGAGTGTAGAAGATGTAGGATGCAGACTGATGTGTGTGCCGGTTCACTGTGAAGAAGCGGCCAAATAACTCTTGCCTATGGAATATGATACTCTGAAGCCATAGTGCCCTTCTCCGTCGACGGGCAGCTACTGCCCATGGTTGACAAAAATAGTGTTTGCCTTTCTGATGTATGAATGCAAACTTTATATTTGTAATGAGTGTCAATGCGATGCTCCATATATAACATACACGTATATAGCACCAGCTTCCTTCTTGTGTTATCATCCTTATAACTTGGCATACGTAGTACCATGATATAACTGTAGAAATGTATCATCACAGCAGATGAAGTATAATCAATGATCCTAAGCATTTATGTCACAAGTGTACATTTTGAATACTTTATACCTGGTCCCAAAACTAAGCAGTAATTAATGCTTATTAGTATCAAGCTCTTATGTACAATGGACTTATGCTTACAAGTGAAATAATTGATGGCACCACAAAAATATACGGGGAGGGGAGTTAAAATCACTTTAAGAATTGTCGGTTTCTCTTGTATGTATAATATGGACAACCATGATTTACTTGCAAATAATGGGAATTAAATTAGTCCTTAAAACATCTAATGCTATCTATTGTAGGTTCCCTGAAGTGGGTACTCACATCCCAGAAATTACATTGTTCTGATTACTGTACTTTGCATAGATATAGAATTCCCTCTGAGCTTACAATACATCAGACGAGAGACAAGTATCAAAGAATAATTACATTCATTATACCGCAAACTTCCAGCATCGAACACGATTAACAGTGTCCCCATTTCTCATGTGAACTTCATGTCGCTTTAGGTGATTCCCACCAGCGGAATGTCCCCAACATCCAGCAAATAAGGAAGCCTTGATTAAATTGAAAGACAAGGAAAAAACTACTTCATACAGCGACATCCTCTGCCAGCGATGCCCTCGTCCTTCAAAGCGCAGCCTTGTTAGCAAACATCATTTCACTAGCGTAGACCCAGGGAGATGTGCAGTAATTTACAAACGTATATGTAAGAAGCGGAGTGTTTACTGAGCCCAAGTGGGGCAGGGGAAAAAGACGACATGAAGGATGGTAAATTTAATTTAGGTTGGAGCAAAGCATGACCTGTGAAAGCTATGCATACCATGGGAATAGATGATTTATGTGGAGGGGAGCAGGGTAAGGTCTATTTTGTTATTACTAGACTGCTAAATTTGGTTTTCAGAGTTTTGGGGATACCATCTGGGGACTCATTTGGAATCACTGATTATTTTACCATCGTTTTCTATATCTTCTACCAACTACCCTAACGGTAATGTTCGTGTACCTGCAGGTATAAGTGCATATTGAATTAGGGGTTTTCTATCACCTTAATTATAAAACTACAATAATAAAAGAATGGAGATAGGGAGACCAAAAGTGGGGCGAATACTTCGTCGGTACGGAGACTGAAATAGAAACACATCGTCCGCTATTATAAAAGGACATTGGTCTCTATTGATGACTACCGTAGGGCTTTGGAACGATCAATATAATTGATGTTTCCAGGAGCACTAACGTATCGGTACATAAAGTGTCGCCACCGTGTTACATACATTCTGTACAGGCATATTGTACATAGCCTTACTGTAGCTCATATCACTTTCCTAGTATGGTGGATAGGTTATATGTCACCCAAGACGCGTCTATGTATACGGGGGCAAGGGCCAAGTAATCACGGAAGGACCCTGATTCCCAAAAATGATTCAGAAATAAACAAACATTGAATGCATGCACATTATCTAGCAATAGCAGTAAGCTGTTATTACTCGGCCAATATTTTATGAATTAGCTTTAAACGATATTAGAGTGAAGCTAAGCATACAAACAGAAATAGTATCCTCTGATTATACTATTGGGGAGGGATACACAATATTGACTGGTTTCAGATACAAGCGGGTGTATGCTCTGAGGAGAACACGCGTAATAATATCCGAACGCATGTGAGGATATTGCGCGGAGTAAACTCCGAGGAGCATACAACCGCTTTTATCTGAAATCAGTCTATATTGAATTTATTATCCATCTTCACGCTACGGACACCATACACTGTAAATATCGGACGGTTTCACGTGCATTCACGGTGACTCCCCAGTATACAGTAGTATATAGTGATTTTTTCCCAAAATGTTTGTGGAAAGAGTATAGAATAGTGTCTCTCCTATACCTGGAAGATTGGCATTCGTTTATGCCGTATCTACAGTAACGGTCAACATAGCGTTTACTCTTCAAGGAACGTATCATGTTGGCAGTGTTCAAAGCATAGTGTCCAGGAAACTCGGGAAGCTGTGTTCAAATCTGTTCTTGACTCAAAGTTATCCGTTTGATGTTTGGATTGATTATTTTAAAACAAACCCATATATATATATATATATATATATATATATATATATATATATATATATATATATATATATATATATATATATATATATATATATATATCATGGCAATATGCAGGAAATTATGCAAAATATCAATTTACAGGCACCCTGTAATGATGATATACATTCCTTATAGAAGGACTACCAATAGCAAAGTAGAAGTAAAATAAAGATAATGTAACATATTTTTTAATAAGACGCAATATGCTTGTATCAGCCTCTCGTGTGATATGAGATGCTATATTCTTATAGCCGCTACATGGACATGAATATTATACGCGCAGGGCAAGTGGTCCCAACTGACCCCCCCCCCCCCCCCCCCCCACACGCACACCCAATACACCTCTTGCGGTGCTTTGAGCCAAGAAATGAGCTGGGGACCCTTAACCCGCCCTTACCGCCCGCAATTGGCAATCTTCTACCTATCAGATAGAGATGAGCGGTAAGCGTTTCTGGCGACGGGTGGCGAGGAAGGTGAAGGTTGGTGTCTGTGTGATTAGAGCATTCTTGTACCGGTCTAACGGCCCCGCCTCTGGCATATTGAGTGGTAAGGTCTAACAGAGCTGTTTTAACGGAAACTTGACGTGATCCTGACGGGTTGGGGTGGGGTTAGTTGATGGCGTGGCTGTTCCCAAAACAGGATGAATTATGCTATAATGTTATCGTATACAAGGAATGGGTCAACATAGATTATGTAGGCCCTACATTTAGGCATCTCAAACCTGCGGATTTGAAAGAAGGTGTAAACAGAGACGGGAAAGAGGAAAGAAGGTAAAACTGATTAATGTTAAAATCGTCGTCGAAAGGGTAAGGGCTCCATTTTGCAGTGCAAAAGTGGAGATCGACGACTAAGCAAAATAGGAATCGTCTGCCCGCCATTGATTATATCAACCCATTACAACCTATCCGTGAGGTAAATAGTCGTCAGAAAGTGTTGGATTTTGTAATGTGGGGATAAAGAATCGTCGACATGAAACGTGTATCCCCGTTTCGACCTGATGATTATGCTACCTAAAATAGTCGGCGTGTGGTGCAAAAAGTCATAACTGGTGGCCAGACTCGTCAGGTGGAAATGTTGCATTACCTTTCATTGTCCGCCGGGTCTAGATATTCGACTAGAATGTTGGGATATAGTAGGAATTCAACCCTCAAATGTATTTTCCCATTTTCAGAGTTACTCTCGAGGTGTTTTATAACAAACACAGGCAGTCATGGGCGACGGCTAGGGATACTTGCGACTTGATCAAGATCATTTACATTCATCACTGTAGATAATGTAACTGTGATTCTGTCACACTGAATTGCCTCCCTTATAGCCTCTCTCGAACAACAAGCCTTTGTTAGCTATTGTAATCCTAGCTTCGCCGTGTCAAAGGGAATTACCCCGTGATGTCCGTTATAGACCCTCCCAATTATTGTTTCTCGCGCAAGCTATTGTTTCCGATGTCTATCAAAAACTTATTCAGATGTGTGGTAAGGAATGAATGGACAATAACAATGTATTGGAAATCCCCTGGATATAAGCAGGGATCTTGGTTATGTTGATGGCCACCCTTTTATCATGCTGGTCGAAACAAATACATTGATTTACCACCTATTCCTCAACAGTCATAGTACAGATTGTCAGAGTCGAACGTACCGCCTATAATCTAGTTGTGTGTGGTGATATGCTTGAAAACATTTATCTCAAGCTATTTCTACATAAAACAGTGGTATGAAAGACTAACATTGGTTAATTGGGGTGTCTCTATATTGCATGATTGTCAATTCCTTCATAGATCTAACCAAAATACTTTTAGAGTTTCAAGGTTTGGTTGTGAAGTCTGTCACATCGGAACAGTAGGGTTTGAGTCATCCCTATGCTATTGGTTTGATGGCTGAAACTTCTCTGCCCGTTGCTGATTTGCAATGACCTTGGAAACCATCAACATCAAGGTCACATTTGATAATCAACCTATAATAGCCTTAGATGTTTTACCGTTTGCTCTGATTCATCTGCGCACATTCTGAAACCAGAAGACCCTAAACTCCTTACTTTAGTCTATCTTTGCATCCAATCAATAATAACCTATAAGAGGCCCCTGCCTACCATCGAGCTAGCCGGATCCTACATACCGATCTCTGCACCGCAGCCAATAATATAAGTTAATTAACCCTAGCCATATGGTTATTAATCAATTATTAGAGGCTTTGTGCGCGATTCCTCCTGTGATCAAGGGATATAAAACATACGCTCGTGCCTAGCTTGCGGCCTGAAAACCATTGCCTTAATAGGCGTGCAGTTGGTCACACTCTTTAATGTTCGCCGTAATGGCGGGCTGAGGCTGAAGGAGATTTAATTAAGCTCACAGTCTATGGAGGCATTGATGTCTTGATTTCTCGGTGCTTGACTTAACTAACGAGCCAGTACAGCGTTTCATCCGAGCACCAATGGGCTCTGATCTCCCCACATGGAGTTTACCAAGTCTTCAATAATAACTTGAGGTAATTTCAATTAACGTCAATTATTGTCGGACCCACCAGCACACTTGTAGCGGTTAATTGATCTTTTGTAGTACTCACGTGGATGTCTTTTTTTGTGAATATGATGAGGAGCCGGTTTGCCTGGTTTTCTTCTGCTGATCTAGGTCAATGTCTGCTTATCATTGGATTTGAAATGAGTATAGAATGCTTATTTGTGAATAGCGAAAAAGTGAAAATAGCAGGAAATGTTGCATTGAAAATGTATACATATGCGCTTAGTAAAATTGATAAGAAAGGTCTCCAAAGATTTCCAATACCAAATATGAGTAGGTTGTCTCTAAATACCACATTGGATTAGTCGTCCAGTCGAAACCGTCTACCAAGTATAGCTCTGTTCCACAGTGAACCTAAGGATAGAATGGGTGTTTTCATAGTGTCTCAACGCACTGATGGATGAAAATAAGGTGATCGAGGAAATTCGGAGTATCTTTCTATTTATTCAGATGAAATATACAATGCTATATGACCCGTTGTTTATTCATATAGAGCACATTGATGGCTGTTCAAAATTATGGAACCAGAAATATAGCATTATTATGTATGCAAGGGATAATGCCTTACTCTTAATCAATAATACGTATTCATCTTGCCGTTACCGTGCCGATGATATCGCAATTCTACTTGACCTACGAGGAACCTCCTCGATAAGATTATCAAGTATCACTGATTGCGTCACATTGGCGCGCCTTTCTGGATTCTTAGGGAATTCCTCTAGTAATGCAATGTAGTGGACAAAAAATCGTGTACTAAAATTGATCAGGTATTGTTATTCGATCTATCATTCAGTACGTCCAATGAGTGATACTTTCAATATCTTAGGTTATCAAATCAGTGCGTTTACAACATGAGCTGCTCTCTTCTGATCCTTCCTGTTCCTACATTGTGTACCGTAGTGTGTATGGTAAATAGGCCTGAAGTGGTGGCAAAAGTATCCCATTACACATGCATATACTGCATTTCCCTTGGGTACCAAGTACACTGCTCCCCTGCTCTCCTTCTTGGCATAAAGCCAGGGAAGCGACATAGGGAGCAGGGAAAGTACAGGAGAGCCATTGAATGAGGAGCTTGCGAAAGGTGTGGACCAGCCCCAAGCAGCTCAGAATAGGTGCCTAAGTGGGGTACCCAATCAATAGGCACCCGGGAGACAGGGACGGGCTTACAATAGACACGAAATGACCCCGATGTGAAAGGGTTGTGGCTAGTGTAAGGGCCCTGGGTGAAGGACATTGGGGGACAGCATCATAGGGGCTACTGCAGAAGTAGGGTTGGCACCGATATTGACTGAGCAGAGCTTTAAGGTTTTGGCTGTGGAGTGAGGGTAGTGGTCCTGTGATGTGGGGGTTACCTCAGAGTAACTTAAGCGGCTACAGAGTTTGGTATATATCGTTCAGATAAGAGATGTTGGATTTGTAGACGCTAGAAGTAAGAGTAGTGGCGAGATAAAGATCTCTATATAGATTGAAGGGCCCACAGACGGGTGGTCATCGGTTGGGTTGGAAGTAGGTCTTTGCTAGACGAGGTACCGGTAAAGAAGTAGGGCTTTCGGTAAGCGCGCCTACAAACGTCAATCATACACTGGAGTAAATAGGTGGGCTCTGGATAAAGCAAATTAAAAGAGTGCCCTGCTGGAGGAGAGGATGGGGGCTTTTAGATAACAAAGAAAGGAATGTCCATTGCTTCATCATCCATCGTATACAAAGACACCACTGAAAATCGATTATTGTCTATGTATACCATGGATTTGAGGACTTATACCACAGATATGAATCCGTATACCACAGTTATGGTATCTGATAGGTTTTATATGATGGATCGTGGTGAGTCTCCAAACATTTTCAATGGGGTCTTTGTATACAATGGATAATAAGTGTAAAATATTGCTGTAGAGCAAAGAAATAGTCCCTATTGTTATACCCTTTAATATGGCAATTAGTGGGTTTGATTTATTCAAAAAGATGGATAATAGATGCAACAAATGATGGTTATGTGTACAGGCGGCTCTGCTAACCACTTGGGGTTGACGCCGTAACACTCTCGCTAGAGTTCGTATATTACTACGCGTCAACCTCTTATGGTTTACGACAGCCTGTCACCAAAACCGTCGATTATTGTCTATGTCTATTGCGACTTAAGATACCATTTAATTAGGCCGGGACTACTCCACCTATTCTCCTAGACTTAGTCCATTTTGACCTTGATGTGACGATTGCCTCGCCTTTACCAATAGCTATGACTTTTAAATATTTCTTGAAACTAGGTAAATGATAGATTAACTGCACCATTTCCAATATTTTCTAATATGTAATGACAGCTTCAACATTCAATTTCTTCTTGATTGATGATGAAAGTCAGTGTAAGGAAGCTAGTAATGGATTATTTCGTTCAGATCCCAAATAAGAGGGAGCGTCAAGGTGAGTTACAAGTACATGATCCTTTCAATTCCTGTTATCGATTGAATAATGAAATTAGACAAAGTGCTAGACAATTCATGCCATTCTTCTAACACAAAAGTACAATATACGATCTATACATGACGGTTTGTATCAATTAGCCTAGCAAGGTATGATAATGTAGCACATTCGGGAAATTCCTGGCACCCACAAATCCTTTAAGTAAAAAACTAGGCAAGGGGCCTCACCACCCCCTACCCACACCCATCCCCTTTCCGACCCACACAAGACCGTCTACTAGCGCCTACAGCTCTCGTTGAGCTATAGAACCTGTGCTTGCCTGTCCTTAATAGATATCTATGGGAGGCAGGGTAGGGAGGTGGCTTATGTTGGTGTTGTTCCGACAAGAAAGCCGCCCCGCGCCACTTGGGGACAGGGTGGCGCTGTAATCGCCATCGTCCCTCTTCTGTAAGGAGCAATTTGATTGGCTCACTGCCGCCAGCCGACCATGAAGGAGATAAAGGAGGCAGGGCATTGGTCGAAGAAAGGGTCTTCTGCTTTCCAAGTTGGTCGCCTGTCTGGTACGGTGTGCTCAAGCACGTTTATTAGGAGAGGATAGCAGAGAGACCTCCAAAAAATGTGGAATACCATAGTGTATCAGTATAGTAATGTCATGCGGACAAGAAAAATCAGTTACGTGTCTTTGGATATTGATCATGTTGTAATAACAAGAAGACGTGCTTTTCAAAATCAAGAAGAGAATAAGAACGAATGGGAGTTTTGATTTTGGTGGGCTCTTACTCGTTTTTGAGATCAACATTAATAGGAATGTTTATAGACCTTTATCTCTGGAATTTAGCCGCAAGTATGAATACGATTTTGCGACGTGTGGTATTTCAGGAGTAGTTTATCGGTTTATCCTACCCCTAATATAAAATCCCATAGGCTTAACATTGAGTTTCCGTATGCCACGCTGACTGGCATACATAGTTTTGTATGCCACTAGTGGCATACAGAATTGTTATCACGTAATATTCCAAAATCTAGGAGATGGGGTAGGATAAAATCAAAACCTGATTCATTTTAATCTTAGCTACCACATGCCACTCCCGGAGTTTTGGCTCGGGACCTCACTCGGCTTCGCCTCATGAAGTCACTATGCCAAACTCCAGTCATGGCATACGGTGGCCAAGATTAAAACTCATCCAGTTTTACGATAGACAGAAGCCTTCGAAGCAGCCAAGTTTTCCGACATGATACTCTCGCAAACAAGTTTAACCCATAACGATCGTAATCGACCCATAGAGAAAAGTGGTAAGTTCCTTGAGAGTTTGGCCGAAGCTTTCTAATATTTCCTCAAATGATTTCTAGGCAGTTAGTACTAATTTGAGAGACGATATTCACCCCACTTCGTTTGGTGGGATTATTCCAATTTATTCAACCCACTTCAGATGTTACCCCATTTGTATCACAAATACAGTACCTGTGAATTTGTATGTAACCGCAGGGAAAGAATCAACGGAAATATATCACTCCTTACCAACCTCTGTCGTTACCCCTTCTCTATTACCCGTCCACCCACTCACCGAAGGCGTGATATAAGAGCTATTACATAATCTCCCTCATGGCATCTTAATCCCACCCTGGCTGGGGTATGCTCCATGGAGGTGGGTATGGTCAACAAGGCAATTTCCGCTATCTGGCACCTCGCCGGAGCGGGTGGGGCGGCACGGGCGTCTTATCTGTGTTGTGACAGTGGTGGAGAAGCACCCAAACCCTGGAGGAAGAGGAAGCACCCACTCCGGATGTTCAGCGAGGACCCATTTATAGGGACACATGTAATGGATGTTCTCCAATGTTAATGGCCGAAGTCCGTTACTTCATAGTGGTGGTGATTGCTTTAATGCATATGTGTATACTTCCGCTTGGTTTTATGTCAATATGCCTAAATGTTGAATAATATTGTGATAGGTACCTGTATCATCATGATAAATAGTTTCATATAGTCCTACAGAAAGTGATGTTATTATTCAGTTTTTCCACAGTCGAGAAGATAGCACGTCAGATTTGACCTAAAATACTGGAGTGAAACGTTTGGGCGGACATAACCACCCATCTTCCAACAGCTCCAGTTATCATTGGTTTTCCTGCCTTTACCTAACTTATAGGTTTCCAGTGGCAATGGCAATGCTAGTGACAAACAAAGAAAACAAATAATATAGTGCAACTTTAACAACAGTGGAATTCAAACATTTTGGCATGGGATTAAACCATCCCTCCTGAGGCTCATAACATATAATAAGATTTATCATATCTAAATAATATATATTAACACATGTATAGGGCAACGATATTAAACATTAAACACACCCTGGTTCACTATTAAGTACATATTACAAGCACTGGTAGGGAATGAACATTGTACATTTCATGAGTACTGAGCTCAGAGCTCATTGAGCTTGTGTTTTTGTAATAGTTTAAAATTTTCTTTGGTACTGACCAAGCGGTGTTCAGGTTGTAAGTTGTTCCATATGATACTAGAGTTGTATTCTACAGATCTTAGATACTGGCTGGTATATATGGTTTGCTGCTTTAAGGACAGGAGCGTCAAACAGTCTCGTGTTTCTATTACCATTTGTAGTGTAACAGTCCTTACGAGACCTGTCGTATGCTAGCATTGACAACTGGGCTTCCCTTCTCTCTTCGAGCTTGTTTAGCTTGCTGGCAACATGTAGTTGATTTACAGCAGTCCTTCTACCTTTGGATTTTTTGGTGGGTTTTAGAGTTGGCGCAGTGATAAAGGACATTCCCGTATTCTAAATAAGGCAAAATCTTCGCTTTGTAAAGCATTATAGCTTGCTGAGTAGTGATATACTTATGGATATAGGCCAGTAGATTTATTTTATGTGATGCTCGTGAAATTGCCCGGTTTACATGTTGCTCAAAGCTTAGGGTTTGGTCAAGTCTGACTCCTAAATAGTCATAGCTGTTAACGTTATTAAGTGCAGTATCATTCATTGTTAGATTGGGATGTATAGCTTTGTTGACTTTGTTTCGAGGGCCGAATAGCATTGATTTGGTTTTACCAACATTAATGGATAATTTATTGTTAGCGCACCAGTCGCTTAACGCATTTAGGTCTGTTTGCATTTGCTGTTTCATTGTGTCCAGATTGTTGCCTCCTAGGAAAATTACGGTGTCGTCCGCGTATAGTTGGACTTCACATTCAGTAATTGGTTGGTTCATATCGTTTACATAAATTAGAAACATCAGCGGGCCTAGTATTGATCCTTGCGGAACGCCGTTAGTAATGTTTAACTGTGAAGATGTGGTATTATTTGCTATTGTTTGTTGCGTTCGGTCTGTTAAGTAGTTGTTTATCCAGTCTGTTAAAATGGGAGATATACCTAGGTTTATTATTTTGTTGAGAAGAATTTTGTGGTTAACTGTATCAAATGCCTTTGATAGATCAATAAAGGTAGCTATTGTGTATTCTGAATTATTAGTACGGTTATAGATGAAGTCTGTTAGGTCGGCTACTGTTGATATGGTGGAATGACATTTGCAGAAACCGCCTTGACATTTGGTATGTACATATGGCATGGCAACCGTAAAACTAAACCTCATATGTCGACAATCGAGAATCTTTCAAATGTCGACCACGAAGGCTGAATTCTGTATAAGTGCGGTTATGGACATGATTCTTTACACTCAAGAATGAATTATAACGTTCTATTAACAGCTTTTTGTTCTCCTCGTGAATATTTATCATGAAATGTTTTAATGGACATCCTAGACCATATCATACATTTTGAGATAAACGGTAATCATTTCAAGTAGGTCACTTTGTTCATGTTAAAGTTTCTGCAAATTGAGATATCCTGGGTTTTAAGCTTGACCTTGGACCTGCTCATGTTGACACTTTCCTTATGCTACTCACTCATTCTCCGGAGAGTTTCATTCACTTTTTATGTATTACTTTGTCCGCAGCAGGTCTAGCATATACATCGGGCGAAAATAAAGGAATTGTCAAATGCGTAACCACAATTTAGGTGTCAAATCCAGACCAAAAGTTCAATGTATGTCTATACTGAGACATAAAACATAATTCAATTTAAAAGCCTTTAGAAGGATTGAGTCCTGCATTGAAAAATTCAGATCATTCGGTTAACTACTTAATTGTTAATGGATTTTTCCACTATAACTGTTCAAGTTCCTTTTTGTGTAAATGTTCAGCCCCGGGCTATTGTCTATCACACTGAATTCAAACTAAAAATATCAGTACATATATAGATGTAGTTTGTAGAAATGCAGGCTCCGACCTGCAGTGCACACAATTATCCAAGGTAAGTGGTACATGACTCACACCTGCCAACACCTGTCAAAAACCCGGCGGCAGTGGAGTGTGAACAACTCATACCCCAATAATCATGAATCACCCCTGCTGAGACCAACCATCACCCTGCTAATTATGATAATTAACAAATGATACCGTTCACTGCACCACCTGCCCCCAAATCACCTTGTTCTCTCGTAATCTGGATAAATAATAAATGGAGTTTAAATTTACTGCGCTGTAATTGACTATTTAAGAATCCCATAAAAAATAAATCAATTTCTGCTATTCGGTATCGGTTGGGTAGAAGTGCAAGTCGATGAAAGGCACTAATTAAATTGGAATTTTGATTGTGATGGAATGTTGGGTAGTTATAAGGTGTCCTCGGCTGGAGCGCGCGATGCACCAACTATCTAATCCTCATGGCTCCGGGTACTATAAGAATCTTTAGTATCTCATTTTGACTCATTTTACTTCTTTGGGCAACACAGGTCCTCTTATGACTTGGAAGCATCATCAGTTTCTTTTGCATTTGGTCTGACGTTATTGATTTTACAATATTTTCCATCTTTTCTCTATCATATTCCAAGTAGAAGCAACCGAATACATATAAACGATGGTTTTTGGACAGGCTACAGTGAACCACGAGAGGTTGCCGCGTAGTAATACACGTGCGCTAGAAAGTTGCCATACATTTGCAATGGGGTGTGTGTATACAAGGATAATAAGATAATATTACATATGAGAATACATAATGTGATTATAGTGTCTGCCGGCTTTACGGCAAAGGAAAATTGGCAAATTGAAATATATTCAAATTCACATTTTCCACCATGCCGCAGGTGTGTCATATGTAATATCATCTAAATCCGTATTAAAATATAGAAAAACAATAAAGAAAGAATTTGAATATATAAATGCAACTGATGCCACTCGAAATCAGATCGTGTAGGTTTACACAATGCGGTGTGATAACCGAATTGATCGTGTATATTTTTCGTTCCGTTGGGGTTTACGCGAAACTTCATGGTTGGAAAAATATTTTGCATCATAGTGGGAGGATTTTGGGATTGTATAACGTATAGAAGAGACTGCGATGATCAGAAAGAACAGCCCACGACAACTTGAGTTTAAGGCAAAAGTGACCTTATTTTCTATACTCCATGTATGAACCTACTGACTTATATACCCCCTGCTATATTTGTAAACCATACAAGGGGGAGTCTGTGTATGTTCTACTATTATGTTAGAATTTTAGTAAACAATATAATATAGCTTCTTTGTGTGCGGATGGCGATATCATGGCGAGGTGAATTTGATTGATAGTATAAACATGTATTCATAGAATTCATGTAGGATTTGAATCTATTGCAACAGCACAAACAGATAGTGGGAAGAGTGACAGGTGTTTATGATGATTTTAAGTATGCTTTTCTATTAGGGAATAATTTTTCGATGGAATATAGATACAATCCATAGATCTTTCTCGTTTTTTTAATGTTTTCCTTCATGAATATGGAACAAATAATCAATCCTGGCAAACAGTGGGTGGTTTAAAACATGTTGTAAGTGAACGATGTTAACAAATTGATTTCTGAGGAAAACGTTGAATGTGTTTCATTCAGTAAAGAAAAAGAGGGCGAAAAGCAAGGGAAAAAAACAATCAAGCAAACAGGCTCCACTCCTATGCCTGCCCCTTTACCTATTTCCACGTATGATGGGTCACAAGCAGAGGGTGGATCAGGACTGAAAATGGAGTCGGCTGAAGCATATTGTTTGTTGCCGCCGTCTCGCTCTGATGATTCTGTGACGTGTGTATGCACACTCAGCCGTGACCACGCCCTTATTGACCCTCGGACCGCCCGTATGTTGTGGTCAGTATTACTCTCAGACTGTGTGCCCCTGTGCGTACGTAATGTACAGACACCACTGGTCAATGAACCGAGGGGGACTTAATCAATACCCGTGAGTCTGCGCTCAACTGCCCGCTGCAACATACAGACTTCCGTATTGATGGTTTTCTACTGTGTAGGATTAGGACTTTAAGCTATTTGAAAAGAAAATACTCTCTTACAGCAGCTTAAGCTGATGCGATTTTACAAAGCTGGCTCATGTAATGAGGGTATATATTTAGTTTTTATCATGGGACCCCCCTTTCCGAATATTCTATTATTTCCAATGGTGTTAATTTATTTTAGCCGTTATACGAACTGTTATTATATACCTGTGGCCGCATGTCCTACATATACCGCCTGCTCCTACCCATTTCGTATTCATGACCGTACAACACGTAGGTGGTGTACGGGGTATGCACCAGGCGTACGGGGTATGTAAGGCGGCGAAAACGTCGACTTTACCACATATTTTCCTCGTACAGTCACAGTAACCCTGTTTCAGTAGAATACCCTATCCAAGTAAAGTACTACTTTAGTTATCCTTATTCGATAGCTGATCCTATCTTGAACCTGCAACCCTCCCTAGATCATCCCTAACATGCGCCTCCTTGAAATGTTCTATTTGAGCTAGATGTCAGAGTGTCGCACTTTGCAATATGCTATGTGTAATACAGTGCTATTCCCGGGAACAAGGAATGACACGATTTACCGCCACATATGCCGCCCCTCCAGGTCTGGTCTCTCGGGGTTTGGGTCTGGACGGTCCGGGGCGGGGCCGCGACACGGCGCGGGGAGACTACCAGTGAGGTAATATCAGGAAGGGCTGCACGGCCCGCCCGCAGTGAGGTTCTCGGGACCCCCAGGGAGTTATGTCACAGCTGGGATAGGAAGGGGTCAAGGGGACATGACCATACCCAGGGGAACAATTGATTAACTCAGTATATATTGGATGCTGATATAAGTATTGTATTGTCTATAGCGACTGGAGCCTCTGACATCGAGGCCTCCCTTTTCAGAGTTAAGAGAGAATCTAGAGTTAGTGGACTACCATTAACGTCTATCCAGGACAGGTTCTACTCTGCATATAATGAATATTCAGAGTTCAGTAAAATATGAATAGAATCTGGCGTTTGTGGCGTTCATATATTTTATAAGGCACGTGAGACGTACATACTATACTCTAATATTGTAACTTGATATAAGGTGAATGGACGATGTATTGCGTAATAAACTGCTAGCATTTTCTAATTGCGAATATCAAAGTAAATATACACGAAATCACCTATAATCGTTATGGATCCTGGACTAGCTATAAAACAATTACAAACCTATCTATACGTAGATTATTATACCTACATAGAAGAAGAACCTAGAACGCATCAACGCAATTGGTTGTTTACCCAATTAACTTGTTAAGCAGACATGACAAGGCATATATACACAGAATCGATCCCAAGTTAGCTGGCAGAGGCGGGTAACATACAGGGTGTGTTTACATCTGTCACTGCATCCGTCAGTTCCAGGTGGCGCCCTGTGTGTCAGCACCAACGGTCGGGGGCAGTCCCAGCGTGACCACAGCTACATCACCTCTGCTCACACTTAGTATACACCTGGGGACATCTGGCGTGTTTGGGTCTAAATCGGCCCTGTTTCCAAACATAACAGAGGAAAGTGTCTGGATACACATACAGTTATATATATATATATATACCCACACTGGAGATACCTGTCACCATAACCCATGGATTTACCTTGATCGCTGTTACTGCAGGTAAATGTCGTACAATTGATTACTATTTCCCTGGCTTAGAATATTGGTACATATGTGTACAATAGGTGGGGGGGGGGAGAGATATGTCTGCATCTCAGTTTATAAAAGATACCTTGTTGATGCTACTGTCTGCGCACTTTTTCATGCGAAGTGTGGCATCTGACCCTTCTTGCATGTTTATTATAGACTAGACTTTGTGGAAGACCCTATGGGCAGACCAACGGAATAATAATATCAGCATGAAGTGGTTGATGTCAACGTACAGCATGTAATATGATATATATGAAATATACAGATATCCCGGCATATGTCAATAATGGTGTGTATATTAAACCCAGAGTTGGACTTGGTATGAAGTACAATAAACCACTCTCCTGCTGTGTTCCTCTAACGAGGCCACATCTGGTGTATTTACAGGATCACAGGTTTCACAGAGTTCAGTCATGTTATTGACGTCTGCTCTGTGTACATACCGCATGAATGTTGTGCAGACATTTTCAAAAGAAGGCGTTATGGCACTGCTATTCATGTTGTTGTATGACGAGGCATGTGCTCATAGACTACTGCATACGCCCCTGTAGTCTCCTCCACAATTGCCATTAGGTCAGCCGTAGGAGAACCGATCTTTCAGTTATGCAATGCCGCTAGACCTAGGAACAAATAGGTTTAATATACCCTGCTTTTAGTTCATTGATTTACTTACAGCTATTCAAATGTGACCGAACAATATCACATCGTCACAGATGCTGTAGCTGTTGGTTAAAAGCTTTCCCCGTAGCACGATACCATTAGGCGATCATGAGGGATTCACATTTCAATGGAAATAGATATGCAAATTTTAATTTGATAAAGTCAGGAAGAGTGAAAGGGGAATTATGAGGCTAGGTTGAAGTTTCTTTAAAAAGAATCATTACCACAATGTTGACATACCAAACATTTTGTATCAGACCATGTATTCGTAACATATCATCTCAGGAAGTATACTGATCCTACCCATTTACTCTAGAGTAATGTTCGATGCGAAAGACCAACGGCATGATCTTTCTAAAACAGAAAATGCAGCCTTAGCACACGTAAACTAATTGAATCAATCAGTAAGCTTTCAGATGATCGGCAATCGCAAAACATCCACACGATGAACAGAAACTAACCTGGGAATACCACTGCCAGCTGTGCCAGTAAAGTACAGAGGAGGTGCTGCAATATTTGCGGTGGGAAAATCAATACTTATCATTTTGTTCTTGTACTCCTTTTTTTCCCTTCAGCCCATATTGCCTCTTCATATCGGCAATTTAATAGCCACCAGCGGGCAATGCCCTAATAAAACACTGGGCGGGAATTGATAAAACACAACAGAACCGCCTGACATATCCAATTTAGGATACTGGCATTTTTCTCGCGCTCCACTATTGCTGTGCCTACCAATTGTGTAAAAGGCAATGGTAAGGGTTAATCTATAGTGGTCATATGGCTGGCACGGCCTAGCACTGGTCGCGTGGGAGGGGTAGCTGTGGTGGGTGGTGCGTGGTGGATATGGCCACGAATGCAAGGCTGGAGCCAAACACAGTGAAATTGAGTAGGCTGATCTGTCTGGCTAATTTGCACACCGCAATGAGTTTATTCGGTGTTGGAATTACCTAAAGGTGGTACTCTAACCCTTTCTATAGACTTCCTCAAGGCGAAATGTCATATGGTAAAGTTATAGTAACATCATATATGGTCATAGAAATCACTAGAAAAGGACGATCAGAGGTCTGTCAAGAACTGTATCTTCGCTTCAAGCCTCACATCTGCATATTTTCCTAATGATTATAGTTAATTAATGGCTGCATATTGTGCTATATTATCTATATTTGCGTATACAATAAGTCCTCGAATTTTAATAGATCTCTATTGAGGTAGAGGCAAGCGACATCGCCCTTATTTGAACTTGGGAATCTTTAGAGAGACAGCATTAGTTTTCTAGTAAGGCGCATCATGGTCTTTATAAAGTTAATAAAGTGTATCAAATCAGGGGGAAGGCCCGTAGAATGTGAGTTGGACAAAGGCAAGGTATCTTGTATCCAATACGTTTATCTTTTCGAATTCAAAACACTACCCACACACCCGAAATATAAAAGATAAATAAACATTCAGCTCTGTAAATACATATTCAGTACACTCATTTTCACACAAGAATACCATCGTAAAACTGAGTGAGTTTAATCTGGGCTCCCATATCCGACGACAAGAGTTTGGCTTGGTGATTCGACGGGGCGAAGCCGAGTGAGATTGGTAGCTAGATTTTCTGTGAAGCTCATTTGATAAATACAGTATTTCCCAAGTCGTAATATATATGCGTTTGAGTTTCATAATTTTTGACAGTTGCGCTGTTTTGAATACGAAATATTGGCCTGTCATTAGCGGAAACCCATGGAACCAGCGTATGACGTCAGTGGGTTGAGGCAGAGATTAGTACCGCAATAGATCTACTGCGAGAGTGGTGTTCGCTATCACTCTCCATAACGACTTTGTGAGGTCATTGTTTATAATAATGCAGAGACACTGTGAATGTGACTGAATTCGATCTGTTCCCTGATTTTTTGTCGGAAATATCTCTGAACAGATTCTGTTCAGTCACACTAACTATGTCTCTATATATTACTACGCATCTAGTCCTTTGATATTACGACAGCTTGCGCATGAAACCAGTAAATGTCATATGTATCTATAGTGTAAATATAAGTGACGAAAAAAACAACATGAGAAACTTAGCGAGTGATAATTCATCGATGAAGATGCAATATGCGCTTTATAGCTACTCTTCGTAACCTCCCAGAGCTTAATTCGATAATCAAAGGAACCATTTATTCTACGACCAGTACAACGGTACAACAGTATATTCTACGCAGTCAAGAGTACCCCACCAGACGACTATAACCTCGGCCAATTCGTGAGCAAAGCAACACTATCACAATGCTCTTTTGATCAGCAAACAATTAAAAAAAGGAACATTAACCCTTAGCTGGGACTGATTTAGTATTATAGACTTGTCTCGTCTTGGCTTTAATTACGTATTTTCACACACCGTCCTGAAGTTATAGAAGGGTGTTCAACCTGGAGCTGGTGGTTTAAGGTGGAGGGCAGGGTTCGTCTCAATCATAAGAAAAAGATTTTGCTCCACGGCTGGCAACGTCCTAATCCCATTAATGGCACCCAACAGGCGGCTTGTAATTGCAATCCCCAAATCTCATTTAAGCGTCGACTTTGTGATCGACTTTGGAATCGACTCTGGAGTGTAATCCCCGACACCAATCAAAACAACTGGGCAATATTAAAGGCGGGTATGGGATAACATCTCTGTGTGTGAGTGATTGTGCCTAATGTTGGGTTTGGGTTGGTGGAACGGTCCCGGTACATTCCCAATGACGACCAGGGGGTGTTTCCAAAAATCACTATTGAACATCTTTCCTATGCTCGATCTCAATCTAGATAGTAAGAAGCCTGTCCTTGGTGAGCTCGAAGCACAATCAAGTCCCGGTCGTTTTACCTTTTTTGTTGTTTCATTCCTGTCACCTTCGTCTCTAAGATACAATCTCCCTGTGGTATAAAACAGGACACAGGAAACAGACACAACTTCACTGTCTGTCACTATGGGATCCATTAAACGCAAAATGAATACCATTCTGTCCTTGATACATGGCGGAAATCTGGTAGACAGCTATGAGATTGGATGACTCCACTCCACTATTGCAGGCAATGCAAATGTAAATTTAGAAATGGATAATACAGATCTCTGCAATATATTTCAAACATCCTGTGAGAGATGTTAAGGATTTATTAAGGATGGCTTCTTCGGGGCACCAAAGCGAAAGTCAGGGTTTCACATGGGCTAAAGGAAGATAATGGAAGATAAACGTTGAAACAGGGCAGCATGACGAAAACTCGATCTACTGATCCTATTCCCCGTAGTACAGTGCTGTACCAGCTGCGCCATATTGCCTTTCTATCTACATCACGTAGGATCAAAGAACTGAGACAAGGCTGTTACATATCTTCACCGCCTTTGCCTTCATCTACAGTAATTCAACTATTACCTGCGTGTTAGACATAGACCCTTGGCTCACGATACGGTGCATCATCCTCAGGGTCAATGTATTCTCGTCGTAAACAAAATCCGTTTCCAGGAAGGCAACCGATGTTGTAGTTCAGCGAGATACAAATGAGATACAGGCTCAATGGTACGAGTCATTATCAGTGAAGGGCTTCAATACTAGGCGATGGTAGGTGACTCGGATGTATTGCCTTAGCAATAGAGCGACTCATGTATTGCTCCTACCTTTCAGAGCAATACAATAAGGTACTCCGTAGTGGTCGTCAGCACTCAGACGAATACAAAAGAATGTAGTGAAATGGAGGAAAAACACGCTTCTCTCTCTGCCATTGATTCTCAGGAGAAGGAAATGAAGTTAGGAAACAGATTTGATGGTTGCATGATAAGGCAAAATCCTGATTGAAACACATCCTCGTGATTTCATATTATTCAAAAGTAAAATAAGGACCAATGAAGTGGATTCTGATCAGGATTTATTCTCAGCCCAACCACAACAATCTATTCCTGAAGTGGGTATAAATACTCTAAGAAACCTGGCATTTGAAAATTGAACCTACGGGCATTGGTATTATGGTCATATGAGGAATGATAGTGAGTGTTTACAATTTCCTTCTCTATGATGCAAAGTCTATCATTATAATGATTTAAAGAATGAATTTATAAGCATTTAACACAGAATCGCTTTTTCCTATTTGGTTCCTTAAGGCACTGTTAATTCGGGTATCATCTAGTCAAATTAGTAACTGTTCTCTCTGTTGGGAAAAAGAAGAAAATTTATCAACGATTCATCTTTAGGTTCTTAGTGTCGCTCGGTCAGATGCATTAGCCAGTCGTGTTCTGACTCAGACAGTCACACAGTTGGATGCAGTGTCAGGTGCTCCCTCTCTGCATGGCATTTTTGACATCAGCATTATTGATTCCAAAGTGAGACCAGGGTGCGAGAATTATCAACATCAACTCTCCCTATAGAGTTTTAGACACGACCCCTTCCTTCTCTACAGCTTCCTCTGATCCGACCTATGTTCTTAGAGGCATATCTGTTCAGTAAGCTAGCACGATCACATCGGAAGAATACCATGGTATGATAACCATATTTATGGAAACCGGCTCAGCAACGGATTACTTGACACAATCTGATATCAGGATATAAATTACCGATGTGGTTTGGTTATCCCATTCCGTTTTTCTTTTCCTATTGTTCCTTTGATCTTGTTTTTAGATTTTACATTTCAAAATAAATACAGAAGAAGAAAGACAATAAAAAGTAGTTCTACCAGCGAACGTTAGGACAAAGTATATATAATGTTAGAGATATAATTCGACGAACTACATTATTGGAGACAAAATAACATTTCATTTTGTTGGTTGACATATATGGTGAGATTAATTGTAATCAATGACATACATGGTAACATAAATGGTAAACAGGTTAGGCGAGGCCTAAATGAATATATTTGAAAAGATAAATACACAATATTGACTGGTTTCAGATACAAGCGGCCGTATGCTCCGAGGAGTTGACGCGTAGTAATATCCGAGCGTATGCGAGGATATTGCGGAGAGTCAACTCCGAGGAGCATACAACCGCTTGTATTTGAAACTAGTCTATATTGTATTTATTATCCACCTTTTCTGGACAAGTGGCATGTCAATATCAGTTCGTTTTAGCTGTGCACTATTTTTCCATACGCACTATTTTTCCGTATGCGCCACCCGGAGCATACAACATATCCGTATGCGCCGGGTATGTCCATACAAACGCCCTATGTGTTTTCTATGGACACTTTGTATGAGGTGGATAATAAAACGTGATATGAGTATCTAATTTTTGAGAGTCTTTATCCTTAGATGTCGGTGGGTGGGGAACTTCGGAGGAAGCACTGGCTAGCGATGACGTCACACTTAGCAGATAGTTCTCAGAGCTTATTAGTATAGGTGGTGTGGCGGGCAATATTGTCCGAATCACTATATAATTTTTAATGATCTCCAATATATGTTAGAAGTGGCAAGATGATGAAAGGACGAGGAAACCAAAGGAAAGCGTAATTTGGTTGGCATCAATCAAAAAATATATTTACTGAAACACTTGAGCTAACATGATCATACAGTAAAGCCCCGCTTCTGGGAAACCTTGCTTAAGGGGAAACCCTGCTTAAGGGGGCAGTTTGCTCGGAACAGAATTTTTTATCTATTTTGTTTTAACCCCGCTTACGGGGACACCCCGCTTAAGGAGAAACTTAAGCGGGGTTTTGCTGTAGTAAGACTGGCGCATATGGACACTTCTTATGAAGATTTACTTTTCAGAACCATGTTGACTTCCATGAGTAAGGCATTCCATAATCTGGTATCCTTGCTGACCTGGCTGCAAATAGCAAAAGGAAGCGAGCTGGTGATCGGAGAATTCTTATGAAATGTCTACCTGCATTTCTCACAAGAAAGAGAGACGAAATATATTTATAACAGCATAAACGCTACTTATGTTGGATATTCAGCCTGATATACGCTTTTGTTCATGTTTTCATTATATGGTCCGGTGAGATTATAATGTAACAATTTTGGTAATATTCAGTACCTTCTGTAACTGAGATTCGGTATGGAGAGTGGGGACCTACATCCATAATGCCCATTGCCTGGTGCTGCCCATTCTGAACGTGTTTCTACTCTCAGCTCCACCATGTGTCTGTCCGCTTGTTATGTGTAAGTACAGAAGCGTGACAGTATGGGTCTCTTTGGGCTCAATTATCATAGCCTGGCCTTTTGTTAGCAGAGTGAAGCCCATGAATAGGACATCAGATTAGGTGTGCATGCTACGAGGTTGTTAATCAGGCACGGTTTGATAACCCTAACGAGTGGTACGGCGATCTTCATGGTAACATCCGTATCACTTCCAAGGCTGATATGATTTCATTCAGTGAATTTCCTCCTCACATGGAAGCCGTGCATTGTGCATGCTATAAGAATGAGAGACGTAAATAGTGAATATTTTTTCTCAAAGTTCCGAAGCTAAGGATTGTTGAACAGATGGATGGTCTATTACGGGAATGGCTCCATAATTGTCTGAAGGAAATTGGGCGAGGAAGCGCCTGGGGTGATTTGTCACGGGGATGTCGGTGGTCATTCACCCTCTCATATATAAGTACAGTGGTACGATTCTCCTGGACACGTCTGATCTGAAACAGAGAACAATAGACAGAGCGCACGAAAGTAATTCAATATTGGGTCTAGATATTATTGAAATGCCACAGGCCTAGAAAGCCACAGGCAGTTCAGCACGATTCCTTCCTCGCCCTTTCCATTAGTGTTTGTGATGTATTTTTCAGATTGCCACATAATTTATGTCGCAAAATAAGCTTTTGAGATGGCAACTGTCCTAAAATATCAAAGATTCAAGGTCTTGATTTCGGTTATAGAAAATTATCTTCGCTCCATCTATTTCTATGCAACCACAATCGTAATTGTAATGAAGATATTATTCAATAATGTCACACATTAGGTGATAGGTTCTGTTGAGATATAACGAAAATTGAGCTCATTGGATGGCAAAATAAGTCTAGTGCCTGATAGATAAGAATTATCAATAATTGGTAATTTAATAGAATAAACATTGACACCGATTCTTTCCGACAATAGACACAATGGAGTCACTTATCTAGGTATATTCGTATGTAATTGTTGACAGCGATGCTCTATAGTGTAGTAGTAGTAGTAGTAGTAGTCACCCTACGTGAAAACAGAGGCAGAATATGGCTGACCATAGCCCCCTGAGGGGATGACCGCCCCAAGCCGCGTGTGACATTGATTTTAATCCCAAGCCAAGTAAATATAGATGTGGTCACGACGGGAAATGTTGCCATGGCAATCAATGAGCTGTGCGCGGGTTGGACGTGGTAACCAGGGCGCTTGCCCCGAATGCCTCACTTGAGCACCCCACCCCTCCAACGACCCACCATTACCACCTCCACATCACCCACTATTGCTCTTAGTTTGAATGCCCTCCCTTAACTGTTGCTCCTAACGCTTTGGGAGGTCTTTATAGGGATGCGGACATGGCAATGATAGGAACAGTATTTTATGTTTCTATTTGAAACCTGCAATAGAGAAACCCAGCTAGGGAGGGCCTATAGCGATGGCCTTTTGTTGCCTTCCCTACCAGTAAACCATCAGGATTGTCAGCCACCTGCACTGTGGCTTCCAGGGGTATTGATACCACGAGATATATTCAACCAGCTTGAGAGCTAAAACAGCGGATATTCGTGGGGACTCAGCAACCTACTAACTAAAACCAAAGGTTTCTTTACACTCCCTGTGGTGACATGAAATACGAAACTAAATCTGAGAAGAGATTATCCAATCCAGATTTCTGTCAATTTAATATTATTCAGATTTAATATCATGAATAGATATATCGAGATGTTTCTGCATGATACCAGGGAACGTATCGACAAAGTGACTATGCACTGTTAAACTATTTCCCGATAATAGGATGTAGGTTAAATTGTCTGTATATCAAATAAGATATGTAGTATGACTTGGATTATCGCATCCTTGGATGTATTGCACTGCAAGAATAGGAAGCTTGACCCTGATTAACAATCACGTATCTACCTTGAACAAAAGCAAGGGTCACCTCTATGCATGACAAGAGGACGTTCAGCTGTGTTTTCCCTTTTGTTGCCTTCCCTACCACTAAACCATCATAATATATCAGATGTCAAAAAAGAATATTTTTGGACATAGAATTAGATTTTTTATCACATACGACTTAAATACCTATGTTTGTTATATGAACCTATTGAAGTACCAGATCGTGCGGTAGTTAATATAATCTAAAACCAAACCTCCATCATTGCATAGTACCTGGAACCCGTCGCTCGGTTTTGTATGAATATACATACACATAGGTGATTGTAACTGTATCAGTCGCCCGCCGAGCCCATGTCTTTGATGTTGATAAATTGGCTGTTATTTCAAAGCGATGCAGGACGTTATTGCGCCTGTTGGCACACAGAAGCAGATGTCAGATGGCGACGGCACCATACCTTCCTGCCGACCCTGAGCTGGCAATCTCTCTTTAATATCTCTGTAAATTGGTCACAGCATCGATACCCTTTATCTAACCCTAAATACAAACATCCAGTACATGAAACATAGGACGAAGGTAATAGAGACCCATATATATCACTTTTATATAGTTAAGTATGGAATTTTCTAGCTTGTACCTTGATTGTCTCGCTTCCCTTTTATATATATCGTAGATTTCTCCATATCAGATTTTATCGATATTTGCAAATTCCTATGATATCAAATATCTTTAAATCCTATAATTAGTGCAATGTTCTGCGCGAAATCTCGAAAGAAGCGATACAGTCAAAGCCCCTCCATACAAATAACACAGTAGTGCCTGGCGATAAACTAGATAAACTAGATAAACTTTAGAAAATAAACTTCCAGCTATCGTAGGACAGACGAAGATGCCAAAATCCCATATGCTTCATGTATTTTCTGAAAGGGCTTTAGCTGATGAATCTCTTTCCTTTACAGAGACATAGTATGAATGCCTCGATGCAGGTACAAGTCTCTTACAAGTAAGTGATAGAATATCCTAGAATATCCTCCTCAGATGCACGACGTATCAGATGGTGGCAATGTATCACACAAGAATAAAATATTCACAACAGTGAGGCTCCTGCTATACTGGAATAAGTGATGGTTCCAGAGTCCTCAGTTGAGAGAGAAGGGGATTCTATGATCTATGTGCGTCATACATCGTCTTGTTTTTCCTAAATAAACACAAAGACACTTGTAGCAAAGGATTGCCTGTGTGACTAGATGGGAAACATAAATCAACTATTTCCAGGACTAGAAAGGGGTGAGAGAGAAAGTAACACTCTAGATCTAAACCAGTGACAGCATATCTTCTTAATTACTTCACTTCGCCGCTGAGACAACTACCTATCTGCCATACTAAAACCTTTCACTGTAAATCTGATCAGAGCCAGTTGGAGAATTAGTAATCTCCACAGGAATCCCGATTACCTGGTGAAATAAAGCGAAAAGTTCTATTTAAAATAACTGAGGTATGACAATGCAAAAGAAAATGTTCATAGTAATTTCATTGGCTGCTTTCTTATTCTTCTAAAATAGGAAATGCGGATTTGCTCCAAATTGATGCTAATAATCTAAACATTTTTGGTTTTACACCAAGTCGGAATTTTCGTGGGTAACTAATTAAAAGTCTTTTCAGAATTTCTTTAAATAAGAAGAATTTTTACAGTGAATCAAAAGACCAATGGCTACAGAAAAAAACCGGAATTACAATGGAAATGAGTTCCTGAACGTCTTTGCAAATAACCGCAGATATAGAGAACTGACTGTAGTCCTCTATTCTTGTTAACGACGGATTCCATAAAGGTATCATCAATATCATCATGAGATCCAGGATGGATCTGCAACTGGAAATCCAATTTACATCACGCACTCATATCATAACCTTCTTCTTATCAGCTCCCGTCAACACCCCATCACCCTCCTTATACCCACAAGCCCTACCCGTACCCCACCTCAACCTCCACCGCCTCCCAACCAGTAGGGCCGGCGGCAGTTGCACCTAGTGGCCTCATTGTGGTCCATACCGATGGGGTGGCTCATTAGGCAGTGCCAAGCATGGGGGCTGTCTCAGCGTTGGGTGGTAATGGATGGGCGCTGTCCGGTCCGGTGGTGTGTGGGGCCCTTGGCCGCCTCCCGTCACCTACAAGAAGGCTGATAGCATCATGGGACTGTCGTATATACCATTGTCAGGTTTTTCACCATTTTAGGCTATCATTTTAGAGGTGTGTATGGTTTGCTCTGGGGATGGATGTACAGGCGTCGATATATCAACGCACATATACATATGCAATGATAAAGCATATGTACATATTTATTTCGTCATATACAATTTCGTCATATACAATGGATAATAAATGGCGTATATAATAAAAAGATAACATATATGATATATATAAATGTGTATAATGTTTGATCATCCAGGGTATACAATGTACCAATTGAGAACGTAAGGGGACTCTGTGAATCACTACCCATTATTTAAAAACTGTTAGAAACCATAAAGATGGTATACGGATTCAAATCCCTGGTTTACGGCCTCAAAGCCATTGAATACGAAAGAATAGTTCATTTGTGCAATAGTCGATATTTGATATAGCAAATCCTGGGATCAAGTCATTGTAGAAGATGGATGATAAATACAACAAAATTCAATAATGGTTTTCTGGACAGGCGGCTGTGAAAACCACTTGAGGCTGACCTCTTAATACTCTCAAAGATCTACTGCTGCTCCCTGTGCAGTATAAATCGTATACTGAACCCTGTGCAGTAATATGGTAAAACGGGATGAGTTTTAATCTTGGCCACCGTGTGCCACGACTGAAATCCAGAGCCAAAACTCCAGGAGTGGCATGCGGTGGCCAAGATTAAAACAAATCAGGTTTTGATTTTATCCTACCCAGTCTCCTCGATTTTGGAATATTACGTGATAACAATTCTGTATGACACTAGTGGCATATAAACCTCTGTATGCCAGTCAGCGTGGCATACGGAAACTCAATGTTAAGCCTATGGGATTTTATATAAGGGGTAGGATAAACTGTTATATTGCACATGTTGAAACATCAGCAGTTTGTGGGCTTCACGCTGGCATGTCTTCCATGCTAATATATGATAAGATTTGATTAATTTTGGGTATATATTAAATATAGAACGACCCATCATGTTTATACATGCTAAAACACCCGATGGGTTCTTTTACGGCCTGGGGCCTTGTTCCGTAAAAGACAACAATTCCCGTTCTGTGGCATGTGCAGCATGGTTAGGTCGTTCTATATATATATATATATATATATATATATATATATATATATATATATATATAATATTAATACAACAATAGTCAATAAGTAATACTATAATAATTGTGATAGAATAATTGAGACGAAGACGTGAATGGCGGAAAATAACAAATAACAGGGTTTATTCAATAATACATTGGGACAAACCCCAGTCCTACACATCAAGGTATACAACACTAAGGTTAAAATAATCACTTACATATCGAAGTAAGATTAAAATTGAACTGCTCGGTTGAGCAGATACGAGCGGAATGCCGTTTAAATAACCTGGCGTCACCAAGTTAACTCCGGTTACCGCATCAGGTAACCGGGTAACCTGGAAAATATTATGTGACGCTTAATAAACAAGAGAGGTCCTGAAGTGAATAAACCTGTGAAGGACATTGGTTGATAATTTATATTTATATAAACGTAGTTATATAATAATATAATATTAATACAACAATAGTCAATAAGTAATACTATAATAATTGTGATAGAATAATTGAGACGAAGACGTGAATGGCGGAAAATAACAAATAACAGGGCAAAAACCCGCCAGACACAACAGAGTTCAATTAATACATTTTAAAAATTTCGAAGCAATTAAATCTGAGGAGGCGACCGACATAGAGGTTTCATGCAAATAGGAATAAACCGCCGAGGAAGACCAATTACCTCGGGCCTTGATATCATTGATGTCCACCCCTATGTCCTTTAGAAAGGTCGCCCCTCCGTGTCTCAAAGAGTGACAGGAGACCCGGTCATCTCCGAAACCACACAACCTTGAAAGAGATTTCAATTTATTATTAACTTTCTGGTAATTCAGTGGTAATAAAACTCTACCCGAGGGTAATTGAAGCAGAAAATCGTCTGCATGAGGATTATACCGTGAAAGATATAAATTGAAAAATTTATACAGACAAAAAATAGACTCTGGGATTCAATCAAAACGGAGAATTTTTTGATCTAGACCTAACTGGTCTACTTTAGATGATGAAATTTTAATTTCCAAGTGATTACTGGAAATAGATAAGTCTCTCCTTCTGAGAGTATGATTGGAAATTGTATAATGGGATTTCCTTAATAATCCTCTAAATCCTAAGAGGAAGGATATCCAGAGAACCAAATCTTCATCTGAAGACATTTTCAATTTTGAAAACAGGGACCTCATATCTAAAACTGTTATGGGGTATCTGGAATTAGAACTATTATCCCCTAAACGGGTTAAACCTTTAATTGTCATCTTAAGAAGAAAATCCGATGACATATCATTATGACCTCTCAGTTTATTCTCAAAATTGACCGCTGAGATATAATTTCTGATAGAAATTGGTTTTAAATATTGTGTTAAAAACACACAATATAACGATAAATGAGAGTTATTAGTTGGGAAATAAGACCATTCCCTATCGTCGCAAAAACGATAATAGCAAGATAACTGCTTACTCCTGACCTTTTTAGTATTTTCAGAAACACACCCTCGTAACACCAACTCCTGTTTCACCAACAGAGATTCCAGGATCACATCTGTAATTAAGACCAAACATTCCTTTGTCTGAAAGTGTTTTAACGATTTTTTCTGGTACACCCCTGTAATTTAACCGAGACAATTGATCAGCTAAGACATTCTCAGCTGATCTGATATAAGTAGCTTTTAGGCTTAAATTATTTAAAAAACATACCCAAAATAGCTCTCGTAGCCATGCCATGCATTGTTTATTCCTGCTACGACCAGTATTGATCATAGCCAATACCTGCATATTATCGGTGATAATATTTACTCTGCAGTTTTTATAACAATGGGACCAACGTTTAACACCGACCAAAACTGGCCATAGTTCATAAAGATTAATGTTCTGTTCAATAATTTCCAATTCTGGAGATTTCTCAAAATGTGAATTTTCAATAATTTCACATTTTTCATCGTTCCAAGAACCATAGAAAAAATCGAGGCCTGCCCAAGCCCCAAAACCTAGCATAGATGAATCTGAAATAATCGGGCAATGATTACATTCGCGTTGAATAATTTCTTTCCCATTAAATACACTGCAAAATTTGTACCACCAATTTAAATCTTCCAGTAAATCGTCAGTTAATTCGATTTTACCACGTTTTGGACAAGAAGCAGAAAGATCTAAAATCCTGCGACTAAAAGTTCTGCCTCCACGTACCACCTGAGAACAGAAGGAAACTAACCCCCCTATCTGTTCCAACTCTTTTTTCGATACCCTCTTATTTTCACGGATTACTTCAATCGATTTTTTGAGCTTTTCAACCTTACCTTCAGGTAACGAGAGGGTTAATTCTTCAGAATTTATTAAAATTCCAAGAAAGACAGTCAATCTAGACGGTTCTGTCACTTTAGACATTGAGACCTCGAACCCAATATTTTTGAGAATGTCAATAAGTGCATTGCGTTTGTTCAGACAATCGTTATGGTTTTTACCGATAACCAAAAAATCATCCAAATAATTGGTAACCCCCGTTATCCCATTTTGACAAGCAATATCTACGACTAGATTAGAAATTCTAGTAAAAATGTTTGGAGCGCATTTTAGGCCAAAACAGAGGCGCTTATCCTCGAAAAATCTAGGGCCCTCGCCTAAATCCCAGGAGAAACCTTGAAAAACAGTTTGATCTGATCTAACATTAACTGAACGATAAGCCGACTTTATGTCAACCACACTCATAAACTCGTTACCTTTTAGGGTTTTAACCGCATCATATACTGTATTATAAGAAAACGACTCGTAAGTATCTTCCATAAAATTATTGATACTTATTTTTTCCGGACAAGAACAATCCGTTATGGGCCTAAGTTTCCCATTGGACTTTAAAACTGCTCCTAACGAATGAACGCATCTCGGCCTTACCGAGGCATAGGCTACTTTACTCGATATAAGTTCGTTTTCAATTATCTCTGACATTTCCTGGTAAAAACCGGGTTCTAGTATGGAATTGTAATTTTCACAACAATAACTGGTGTTACATTCATCATCAACTATTGAAAACCCGTTAACAAAGCCGTCATAAACGAATTTTTTATCAAATTCTGTTAAACTACTCGTATTATTAGGCCCCCAGAGATAAGCTTTAATACGACAAGGTTTAAGTTGGGCCTCAAATTCGCCTATGAAATGAGAGCAGTTACAAATATTTTCCATACAGTCGTTATCAAATTCGTTTATATCTAACGAATTTCTTGAATCCCAACCAGGGACAAACATAACATTAGTTTCACAATCAACCTCGGATTCTACCGATAAGCCAGCATTAATCTCAACGGTTTTTCCCAGACTTGAATTCAAATCTGAGGGGTTAACAACATCCAACTTTTGTGTATCAATGACAGAATTTATCGAAAAAATACCACCTTTGTCTTTTCCAGACTCTATCGTAACAAATTTTTCATCAGATACTTGACTTCCATCCTTTTGAGCAACCTGTGGTAAATCCGTGCCATTACAATCTATTTTACCGCTACCGTTAGCGTGACCTGACCTGACCTGACCTGTTTCCTCTGGAATGTGGTCAGTCACGTGATTTCTATTAATAACACGAGACATTGTATCAACTTTACCGCAAGTATCTAGGTTACTCAGATATGCATTTCATTTGGTATTTGTTTTCTTGTTTTGACACGAGAAAGCACCGTGACTACTGGAGTGACAAACATTGCAACAATGGCGATATTTACAGTTTGTGAAAGTACAACCGTTTTCTTGTTTGTTATAAGCGTTACAAGTGTGAGAAAAACCCGAGTTTGTAGCTTTTGTCTTTATCTGTTTCGCATTTCTAGCATTAATTGTACCATCGTATGACAAATGCCTAACAATATCGCTCGGATCGATAGTAGAAAATGACTTGATACCCTTTTTGTTCACTTTTTCTTTAACGGATTTATCGTATCTAATCAGTGCTTCGCTTTGAAAAACTCGTGTTTTAGCCTTCTCAGCAAGAAGAATCTGATGGTCTACTACTCCAGAAATATCTTTACCATTTTCTACCAATTCTTTTAACATTTTTAGATTTACTAACACCAAACTTTCGTAAGTAGTGATTTTTTCTCCTTTCTCAAGGTATCTGGAAGTATCATATTTACCAGTTTTCTTTTTTCTTTCGTCAGAACTTCTTGATCGCGACTTGGATTCAGAACTCGCACTTGAATCTCTTGAGCTGCTCGGGGATGATCTCGTAGATACTCTTCTGTGTCGTCTCGATTTGGAACGATTTTCTCTTGAACTCCCATTATTCGTAGTCACCAGACGAAGAATTGTAGAAATCGACGATTCCAAATCATCCATCCTCTTCTCCATTTTAGAATTCGCTATACCTGCAGCCGCTGGAGAAGAACTCGCATCACCCTCCTCCGAACTCGCTGTAGCCCCCGACTGCCCGCCGGCTTGCACATCACGCGAAGTCGCTGTAGCCCTTAATTCCGCATTTTTCTCCATAAAAACATTTGGCATATCATCCAAATATTCCCCAAGAACATCCATTCCTGAGTGTAAATCATCAGCCTTCATAGAAGGCGCCTTCTTCCTAGACCGACCCATGCTTTAGGCCTTTTAACCTCTCCGAGATTAAAATTGAACTGCTCGGTTGAGCAGATACGAGCGGAATGCCGTTTAAATAACCTGGCGTCACCAAGTTAACTCCGGTTACCGCATCAGGTAACCGGGTAACCTGGAAAATATTATGTGACGCTTAATAAACAAGAGAGGTCCCGAAGTGAATAAACCTGTGAAGGACATTGGTTGATAATTTATATTTATATAAACGTAGTTATATAATAATATATATATATATATATATCGCATTAGTAAGTGTCTGTACAGACAGATATGTGAAGGTGTTCAGTGAGTAGGCTCATACTGGTTTGCGATTTCCATTTTCTAAATTAGTGGAAATCTAGTAATATCCTTTTGTTGTCCCCGGCCTTTTATTGAATTTCTCGAGCTTGTGCAAGCTATACATGACAAGGAAACCCAGGCCTGATAACCATAGAAAGTTAATCAATTGGCGAAATGCGACGCTATGATGAAATCACATGTTCCTATATGGGCTGACCATGAGTTACAGGATGCATTATATGGGCTGTCCTAATAAATATTCATAAGGTTTCAGTCTGCCCAGTAAGTTGATTTATCAGAGTAATAATCGTTGACGAGACCGCCATATAGATCATCACAAAATGGCCTCTGAGGATTATGCAACACTAGAGAGCTATCTGTCAGTTTATCCGTCAGTTTATCCGTCCCTATGACACCTAAAAATTCAGTGATATCCCTTATCCACCATGATTATATCCCATTTAAACGTAGATTTTTGGTCACAGTGCCACTGAAAGGAGTTACACTTATTTTACTGTAATGGCTTTTCATCTAGTATATATAGTGAATGCGTGGGGATTGGGATCGTCTAGATAGATGATCTTGTCGGTGAAGATGGTTTTACAGATGGTTGGTCAAATTTATGATATACATATGGACATCCATGTGTAAGATATTTCACATGTCTGATGCAACCTAGGGTTGCATTGACTTAGAGGAAATGCAGTGTTCCGTATACGTATGTGGCGGGAATGTTAGGCTCTGTGGTTGCAGACAGATACTAGGGAATAAACCTAATATTCATCATACATGTCACAAAGAAAGAGGAGCATGATATAATGAGCATATCAATTAAATGATCTACACATTATAGTTCTGCTCTCCTATCAGCCCTTCCAATATGACACAAGAACCAGTTTTCACCATAGATTAGAAGTCAACTATCCTTTCTGGCTTCTATCCCAAAACTTGCAGGAAATCTACTTTTCTACATATCAACAAGTCCAAATTATTATAGGATATTCTCATGCCTGGTAGGGCAATAACACCGAATTTGATCACTCAAAAAATATATTCACTTTGTTTAGGGTTCTCCGCATTATTGGTTATTTTTCTCTCTGATGGGGACGATTCCTCAAAGGTAACATTAGTCCCTGATAGTTTTCTCCTAGCTGTTCATTCATGCGTGACGTTCTTTAATGCTGCATGCATGCATGCAGTACCCCCTAGTGAGCTGCTCGGTATCACAGGGTTGAGGGAATTAGGGTTCGCGGGGCGGGAAACAGGCGGCGATGGATGGCAACAAATGCGCCTAACTCATGCGTGCACCTCCCTGCATGCTTGCTCACCGACGCTGGGGTAATTTCTATCTGGGCGTTTTCCGCAACGATAAAAGAAATTGCCCGTTTGATTTGCTGATTGCCTACTGGCGAGCAGCACACTGAAGACTGAGTCACTCATCCCAAGATACCACATGAGGAACAGGAGATGCGGGTGCTGTGGCTGGGGAGACTGGGGTTGATGTTTCAACCCCACCCACTGGTTCACCCGACTCCAACCCTGGGGCTACTTCCTGAAATCAGCCAAGAAAATTTGCTCCATTCACTCTAAGGGTTTACTTCCTCCTGACGTTTCTGGCTTTCAAGGCATAGTGATACATGTGACATATTTTTTTATTTCTAATATGCAACAATTCGATCGAAGGCTATATATGAACCTCCGATATAAATGCGATCTTTCCATAGCACGCTACTTTCTATGAGAATTTCTCAAGATAGGTTCTAGGAATTTGTTCCTGCTTCCCAGCGGCAATCGCGGCACAACTCAATCCATTACCCAATGTAAACAGGCTTTCGTCTTTGTGAGTGGTTGTATCGATATCTCAGGGCTAGCCCCCTGAGTGAGCTCTCTAGTTCTCACTGATAATATGTGCCATTTAGCTGCCTCGTCTAACATCCATCACGATAATGTTTAATATGTGTACTATGGGATTTTCACCGTAGCATACCAATGAGATGCAGTGTTAACCAAGCCTAGCGTACTTAAATCATATGCATACACAGAGTTAGTAAGGCCATACACAAGTTATGGGCTTGAGTATCAAGGTGTGATGTGCCCCTTTTTTTTATGTTTGTAACCCTTTATATATAGAGAGAGCACGTTCAATTCAATGGTATTTGAGCGCGTAATAATCTGCTCGTTGTGTACGCTTATTTCACCATAGAAGCATATGATCTCAGTGGTGTTGCATACGTATTGATTCGACTTAAATTTACTAAATTGGACACACTAATCTAAACAATCTAAACGAAAACTCGATTTTCATATTTGTCCAGAGTTTTGAAACAAATTTGCGATTGAAAGGGAAGTTATAGCGTATTTTCAGAACTCCAATGGTATATATTACTCTATTGTTTTTATATATCATCTCCTAGATATAAAATGTTAAGATAAGTAGCTTAGTGTAAGACGCTGCATGTGTTAATGTACGATGGTTATATGGCAATGTTAATGTTACCAAAATATAATAATCATAATCATTATCTCAAATGAATAACGATGTTTGAATATATTTTGGGCATAGAGACCATGCTCGAACGACATCACATCTAGCCTATTTCCAAGTAAATCTTTGATAAACATGTTCTATGTGAATTACTATAGATGTAAGCCTTCCTGTCCTACCTGATATAAACCCATTTATATATTGTGGCTGGAAAGAGTTTGCAATTCCACCTCCAGCTCTATCTAACAAACACTTTATAAATGCCTTCAGACAAAAAAAGAAACGATTTCCTGACTCGCCCAGGATGTTTAATCCAGAACCGAAAGACTACCGCCCGCCAGCCGTTTCCAGGGAGTCCCCTCCAACTCCACTGTGCCACCTCCTGCTCCAACTACTTAATACGAGGTGATGCGACACTGTTAGCGGGGGCTGGCATGGCAGGGAGGCGCCGGGAATAAGACTATTGACAAATCAATGTCGGGTAGGGCTAGGGTAGGGGTGCTAGTAGCGCTGGTGGGGCAGGCTGGAGGAGGGGTGGGGGTGGCGCTTCGTGCTGAGGCCATACCAGAAGCCGGGTCCTCGCGGGCTGACAGGGACGTGCGTTCACAACTGGAGTATTGATGTGCTCTCCCATGAAATTCCACCCCCTTCTCCTGGTCAGGCGAAAGGAAGATGGCATGCATGCTTTGCTTATAAACACGACGTGATAAAGACAGGAGCAGTGGTCTCTGTCACCGTCCTCCTGTTGGTGCCCTAAGCTTAACGCCAGAGGATCTGTAGGGTGTAGGTCTATGTGAATGCGGGAAGAAAGGGGTTAAGCACTGGGTGGCTTTCTTGTGTTATTTTATGGATTACTCTTGATGCACGATTTCTGTGATTTGTTTCTATGAAATGCCACTTTTATATATTGCAAAATATGGAAGAGCTATGAGAGGATTCTGCGGTCTCAAAATGCGTATGTATCCATTGTATCTCGAAGGCCAAACGGAATTAATCCTACTTAATTTGCGTTAATTGAGAACCGTCAAAATTCGAAAGTGTCTAGGAGTCTCTCTGACAGAGCATATTTCTGACTTAATTGGAAACCTTCATCAAAGTCTTTTCAGTATCATTCTTTCTGTACTAACTGATCATTCGTGTTTTTAATCATAAATTGATTAGTGCCTCTTGGCCGCATACCAATTTGCCTATGGTACGTCAAAGGTTCCAGTCCTGCAGCTTTAAAAGACTCCAATTGGCAGCAAACGTACTTTAGTTGGGGTGTCATAAATCATACGGGACAAGCAGCAGATTTTATTGTTATTTTCCTTTCTTTATCAAATATACGGCCCTTATAATCAACTAATATTTACATAGATATCTGGAGGAATATTACTTATCAATCTGTAGCTCAAGCACTTAACATGCCGCCATGACCAATAGATCAAGTCTTTGAACATAAGCAATGATTGTATTTATAGCTCAGAATTCTGGTATTTTCGTGTTTGAACTTTTATCATATTTCAAAGAGGTTTCATTGGTCCCGGTTCATGTTTTTGATTTGCTTTATTCAGACCAACTGAACCTATGATATTTCAAAACACAAACAATAATGGCAGTAGGTATCTGAAATAAGTACAAGCATATAGAAGGATGTCAAATGACCTGCAATATGGTCTTTTGCATTACAGCGGTTCCCCATCGTCTTTTTTTGCACTATAATGTCACCAAACCGGAGCGTAAGGCCTGTTTCCATTGGCCGATTTCCCGTCAACGATCTACAGTCAGGAACCACCGACGGACTTTTGGCACTGCTGACCCAAAATCGGTCGATGGAAACGACACAGTTCATGAAAAGACCCACGACTTTTTCTGCTTAGATTATGCATTGTGTGACCACCCACCACTGAGTGAAAGCTTGGTCACTGAGTGAAATCTACTACCCTTCTATATTGACGCACAGTCAATGGCACCACCGACAGAATTTCTCCGTAACTCCTAAAATCTACACCCATTTCGTTGGCTAATGGAAATAGGCCTTATAGTTCAAGGTTGCATGGATATGGAATAAGACATATTGCCGACAAACACGACGCTAAGGGCTTGAGTCTTGTAATACAGATGGATCCCGCCATATATCAGGGTGTCATTCCTCTTGTATACATAATAGCATCACCCATATATATTGTAGTTGTTCAAAGCATATTATACTTTATAACATTTTTGCGTTACCTGAGATTATTTTCTGGAAATCAGAACCTTTGGATTTCTCTTTTAGGATGCTTTAACTCGATGATTTGAACGTTTAATCTAGGGGAGTGTTCCTTAAACCCGATCATTATCAACATTATTTAAGATTCTTCTAGATTAGGAAAAGGACCTTCTCTATAGAGAGAGCACATGAAGGTACAATGCCTAGCATATAGACAATCTAACAAGAATGTATTGACCATTGCACATGAACATTGAGGAACGTCATTTACAAGGGATATGTGAAAACCGATTCTTATTTCAGAACCTATAATCTCAAACTAAGTACAAAGGCGTTTTTACATCCAACTAAAACTGACATCGTGATTTACATAGTAAAACTACACTTGCCGAACTGAACAATTCATACTTGCCAACTTGGATCGAGCCCGGATTGTCCCTGGTGTAAAAAGAGCACTAGCTGTCAGTAGAAATGACAGTGCCTGTTGCGTGCGACCTATAAAACCACCATTATCGGAGCATGCCCTACCTGTGCTTGCATGTTTCAGGTGTGCCCCTGCGTACTGACATGTTGTATTACCGTCTAAAGATAGCATAGAGAGTCTGTATAGCGTACTGAGGATTTTGCAAAGTGAGAAGATGTATCAGTCCAAGGTCTTTAGCGAGGATACGTGGCGGTGTATATCTGCGTGGAAGACCGCCAGGGTGTTGTTGAATGCGTACAATGTCGTTAAACTTTTCTTGAATAAAGAAAAAGAACCTAGGGGGGGACCTAGGTGTGGTCACGTTAAGTGCCAATAAACTGATCGCACAAATATGGATAATTGTTGTGACAGACGAATATCTTAAACCATTTTGTAAGGAAGAACACCAATAGGCGATTACTAATGTTGTCAAACAATAACTAAAGCAGAGTAATGATATGTCGGGATCTGATCTACTCAATCGAGGTAACAGAGATAAATAAACCACCGGATTAAATAATGCATTTCTACAGGGATTCAGACACTACTGTAATCCGAGTCTGATGCTTTACCGCCTGAATAATATCCTCCGCGTGTTGGATATGGGTACTCCAAATGAGGACAAATATTACGATGTTTCATTTGTATCACTACGTCATGGTTTAAAATCTATTTCGTGGTAATGTTGTATACGACATTTGATAATTCCATTGTATTAATCCAAACCTACGACTACGACACAAATTGGCTAGAAACACGATCTGATATCAACTTGTCACCGTGGTAACAGTAACCATATTTGATTACTTCACAAAATGCTTATTCTCTTTCAAGTGTTCAACTCCAAGCTTGCACAGGACTTTCAAAATGTAGGTAAGGCTTGATGGGCATTCCAATGCTATTGTCTTAAGGTGCATCATTGAAATCCTCTACAGAATTACTAATTTCAGCACTCAAGATTGTAGGAATTTTTTTTTTCAAGTGGTAAATCTCTATAGAGTTTATCAAAATATGTCACGAATGGACTATTGAAGGATAGAATCAGGTTGTACATATCCCGGATGATACAAACAAGGTTAATAACCCCCTCTTATTACAAATGTCACTATACCAAGCATGTCCACACCAGGTAACGAATGTTACACTCTTAAATGTACTAAAAACCAACAAATGTAATAACCGATAAATGTAATAAAACTTCAACCACATTTGTTAAAACTCACTTAAATGTAAAAACACCTCCCTTAAATGTAATCAACTTGTCAACCTTATTTGTAATGCAAAACCACCCTTTAATGTAATAAACTTTGTAACCACAAATGTAATAAACCTCTCCCTTATTTATAATAAAGATCAGTGTCATATATCATCATTATTCAACTTGATAGGTCCGTAGTAAAAAGTGCAATATGTTTTTTAGATCCCTATATTGAGCAGGGACCCAACCAGGTGTACCTTGAGTGTAGCATACAGTATGTGCTGCACTTGGAGGGGGCACACCTTGGCGGGGTCTACACCAGCTGCTGGGCTATCACCTCTGATACACACCCATATACTTTGAATACATTTCTACTACTTTGCAAATTCTAAAATTGAAAATCTTTTAAATGTTTCTGTTGCTTCATAACATGGTAAAGTGTAATTTTGGCAACAAAATATATTGTATCCTCAAAGTAGGTCACTTTCTTTTATGGTCTGACAATAGAAAGTGCATTTGTACTATTGACTCTTCCTACGGTATGGCCATGTTGGATTCAAAACGAGGCTCTCCGGGCATACCACTGCACATTGACACTTCACTACCACTAGTTGAGGCAGCTTTCTGCTCAGAAAAATAGTTGTCACATACAATTGATATATAAAAGATAAAACATGGGTTTGTTTGGAAGAGATATACAGAATTCTTCTGTGTGAATATGGTTATATTTGATTCAGTTTCAGCATATTAACAATCAGAATTGGGAGGCAGTCACTCTCTATCGATATTGAAGCTGGGAGATATTGGTGTCACTGAATGGTGTCATCTCATGGTTGAGATGATCTTTTAGAGTATTAGGAAGATATGAATTTAGTTTTTTATATATAGGGAATGTTTTCTATAAATATAGAGAGAAAATAACAGAGAAGTGACAGCTGGGTCAGGAGGGAGCTGAATGGAGTAGGTGATAGGAGGGGTCTTTAGCAGACAGTTGTCATAGTAAAGAATATAGTATTTAGCATTTTAGACTTTACTGATATTATTCTAGACCTTTGACAGACCTATATAACATGTCAGTATTTAATAAAATACATTTTCCATATATTCATAATGAATTGCAATATTTAGTATAATACAGTTTTCATACATTCATAATAAAATTTAGTGTTTAATGTAACACATTCCTCAGTGTATTGAGAATATTAATATTACAAATAAGGGAGGAGTTTTATTACATTTGTGGTTACAAAGTTTATTACATTCGAAGGTGACTTGGTATTACAAATAAGTTTGACAGGGTTGTTACATTTCAGGAAGGTGTTAGTACATTTAAGGGAGTTTATAACATATATGGTTGAATTTTTATTACATTTAAGGCTTGTTACATCTGTGGGTTTTTAGTACATTAAAGGATGTAACAAACGAGCTCTTTAATCTTAGTGGTCGGCACTTTCAGGAGCCTCTGTTCATATTCGACTAGCTGTAACCTAAAAGCAATATTTGGATCTCGGAAGGGTTGTTTATATAGAATCCGAGTGTACCTGATGGCATTGGGAACAGTTCAGTTTCATCGACTCCAGTGAGATGTTCACACTTTGCATAGCAGGCACTGCCTTACGATACTACTCCATTCCAAGCTCATTACACCACATAATGTGTGTGATAAGAGTGGCGCAGTGTTGGTTACTTTGAGAATCTTCCAACAAGCATGGCCTTGAATGTCTGAAAACAGTAAACTCATGTATAAGAAATGGAAACACAAATTAAACACAAATTACGAAATAGGTAGCTTTAACAATTCACTGATTTCATCTCTTCAGGAAGAATAGATTCTCAACGTATCGGATGAAAGGAAGAGCACTGGAATTAGAGTCAGAAAGAAATTTGTGAACGAACGGAGTAGACCAAATTTCTGGTTAGAGATGGAGCTGCCCGCCCAGTGCACAAGACGCTCGTCGCCCTAACGCCCTCTACAATGCCCCAGCCACACTACCACTGCCACCAATGGCACAGCACCGCTAGGTCCTCACAGACGGTATAGTGGTCAATGTCATCGGGGGCAACCAGCGCACATACCAAAGCCTCACTAGGAAAAACGTGGCCGACAGCCGCGCCGCAAAAAACATGGCCGAATGTCGAAGGTCAAAGAACCCCGCTAGCAGAGCAGGCAAGGGTGACTTCCTGTTACAAATGATGCCCTGGGTGCTGCCATTTAAAATGTGGGGGCAGAGAGAGGGCAGAAAGGGAGTTCCTCTATACTGACGATATTAAGTGCTCCGAGCAGATTTATATTTTCCTGGTAGATTGTCTTAGACTCTTGCATAACATCAGAATTTTATGATCCCTAACATCCTCTGGAACTTGACATGTGATGTGAGAATCATTTCACCTGCTCATGGATAAGATATGTTAACCCTTTAACAGCAGGAAGATGCCTCCAGGCATTCCCCTGACTACGGCAGGAAGATGCCTCCAGACATTCCCCTGGCTGTGGCAGGAAGATGCCTCCAGGCATCTTAGAGGCATCATTGACACTTATATACAGAATTCAATACATAAAAAGGTAATTATTGTTTGATTCAAAAGAGATTTTTACAATGTTTAAGAGCCATATTGACCTTATATTTGGTTTAACAAAATATGATTAGCCATCAAGGTAAATTATTTAAATTACATGACACATCATATGACATTGCTATTTCCAAAAAAAGGTGACTGCCATAGCAGTTTCATTTGGGCAGACAATGCCTGCCGTGTAATGCTGAACGGGGGAACTGGATGCTGCGGGGAAAGGGTTAAGGCAACCGCATTTGCTATACATAATCCGTATCCCCTCTCACTTCAATTGACACTAAGGTAATGTACTAAAAGTTCTTCCCCTAGAACCAGCCTTCATGATGCCTTAAAGGTTGACACTCGCTGATGGAGAAATGATATGCTTTGGCTCTCATTCCACATGCGCAGGCTCCTCCTTCCTGTCCTGTAGCAGCTCCGTCGGCCCCAGGGCCCTTATCCCCCTCCCCCTAAATACCCAAGCGGCCTGGCGGTCCGTTGTGTCGTATCATTCTCATTACCAGAGGACCATGTGGTATCATCAGCATAAAACGCACGCCTCCCAAGAAAGGTTTCGTGTTTACCCCTCATATCACGTGTACGCCTCCTTTGCTCCAGGGTAAATGTCAGGAGGTGGTGTCTACTCCTGTTTGTCGCCCACCTGCTCCATATACATATATAAGCCACTGGAGCAGGTGTCTATTTATAGCCATCGCCGATGGGTTCCTAATCATCTTTTATGCGTGTCTGACATGGCAGTGGTGAGCATATCCCAGTGTCATTAACATGGCACGAGCACTCTGAGGGGGCTGTTTACGACGGGGTGGTTTGATGGAGGTTCTGCTTCTGACCGTGGAGGGGTATCCTGAATTACAAATTAATTGCACCTCCGCTGGGAACCAAGGCACCAGGCTGATGCTCCTTCATTGGCTGCAGATATGTATAAACGGTGCCTTTTTCTTTGTGATATATAAGATAGGATAGGAAGTTCGCCTTTAAAAAGATAACGGCAGTTATTAAAATATTAAGGATATCTAAAGACGATGACATCAATATATGGGTGGTCTATATCAATATCTATGAATGGCAATATCAAGAAAGTCTTTATAGATTAAAGGATTTTTGGTAGTTATCTATATTCCATATAGATATTATCTATGTTTGAATAAGGATAAATGAAATTTTCACTCAAGAAAACATCTATTTTCATCTTTATCATTAAGGATTTAGACAAAATAAACAGATAGTCGGGATGAATCAAAACAATGTGAAAAATAGTGATTATACGACAATCTTGAAAACAGCTATAGCCGATTTGGAAGAACCTTATGAACTTAATACTGGGAGACCTGTATGAGGATTGAAGTGAGTTTCGGTCTGGATACAAATTATTCTCGTATCATGATGCCTAAGGCTGATTGGTATTTATTCAGTTCAACTAGTTATTTTAAGCATGGAGAAATAAGCTTCCTGGAGGCAATTTGTAGGTAATGCCTCACAAAACGATGCCGTAATTATTCAGTGGTGCCTCAAGGCATTTGGGGTATTTAGACAATTCACGGTGCAAAGAATACCTCGCCTCACCGTGAAAGTTAATGTCCCCCAGGTACATAAAAGATTCAACCTGAATTCCAATCCTGTCTATAAAAACCCGGCATGTGGCTGACCGCTAGGTGGCCACAGTCGAGTCCAATAAAGACGCCCGACGAGGGACAGGCTACAAACTGGCGGCATTGATTGGCTGGGGACTTCTGAGATTGGTGCCGACATGGCTGCCGCGCGGCCCTGTTTGGGGACGCCGACCGCCGGCGTTGTCACCGCGGCAACCAAAAGGCCAATAAGCCGGTCTTCAAAAGACGCCGACCGCGAGCAGTTCGCCACATCAAATGACACGACCAGTTCACTGCACTACTCAGAGTTGCGCTGAGTCGCTCTCTGGAGCGGGCGGACGCTGAGGTGTTAAGTCAGTGGGACATTCGAGGAGGAAGGGATGTAGGGAGGGGTAGCAATGCCTCATGGTCACTGCCCTGTTCCTCGTTGTCATTGGCACACTGGCTTTTTCTCTCGCTCTCTATTCAGTCCCTGTCTGTTAGCTGTCACAGTGGGATGGCTGTGGTGGAAGATGATATGCTGACTCGTCCATACCCAAGAAATCCCTCTGGTTTTCTTTAAGTGTCAATTTTTTTCTACCTCCAGAGAGCATTCAGCAGTGGTGCTTCGCTTTTAACACATAACATGCTCTTATTCACTCTGCCAACTATATGCAATGGAATATTTCTTCCAGAAACCGGCTTAAATTTTGAATATATTTCGTCTCTTCTACCCTGTCTCTTTCTCTTCTGGGCTGTTGCAAGTGACGTTATGCTGAGTATTGTAAGGTTAACGGCTTTTCGAGATTCCTCTTTGTGCTTTGAATGTATTTCCTTTGCTCTGTCTTAATCAGTCATACCATACTATTCTTGTCTTGGGCTCAATTCAACGTAGACCTTTAGATTCTGCACCGCCTCTTTGCGGAGAGATCTTAGGACTCCTGCTCTTCATAGACGCCAATGTTCTAGTGATCATACTTAAAAGGTACAAGGAGTATATTGATGTGTATTTTCTCCGAATCTCTTGATAACATTTCTCCGAATCTCTAGATAACATTTAAGAATATGGTTGGCCTCACAACCGAAGATTATCTACCTCAAGACACTTGTGAATGTTTTTTGGTTTTTTTTCTGCGAGAAACTGCTGTTCATTTAGTCATATGATTTATGGTTAATGAAGGCATCACATATTCCACATAGGATGCGCCCAGTGGCATGACCCAGAGGCGCACATCCTTCTCCGTCACTTTCCACCCTCTGCATATTCTGTGGTATATTTATTTAAGGCTGGCAGTCTGTGTAATGATGTCGTCCGTCACCCCCTACAACACTGCACCCGTGGTGGTCCCGCCCTCCAGCCGTCCAGCCTGATAGATGCTGGGGGAACATGGCTGATGCAAGGGGGATTGATGATGAGCTTTTTCTCCATTGGTGTGTTATAATGGTGTGTGGTGAGACCAGGTGTCCCTCTATTAAAGAACCCTCCGAATGGCAGCCTTTAAGAGATTTAGAACACCATCTGCCTTTATACTCCCCACGAAGGAATACTGAGTACATGACGGTATTACGTGTGAGATTGTTCAGGCGTCATAAGGTGATTGAATCTTTTAACCCTACCTCTTCTTAAACCTTATTCCACAAGAGAATCAATTGTGTCTGCTGGTGCTGTACTGTTTATTGTTTGATGACATATTCCACTTGTATATATTCAACTATATTCTAGGTTATTGCTTACAATTTCTTCCTTTTATGTTTACTACATTGGCATCTTGTTCAAGTAACGTATATTCATGAGTACGCATTTAAGGATTCTGTTACCATTAGTTCATGGAAATGGTAGGTGGAATCAGCACTGTACATATCTCCCAACTCACCGCTGTAGTGGTTCTATTCACAAACCAAAGATGGTCCATGGAAAACACAAAGTAGTCCCTTAACCCTTTAAGGACGGCAGACTATGGCAGACCTACACACATGGGGACGGCTACTAGTGGCTATTTACAGTTCTAGGGGACGGGGGCATTGTCCTCTGAACTCAAAATTTGAAGGTTTATCACGTGATACAATCTATTATCCTTAATATCTTTATTTCTATTATTTAGAATTTGAAAATATGAGGGTACACCTCCATTCTGTAAAAATTTCAAGTTTATTGTTAAAAAAATTTCATTTTCAAAAACAATTGAATAAATATCCAGCAAATGATGCCCTGAGGCATCATCCGCCCCCAGCCGGGTGATGCCTTAAGGCATCATCCGCCCTTAAAGGGTTAAAGTACAAACAAAAGAACACCATTGATAATATGAAACAATATGATATGGAACTTGGCCGATATCAAATCATTTAGAATTTGGTATAATAATAGCCATTGCATACACCTACAATTCTGAAAGGTGTCTGTACACACATACCTATCGCAAATAAGTTTGATATTGAGTCCTTAAATATACATGAATTCAAATATGCTTATTCAACGAGTACCATAATGTAGTGCGGAAAACAACTACAATTTCGTTTCTAATGATTAAGTCCCCTTAATTTGCACAGGACGTCGACCACCACAGCATGATACCAAGCAGGGGGTTGTAGGAGCTAGTCCTAAGCAATTCTGTGCTTACTGTACGATATTATTACGATTTTCTACCCCATCGACTGTGTTATAGATCTAGTCATTGGTCTACTTGGGGACAGTTATCAGTGAGGGTCGGTATTCGACCATTTATCTGGGTGTGACACCCCAATAACTCCTCACCCAGCGATTGAATATGCTAATTACGGGCTGATATTGGTCGGTACAGGGGGGCAGGGTATTTCTTAAACTGTATTGTTGGTGACAACGGGAAGGAACAGGTTCCTATTTTATCGGTCGCGATTTAGGTACATTTGACAGCAATTCATTGGTGGAAGTTTTCCTGGGGCCTTTAAGCCCGGCGTCCACCTACTACAATAGACATTTAAGACATCCCGATGCACTATTTATGTGAAAAATATAGACAATCTGGAAAATCTTTGTAGCAAAAAAGTAAAGAACTCTAGCAAAAGGTCACGCTGTACGAATCTAACCAGTTTATTCCTATATATACGCCATCGCGGAAGTGCATGTATCGGCTGTAAATTGACTTGTTTTCATATATATACACCCATATCTCATGCCAGCGTATGAGGGGTATACATAATTGTTTCCTTTAAAATACCGATGTATCTTGGGTGTATTTCACACCAGTTGTATACGAGAGGAAATATCCTCTGCACAACATGTATACACCGGTCGTATTTTTTTTTAAGACTTTTATTTATACTGGATCACCCTCATCTCCAAAGGAGCTGGTCTCAACGTGTGTCCAGTCTATACATGTTATATAGGGGACAGAGCCATTGTTAGTTCATGAAGCAGTCACTAGGTGGTCGGGGGCAAAACCTGTGTTCTGGCTCTTTGTTCTTACCAAATTCAATTGCCTTTCAATGTTTTACCATGGCTCCTTTGACTCTCTAAACCCATCCCAGAGCAAGATGACATAATTATCAAACCCAAGACATGGTATTTCCTACATGGAACACTTTATACACCCATTTGACCAAGGCTAGAATTGTAACAATTCCCAATTATCACTCACTTCTTTTGCGCCTCCTTTAGTGAAGAACATCTAATTTTTTACCTCCTTTAGTGAAGAACACCTACTCGGGGGGCGTCATGGCGGCGCCCATGGATCATAGGCTATATGCCGTATACGTTTGGCGTATATGTATACTGATAAAAAAGGAATAGAACCACGACTCCCCCTCCCCCGCCGCCGCACTCGTGGGTGTTGGTAGAGGTTGCACCAACATCGAAGCCCCTACCCTCTCTGTGCGCCACCAACACATCTGCTGCTGACGCCGTTTTGACACCTGGCGCTTTGACACCCGGCACTATGACACCTGTCTGCATACAACCATATACGCACACCGTCCACGCACACTGGGGGAGGCAGGGGATAGGTATGCCAAGATCGGGTAGGGTATAGGTGGTCTCAGTGGGTAACCTCGGCCCTGTTGTGGTGGGGGTTAGGCGGGGGTTAGGTGGGGGTTAGGTGGGGGTTAGGCAGGGGTTAGGCGGGGGTTAGGTGGCAGTTGGACGGGGGGGTAGGCAGGGGTTAAGTTTTTTTTTTTTTTTTTTATTTTCTTTATTTCAACTGTAAAGGTAGTCAGCCCTTAGGCCGGTGTGCTTTACCCTTACAGCAATACTGGGTAAATCACTATCATACTAGTAGTTGTCATCACTTATAGATTGCATATTTCAGACTCGTTTATGACATTTCCGTCATGATTATGACAACTCCTTTTCGTCAATAGCAAGCTATTGAACTCATACTAATTTATACTTTGTCCCTTTATAGAACTATAATGTTTCATTTTGAGACACCTTCTTATTACATCTTCAACATCAGGTGTGTACGGTTTTTGCCCTCTCGGCAGCCACCTATCATATACAAACTAAAAATTAATACTAATACAATTATACCAATATTAGTATATCAATATAAATCAAGCAGAGAGAGTGTAAATTACGGTAACAGCAATTTCTGGACTGAGTTCTTCTTCAATTTATATTTAAATGTTGAATATGAGTCAATGTTCCTGATCGACGGTGGTAGACCATTCCAAAGGATAGCACCTCTATATAAAACACTTTTCTTGTACATTTCCAAGCGTGGATGCTTAACAATAAAGGTTTTAGCAGAAAACTGTCTTGTCATCCTGTTATTAATAGCAACCAACGATTGGTCATCCTTTCTCTTATACATGTAGTTTAACAAATGGAGATCCCGGCGTTTTTCAAGATAACACATTTTAGTTTTTTTGTGAACCATTAAATTCTCCTCATGTCTTGGTGACTTACAAACTATTTTTAACGCTCTTGTATGTAATGTCTGAAGCTTATTTAACTTAGCTTTGGTTGATCTACCATAAAAAACATCTCCATAATCGAGATAAGGCATTATTACTGATTTGACAATACATAAAGCAGTATGAAAATTTATCAGTTGCCTAATTTTCGACAGGAGATAAAGTTTATGTGAACTTATCTGAATGGTTGAATCAATATGCTTATTAAAAGATAAGACAGGATCAAGTGTAATGCCCAAATACTTGTAAAATTGTACACGTTGAAGTGAGACTTTGTCTAGCTTGATTTGACAATCCTTTGGCTTGGACACTCTTTTGCTAGTACCAAAAATCATAAATTTTGATTTGTTTGTATTTACAGTCAACTTATTTTGTTTGCACCATGTATTAACAATTTCTAGTCTATCGTTCATGAGATTTTCACAATAGTTATAGTCAACACCCTGAGTGAACAATACTGTGTCATCAGCATAAAGATAAATATTTTGTGATCCAACAGCATGTACCATGTCATCAATATAAATTAAAAAGAAAAAAGGACCCAATATAGACCCCTGAGGCACTCCACATCTGATCTCACCCAACCCCGACATGGACTGGTTTACTTCCGAAAATTGTGTTCTATTTGTTAGATAATTTTTGATCCAAGAAAGAAAATTTCCTTTTATTCCCAACTTTGATAGTTTATTTAACAGAATTTTATGATTTACAGTGTCAAACGCTTTTGATTGGTCTATAAAAGTTGCTACGGTAAATTTATTTTGATTTATTCCCGTTAATATATCTTCAATTAATCTAGTTGTAGTATCAATTGTGGAGTGCCCCGGGCGAAACCCTCCCTGATAATCCGATAACATATGATTTTCTTCTATATAAGCATGTAGACGATAATGAACAATTTTCTCAATTACTTTACTCATTATTGGTAATACAGAAATAGGGCGCAAGTTAGATAATGATCTCAAACCCTTTTGTTTAATAAGTGGCACAACTCTAGCTTTCTTCCAAGCATCAGGCATACATTTTGTAGAAAAAGATAGATTCACCAGATGAGTAAACTCATTTACAACGGCAATCAATGCAACTTTCAAATACCTGGTAGATAAGTTTTGTACTCCAGACGATTTCCAGATATCAATTTCTCGAAGCAGTTTTAAAATTTCCTCTCTGTCTGTAGCAATATCAACCAAAGACTCGTCAGTTTCTGGACCATAGTACAACCATTCATCATTCATGTTCTCTGCTAGCTTAGGTCCAATGCCCAAAAAATAATCATTAACAACATCCGGTAAGTCTACCAGATCGACAGGAACATGATCATCATCTTCAACAACTATAAACTGGTCAGAATCATTTTTTGGTAAAACAGTTCTAATTTCTCGCCAAAATTTTTTGCCATCACTCTTATAACGATTAAGGTTATCCTTTATAAACTCAGATTTGGCTTTCTTCAGTAGATTTTTTGTTTGATTTCTTAAACGTCTTGCTTCTTGCCAGTCCAGGGGGTTATTGTGTTTTTTTGCCACTCTCAACGCTTTATCCTTATCTTTAATTGCCTCTATGAGTTCGTTTGTTATCCATGGTTCCTTGACTTTAGACACTTTGAACTGTTTTATAGGACTTTGTAGATCTAACTTTTGAGTAAAAATTTTAACCATATATTCCCATGCCTCATTTACATCCCGTATCTCATAAAAACTCTCCCAATCAGCACTTTGGATATCCTGTTTATATTGAGTTTCATTAAATTTTCTATGTGATCTACCTTTAAATGTGAGGCCTGTTTTAATTTTTTTATTTTTACCAATAACCGTAAAAATCGGGAGATGATCACTAAAACTAATATTAAGAACTCCCTCCATTTTTCTATCAACAATATTTGTGATGATCCAGTCAATGCAGGTATTTGATTTTTCTGAGCATCTAGTACATTTATCAATAATTTGTTTATACCCTCTAACCTTAAACCAGGATTTTAAATCTTTAACCACTTCATGCTGTTTGTCATTCCAATTCAGGTTGTAATCACCCATACAAACCACATTCTTTTTAGAGGTATTCAGGTTATCCAACATTTCCTTTAAAATAGTAAAACCATCAGTCAGATTACCATCTCTTGGTCTATATATTGAAGCAATAAACATTTCTTTTTGATTTGGTGGTCTTAGCTTAATCCAGATAGACTCTAAATCTATTGTGGAAGTGTTCATGTTTGGAATGTCGAGTTTTACTGCATTAAAATGTTTCTTTATATAGATAGCAACTCCCCCACCTTTTTTAGTCTTGTTTGTTTTTGGATTAAGCCAAGATCTGTCCATTCTAAAAATATCATAGTCCTGTAGATCAACAAACGAATCATACATAGTCTCAGTTAGCCATGTTTCACTTAAACATATCACATCGAATTTATCTCTAAGTTGAATTTTTAACATATCCAACACAGAGTATAAACTACAACAATTGAGATGACAAGTCTTTAAACCTTTCACTCCCTCTATATCTTCCAAATCAGTCATAATTATTAACACATATTAGGCAGTAACCTTCTTCCAGGCAAAAACATCCGACACAATACATTATCAAATCAAATACGTGAGAAAAGGGCAGTATATGCCAATCTCTAAACATGCCTATAAACATAGGACTTTTGGTATCTCAAATATCCGGCTTATCACCTAGGTCCAACTCCCAAGCCATCCTCATGGTACTTCTCAGAGGATTATACGACAATAAAAATCTACAACCAAAGGAAAAAAGGAAAAGAAAAGCCCAAAACAAAAAAGAAAGAACAAAACAAACAAAAAATAGCAAATAAATATGCTAGTATAAGTCTTTCAAGGGCAATATATAATTATTTATGATAAATAGAACTAAACTCCAAAACATGGAGGTAGTTTCAACAGTGGAACTTTCAACTTGAATTTTAACCACAGTCATGCTACAAAAACATTTTTTACCTTAGGTCCATGTGAATAGGCGCTTTGTAAGTTCTGTTGTTATTAGCTATTGTATTTATTTTTACATTAGTTAGGATATGTATCAGAAAAAAGAAATCCATTACTTTGGGTCAATATTCAGACGCATCATCGATACACTCTGAAGATCTAGCCATACTTAATCGGCATTGTCAATACCAACAAAGTTGAGGTTTCCAAAGTAATTAGATAAATATTTAAATAATTTTCACGACAAGTATTGATATTAGAAAATTTCAGACATTAGTGTGAGACTCAGCAAGAGTGTTTTCGGAAAAGCATCTACGGAATTCATCTGACCATTTTTTAACGAGTAAGTCACCAGGGTGTAGTCCATCATGAAGAAGGGAATAATCATGTACAAATCGTCCATGTCGTCGTATGTGGACATCTCGGGCCAGCCAAGGTGTACTCAAACCTTTGCAACTGTTAATTTGCACAACTGAAGTGTTATAACGAGTTATAGCCGTGTCAACCATTTCTTGCTTGTTATCACAGCTATTTATCGTCCACCGATTTAGACGTAGTCCCACTATCGGACATAGGATTAGTTTCGCGTATGGATGGTGAAACTCAAGCCAGTCAAGGCCAACATCTCTGTAGATTTCCAGATGCCTTGTTAATTGTTCTTCACAAATCCAATTCATACTAAACATCTTACCGATTCGTTGGGATACGTCGTTGACACCTGCCATGATGTATACATTGTCACATGGATGATGATTTAGATGCATATGAGCACGAACTATGGTTGTTTTCAAGTCGGCACCGGGGTATGAGTAGATTGAAAATTTCACTGCTTTCCCCTCGTCTGATCTCTGTAGTGGTTCGAGATATCTACCTCGACTATCGGAAAATAGAACATTTCTGGGCGAAGGTCTCCACTTCCTCCAGTTTAGCCCATTTTGAGTATTATTTGCCCAAAAAGACTGAGCCATTGTAACTTCGTCACTCCGTGCTTGCTTCGTCGCGCAACTTTTCAAGAAGAACGCCAAGGTGATTATTACCCGTAACGGACCGTTTGTTTATCTTAGCGAAATCGCTCAACATGAAGCCACAGCCCCAGAACTTATCAAGAGTCGCTTCATACAAGTGGCCATCAGTTTCGTAGAGACCATGCATAAGTTCATCATTCTGCTCGAACTTCATCTGGAGAATTTTGGCCATTTTTTCTACTTTGGCTTCTTCCCAATCTTTAGTTGTTTTCACGTTACGCACCAACCTTTTGGCTTCACCAGCGTCATCCGATGCCTTGACTTTGAGTGCCAGTCGCGGCTGTCCATTCTCCATTGCCAGCGTGTATGCATACAATTGTTCCGATGAATTCCAGACAAATTTACCATCATTGATTTTACACGGGTAGAAGTTAGAAAAGATGGAGTGCTTCGATTGAAAGGCCCATCCGTCCTCAACTTGCAATGTTTTAGCCGCTTCAATGGTTAAGTTATGGGGGATTTTATCCTTTTCCTTGTACGAGTAGGTCTGGTTATCGATTAGAACTTTGTTCCCTTTTATTGTCGCATTACTTCCTTGTTGCTTAGCATGGGCAGCTATGCATCTTAGCTCTCGCCTTTCATCTTGTTTCTGTGGTGAGAGATCATCGAGGACGAAGACTTTTTTCCATTTTTGGAGGCCCTTCAGGTTCGAAATATTTCTAAATATTTCGGATTTTAGATTTTGTGAGGCTAGTTTTACGAACACACTTCTCGGTTTCCTTGCATTATTTTGTTTGGGGCCCAGTCGGTAAACTTGTTCTACGGGAGTCGCTCCACCATATTGTGTAACGGTCAAGTCCCGGAACAAATCAAGAATAGTCACACGCAAATTTTCCCCATGTTTCTCTTCAAGACCTTCAATTATTAAGTTGGGCCTTCTCATTGTATCTTCGACTAGTCTCAATCTTGCCTCCAATTTCTCGTATTTAGATGTTGATATTTCAGCTACTATTTCGATTTCGTCCTGTACGTCGTTTAGATCGTCTAGTCTCGAAGCGAGTTGATCAATGTTGTTTTCATTCTTTTGCACTCTCGCAGTGAGGGAATCTAATTTATCTTCCAGAGTATTGCTTATCTTATCTACCTTTTCATCAAGTGTTTCGAGTTTAACTTCCATTGACTTGAACTTTTCAAGGAGAACATCCATCGATTTCTGGAGTGACTGCATCGTTGTATTATCGCTCACCGGCTCCGCTTCCGAAGATGTCAAACTTTTAGACGACGACCTCGTGCCTTCTCTTGGCATTACACGGGTATTTATGATTTTCTCGCAAGCCCAGGGCTCAGTTTTATCCCATTTTATAATTTGTTAGTCCTAGTTTCCAATGTAGATCATGAAAATCCTCATTACAAGCGGACCAAGGGAGACAGGTCTGGTTAGCCGGCCATTGTTGTTGTTGTCACAGGAGTTGGGGTTAGGCAGCTGCAGTGGCAGTGTGGCCCTTATCGCTAGTCTCAACTTCTTAAAGGCATATATATAGGGGAATACCCAGAACCCTACAGAAGAGTGGTGTTTTCAAAGTAAAATCTATTAGAAAAACGGTAAAAAACAACATATTCCAGGGTTTATTATGTGAAATTAATCGTTTTATACTGAATCAGGTTTTATAAAGGTTTTATCAAATAAATTGGTAATATACGATTGCATTTTTCATATAATACAGACTTGGATGGTTAATGGCAAATAAAATATACTACAGTGGTGTCCCCAAGTGGCAGAGACGGAAATCTTTGGATAGTGGCGTAAATACAACAGAATCAAGTTTATATATACCGTATATATGACGGCAACATGGACGCTTATATATGCCTAGAGGTGAGGCGTATACAGAACGGAAAATATGTCAACCTTGTATATATTATATACGCAAAAGCATACCTATATATGTTGGGTGCATTCATATGTAAAATGGTGGTTCTCGTGCAGTATCAGAATTCCTATTCACATATACTAAATAAGGTTAGTAAAAGGGAAAACTTAAGTAGCCTTCACCAATTAAAGAAAAAGTTATGTTGTCTTTCAATTATACTAATTTGAATATAAGGTGAGTGGTGACTGATGCTTAGCAACTAACATTAGAATATATGGGCCTGTCACTTGGTATTGGTATATATCATTATTATTTCAATAACAAGAACAATCACTCAAAGGAATCCTTAGGTTTAAGATATCACCTAAGTCCCATAAATATGCATATGGTAGTCATAGTATACAACGTTGGCTGGCCTACAAAGACCGCCAGACCAGCTGAGTAGATCGGCGAGCAGATGGAGGTCGCCCGCCAGAGCGGCTCAGGCGTTGGGCGATCATTCCACCGGATGTCCATTGCTTCTCGCCAGAGCCCCGAATCCAATCGGCTAGATGGCTATTGGAGGCACGGCCGACGTGGCTTGAATCAAACCGCGTTAGCATTATTGGTGATCTAATTGGGAAGCTGGGGGAGCGGTGTGTTTGGTGTTATTACCTAGTGAGATGGGTCTGTCTGGGGAGAAAACAGGCGGCTAAATATGGCCAAATACGACCGGGAATGATCAACCCACCTCCAGCCCCGTGCACACTCTGTTCGGACCATTTTCATGAGAGAGTTTATTGATATGTGTAGCTTATAATAATTATCAAAGAAGAAATGGCAAGGAAGGAAGACCAGTGGACAAAAATAAGGAAGATTTGTAGTAAAGAACAGATAGTAGAAAATGAAGAAATGCGCGGAAATGGTGCAATAAAAAACCCAAGTATGTTTCTATATTGCTGCTAGTGGACAGGAAATGACGAGTTAAAACCATAGAAAGAGCATTCTAGTAAATGGGAAAATCTTAAGTATGTAACAGACAAAGTGATGGCATATGCTGATTGTGATCAACTAAGTAGTTCAAAAGGAATAGTAACGGGTGTAGAAATCTTAAGACAGATAATGAGAGAGGAGGATAGAGATTTGAAAAGTAGTAGCTAGCTTGGAGTTGCCCTCTGTGATGCGTTGTTGCTACCATTATAGAAGCCTACCTCGGTTTTCAAAACCACGCGAATGCCGATCTAAAGATCAATTTAAAGTCGATTGCTTTTTTTCTTTTACCTTTTCCAGGCTACTGGTTTGATCTGCGATAGCAATCCACCTTCGCTGGTCTAATGTGCAGTGACTTCCTGCAGTCAATATCTTATGCAAATTTAATAGCTCTTCGGTGTGAGGCGCTTTCTTAGGCAGTTCAAATTTGTTGATTTAACGGTATTCTATAACATCTCTCACTGCCAAAACATGTTTTTAGCGCTGTGAACATGTTAGTTTGTGTGCTTCAGAAGCCATGAATGGTTCGGTAATTAGTGGGGCAATCTACCATTTTTGCAGCGGCTGTATTGGTGTTTAGGGATTCAAATCCGAGGAATATCTAATTGTTTACCAAATTACAACCTGTTTACCCGGAGTTGCACCTAGATGCATTATGTCGAATAGTGAATTATCCCTTCCAATATAGTAAACCTGTTTTTCTCTTCTTTTCAGGTGAGTCCATTCATATGAATTATTGTTCAGAAATGCGTCAGGTCTCACAAGGCCTATCCGGTAAGTGAAACAAGTAATATATGATTACAAAATATACATAAAAAAACGTTGAATCCCAACCCATACACATACCATGATTCTCTTTTTGAAAATAGTCATTTCTGATATATTTCCCACAATGTGGCCGATAATTGGCATTGAATTGGTCAACAACCGTAATAATTCAGATTTATCCAAGTGGTAGCGACAAACATAAACTGCAAGGTATGCTCTGACATCATATATGCTTTCACAGACGAAAAATATCAAGGCCAACGATCTTTACAGATTTTGTTATTTTATGCAAGTGTGTGTGCTTTCATACGACGTTACATCAAGGGCTCAGCCGTCCTGGGCGCCATCATGGCTGTGCACATCCCCCCAACCTTCCCAACATGGCATGGCTACGCTACACTGCCACCTGATCTCCATACATTAAAAAGCCAATGTCAGGTTTCATTACCTCTCTTTGCATACGGGATCATATTGCCCGGCTCATGTAGCATGGGGCTGAATCAAATGATATCCCTGCAACCACCATGTATGATGTGGTGTCCCACACACCAAAAGCCACCCTTTAATATGCTTCCGTTGGGCCTAAATCTGATCAACACCCACCTTGGCGATTGCATTTGTCGCAGTTATGAATTTTCCCCTGATTTATTTTCTGAATTGAATTATGCCCCCTCCCTTTCTGATCCCATTCCGTTTACGATCGGGCAGCTACTTGGAGCATCACATTGCAGGGTGATGCCACAATGGCGTGCTCCGTAGTTCCAACACATGTTTGTCCCTTTTCCTGTTTTTTACAGTGGTTTTAAGTGATATCGTACATGGTATACTGATGTACTCTAAAGGCCTGGCAAATTGCCATAACGTGTTTAGTAACGGCACTGGAAACAATGGCGGGTTTGGTCACGCACAGGGCTGCAGCAGCTCCACCCCTGGAGAAGTGAGTTGCTCTATGACTTGAGAGCGCTCCCTGCTGTCGGTTCTCCTTAGACTGCACGAGCTGGAGTCAGAGCAGCTCTAGGTACAAGCACTTACCCTTTTGTAAAATATGCTATGCCCCCGTTAACTAACATACATATGTGCATAAAGAGGCCATTTTTTAAAATGTATTTCCTTGTAGATCATACTAATTTATTTATGCCCAGATAGTATCTCTTCCCATATTTGATAATTCAGGATGCCTACGCCTTCCCTTTATCATGCGATTTTATTATTCTTTTGAATAAGATCAATTAAATTCAAACTATACATTGTCTTATGGCAGGTTATATTGCCAGAATGTAGTCTGAATCATTCAGTTGAGAGATAGGTGTTAATCATGAAAAATGGAAATAGTAGTTATGAGATAATTGTTTTTAGTGCTATTTACGTGTGGAACCGGTTGATAGAAGACAGATAAACTAGAAAAGTAAACCATAGCAAAAAAGGAATAAACAGAAATAGACAATTATATCAAATACAGTGTTGAAAAATTGTGAAATTATGAAAGTGAATCGGCTGGCAACGGAATATCAGTCATAAAATCTGGTTTGAAACTTTGAGAAAGTCTTCCGTTTAGTTGGTTCTAAAGGCGTTATATATTTCATCCCAGGAGAAACACGATATACTTTGCTTTGACCTTTTCAATCCCAATAATCCTGCCATGTTGTCTGCATGTATGAGTGTGCTAGTTCTAAAATCAGAATGCGGAACAGGTTGTTGTTGGATGGATGTACTGAGCTTCATTTTGCTGAATGGTCTGCCATTTCATTACTACGGAGGCCTATGTGGCCTGTGTCTTTGGGAAATCAGTCTGCAATCAGCAAGTGTAGACCTTTTTCAGATTCGGATAGTGAGCGGATGGTCGACTTAATTGTTTTATGGAAGCTGAAGAAGATATTTCGTATCACTGAAAATAAACTTTCTGTTCGGTGAGCTTCAGATCGAGAAACTGACATGGACAGACACGATATGAAATAATGAAAGCTATATGACAGATCTCCATTCAGCACTGAGTGATCGTGCTAAAGTCGAAACCCGAATTTCTGTTAGACTTCTCTGAGTCATGAAATATCGCCCACTAGCATCTTACCCGGTGTCTCACCATATAGTCGGCGCCCTGGAAGTCAATGTGTCTGGGTACGTGTAAAATGCCTTGACGCTTTTGTCTCCTGAGAGGATTTGGGAGGGCGGGACAAACCTCTTTCCCCTGGGCAACTCTTTCTAACCCCTCAGGCTCAGCCATCCCTCAGCCCTACCATTCCCGTCCTCATCGTTTGTTGGCTGCACGCGAGGCCTCCATCGCCGACGCCCCGAGGACATGGGTGGCAGGCGTTGGTGGTTCAGTGTACGGGGGTGCTTGGAGCGCCGGCTCATGGAGCGACAAGCACGGCCTCCTCCCCGCCCCCGCCCTCGGGCCCCTCCCTGCGGGACATGGATAATTCATGACCATGTGGATCCCGAGCGTCTGCCGGGCGTCTGGCAGACGCGGGGCGCCCCCTGGCGTGGTCACCTGTCATTACACCCAGAGGGCTCGGGAATGTGCATATCACACTGCCGCCAGCCACCTAGACCTGTAGAACAACCGCGCCCATCCTTACGTCCTCACACTCTCCTTCCCCCTCCTTCTACCACCCACTTGGTGCACAGCCACCTTCGTCTGCGACACTGACTGATTAGTGTATATACATACGTGACTGTCCGCTCACGTGTGGCAGACACGAAATGTGTCAAAGTCCGTGCTGTCATCATCACCAGGACCCATGGCCAGCTATTATCCACGGTTGACGATCATCTAGACGGATCGCGTGTGATGATAAATAAGCTATATGGCATATATATATATATATATATATATATATATATATATATATATATATATATATATATATATATATATATTCGCAGAGATTCTACCCACTCCCCCCTTACAAAAAGATATATTTTATTGTCTATTGAATTATTGTGATAGCGGAAGAATATTTAAAAGCATATGCGGCTTCTATTTGATTACAAGTTATATTATATTACTTTAACTTCTCCTTATTACACCTGTAGCCATAACCTACCGCAATTTATACTATCCCTCATTTAAATACCCATAGACATAACATGGCATGTGCCTATACCATAGCTATGCCATAAATCATTTATATGCCACGAGCGATTAAAAAAGAGAGTTTCCTGACGCACACTCTGTCATCAGCAATGGCAAGAATTATGACACTATAGCATTAGCATTCACTGCATGGTCACCTTCCCTCACATAAACTGTCTCATTCCCTTCCCTTGAAATAATCAACGGGAAATTAGGCAAGGATATATTCAGTCCCAAGTATTATAACATTCTCGTCTTGTCCGGTATGAGTGCGAATCCAAACAAATCCCATGCCAATACAAAGTGGGCAGGAGTATGCACCATCATCAGAAATGCATCACATCAATGTTAACAAGAATCAATACAGGCTATGTCAATAAGGTTCCGTCCCTTGATAACATGAAGAATTCCTTATGTCTCGTTCAATATCACCACCCCAATAACGCCATGTTCCTCACAGCGATTTTACCAGCCATTAATGTCGTTTTGAATTCATGAACACAACTGCTTCAGTCTCTGCGGCTGTCAGCGGAACAATCAACCTTTGAGTGGCCTAATTGTGAGTATTTACTGAGTAGGGGGAGGGGATAGGGTTTTGTGCAGTGAAGCCATTGAATGTGTCCAACAGTCTCTGATGAATTGGTGGCTCTAAAACAATAGATCATCGTCGACTGGTGCTAACGTGTTAGTGTTGACAAAGGCTTCGGTAAACAGGCTGTCCAACAGCGGAATCTCAGTGGCTCATCAAGGTCCTGAAATAGGAGGCGATCGCATCTGGCCGATATTCTCTTTAATCCCTTGGTATACTTAGTATTGGTTTCTTTCCTCTCATTAATTCGGGTTTTGGGGTTGGTAGTGTGGAGAGGTTCTATACTGACTCTGGTCGTTTTCTTTGTTTAGCCAGGAATGATCTACAAAGCGATGTTAAGTCCAGATTGATGGCGGTCTAATGTTTTGGTTGGATTGAGCTGGATTGAGCAAATACTAATTTCTGAGGCTTGTGCATGCATAATTCAGCTTAAGAAAATGCAAAGAAAGTTTATTCTTCTGGCCAAATGATATCCTTTTGTCCGTAGGGGGGTGTTGTGAGGCCCCCTGGATGGCCATACTTATCAATTATTGCAATTGTTATGTACATGTAGCAGTTGCCGGTTCTTGCATGGGTATTTAACTTAGTTTTCAGATGATTGTATCTCTATCCGGAGATTGGTGTATTGCTACCGTATATGTAATTACATAGGTTGTTTCGAATCTTTAGTAAATAAGTTGGAAAGACTGTAAACCCTTTTTACACAAAACCGGACAATACAATATCCTTTATCGAGTTCTTAGTGTTCGGTGGAGCTTTGCTCGAACTCCTAAATCATAGTCAAGCTTGTACCTTGTCCACCGAAGTGTCAGGAAATACCGGTCGAGGGAGCTAGATTATTAACCAAGGTTAATAATCTGTGCTCAACCACCGACAGGGTTAAAAAAACCTACTACCTGTGTGAGGCCCAAATGGTTCACCAGTCTTAGAGAGAACACAGCAAGTGACCTAACGCCTGCTGCAGACTCAGCTTTTTATACAAGCTGAGTTACATAACCTGGGCGGACCTGTGGCACTTACGTGCATGGATCCTCCTGAACCACCACACAGCAGAGACTGGCACTTTTTTTAATTCTTTTTTTATTAGGCACATTCAAATATACATTTGGTTTTCAATGGGCCTACCTTTTTCAGATGGCATCAGCACAACGCTGTTCAAACGATTATCATCTAGGCATATAGTGACTAGGGTAATATTATTATCATTAATAATAATGTTAACAATGTTAACACAGTAGTATTACCAATAGTTGATAGGAGTGTATGTATATGAAATGTTGATGAAGATGAAATGTATTGTCTTCACACAGTTAATAACAGTCAGTAACGACTTATTTTGATAAGTCTATACATTACATATATTTCTGTTTCTATGCCTGTATACATAATCGCCTTCAGATTAAGTATGATCATCCAGTTGTTGATTCACATTTCAATACACAATAAAAATTAAAAGTTATTCAAAGGGGTCTGTTTTCAATATAATAACATAGTCATCACAACCGTTTAGTTGCCCTAGCATCCTCTAGCCAAGAGTAAATGCACCGTCATTCAACTGAACCGACCAACATTGATACTCTTATATCATATACATTAGAATCCCGCATAAGGGGCAAAACTGCCTGGGTAGGGGGTGCTGCCTGGGCAAGCCTTCTGTGGGCACTGACCTGCTGGGAGCCCCAAACAGCCCAAACTGAATAGGTATGGGATGCTGCATGCAGAGCTGAGCCTGCTGCGGGCTATGCTACCTGACTGGTGGAAACTGACTGGGCATGGATCGCTGCAGGGGTGTGCCCGCTGTGGGGACTGCAGCCTGGGCAGCCTTAATTGACTGTTTAGTGGGTGCTACAGGTTTAAGCCCGCTTCAGTTTTTTCCCGTGTCCCCTCCCGTCGGTCCGTACCGACTTGGTAGGGAGCACTATAGGCCCTGCCCCCTGGGCCCCACAGGCGACCCGTGCAAAAACACCAAACAAAATGTATGATCCCAGTTTTCACCACATCTCAAAAGGCACCAGTTTCTATAGTTGCTACTTAAATCAGATAACTTATGTAACTTGCCGTCTTCTGTTCTAATGCTGTAACAACCTTGTTTCCTCGACCAAGGTACTTTATCATTAGGACTTTTACTGTACAATATATCTTTAATGATGATATCACATATACAGGGGCCTGGTATGTAAGCCACATGGAAAAATAGTTTGAGTTGTCTATAAACAAAACAGAATACTGTAAGTGATTAACAAGCAAGTAAAATACACCATTTATCCCGTGTATATATACACATAATATTACTGATATAATTCTAAATACATCTAGCTGTCGAATGTGTATAGCAAAAAGGATGGTAAACAGATACATATCTTATTCAGGATTCTATGCTCCACCCAATCCTCTTGATCTAAAACTCTCCCCGGTAAAGAACTGCTACCATATGTATTCAGATTCATATAGGGGCTTGGTGGCCCTTAGCTTGAGACGCTATTGCAGTCTGACACTGACTGATGTCCGCCATCTTTTCCCATATCGCACACCACTACTGAATAAGTAAATACCTCTCAGGGAGTTATATATCAAGACCTAATTGCGGACGGCATTTTAAAAGGGCCCGTGGTGGTTCCTTTACGTATCTGACCCTATAAAGCTCGAGCCACACACAGGTCAGTAGTGGTAGGGTCGTTTGATATGTAAACAGTTCCAAGGACATCTACTTGGTGGCGTATGGGGGTCACGGGTCGCTGGGATCACGAAATCTTCTTCCGGTCACGTGGTGTCCGGCATCCATTTGTAATCGCGTGACAGATCGTGAACGCGATGGGAGCTTCATCTGGCGTCGGGAACAATCTCTTCCAGATCACCATCCCCCTCCACGACCTCCTCCTTACTACCTGATTCGCTCCTTTTTCCAGAGAGACCCAGGCTAGGATGGGTTTTCTCATGGAGACGTGCCCTACCTCAAGAATGGTGGTACTAAGCCATAGGGACCGTTCAAGGGAAGGATGGGTTTTAATTATTCACAACCCAAGGCGAGTGTGAAGGGCCTGGGCGCTGGTTAAGAGACTGCCGAAGGGATAGGATGAGGCCAAAAACAGACTAAAGGAGAAACTGGTTTGTCTACCTTAGGGGTTGGCAATCTAGTTTTCATATAAATGCGTCATGAATAAAAGCCGGTCTTAAAACGAGGTCTTGGCCACCGGAGAGTTGCTCAGTGATGCCTGAAAACCTACTATATCTATGTAATCACTGCAGTGTTTCTCTACGCCTGTCCAATTATGTTGTCCATACATTTATTTTCAGACATTTGAAGAACATATCTAGCGAAAGGTTGCAATTCTCATTTTCCGAATGACACCATGTTGAGGCCAGTGCATGCAAAGCTAAAAATATGGACAGACAAATGCAGTGTATAATCATAGAGTCCTACATTCTTCTATATTGGGCTACCTCTTCCCAGAATAGTATCATGCCCTGGAAAAGTGATTATTATGCACATGTATAGGAGTGGAGAATGGATATTACCCATAGTCCCCTATTTGATGTTCACCAGGAGAGTCCCCGCTGAACTCTGCCAACTACAGGTGGGATATAAATAGCGCAGCTGTGGTGTTAAGCCTCTAAATGTCACATCATAGGCCTCAGTGACTTTGAATAATAGATTTCGATAGGTCACTCTATCATGTTACCAAATTGTATCACCTATAGACAATGCCAAGGTGAATGAAAATGTCCCCGTATCGTATATGCGCTTCGTATCTTCTTCCTTTGGGGTCGATTAAGGTGTTTTATAGGTTCAAACCTAATCAGAGCTTAGGTTGCTGATTTATTTACATATCTTATTTTCACCGACGGGAAAAGTCCGATATTGTGCCATATTCTATATCTACTGCATATTTTAGAACGCAGATTCACTTGTGTGGCGTTGTAGTACTGTATCTATAAGACTATGGAGATTATATAGTACTTAGAGGGTCATAAGAGTAATTTCGAGTGTTTTCTACTTAGAAGGTGACCACAAAAAAGGGTCATCAGTGCTGAAAATTGATAGATATCGGCTGTTTTATAACTCCTAAGGTTACACTAAATATGCTAATGTATTCATAAGATAACTCGTTTTTATATTCACTCTAAGCGTATAGTCTTGAAAATGGTTCCTGAATATAAGTTATAGTATCGCGCTTCAGACAGACCTAACCATGTGAGGTTACACATGAGAGACACTACTGTCTGCTCCTGTCTGGTTTGGAAAATGACATACATTACATACTCTCACGAGTCGGCTTTCTGTCTGGCTATAGTATAATACAAGACAGTCTAGATATATGGCTAAACATACACCCCCATAAACCCATCACTCACTATATGGCAAACCTATACAATGATCGCCGCATTCGACTTGCGGTTGCGAGTGTTTAAGAGCAAGCATTGAATCATATATCAGCCTTGAGAGTAGCGTGTCGTACTATTTCACATCTATCCGTAAAGCACGCCACAGTCGGCTAATCTGTTCAGCAAAACTACATGTCCCAAGCACTGCGCACGCGTGCTCGTATATAGCCGGAAGTGGGCGACGCGCATGTCTCCTCCACTTAGGCTGAACCTCGTCGGAGGATTAGCACCGACCAGGCCTAACTAGGCCTAATAGGCTCAGGCGTAGAAGGTGGCAGTGTCATAGCTACTGTCACGTGGTATGCCAGCCCCCCACGTGGTAACCACGGGCGTTTCTCATTGGTGAAGCGTCTGGAGAGGCGTATCTAGGCGTTAACATATCAGCCGCTAGAGGGTGGGGGCGAATCTCTCATGCTTCCTCCTGGCGTATTGCTACTTAGGGACAGCTATGTTATAAATGTTGCATCAAGGGGAGGAAGTGGGCCGGTTTATACTTTACATAGCTTCTCTACATTAAACAGAGCGTGCTTGCTGTACAAGCTTCGCCAGTTTCAAAGATGCATTTTTCTATACTAGTGACAGCGTAATACCAGCCGAAGACCGGCATTTCCATCTACTACTCTCCAGGGAAAACCATAGGGGAAATGTTAGAGAAGCATATTAGATCGTCTATGATTAGTTTACCTATTTGTATCATGACTACTTTTAGCCAGGGTCCTGGAATAATTGAATTCAGTGAGGACAAAATATATAGACTAGACTCCCCTTCTTCATCGAGTTCTGAGCAAGTGCGATAGAGGATATCACGTTTGTCAATCCTCTTCAAGTTGACCTAATGGACTCATTCAATCGGGACTCTGCTGAAAATATCCATATCTGCTTGACTATATGTGTATATATAGAATAGCGTATGCTAGGTTATGGTGCTGGATCTTCCGACGGGGTAGAAACATAATCATCTCTGTGATAATATTATGGGTGCAGTCATCAGAGAGTGTCCTTTCAGGGATTATTCGTCGCCCAGATGAGGAATCGTATATGCTCCTAATCAGACACCGCCACCCCCTCCCGTACCCCGCGCCCCACCCGGGTGCTCACAGGAGGCCTGCCCGCTAAGCTGACCCGCTCAGACAGCCTGCCGGTTATGATCATTTACCGGCGCCCAATATATCTAATTAAATCGCGGAGGGCGTGCTCTGTTACCCCAGACCCTGGAGCCTGGCTCGTGTCAGTCCCATGCACGCCCGTTGTGATTGGAGTACCACATGACAGGTGAGAGTGTGGACGGGATTTAGAAGCAAATCTCAACCCACCACCATATAACACCCACCAATCTTCTGTAACGTCCGCATTTATCCCCTGATACGTCCCGGGTAAAGGAATGCGAGCTAGCATTCGCGTCCTGCTCTGTTGTATACAGGTATACACATCCTTTGATGAATGTAGTTAGGGGTTACTCACGGCATTGGTGTAATATGATTCTATAAGAATCCTGATTTCACATGATTGAAAAGGATATGAAACATTTTTATTTCGCAACTAAACAGGTATAACCATAAAGGCTGTCTTCTTTTTTTCTGGCCACATGTCAAGGATTTCTTATTGAAGATTATTTAACGATTCTCAGAAAACAACGGAGATTGTCATTATAAACTATCGCTATTCAACTTTATCCACTCCCTTGTATTCTTTGCGAATCCCTCAGCACCTGAAAACTATGGGTATTATGACGTCACATAATGTTAGCCAATGAACATATCCAAATTTGGGTTGCACTACAGTTTTCTGATTGTCGACTTATTATCTGAAATCAAAGTCAGTTGATCGGATAACTCTATTAGTTTACTATAAAACGTTGAAAGTGAACAGAAAACAGGGAAAGAATCAAGAACTATTTACAGAAAGCAGACCCAATAAAACCCACAGTTTCGTCTACCATTCAGCAGCTTACACACTGATAACATGCATTCGACAATGCGAGATGCGAACAGTACAAGCAAACTATATCTATTTTGTGTTGTGAATTCCATTAGTGTTCTTCATAAGATCTCAGAAGTGGGATAAACCCACTCGAATGAATCTATTGAGGGGAAACTCCACCGCTTTATTTTGCTATTCATCTCATTCTTCTTGGCCTCATGAGATTACTACGAAAACCGAACTCATGGAGTATTCTCTAAACAGATTCACTATTATGACTCTCCACTGGAATGTATAATGATAGAGATGTTCAGGCATTGGTTCCGGGTCCAATGCGTGCAATGTTTTTTATCTATGTAACGAGAAGATTTCGATATCTTACAATGTCTTGTTGATATAAACGATTGCAATCTTTGCTGGTATAAAGGGTTTATATATGGTATAAAGTCAGTGCCATGAAAACCAGTTGCTGTGCCAACTGAGGCAATTGCCCCTTTAGCGGGTCTCCAATTTGGAAAACAAAAAACTTTGTTGGATATGTAAGCTTCAAGATGATTCTAAAAGTATAGACCCAATAAAGAAACTGATTAAAAAAATTAAAAAAAGACATCGTATTTGTATCGTTCTTTCTATCGACCATTCTATCTGCAATAAGAACAAAGAAATAAAGCAGAACTCTACTTTGACTGCTAGAATAATGGGAAGCACGCTCTGCCCTGTGGTTATCAAGAAAAAGCAACTGCTATGGATTGCTATGGAAACATGAAGAGAAGCTACCCTTCAGATATTGTCGAATATCTATACTTATTATTGCGAGACGTGGACGCACAAAGCATTTTGATAACATGCTCTTTGTTCTTACTTTCTCTGATCATATTTCATCAGATATTCTTACAAACAAATGGTCTTGGTCAATGTGTTCCTCCTCCGTTGGTAGATATACTGGCTGAGGAATAGCGGAAAGGTTACGGTGACTCAGGTCGTTTTTCTTATTGCTGCCGCCCCACGGTCTCACTCCCACGTTGGTGCCCATTGAATTTCCTACCATCTCCAGTAGATCAAGTCCAACCTCGTTGAAATCCTCTGAGTCCAGACAGCCTCCTACCTTAAAGCCAGTCCACACTGTGCGACTGGGGGGGGGGGAGGGCTTTGCGATCCGGTACCTCCAGTCTCAGACTGGAGGTACCAGCTTGGCGCATCGCATGTACCTCCGATCACAAGGTATTATCGATCCTGTGTATGGACTACACCCCACCCCCCTTGCAACTGGAGTGCTTGCGTTTTTAGGTACATCGGTACGTCCAGTCTCAGACTGGGCGTACCAAATATCAAACATGTTTGATGTTTAAAAACGCTTGCGATGCGGGATACATGAGGTGCCGGACATTCTCAGACATTCTCAGACTAGAGGCAAAGTTGCAGTCTGCAGAATTATCTTCAGCCACGTTGCGATCCTGAAGGTACGCCCAGTCTGAGGCTGGGCGCAGTGGAGACCGGGCTTCAGATGCCCCACCTCCGTCTTCTTCAACCTGACCTTTCCAACAACCTGTCGTTTGACTCCAATCACTGCATTGGTACCACAAGTTTACTTCCACTGAACAAGTAGTTAGAAATTATCACGTTGAATATCGTATATACTATATATACAAGAGAATAGAAATCCTAATAGTATTACTATAATTAGACATTGTTTCTTTGTTACGAACACATTTTAAATATGACTATGCCTGAGAAGGGCATGCCCATGGTTTCAGATTTAAGTTGGTTTTGTGGTAGGCAATATTAAAAGAGAATAGCATCTTTAGTAGGGGGCGCTTTTTGTAGTGATTGCATGAGACCATATTCCTGGTTATGGGCTCCATTATAATTGATATAAACGACCAATCACACTTCTCGCTAATGGCTATTTATAGCCTGGCAGCTCCTCTGTCTACGCCTACCATACGTCCCCAGTGTTATCCCTAAGCAATATAAATTGTGATTGTGTTTCAGGGTCTAAGTGCGTGTTATGAAATGTGCCCCAAGTGACTGAACCCCCTTTTAATAGTGTGGTCTTGAACAGCGTATCATCCTTCGTTTTACAATATATTCACTGTTTCCTAAGATACTCACCACACATTTCTAAAATCAAACTGAAGAATGACTGTAATTCGTTTCCACTACATTATACAATCATAAATGTTGGCAACTTGTGTAATTTAGATTGATTATCATTGCCATGTGGTGGGAAAATAATAGATAGTATTTAGCGCTGATGAGAGGGAACTATTTTGTGTGTCAAGCTGAAGTCATCAGAATAGCTAAAGTCATCAATATTTTATCAACTGATCTGCATGTCATATAGGTAACTTTTAAAGCCAGTAAAGCGAAATACTTGGGTATCTTCAATGGACATCTTCCATATCGTTAATTCTTGGGAGCTCTGTCCTTCGGGATAGATGTTTTACACTTTCATGTAAAAAAGCAAAAGTCCCCGCCGCATTCTTGCCATTTTATACACAATCCATCAAGATACAAACTACTACAATCTATCTTAGTTTAATACCCATCACATCACAACTGCAACCATTGGAGGGCTATAATATCAAGTCACGATTCATAAATCTAGTATCTAATTGTACAAGAGGTTTGCGCTTTGAGAGGAACTTTACAATTTCTCCTCCCCATCAGAGTTAACTGACTTTGACATAACGAGGCAATAAATTGTTTCCCAGAGGCTCCACTTTGGCAGATGCAAAGCATTTCATTCCGCTTTTTTTTAAATTTTAGTGTAACAAAATCGTTTTATACATCAGGAAAACGGAGGTTAAAGGTTTTAGGTTCGCTGTTCTCCCTCGTTATAAACATTTCCATGAACAATTCACTATCAATTTATAATTGTGTTCAATAAAAGTAAATTTGGAAAAAGTGAACTGCATTCAAGTGGTCAAGGGAAACATTGAAATAAGTCCCAGGATATCAGACACTGGTGATACAAGTTAGTATCAAAACCACATATCACAAACGATAACGTGCTACATCGATTGGTTACTCTCGTAGTCCTCTATTTTTGCTTTATCTAAATAGCTTTACATAGAGTCTTTGTACTTGTCGAAACAAGTCAGTAGAATACATGCTGAGAGATGCATTCCCCTGTAATATGGATAAATATCAAAGGGAATTGTATAACTATGTTTTTACTAGCCTATCTTAAGCCATTCTGCTCTAGCTTTTATCCAATAGGAAAGTCACCTCTCTCACACCCATACCCTCATACACACCACTACTTCCGCCCTCCTCATTCCACCCGCCGCCATCATTCAAACCACTCATATAATTTTTTTCCCATCCCACCCACACCTTTTTTTTCATCCCATTTTACAATATAATATATATCATTCACTTATCCATGTATATATATTTTATCAACCTATATAGAATAAATTTCTGATAATAAATATTTTATTCACCAAGCTCCTGTCTCTTGCCCTCACTTATTACCTAGGTTAAGTGGCAGTGGAGAAAAGAATCTGTTTTAACTACATACTTCCACCTCTTGCTGACATAGACCACTTTCAAGGACTGATTTCTTAGTTTTGACATTACAGAAGAATTATGAATATAGCTTAAAACCTAGCCTTAACTTGCTGGTCATTACAAATCAACCTATAAATGACGAGAAGAAGTATCACGGACTCCTAAAGGTTAGTATCCGACTCAGGGCACACAAAGCAACGATCTTGTATTACGCTGCTTAAATGAGTTCATAAAAACACACCGCCGCATGCAAGAAAAAAGTCAATGACTGACCTTGTTCTTGAAGAGAACAGTTCAAAAGGTAACCCCAAAGAGGTGCCCTGACAAATGACTCCCTGTCACAATATAACTCAGTCACAGAAAAGAATTATTCTCCGGCAGGATTCTCGGTAACTGGTAGTGGCAGGTGCAACTGCCAAGGTGATGGCTACAGCCAAAAGCAATACTAACAGATGAGAATGGTGGAGAGGCGCTTTTTACCACCACCCTGGTTCTTATGGAAATGCATTGTAAATTCCTTTTAACGGATATGCCTGAGCATACTAAAGGGCAAAAAACATTAACGCATTGTCTCAAAGGGTCAGCCTAGGTTCTTAAATGAATGCCATATTGATAAAAAAATAATGATAATCTGCCAATTCAAAACACATCAAAGATACTGTACTACCATAATATGTAACATTTATATTACATCACTTCATTAAAATGTTGCCAGAACTTAAAAACACTGCCTTTGCATATTGGCTATATATTTGCAATTACAATCATTTAAGAAATGATTGCATAAACCTTTGATTGGCAGAATTGTAGGTGCGATGTCACCATTAAAACAGTAATTTTAATATTTCAGTAGCATGTTTCGAATACGTCTTACTTAAGACTTATACATTGGCATCAGGAAAAAATTTGTCTGAAGTTAGCTTCTCTATTTGGTCTTTGGTGCCTATAGGATCTATCCTAACTTGTGGCTGGGGTATTGTGACTGGAAAGGGGGTTAAATGACCCGGGAAATATGTTTTGCTTTGACCAATATTCGGTAAGAATTATGTCCTTTTATTCAGCCAAGCTCCAGACTGTGACACACATCATAAGTCGCCTTTTCCACTTCTGCTATTTTCCCTTTTGCAAGCAGCTACAACATCCTAGCTTGCATTGTATCCAATCATAGGGGTAATTTCTAATGGGAAGAATTACAAAGGGTACCTAGCATCAATGGAAGCTACACCATTTTTTTCCAAGAGAACTATTGGGCATTGCGGTTGAGAAGAAAGTTATATATTGGATACAACCTTTTCCCCTTAGACCCTAAGTTATGTGGTGACGGTATCTTGAGAAATCTATAGAGCGAAATGCAGCTGTTAAAAGTCCCTTGTTCTATTGTATAATCAAAGTGAATCTACACATCCAGAGTGGTGAAACTAGATCTATTTGCGGTCTGCCTCCATTCTTCGGTTGTCTCTAATAAACGCCTCTGCTTGCTTCTCAGACGTCGTTCTTTTGTCTGATGGTGTGATCCCCTCGGGTGCATTTCATATGAGCACCTCACCCCCGTGTTGTGGAGAGGAGGACGGAGGTATCCGGAGAAAGAGGATACAGAGCGTAGAAGTGCGAGAAACATTAGAGGATTCCTGTCAATAGCGTGAATATTTCACGATGCTCAGTTTCTCTTGCTCCATGGGATTGGTTTTGCAGGCGTCCCCTAGCTCGTTTATCTTGATGGAGAGACTCATTTCTGCCCGACGGGTATTCCCTACCTCCCCCTCCTCCCTGTCCCCGCTACACCTTTAAAAAATGAATAGGCCTTCTTGTGTCTCTCTGCACAGCCTTTTAGGCTTTGATGAAAACCCCATTAGAAGTGGAAAAAGAAACAGGAACCCGGGCTTCGCGTTCTGTGTGTATTTCCAGCTTTTAGCTATTCTGCTGCATGCTACATTTCTAGTCATTAACGTCTCTGCAGAGTGTGCCTCAGAGGAAGGAGGTTAACTTTTGACATGGGAGTGTTCGAATCTGACGGCCATACCGTCACCTTTCCTTGGTCTGTACACTCTAGTCGTTAAGGAAACTGCCACCTGTCAATAAATGATTGCACTCAGCATAATTTGTCTTATTCAGCAAAGAGGCATTAGAATCTTCCAGAATAAGGGACCTCTCAGAGAATTATCTCATTCAAAATAAGACAACCAATGCACTTCGCCCCCGAAAAGTGCATGAAAATCCTGAGATGCAAATACAGTCCCTTCGATACAACGGTATTGTAACGCAGGAATGAGAAATGAGAATATGACAGTAATAGAATTATAATTTTACCCCCTTTCCCCGAATCATACCAGCCCTACTCTTTCATTCCATTATGCTTATCATCACTACCATCTTATTCAATACAAAGGTCTCCTTTTATTAAAGACGGTTTTTCTACTTTATAATGCTTTCTTAGGCAACAATCCATTGTGAATTGCCGTTCTGATGAAAATAACCAAACTCACAAAGAATTTCCGTCTTGAAGAAGAGACACCTTCCTTTGCAGTGTCCTCGTTATGCTAGAAGAATTTCGATCCTGTTGAGTTGTCTTAGGCATCATAAGGTGGAAAGAAGGTCCAGTTCCATTGGGATCCATCATGGATAATATTCTTTGTGGTTTTAATATTCTAAGGGAAGGTTACTAATTGTGGTGATGCTGATCAGCCCCTAATGGGCTGAGATACGTAGGTTAAAACCTCCACATTCAAACAAAAGTACGGGTCACGTATTGAATGAACAGAGATTGACTGTGATTTGATAAACAATTGACATGGTGTGGTACGGCAGTGGAAGAGGCTTTGGTAATGCAATTGCTTTGCATTAGATTCCTGGAGATTATCATTCTGTGTCAACCAACTTTGTAGTATGACGGGACCGTGGTTTGAGTCTGTATATGAAATCCAATACCATGGTTACTGGATGTAAGTAACATTGATGTAGGAGGAACTATCAATATTGTGGCACAGCTAGCTACTAATTTATATGATAACAAGTAATGGTATCTATGATATCAATGGCGGCAGGTATCATTTCAAGTACATACCATTAGAGTCGTAGAAGGTTCCATAATGATTCAAAGAGTTGGTTGTAATGTTATTTGACGATTAAATGCTCAGTATTAGCAGAAGAACGGCCTTGGCCGAACCCAGAAATTACATGTAAAATGTTATACTCAATAAAAGAGATAAAAAACAAAAACCGCCCGTTACTTTTCGCCATCACATCAAAATAGCCTATGCTAATACTGCATTTTCAGATTCTATGTATGTCCTTGTTGGAATGGTCCAAGGAAGAACGCCCAAATAGGATTGTATCAATTCCCTTTACTTGAATTAAGAAAAAAAAGATATGTTACTAGGCATCTATGTATCTAAAAGTTCCAAATGTTACTGCACTTGGCAATTTAAGTCATAGTACATATAAAATGACCATATTAAGTGTGGTGTGATTGTGATATGTTTACATTAGACACGTGTGAATCGGAGTTGAGATTTTGCTGATATTAGGGGCATAATAGGACGTAATATGTCTGAGACACCATATACGATTAGGTACAATATAATATGATGACAGCCAAGGGCTAAGCACTTCGCGAAGAAGATGGAAGGTTTCCCACACGTTGCGCAGAGAGAATGATGTGGAGATGGAATGAATTCCAAGGGACGTTATCTTACCACCGATAATCCGTTATAAGCTTGCATCAGCTACCCTCTCACAACATGCACACATGAGACACCCTGCGATATGGTTTGGTGTTAATTACTAGGTGAGACGGCGGGATGTTAATTACAGACTGAGACGCAAGCCGAGAGGGATGGGTTAATTAGAGCCTGATATGGCGAGGTGAGCTTGGGCCTCCCTGCTCTTCTCCCTCCTCCCCAGTCTCTCTCCGCCCGTGTGCCGGCCCTCCCACCGCCCCTTGGCCGGTACATCGTGGCTCAAGCCCTGGGAGATTACCGTCATGTGAAGAGGACGCCTACATCCATATTTAACACCGTCCTGCCTGAGAGCCAGATTAGACACCACTCTACTGCCCCCCCCCCCCTCCCGATTCATACACCTCTCCACCAAGTGTCTGTACCTTCACTGTCGGCGATGTTGCGAGGATGGAAAGGTGGTAGTGCATGTATCTGCTACATATAAAGAAGAGATATCACTTGGTTATGTGGTTGTATTATGCATATCTATTTCCCATCCGTTGCGTTTATGTTGCCACCATGACTTGGGAAATTAGTAGTTATAGGTCACAGCAACAAACTTGCGATAGGGTCTGCGATTAACTGGGGAAGGAGAATAAGGAAAATGGTAATTGTACAATTGTGCGGCAATTAAGCCTTTCTATGTATTTCTAGTGGTTTTCATCAGTGTTATTTTGATGACGTTGCGTACTAAATGATAATGTTCTAAGGTATTTGCCGCATGGCATCTCATTAGATCCCTCTTCTTTGGACAGATCTTCTTGGATAGATCACCTTTTGACACCCCCAGCCACTCGCCAATACATATCAAGAAAAAAGAAAAGTATTCCACTCCCCCAGATATCTATTCTAATCGCTTGCGAATCGGTAACAGGAATCACCTTATGATTTACTCGACGTAGGCTATTTTTCCCAAGACTATTACCATTTATTCCTAGAACTCGAACAGAATAATAAAGTAGTTCGCAGTAACAATTAATAAGAAATGATCAAATTACATCAATATACGAACGAGTTATTGCCTATTTCATCACATTCATCACGTATCCAATCTCATATCGTGTCAAAAACTATGAGCAAAATCAGACTTGATCTGATTTTGTTTTCATCACGAATATCATTTATGGTTAATAAACAAATCTTCAAATAAAAGTGTTCACTTGTAAGGGTCCGAGTGTAAAAGCAGTCCCTGGCCAAACTCGGAGGCTTTATTGAACTCAGTTTTCAATAACCAAAAGAAAATCACAGTCTTCCTAAGGAGATGTGCACTAGGAAGAAACTCACTGTATGAGAAATGTCAAGAAAAGTGTGGTTACATATAAAATTGAATATATCCAAACCAATACCTAAAAAGTACACCATTGCACATCCACCTGTCATGACACATATCACCACTAGCGGCGTATAGTCTGCATGCACGCCGATAAGAGCCACCGGAAGTGCCCCCGTTTCCGGCCGAATCCCAGGAGCCACTAGGGTGCGCACCAATCGTTCTGTGACAGGCCTTGTGCGCATGCCCAGAAGGCGTGGCCAGTGAGCGAGGTTAGGAGGTGGGTGTCCTAGGCGACAAATCTGTGTTAACGTGACGGCTCTGAGTTTCGGTAACTGTGACAGGGCCCCCGCCGGCAAGACGTAGAACCACAACTTAAATCATGATTTTTGGTCGGTTAGTGGATTGCCGCTGGAAATACTAATGGAAAATGTACGGTAATATGACATTAACTTTATGATCTAATGTAAGTGTTGCCGTGTATTTGCTAGGGGTCAATTTAGGGAGTTCAGTTCATGGCCTTTTAAATTGAAACATCGAGTTTTACATATTGATATGAGTGTATTAGTCATTGATCTACATGTATGAGTATTATAGACAATGTTGGAAATATCATTCGAATGAAAACAAAAAATAAGCAAATATTCAAGAGCAAATTGCCAACGTTGCTGCTATCCATTGATAAGAAGGATAGATCTGGATTACTAGTAAAGAAATACATATTATTTTCTGAATGTAACCTAGAAATTGATTATGATGTAAATATTATCAACGAGTCTTCCGATCGTTGCTACGATAACACAAATACCAGATAAACATTCTCCGCTCTTCACAAGGGCGTCCCCCCCCCTAACCTATTATCTCGCCTTATCATAGCCTTATCGATCTGTGCCCGTGGATATTTTGCTTTAAAAAGCATCTCAGTGCCCTCTGTTGTGGTTGTAAGAACAACAGCAAGGTAGATAATGCCCTTCCAATGCCTTTCTACGAAAACAATTGATGTCGTGAAAGTGGCTTTGCCCGTCAGCCATCTTGGTTTTCGTATTAGGTGTGACACTCACACCTATACAAACACACATGGAACACGCTCCAAGTTGGCCTACTTTTTCCATGTGGAGTTCAGTTTATGTTTCTGATCTGCCACTTTTTTTAAATTTTCGTTTGTCGGCAGGGTCGGGTAAATCGCTTCACGATGGCTGAACACAGATTCTCATTATGCACAACATCTATTCGAGAGATGACTATATCTGCAGTACCTACTGACATTTTACGAAAATAAAAAATCTGACATATTCTCTATTTAATACTCTAATCCCTGATTATAGCACTTTATCAACTTTTAAAGTATTCATATCTTTTCTTTCGGTAAGTCCGTATAAAAAACACAGTTAGACGTTTCTTCGTGCGACCACAATGAAAAGTCACACCAGAAAATACGAGGGCAAAAGATATTTTTCTACAGTATGAAAATACACAGAGCCATTAATAGCCGAATTTTCACTTATCGACCCTTGGTATCAATGAATCTATCGTCGTTTTTCCCCGTTTCCATCAGGATTCGGTAAGGTGAAATGGAAAAAGAGAATTTTATTTTGACAAAATGGAAATGGAAAAAACAAATTGATTTTTACATGGATGAATTGAGTCCAGGGTTCAAAAATCGTTCGATGACGAACACGAAAAAGAATTCACCACAGAAATTCACCACCGATAACCAGATCGCTGATCTTGTGTACCGACTTTTAGCACCCGCACCACCCTACATTTCATTTCAATATTTATAGAATCGCTGAGAATACTGGCGAGAAGTGGAAATAACACATATTTCCCTCCTACAATGACACCATATTGTGATACCCTCTACCTTAGAAATATTTATACCAACTTAATATCTATACAGTTTTACTGTTAGTTATCCCTCCGAATAATAAATGTTTTGCTGGATTTGATAAAAACGTATAAGTACACTAATTCTCCTTGGAAGCCTCTACCATGCTCGACACCAAATGAATATCCCTTCACGACTCTAACCACCCAAGTGTACTGCACCAGCACAAGGAGGTGCTGAAGCCGGTAAATTCTCACAGGTCTAGTGGTGGCGGTGGGTGTAGTGGAGGGGGCGGGCGTATGGGTAAGAGGGGTGGGTAAGACATCAGATCAAAGTCCTCAGGACCAGCTGTGACTGGCTATATGTCTCTGACGTGGGTAGGATACCAGTCCGTGTGACTTCACTGAAAGTCCAGATGCCTCCCACTTGGGTCCGGACTAGAAGGACCCATGGGAAATAGGCTTCAAATGTAGCTGACGACTAATTGAAAAAAATGTTTTAAACAAATATCCCTTTCTTTGTTCACTTTTAATGATGTTAAGCCGGCAAAGCTATAGACGAATACAAAATCACCTATTTGTAATTTATCAAAAAAACATCCTGTATGGATGAATAGAAACATGATATTATATTGTATAGGAATACATCCTAAGGGAATACAAGCCTCCGCTGGGAAAGAATAAACGATCGCGGTTTCAAAAATGCTAAATATATGTATACGTTTTACAAGTCCGGTTTCCGGTTTACGACAGCGATATCTTCATATATTTTGTCATATATGAATTAAAGACCTCCCAAAAGAAGGGATCATCCATTCAACCGTAAATGGCTTGTTCAGAATATAACAACATACTAGGTATCTTCTACAACAAAGGTGAAAAATTAATTGCCCAGAATATGCAAAGTTTGTTCAGTTCAATTCCACCTCTGTGAGTGTCATTAGACCACAGCGTCAGTCCCAACTGCTCTCTCTCTCTCTCTCTCTCTCTCTCTCTCTCTCTCTCTCTCTCTCTCTCTCGCTCCTTATCAGGGATCCGAACAAGAGATTCAGAGCCGACGATTAAAACGCATCCTTCCCACTCCACCAGCAGGGTTGACAATGCACACACACACGAACACCAGGAGGACGGGGTGGTAGGAAGATGGCGAGGGGCTGGAGATGGGCATTGATTATTCATGCCTTGCCAGACGATGCCCTGGTCGCCACTTTGATCCTTGTTTTCTCTTTCCCTCAGAGCAGGAGTAGGTGTGTGATGAGTGAGGGTGGGGGGTGGACATGTGACAGGCACATCGGGCGGCCACAGTACCCGTGGGAAAATCAGCTCTAATCCACGCCTGGAAACACTAGGAAAGGCGGGTAAGGATGAGGACAAGAGCGTGTGCCAGGTTGATGCTCTTGACAGGCATAACGCAAGTGGGAAGTTTGATGCGCGAGCAATGGTTCTACAGATGTTCCCCTCTGCATGTTATTGTGGGGGGTCCGTTTCAATCGCAAAACAATTCTGTGGATTTCTATCAAACGCCCTATATTGTAAAATATAAACGCCTATACAATATCAGATGCGAAGCAATTTGAAATATTTGGCAAGTTAAAAGATTAGTTAATCCTACATGATATTTGTAAGTGCATTTTTAGATGTATTATCTTTAAACATGCACTTTCAAATGTAAGTCAATTCATCTAGGATAAAAGCAGATCCTGTTTAGAGTCATGTAATATCGGTGCACCGTTTGAGAGGATTAGTCAAAGTAACCCCATCTTCGATTCTTCAATTTTAGTAATGCTTTTATGTTAATAAGAATATCTTGCAATCAAGTTTATAAGACATGGAGACGTTATTTAAATGACCAATGAGGCCATTAAAAGTACAAAAATATGGTAAAACAGTAAGAAACATTGTTTGCCTGTGATTATTGCTACATTAAAAATAAGTTCACAATGGATGACAAGTCACATTTTACAAGAATATCACTTCTTAGAAAACCTGCGCCCAACAGTAAAGGGCGCTCGCTGCCATAAGCCAAGCAAAACTCCCATTCCATTGTGATTATCATTCCTGGAAGGGGCTCATCGTACAATGCTTATGTTCAAATATATCTGAATTGAAAATCTTCTCAACCACCTGCTCCCATTTCCCTCTGTAATCCCCTCAAATGCCAACATCCTTTCCACGCCCTCTGTTCTTAAAGTGCACCTCACCTTATACGTGAATAAGGACAGGGGAGACGTTTTCCTGTACATGTGTATGTAGTCTCAAAGACGAGTATATTCCGGTTGTCTTAAAATGAGCAGGTGGGTGTACTAAGGAGTTCTACATAGGGGTCATTCACTCGATTAACCGAGCTGTATTACAAGATGAGACAGTCTACGGTTTATTCTTTGCGGCGCTGGACCATGAGTGGTAGAGATTAGGTTAAAAGACAGTGGTGCACTCTGTAGCCTGATCCTTTGGTAAATTTCATGGAGATAACAAAAGATGATAAAGGAGTCATTCAAGTTCAAGCTTTAAGGAACTGTAATATCAATCAAGAATCTCTATCCTCATTTATTTCCATTACTTTATTATTGTTTCTGCTTAACCCATACAGTATCATCACCTGCCGCAGTAATAAATAGAAATTCTTTTACTATGACTATCATGTGTATGGACCTGTGTGACATACAGGTGATATGAGGCTATAAAACTAACTTCGCAAATCTTCCTAAAGGCTTTAGCTTTGATAGACCATAACCTTATAATGTTCCTATCCCCCATAGGTCATCCTTTTATAGCGTGCATCGGCTAGTTTTCTAGACATACAAAATGACCTATTTGTAATAACTACGTCAAACGTATTATAATCTTTAGATAGCAGATCATTCAGCGAGGAAATCCGAGGGGAATACTTCAGTGAAATAACTTTAAAACCTAACTGTTCAATAAAAATGTCATTCATCCATTTGCGAGTTCTTTTTTGCTAATTAAAAATGAACCGTTTATTGCTCGTGGATCTCATTAGGTCGTGACACTGTCTCATTCGATTAATTTTACAATCGATAACATTAGTCATTAGATTGTCGGTCATGGGAATCGACCGTTAATGGCTTTTATACCGTTAGCGATCAGGTTATGTATGATGGCGCAATTTTATATAGCACTGTTACAAGAGAATGATATTTATTGACCTCGGAAAGCAACCGATCTATTCAAGCAGTGACCTGTGATCAAAGTGATATCAACAATAGGGTTTACTAGGTCTTTTTGTGTGGTTCCGACCTTATTCTAAATACATAGAATATGAACATATCGAGTGTCTATAAAACTATACTCATTTTCAAGTGTTTCTTTTATATTAGATTTATTTATCAATTATCTCAAATTCACTTCATTTAGTACTAATCAATTATGCATAAAAGCATCCTTTATCTCTCACTAGAGAAAAGCTGGAAAGGGTTTAGGTTTCCCCTGGGAATGTCTTCACGCATGATAAGTGCTTGATTAATGTTTTTAAAGCATCACGTACACAATATCCCACACTATAGCTTACATTTCCTTCCCTTGAGACAACTCGGTTCCACCCTCAGTTATGGGGCCTGCATACTTGGGATGAAACGATATTGATTACGCGAATGCAGATACCGTTTCCACACAGGGGTAAAAAGCGATGAGATAATTTGTCCTTTTTGTCATCTCCCCTCTTCCCTTCATCCATCCCCGTGTTTCTTGTCAGTGGGGCTCGGTGCGTCTAGGAGCGCCTCCAATGGCTCCGTGAGGACCACTGAGTTAATCGAGAGATGCTCAGGGGAAGTGGCTCGCCCCTGTATCTGCCCGACCCTGTCTGGAGTGCGAACATTAGCATAATTACCTTGTTACTCACGTTTGCAGGCTCCCCTGCTAGGCTCTTGTCCTCTATAAGCGGAACTTGAAGTTTTCACGCCACCTTACTTTAAACTTTCTATATATTCGTTCCTTTATCTCCCTTACAATTTAGGCCACTATCTCTTCTTGCTCCATGCCTCTGTTCAGGTTTATCCTTTCCTTACTATATACTCTGAGTTTATCACATAGCCAAGCCATAAGAGTACAATCGTGCAGGAAGCTTTTTTCATCCACACTGTCTGTTCTGTTATAAATCCATCCCTGCCGTACACTATTTTACTGACCCTTCTATGGATGGCGGCGGCTAAAGGAGGTGTTGTATGGATCTGTTTTTGCAGATTGCTAGGACACACCTCTGTGTTACACTCTTTTACAATGATTATTATCTCAATAATCCGATCTCTACCGTAATATGGGTCAGTTTGGTGCACATAAACTAATTCTCGCTGAACCCCTTCTTTTCTTTCCCATCACTCGTATCTTAATTCTATATTCTATTCCTTCACCACACAACAGATAGAAATGAAACGCCTAAAGAAAAAGATAAATAAGAGTATGCATGTCGCAAAAAGAAACACATAGAGCAAATTTTAGAGATTAATAAGGATAACCCGAACAAATACTGGAGAGGCATTAACAACTTGATGAGCCCAAAAGACTTACAAAAGGACACAATATGCTTCAGTGTGGACGGTACCGTTCTCCCAATTGAGGAATGCGCTACGCATATAAATAAATATTTTTGTAATATAGGAAATAATTTAAATGTGAATTTAGGCAGTGACTGCATGTTATCATTTTTAACAGAGTAAATAAACACGGATTTGAAATAAATGCAAATGAAATTACTGTGACGAAAGTAGTGAAGTTGCTTCGTAAAATAGACATAGAAAAATCATCAGGTATCACAGATATCAAATGCGAGTTACTGAAAAATATGCTAATTAGATGCGCAAACTTATTTACACAACTCTTGCTTAAGTCTATCCAAACAAACATTTTCCCTAAACAATGGAAAACCGGACGAATAGCTCCGCTACCAAAACAGGGCGATTTGACCCAAGTGAATAATTGGAGGCCTGTATGCATATTACCGATACCAGGGAAAATCCTCGAAAGAATTATACACAAGCAACTTTATGAGTTTTTAGAAGAGAAGGATTATTTTTATAAAAAACAGTTTGGTTTTAGAAAACTCAGGGGTACTGGTTGCGCTGTTCTAAATCTGGTGATGAACTTATCCGAAAATGATAATGATCAGTATTTATCCACTGCCTTATATGTAGACATCACCAAGGCGTTTGACTGCGTCGACCATAGATTACTAATACACCATCTATCTGAAGCGGGGATAGGATCAAGTTTTATAACATGGATAGAATCCTACTTAGAGGGAAGGTATTGCTATACTAGATATGGAAATTACAACTCGTCCAATGAATCCATTAATTGTGGTGTGCCGCAGGGTTCCATACTGGGCCCGCTGCTATTTTTGATATACATAAACGAATTACCCAGTTGTATTTCATGTGAAACAATCATAATGTACGCAGATGATCTTGTGGTGATTTCCAGAGCAAAATGCCTAAGAGAGTTAGAAGCGATAACTCAGTCGAACTGCGATAGACTGTCGAACTGGTATGCATCAAATAGGTTAAGTATAAATATTAAAAAGACCAGAATAGTATATCATGGAAACCAAAGAAAAATAAAACCAGAAAACAGAAGACCGATCCACATGAGAGGGGAGGAAATTGCAGTGAGCAACGATATGAATTATCTAGGAGCAATAGTGGATAGCGATTTAAAATTTGATAAGCATGGAGCTAAACTAATGAAAACATTGTCTGACAAAGGGTACCTTTTTCGAAGAATAAGGAAATATGTCAGCAAGTATACTGCCATAAAGATTAACAAAACATGCATCCTACCCCTCATGGACTATTGTTCCTTCTTGTTGGAAGGCTCTAGAAAATCAACCATAGATAAGCTGAATAAGGGTTTAAATAGAAACTTAAGAATCGTATTACGTAATGAAGCGTTTGGCGATGACAGACCAATCAAGACTAAGGAATTGCTAACCAAGTGCGAAGTACCCGATCCCGACGAGAGAAGGAAAATACTTTTACTAGGATTAATAAGAAGCTTAAACACTTTGAAGCAAATAAAGAAGAAACCAGAGTTAATACCTGAAATAGAAAGACAAACTAGATCCCAGAATAAAGATAACTTACACCAGCCGTTTCCTCACAAAGAAAAACTTCGTAAGTCGTCCGGATACAAGGGTATCAGTATTTGGAACGCACTTCCAGGATGCATACAAAAAACAGAATCAAAAGAGGTGTTTAAAAAAGGAGTACTGAATGAAATAAGAAAATGATAATGAATGTTGATAGGCGGAGCATACGTATAGTGTTGAAAGCCACGAAATGGAAAATGTTTAATGGCAGTGTATCATTTCACTAATTGTAAGTGTTTTTCCTCATCATACTGTAAGTAGCAAACCCTGCGGGGACTTTGAGAATGTAAAAACGTTTATTGTAACTGTTGCGCACATGTTCTGTTGCTTGGAAGAACGATAATGTATTATCGAAGGCAATAAAAACCTTTTTAAAAAAAACAAAAAAAACATGACATTCTATGAAACTGAACATTCTGAAAAGGCTATCATGCAGCAATTTCCATTCATAGCTGTATCGTAGCAATATTAATTTCTAAATATGCAGCACACTATAATATAATTATCTGTATAAAAATATGGACTTTATGGGATATGGCGAAACATGTAACCTTATCAGATAACCATACCAATCCAATGGTATGTTAGTAGAGATGGATTATACCATCTTTAGGCAGACAGACCTACCAAAACTGGAGGTGGCGTTTGTGTTATTGTCAAGAACAAGTGAGTACCTCATTGTCAACTGTTGAAAGATGAAACGTACTCCAATGAAAATCATGACGTAATAGTATTAAGTGTAAGAAAAGAAAATAACAAGAAACTGTTAGTAATCTTCTATCATAAACCACCTCGCACAAATGTAGAAAACTTTCTAAATTCTATGCAACATATATTGAACTCCTGTAACTATAAATATTATGAAAAGTGGCTTCTTGGGGACGACAATATAATCAGAAAACTACATAATTCGAAAGAAAGGGAACTTTTAAGGGAATTTTGCAGGGAAAACAGTTTGAAGAATTATATTGCCTGGATCACATTCTTAGTGACTAGGTTAATACACACAGCCCTATGGTAGATACTCATTTAATTAGCGACCATTTAGCTATAACAATTGAAAGGAAGAAAATAAGCTGTCGTAATGAACACACTAAATTTACAGGAAGAAGTTACAGAAAATATAGTGTTACTGAACTCAATGACAGCCTAAATAAAGTAGACTGGTCAGAATTTTATAGAAGTGAAAACCCAAATTTTCAATGGGACTTTATAGAAAAGGCATTAGAATCTTACTTGGACATAAAATGCCAGATTAAGGAGACGACGTATAATAAAGCTAAAAACAATTGGATCACAGACTACGTAAAGGATCTCTTTGTGGAAAGAAAGGAACTAACCGCCCTTTACAAAAAATGTGGCACACTTTTTCTCTTAGACCAACTCTGATTATTAAAAAGGAAGATTAGATCAGGAATCAAAGAAACCAAAAAATCATATTGGTCTGAAAAATTAGAAGAATAAGTAAACTGTCCTAGAAAATTCTGGAACAACATTAAAAATTTGTGTGAGCCGAAGTCTGATGTGATACTGACAAAGTGATATGACGAGCAAGAAGGTGAAATTGAAGGGGAGAAACTCCCCGGAAATGTCAGTAAGTTTTTCTGTAAAGTTGGTGATTTGTCGTCGAATTGGAAAAAAGACAATAATGATATCCTATTGGACAACAATTCCTCATATGAAAACTCAGAGCAAGGTCAAAACTTATACGAAACCGACGATCCAATTGTAGAGCTAGGAGAACTCTACAAATTAGTAAAAGATATTGATATATATAAAAGTAGCGGAATAAGAAATATAAACTCGAGAGTGCTAGAGGATGCTTTTTCTGTATATTAGACCAACTGCGGCATATGTTTCAAACTTCAATAGATAAATCTATTTTTCCTTCAAGTTGGGCCAAAGCGGACCAATACAAAAAAAATGGAAACTCGACTAATGTAAGTGACTGGCGACCAATATCCTTACTCCCTCTCTTGGGCAAACTTCTAGAAAAGCTGATTCACAAGAATATCTCCACCCATCTTGAAAGTCACAACCTGTTAAAGAATAACCCTACACGTACTGCCAATATGTAACTCCTACTTGTACCTAGGTATACACATAGACGAGACCCTAAGCTGACAAAAAAGTATCAATGTAACATTGAAAAAGGTTAACACTAGACTATTCAAACTAGCACGGGTACGCAAATTTATTAATGAATCAACTAATATAAAGATATACAACAGCCTAATTGCCCCGATTTTTGACCACTCAAGTTATTATATTAGAAAGTGCCAACTCGTCCATGAGAGCAAAACTAGAAATTACATGAAATTATTATACATGAGACGATATGCTAAAGATATCAGCGTGATATCCGAAAACCAGAATACAAAAGAGCGAGATGTTAGGTTAAAAAGACTAAGAACTTCTTTCTTTAGGAAAAGTCCAGTATCCACGGGTATGTTACTGTGGAATGACCTGTCGGTAGATATATACGAAATGGTAGTCTGAACGAGTTTAAAAAATATATTAAGATAAAGCATTACGTCTTGCATGTTTACTTCGCTTCCCAGGTTCTGCTGAATCGGGTAAACGAAAGAAATTGGTTTTGGTGGATTGGTCACTTATTATATCTCCTAATCCTATTTCGATCGTCAACTGTACATATTTGTTTTTTGGATGAGGAACTTTGCTGTCAAAAAATTTCATTTGTTAATCTAAGAGTTGGCCAGAATAACTGCTACGCAGAGGCCTAACTTATTGTACCCCTTTACAGTGCATACTAAACAACAACAACAAAAATTGGTTTGGCTACGTAACAGAATTTTCCCGGCGGAATACACAATGAGACATATTTGTCTGCTTAATGTTCTGTTCCCTGCTCACTACGATCCCCTCACTGCCTAGCTTTCCCTCCCAACACCTGCACCAGTCCCTCCGTTTCCAACCACTACCCCACCCTACCCCATGCCCCCCAGGCCTGACTTTAAAAATACCGGCACAAAGTACAAAACACACACCTGCCCAGGGCCGCTGGGGCTGGAGGTGATAGATGAATAGGTCGCCTCTATATTGGATCAGTGTGGGGGAAAGGGCATCCCAGCACGGTGGGGCCTGGTGTGCGGGTGGCGGCAGGGGACCACAGTTAGGGCACGCCTGGGCTGATTACCCGCCATCCACCGCGTGCCCAACGGGTAACCCGTGGCTGGATCTTTGCCCGGTCACGTGGCTGAATGTGCCCAGCGTAGACAATAGAAAGTATGAGCCTCTGACCCTTCCTGACCGCCCCCCACCATTTCTACTTTCCAGGCCTGGCGGTATGGTAGAAACCCTGTATTATCGCCCGTATCAGGTGGGAGGCGGTTGAGCTGGGCTTCGCTGTGGGCCACATCTATAAGGTCAAAGTCACGAACGATTCATATATTTTACAGTATGGTAGGTTTCTTGTGTTATCGCCCAGGATTGCCTGCATAGAGGTCCGAGCAAATATTGGTCATGGATAGGGGTCAGAGATGTAGACAAGTTATTTATATTTCATTGCTGGCAGAATGCCTAGGATTGCGGCCGACAAAAAACGCATTAGTGGAAACGCATCGTCGATGACCTATAGTCACTCCCCTAGAGATGTGTACCATACCATAGCATCGACGTAATCTCACTCTACCAACGGTTACTGTTTATAAAGAACCCCACTCGGGTTTCTTTTTCAGCGGCTGAATCTTCAGTGGCTGAAACCATATATATCTAGGCTTTAGAATAATATGACCATTAGCCCTGCCAAAATACCACTGGAGCAAAACAGTCCAGGTGTTTTGCCACGAGATGGAGGGCTTGTGTTAGGAAAAGAATACGCAACCCTTGGGATTTCGGAGAAGGCAAGGGTTAAAGCGTGCGGGAACCCGCATTAGCGGCGGTAACTACTGGGGTTTACCGCCCAGAGGGTTTAAATGTTGCTCCATTTCCCCATTTCCCCATAGCGAGGTATTGATTTGATTGTACCCTGGGGCCTGTTCCTAGAAGCACACTAGAGTATGTTCCTGGAGGTAAAGATTTAGGACATTGTTAGATAAACCAAAATGGATTTCATTTACGTTGTATATACGAGATTCAATAATCTGTACTACATCTTGTTCAGAGCATACTTTATTATGGGAAACCCTGAAGTCTATAGTCTATGAAAATCGGGAAGATTCTCAAAACTCATTTTAAAAATAGGCTCTCAATGTTGAAGACAGACTCCAGCGACAGCCATCTCTATTAACTCCATTAGGATACAATTCGGTCATTTTCATCTATGGTGCTTCAGACATCTTCTTGAGCCTGGGGGCCGATATATCAGAAATGATTCATGCTTATGATTGAGGAATGTTCGGATGATTGCTGTTTAAAGATTTAGAAACACATTTATCACAATCTTTTTATTTACCAAGTGATTCTCTTTCCTTTTCAATCGTATGGTATGACATTGTGATCTAGAAATGGTAAAATCAACCATGTTAAAAGATTTGTACTTCCGTGGTCTTCTTTTGCTGTCCCTTAGGCCCGGCGTCCACCTACTACGATATGGCACCGATATGGTCTACGATGCACCTCCCGATAAAAAATAAAAATCGCGTCGGAAGGTTACCTGATATCGATGCAGTTGACCACGTTTCTGCGATTAGACACCGATAAAAAACCCATACAACGCATTGTGGATTGGCTTGTCTAGACATATGTCTACAATTTTGCACCTTCCCGATATGGCACCAATTTTGACATTTTGTATCGGTGCCATATCGTGAGGTCTACGATTCTATCGTAGTAGGTGGACGCCGGGCCTAACACGAGTTTCACAAACTCAGTCATGGCGAAAGTGGGCAACGAACTATCACATTCGCTGTCGTGTTTTGGCGCCTTTCTCCATTGAAATAAATCATCAAGGTGATGAATATTTCTTACTTGATTCTTTAAATAATATTTTGCACGCCTTTTACATGAGGGACGATCCGTACCGCCAAATGGGCCTTCTGGTGTCCCGGATTATAATCCCCAATATCTACACATGACGTATGTTATGTAAACACGTACGCACATTTCAATAAAGAGTGAGATCATATCCCTTGCTGGGGCCGTATACAGGGGACACACCAAGCGAGTCAAGGCAGCGATCTTTGTAATCGCCAACACAAAATAGCATGTATGTGAAAAATTATTTTACAGTAATATCTCCTAGCCATAAGTTAGTGTCTCGGAAGCAAAAATAATGTGGAATATAGAATCATAGCAAACATATTCGCCATTTTGTGTTGGCGATTCCGGAAATCGCTACGTTTCTCGCTTGGTGTGTCTCCGACATAAGGCTCCGCCGTGTTGACCTCAGCTGTGCCTGGGTGGCGAGCGGGCGATAATAGGTGCAGATTAACCTTCTTTAAGGGCCGGGGTAAGTGGATTGTTTCGGGAGGTAGCTCGGGGTTCGGGGGTGGTGCCTGGCAGGGATCCAACGAGCATGAATGGCCTGCGGGGATGGGGTGCGTGGACCCCTCCCCTCCCCCCAAATACAGTCACACACACACACAAAACTGCTCACACGACAGCGGTGTAAACGGGACTTGCTCGATCGATCTCCCCACGCATAGATCCTGTGACAGGCGTAAGTGAAGATCAATGAAATGCTGTGTTGGCTTTGGGTCCGTTCAAGTGTGGTTTTTATGTTACGGGTCTGTGGGTGTGGGTGTGTGTCTACATAGAAGGGTTGGTCGGTTGTGTTTCTCCCTCCTTTTCTTTTTTGTTCATGTTTGTCTCTCTATAGTATAGATCTGCGTAAGTGGCAGCTTATCGGGAGACAGACTACAAAACATTTGGACAGCTTGTGCGTAGTCGCACGGGAGTAGACACACACGATCTATGTCAGCTGCTCTTTGATTCACTCTTCATGAGTTCGGTGATGACTAATAGACCAATTGTTTGCTAGTAGCACGCATGCCTTGCTTCATATTATGGCGTCAAGCTGAGAATAGTACTCGACATACTCGAAAATCAAGCAATTGCATGTAGCCGGATTAGAATATCATATTCCCATTATTACACCATGTTTACTCATTACTAGATGTTATATCGTCAAATGAATTACACAATACATGCAATGTTCATGACCAAAAACTCGTGCGACGCGTGGAAATCATCGCAGGGTGAACGACCTTCCCGTTCTAGACGCTTTTCCTAGTACCTTCTATTGTAGGCAGACGCTCTCTTTTCCGGTATCATTTGTTACTCCTTGAGCAGCTCAGAGGAGACCTTAGGCGGTATACAAAGTAAAGAATAGGTCAGAGCAGATACTAGTCACAAAATGACTAGCTGCCTTAGGCAGTCAGGACTAGATCAAACCAGCTTGAAGAATGCAGGGCTCCTCAATATGATCTATCGTCCAAAGTGTGTAGTGCCTAACCTAGATAGATGAGGATGTGCCTATGCAATCGCGCTGCTTCCCAACGTCTATACTGGCCAAATCACATGATACATCACTTCGTCAGACACACGTCATCAAATTTAAATCAAAACAATATCTGGGAGAATACGTCGTTGTGTGTTAAAGGAAATATGACATTCAAGGGCATGTAAAGTATGAGGAGTTCTGATGGCAAATCAACAAACATGCATATATGTTAAAACCATAACCAGACCATTTAGTGAAATTGATGAGTTGAATAATTCTAATTAAAAATATATAGTTTAGAATTCAAATCGTGAATTCACCAACTGTGTTCTAGCGTTTGGTATGCAACGTATTCAGTTCCAACCCTACGCAGCCCAATTTAGCCCTCTCACCTCTTGGGGCTTTTGGTCTCAACCTCCACCTCCGCTGACGTTATAAGGGGAGGCGTTATGGGACTAATCATCTCGACGATCACTATAGGGCGATTGGGGATGCCCATTCGGGTGCACAAGGTGGCCCTTATGAAGGACACTCAGACGGGGCTAATGGATTGGTAGACCCTAATCGGTGAGCTGCAGCATGTTGTTGGGAGACGTGAGAATCGTCTCACTACACGGCATTGTATGAGGATGGATGGATGATGGAGGAGAACACAGGGCATGGGTAGAGCTTGTCAATACACGGTAAGGTCCACTTGTGTAGCTCTAGGGTATGGGGTATGGTATCATTATTCCACTCTTGATTGTGTCATCATTGGCTGAAGGACAGCGCGAGATTTAGCCAAGTCTAGGTTGTCGGCATAACATGCCCGTGTGAGGGGCAAGGCAAGCAACATTTGCTTGGTAATATTTCGATACAGTTTTGTGACGCATTCTGACATGGTGATGCCTTTGCGTATTTCAGTTGCTACGTTATGTAGGTTAGGATAAGAGTCGGTGTATATCAATGGCGTTGGGAGATGTTGCGAGAGTGGTTTGCACTTCAGTAAGAACAGTATTCAGGTACTTTGTAACACATGGCGCAAAATATTCCTGTCAGAAATAACTGTCACAGGGGAGGGAAGTACTATGTACCTTTATTACAGTGATACCTGACTGAAATCGACCCCAATATGCACACCATGTAGATAACAAGACAAATATTCAATTGTACATTCAAATAATTTGAAGTTTGAATCTCATGTAAAAGGTATCTCTACAAAATGAGGACTGGCGTTCGTATTTATATGTGGCCAGAATACTCCAGGTTTGCGTCACATTAAATATTTAGCCCAGGTCTCTGTCATGTGGCTGTTTACCACTGCTGCAACCCCCACTGTATAAATCCGTAATAGAACCACGTGTTTTCTTCGTTGTAACACAAGGGTAAAATCAAAGATGATTTGACAAATATTCATATGTTTTAGAGACATACAAACATGGTTCGAGCTACTCAGAACAACCGCTGGTAGAAAACAATTGTTTTCTTTTTAATGAATGTACAGAAATTGACATTGTATTCAGCCACTAAATTCTAATAGTGAGTCAGGATCAATCGAAATCCCCTCTTTAAAAAGGTGAACTGGGATTTCCTTACGAGCTGAAAGTATGCCCATTAGTGGTGTTGACGGTGGTTGTTACTGGGGAGTGTGAGAACGACGCCGGGGCTGGCCGGAGACTGGGCTGGCGGGGTAGTCGACCCATTATTGAAGACGGCTTTGAGCTGCTCTGGGACAGTTGAGGGACTTGTATGCAAAGTAAGCTGACAGGGGCTGGGGAGCGGTCTGTTGACAAAAGGTGGACTCACCCATCCAACATCCCTCTGCACCCCATCATATTGCCTATATACGGGACTAGTTTCACTGTGCCCTTTTGTTAAGGCCTATTTGGTCTGTCAGGATACAGGCACCATAGGGCAATTCCCAAGTAGCCCCGTATGCAGGGAGTGTGTATATAGTATATCGAATATGCCGTAGTGAACATGAAGGGAAAATCTGCCCTTTGAAATGATACATGTATATAGATGTATCTAACCTATGCTGGAGTGAACGGGTATTACCATTGGATAATCTATCCTTGGACAGATATCTTTCCAACGAAATCTTTTATTTTAACTCTTTTAATCTGATGTGATTCACTCTGAGGAGGTTGAAGGAAGCATTCGCCAAGCCCCCGAGGTTCCTGCTGCTACTAGATGCAGTACTCTAGTACTGTAGGAGGTTAATTCTGTAGTATAATGAAATGGAAATGGAAACAATAAAGAAGTACGTTTACTCTAATATATCGATATATTTTATAATACATGGTCAGGTAATACTATCCTTTATTTAGGTTAAGCTTTACAGTAATGAAACTAGGTATATAAAGTGACTGTGTCAATGTTCATTTGAGAGGAAGGTTAAGGCTAAAAGGCGGAACGAATTTGAGGACGCACACTATAATCTTCAGATACCAGACATCAGTTTGGAGGGTTGCCTACATGGCATTACATAATAACCTTAATTAAGGGCCAGCAAAAATTAGAACAGTTCAACAGTGAAGCATATTCATATAAAAAATTCACTACACCTTAAACGAGAAATGCCTCGCCACCAAATGAGTTTAATAATAATTTCAATGGGGTATCATTTGTATGCTTAGCGTCAATTCCCTTGAATTATGTCACCGTATAAAGATTATAGAGGCAGTACTGGGAAGCCGGTACCGTACTATCTCTTTAACAAATCATTCTGCCAAGCTCGATGTCCCATGAAGCGTACATAAAAGTAGTGCAGTAAGAAGAGCATATGGTGCTGTTCGTATGGCTGTGTCACTGGAGCAGCTCAATGAGGAGTTTACATGCCAAGTAGAATCTCCGTGTCCTATTTTTTTTATTGTAATTGCTCACGCTTTATGTCATTTCCAATGCTCTGTGTCATTCCCAATGCTTTGAACATGACCATGGCTTATGCGACACCACTGCGACAAAATAAAAAGCCTCTTTTTTATTGATATGTAAAACGCTGCTTCATTGATTTATGATACGGACTGGCGTTGATTATGCGAGAGCAGGCAGGCCCATTGGCTCAAAATTGTAAGTGATTACAGAAACGTAGATAAGATGAAAGTTAGATCATGTGCGATCTGAAGGCAGGAAGGTCTGACATCATAGGATATCATAGGATTTAAACTATATAAATATATATATATATATATATATATATATATATATATATATATATATATATATATATATGGCTTTTCCCTCTACGTACCTCCGGTCTCCGTATTCCCCGAATACCGCTGACCGTGTACTCAGGAATTCCATAATTCTGGTTGTCTGTAGGATTGTATTCTACAAGTATGAGCGGGCCTGTTACGCGAAGTGCAGCCGCCTCGCACCCGGAGGAAGCGTCTTCACGGGCTGAGGACTCTACGGATTCGGAGGTCACCGTGCGCCAGCAGGAGCAGCCCGATGACCACGTGGATTCCGTATCCCAGCAAGCGACCAGCGTGCGGTCATCGAGGATTACGGCTCTCGAATCCAACTACACCAAGATGTCGGAGAAGATGGACGGGATGTTAGATGCGATAATGCAGATATCTCGCCCCGGATCGAAGGCCACCGGCTCACGGTCGTCAGCAGCGTCTCGCACGAGGGACTGGGCCCGAGACCAGGCCGAACGGGCGCTACCTTCCCCGCGTCAACTACGGGACAGCTACGCCCCCGAGGACCATCTCCACAGGAATTTGAAAGGGAAACCATGAGGCACGACCGTACCGCCGGTAAGCATTCATTGATCGCTGACTTCAGCACCCGTAGATTAACAGCTAAACCGTATATGTACATTGAACGTGATGGGGTCTATACGCTCCACCAGAAGCTCGAGCTACGGTCAGCACTCGAACCCCTGGAGTATATTAGTTGTTTTTTGTCACTGCTGGGAGACGAACGTGCCTTCCGGCCCGAGGACCGCGAGCACATGTTTCGCCACCTACAGCAGGTCTCCGTTGACGCCCAGGCACGGCCGTGGGCCGCAGTCCGACGGTGGTCAAATTTCGTGTTTGACCATATTGAATCTGGCCGTCTTTACTGGGCGGACTACGGGCGTATCCAGGAGGAACGGGTACGGCTCGCCATGACGGCGGCAGCCCCCGCACATCAAAAGAACGAGACCGGACGCACCAAGGGGCGGGAGGCCCCCTGCAGGGACTATAACACCGAGAGGGGGTGCCGCCACCGTAACGGACACGAGGAGGGGGGCATCCGGTGGCTGCACGTGTGCAGCTTCTGCGACTCGGTGGGCAGGCAGTGTGGTCACTCCGTACACGCCTGCAACAGGAAACTCACCTACGGACACGGCTATGACCACACAGCGCCGGCTCCTGTACCAACACCACGCCGGATGCCCCAGGCCGGATACCCACTTCAAAGCGGTGCTCGGCCGACACCGCATCAGGGCGGATACCCTCAGACAACACCGAGTTCAAAAAACGGCCAGGACGCGCCCCGCGACTAAGCGAGGCGCGAAACAGCAACCCCCCGGCTCCCGGCGGCTCGGGCTTTGATGTGCCCGAGCCGGCCGCGGCACGTGACGTCATCGATCACGTGGACGCCCCAACACGTGGACGGGGGGACGTAAACATCAACAAACGTGCCACGCCCCCTGTGATACCGAGCGCTCTCATAGGCGACAGCGTGGACACTACGAGGATGGATATACCCGGCGTGGAGAGTGTTAGTGTTACCGCGCCAGCGGAGGCACAGGTCCACGCCGGATTAAACACTCCGGATTTCGACGCCATCAGACGCATGTGCGAAACCGGATAAGTGCACCCCGGGCTCCGGACCAACCCGGCGGCCTTCGGCGACCACCGGAGGAGTGAGTGGCCGGGCTTCACAGCCGTGGGGCCCGACAAGCATCGAGAGATATACCGGGCCGTGAGGGACACGGGCCTGCCCAACGCCCTAGGGGCCCGCATAGTGCTCCCTTCGGACCTGCGACTCGACGCATGGGAACGGTATCTCGCGAGGATGGATGGGAAGGACGAACTGTTGGGGTTTATTCGCTACGGGTTTCCCCTCGGCTACCTCGGGCCGGCCAGTGATACCCGAGGCATTCCGAATCACCCCAGCGCGGACACCTACCCCGAGCAGGTGCAACGATTCATTGATAAGGAAAAGGCGTTCTCGAACATGCTGGGACCGTTCGAGGACCCTCCCTTCACGCCGTGGTCCCACGTGTCCCCGCTCATGACACGGGAGAAGCGGGGCACCAATGCCCGCCGGGTAATCACGGACATGACATTCCCGAGGGAGCGGAGTGTCAACTCGTACGTGATCAAAAACTCGGTCTACGGGCTCGAGCGCGAACACGGGCTCCCTACGGTCGACGGGTTCGTCAGAAAGCTCGTGGCCGCGGGCACTACATCTTTTATGTCCTCGATCGAAGTGTCACCCGCCTACAAGAACTTTCGCTGTGATCCGCTGGATTGGCCTCTGTTATGCTTCATGTGGGGGGGCGGGCACTACTGTGATACGGCCATGCCGTTTGGTGCCCGCGCCTCGTCGTACCATATGCAGTGCGTGGCGGACACGATCGTGAACATCCTCGAGGACAAAGGCATTACCGCCGAGATGTACCTGGACGACCTCGTCATTCTCTCGGCGGACGCGGCCACGGCCGCACGTGACTTCTCGACAGCCCGCGCCCTCTTCACGGAACTAGGCCTCCCCGAGGCCCGGGATAAGGCGCAGGCACCCAGTCAGAAGGTCACGTGGCTGGGCATTCAGATCGACGCCCGCACGATGACGCTGTCGATACCCGAAGAAAAACTCCTCGACGTTCGGGCACACGTGGCGGCCGTAGCTACAAAAAGGTCCCTCACCAAGAGACAACTGCAGTCGGTCCTCGGGAAGGTTCTGCACGTGGCTAAGTGTATCCGCCCGGCCCGGGCATTTGTGAGCAAGCTACTCGAGGCGCTGCGAGGCATGCGGGGGTATTACCTTAATATCAACGCCGACATGCGACAGGATCTGGATTGGTTCCTCCGCTTCGCTGAGGGCTGGAACGGCCACTCCCTCATACCTCAAGGCCCCCCTACGAAATGCGTCACCCTTGACGCGTGCCTGTCGGGAGTGGGCGGGACCGACGGCCAATACTACTACTCCGGTCAGGTGTGCCCTGTTACTGACCCGGTGGAATGTATCTCCGAACTCGAGGCCGTAAATACCATCTATGCACTCAACACCTTCGTGACGGAGCGAGACAGGGGCACGAGGATCGAGGTCTACTGCGATAACCTGGGAACAGTACAGGCCTTGACCTCGGGACGTGCCCGGAACCGAGTACTCGCGGAGTGTGCGCGGCAGGCCTGGATGATACAGGCACGGATGGAGGTGGACCTCGTATACACTCACGTGCCGGGGGTGCAGAATACGGTCGCCGACGCGCTCAGCAGGGCACACCTCACTTATTCTGACTATCATAAAGCTGCTTCGTTTGTGTCTATGCATCGCTTGTATCCCGTGATACCATGTTCGCATGCATCTTATGTCCCCATCCTCTGCTTATTCTGCAGATCCGGCGCTGCTCTCACTCCAAGCGAGGGCATCTGTCCGCCAATCCGAGGCTCGTGCCCCCAGCACGGTCGCCAACCAGCGGTCAGCCGTCGGCACCTACATCGCCTTCTGCAGGAGGATGGGGGCGGACCCCCAGGCACCGACCGTGTCTTTCGTGACGGCCTACCTCGAGTACGTCGCGGAGCACGCACCCTCGCCGGCGACCGTGGCCAACCACCTGTCACATATACGGTCACATCTACGGCTGACAGGTGGGGACGTCGCCCCGACGGAGCATCACAGGGTGAAACGGGCCCTCGAGGCCATGAGGAGAAACAAGCAGTACGTCCCCAACGTGAAGCCCCCCGTGCCGATGGAGGTATTCCAACGGATCCTGTCGGGCCTCGGGGACACGCCCCTCCAAATCACCATACGGGCTGCACTGCAGATCCTATACTACGCGGCGCTCAGACAGAGCTAGGTCGCCCCGCCCTCGTCACGTGCATACGACCCAGACCGGCACCTCTCACGTGGAGACGTGACCGTGTCTGCCAACCACGTGACAGTCGTCATAAAAGCGGGCAAGAACCTCCAGCGGACCGGGGAACAGAAAGTGATGCGCCTCCAGCCAGCTGCAGACTCGAGGTACTGCCCTGTTCACGCCGTGCGCCAGATGCTACGGGCGACCCCCACGGGCACACTGCGAGATCCCTTCCTAATGCTACCAGACGGATCCACACTGACCTCACGCGCACTCGCAAAGGAATGGGAGACGTTGCTCGAGGCTGCGGGCCAGCCCCCGAGGTCATTCACCCTCCACAGCCTCCGTAAGGCTGCCGCCACACAGGCATACCAAGCGGGTATGCCAGAACTGGACATTCAGCGTTATGGCGGGTGGAGATCAGACTCTCACAGGCTGTATATCAAGGACTCAACCAGTTAATGTCAACCAGTCTCTGATTCAGTCTCTATCTAAGAACTAGTCTCTCTTTTTCCTTCTTCCCCCCCACCTCTCCCCCTTTTTCTAATGGCTCCTTGGCTATATATCTTTATTATTATCTTATTACTCTTATGTAATAATACATAATAACTATACTTCATATGTTATTATCATTATAATTGACATACAATGTATTCTTGTCAATTATCAAACTTCAATATTATTATTAATATTCATACGTACATTGTAGTACGCTTATTCATTTTAATAAGCCTTCATAAAATTAATAAAATTTTATTTAGCCCACTACGGCGTCCATCTTTGTTCATCAGGGATAGGGGTAATGGGTGACTCATGGCCTTTGGTCAGGGGTAGTCATTGCCCCCCCTGGTGACACACTCCACCACCAGCGCACTCCTCGCGCCCCCTGTCGCTATCACCACGCACCGCGAACTGACCTGCGTGAGCGGTGCACTCACCTCAGCCTCACAATTCGCTCTGCTGCCCTACCGTACTGACGTACATTTTCTACCCACCCACCCTCACCTTTTTCTCTCCTACTCACTTCACTCGTAGGGCTATATATCTTTATTATTATCTTATTACTCTTATGTAATAATACATAATAACTATACTTCATATGTTATTATCATTATAATTGACATACAATGTATTCTTGTCAATTATCAAACTTCAATATTATTATTAATATTCATACGTACATTGTAGTACGCTTATTCATTTTAATAAGCCTTCATAAAATTAATAAAATTTTATTTAGCCCACTACGGCGTCCATCTTTGTTCATCAGGGATAGGGGTAATGATATATATATATATACATATATAAATATATATATCAATTAAGTTCCTTACATCTAAGTCATTATGTGTTTTCTCAACATTTTGGGCGTATTCAAAATTTGTATAAACCTTTACAGACAATCAAAGTTCACATTTTCCATCAAGGCACCAAAATTAATTTTGTTGAGTTCTGTACATCAAGTGTTTTCCTACTAGCCCACAGGTTGTTCGGCGATTTTTAGTAACCACTCGTTTGAATATGCAAATCATGAGAGGGTGGTGTTTGCTGTAAAGGTCTGTACACATTCGTCAAGTTCGTTGGTCAATTTCCAATTGCCGACTGTTTGCCTTCCAACTGACTTTTAAGCCATTGACCCCCAATTCATCCACAACAAAAACAACCCATGTTGAATTTACTGGTGACAAATATGTCAGTTTGCCAAAATAAACGCCAAAATCGACATTTTCATTGGCACTAGAAGGTACGTGTGGAAGGTACAAGTGGAAAAACGCATATCAGAAAAATATATTGACATTGAAAATTGAAATTTGCCGACCGAGCGAGCTTCATCCAGGGAAGCACTGTCCAAGTGACCATCTGGGAAAGCGCCGACCGAGGGAGCACCGCCCGAGAAAGCGCCAATCGGGGGAACCGGGGAAGTGCCAGCTAAGGGAAGCGCAGACTGAGGGAGCACCGTCCAGGAAAGTGCTGATCGGGGAAGCACTGTCAGGGGAAGCGCAGACTGGCGAGAACTGTCTGGGGAAGCACAAACCGGGCGAGAACCATCTGAGGGAGCACCGACCTGGAAAGTCCCGACCAAGGGAGTACCGTCCAAGTGAGCACCATCTGGGAAAGCGCCGACCGAGGGAGTACCGCCCAAGAAAGCGCCAATTGGGGGAACCGGGGAAGTGCCAGCTAAGGGAAGCGCAGACTGAGGGAGCACCGTCCAGGAAAGTGCTGATCGGGGAAGCACTGTCAGGGGAAGCGCAGACTGGCGAGAACTGTCTGGAGAAGCACAAACCGGGCGAGAACCATCTGAGGGAGCACCGACCTGGAAAGTCCCGACCAAGGGAGTACCGTCCAAGTGAGCACCATCTGGGAAAGCGCCGACCGAGGGAGCACCGCCCAAGAAAGCGCCAATTGGGGGAACCGGGGAAGTGCCAGCTAAGGGAAGCGCAGACTGAGGGAGCACCGTCTAGGGAAGCGCCGACAGAGGGAGCACCATCTAGGAAAGTGCTGATCGGGGAAGCACTGTCAGGGGAAGCGCCGACTGGGGGAGCAGTGCCAGGGAAGCCCTGACCGGGGGAGCATCGTCCATGAAAGTGCCGACCGGGACAGCATCATCCAGAGAAGGTCCAATTGAGGGAGCACTGGTCATCTGGGAAAGCGCCACCAGGGGAGACCATCCGGGGAAGTGCCAACAGAAGGAACACCGTCCAGGAAAGCATCAACCAGGCGAGAACTGTCTGGGGAAGCACAAACCGACCTGGAAAGTTCCGACCAAGGGAGTACCGTCAAAGGGAGCACCATCTGGGAAAGCGCCGACCGAGGGAGCACCGCCCTGGAAAGCGCCAATCGGGTGAACCGGGGAAGTATCGGCTAAGGGAGCACCATCTAGGGAAGTGCCGACCGAGGGAGCACTGTCTGGGAAAGTAATCACAGATACTGTTAGCCATTATTTTCCTAGATACCTACAAGTATCTCTGGAAGAGGGCAGCACAGCTGCCCCCAGGAGTATTTATATGGAAAGCTATGGCTAACAGTATCCGTGACACCCATGCTTCTGGGGGAGCACTGTCTGGGGAAGCACCTACCGGGCGAGCACCATCCAAGGAAGCGCCATCCGAGGGAGCACCGTCCAAGGAGCAGCTATCTGTCTGCTCCGTAAGAGGGGGTGGAGTCGTCAACCGGGAGTAGATAGTATGAACGTTAGGGTAGAGTGGGTTTAGTGTCTGTGGTATTTAAAAAAAAATATTTAAGGTATCAATTCGTCGGTATCAATTTGACGGTGAGGGTGTAGTGTATGCATACTTTTTACTTTATTGTCCAGGTACACACAGATTTCTGTGAGAACATCTGTCGGTGGTGTCTTCGTCTATACCAAATTGATCGGTGAGTATTCTCTGCAGTTATAGTGTCCATTCACCGATCTGGCGTCCGTGCACACAAAAGACCTATCGTTGGTTCCCGAATGCAGATCGGTGCACAATAATCGGCCAACTGAAACTGGCTTTATGCGCTTTTTTATGGAAACTGTATCAGGTGGACGATGAATAATCACACGAATGTTGTTTTTCCTATTCTACGACTACTAAATTTGAATATGGACATAGTAGAAGACAATGTTGAGGCTTTCTGGATTTATTCTAATTCCCTTTCAAGTGCAAATAAGAACAGGACTGAGAGAAGAAACCTTTATTTCCACTATCACAATAACATTCCCAAGGACATGATTTGAAAAGAAATATCCCTGCGTGGTTGTATTTTGGAACTTGAGAGAATTTATTTAAAACGAGACAAACTATTTTTAACCTGCTTGGATTTATTACGGAATTCAACAAAGAAAATAAACGTAATGCTTCCAGGTTGATCAGATGACTGATAGAAAATCTGATCCATGGAAAAACACAACCAGGGGTTTAACTGACACCCGGCTTCTTATTTAATGAGAAATCCGAATCATCGGCTGTGGTTGGCTGCACTTTGCAATCCAAAAGCAATATGCTTTTAATTCTAATGATAACACACTTGAACAACAACTTATAATAACAATAATCTGTCAGTTAAGTTCATGACAAATATTTAATTAATGCCGCCCTGTATAACTTTGAATGCGTCGTTGGTGTAGCCCTATACATTATCTTTACATTTCTACCAACATATAAGCATGAATCAACTGTTCTGCCGTGGACCATTTCTACCACTAAAAGCTGCGTAATTGTGGCATCGTTGTTACCATCGTTGTTACCATCGTTGTTACCATCGTTGTTACCATCGTTGTTACCAGTTCAAGCCAATGACAAAGAAAACCCCAACTTTTTAAAGGTATATGGTCCCATTTCTGGTCAACAGTATTGATGTCACAAAAACCATCACACGCGTGCGGCGTTTAACCGGCGACCACCAAATATGGACATCTCTGGCCACGTGACCCTAAGGACGCATGAGTATTCGACAAGTCACACCTTTTAGCAGGCTAGACTAATCGATTGGCCCCACAGCGTGCATAATCCAGAAACGATGTGGAGCAGCTGGGAGCTCTTCAGAGGAGCTTAGATCTTCCAAGGACTTTCAGGAGATTCTTGTATATTCGTAGGGCATCTTAGAGCTGCTATTCCTACCATCACTTCCTGATATTCATGTATGTATATCACCTACACGTATACATATTGATTTGGAAAGAATGTCCAAAATTAAGGTTTGTTTCAGAAATTCTAAGGAATAGAATTACAATGACCTTAATTTATGAATGTATTGAGGAACAAATAGCGATGCACAAAATCCACGATCAGAAAGTAGTTTCAATGTGCAAAATGACTAAAGTCATGATAATTATGTGTCATGTAATAGATATTGACATTTGAATGAGTCTAAGTATCAATTGATATCCGTCTATGGTAGGCCGTGAGTGGGATTCAGACAGTGGAATTCATGTACCTCACAGAGTTCAAAATCTCATGAGATTCTGCTCCTCTTAAGGGGTAAATGTCTCCAAACATTTCAGCGGGAAAAGCATGTTCCATGGAGATGAAACCCTACAATTTAGACGAAGAAATTATGTTAGAGCAGCATTTGTCTCAGACAAACACATTTTGAGGTACATGGATCCCATCGTGTGAATCCCACGTAACGATGTGCCTATTACTGATTACAATGCACCCCGATGTTCCTAATCTAGATGTTTGTTTAAGATATAGATGATGACCAATGATTTTATAGACAGGCTGCCGTAGACCACAAGCGGTTGACGCGTAGTAATACATCATAAATTGTATATTTCGTATAGTATTAGTGTTCTCTATTTATACTATGCAGTGAATCGAAAGTGTATACTAATAATAACCATTTATGTTTAACACCCAGTACTGAAATTTACTTCCCTTTTATTATCATACTCCTGGTAAAACTACCGAAACTGATGCATGGCCCTGGAGCCTACTGAAAATAGGATAACGTATATATCCTAGTAGCTAACTCCAGAATAAATAACAACTAAACCGAGAAATGCCAATTTAAAGGGTATATTACTAGGGACTTTTTTTGCTAGATGGCAAAAAGGGACTATTTTCATAGCTTTGAGGCCGTATACCACGGTTTTGGATCCGTATGCCATGGTGTCTGACAGTTTTTAAACAAACATTCCTAAGTAATAAGTACTAGATTATATTTCCTTATAAGTATAAGGGGAGGGTGGAATACACAGATATAGAGATGGATACAGATTTTACTAGCCAAGAGTAGAGATTTAGATTCAGGAAAGTAAAAGACGAAAAGACAGCAACAGGAAAAAGTGATAGGGAATGTGGAGGAGATTAGGAATCAATATTCGTTTCATTTGCATATCTTATGATGTTCCACTCTAGGCCAGGTGATATGCATAGTGGTCATGGTAAGTCATTACGGATGGAGGTAAGATGGGGGCGACCCATTCCCTTCCGCCATCGTCCCTAGTCCGGAGCCCGTCAGGAGCAGCTCGACCCCGATCCTCAAGGGCCATCTGATTGAATTTGCCGGTGAGCTGCTCTTGTTGCTGCCGTCTGCGAGCAGGAAGGTGGGGTGTGAGACAGAGAAACAAATGTCTTCTGACTGGATCAATAATCGCCTAGAGCTTGCGGTTCCAGGAGCAAGCCAAAACGGTCTGGGTGACATATGGCAGTGGTTGCTTAACCCTTTAACTTAACTAAGCCATACTGGGGAGGTACCAACCATGTCGGTGGTTTTGCGTCCCGGAGGGTCTCTATTTGTGGTGTTTTACACTAAGGACCAGAGTAGCCGTTCCCTACCATGATCTTATCTCAACACGATCAAGTATCACCACATGTAAAATTTTGCATCCCCAGAGGAAAAGCATATTGACATAGTAAGGAATTGCTTTCAATTATGCCTGACAAATAGACAAGATGGATGAAGCATCCGAAGATTAGTTGCAGGCATCAGAACTTTCAAAGGAATTGAGCAATAAAGAAACAAATATCCGACTTCAATCGGTGCTATATCTTTATACTAGCCTCCGACCATATAACATGAACCATACAGTCTTTAACTTTAAAGGACGAGTAACGGTGGAATGTGCGAAATAATCAAGGAGACTCATGGCCAGGTGTAGACAGTGGTGAATACACAGTAAGTACTTTTCTGCGATATCCGTACATAAAACGAGGAGCTGTAGGAGGTCCCTTACTTAATAAGTGCATTTTAATGAAAACCATAAGATAAGAAAATGTGAATAGTTAAACAGACTGTTCTCCTATGAAATCAGCTTTCCCTTTCTCCCTTTCCTCAGAACGCTGCCTTGTCCAATCTGTCCTATCGTTGTTTTGGATCTTTCTATTTCCTATCTTCTTCTTAGCTTCTATGAAAATGACCTTACTTAAGGTCATCCAGTAAAACCACCATTAATCACTGCTCTTTGCATCAGACTTTTTCCTCACACCTCGTTTTTCTCAGGCCTCCCATCATATTACCACCCGGGACGGCAGCAGACTCATTCAACACCCACACACATTTTCTTCTTTTTGTTCACTATATTTTACTTTTGACCGCCCGGTAATTAGGTAGAACCAGCCAATGTCACGCCAGGTCACACAGATGCTGCCCAACACTAGTGAGGAGTTTCTCCGCATGAGGAGATTAGCAACAGCGCCATCTCGTGTGCTGCACTCACACAGGCTACAGCCATTCTATTGAGAGTGGGCGGGCAGTGTAATCCACCTTTGGTCGCCTTGGCCTCAAAAACAAGAAATTAAAAAACGAACAGTCAAAAGATTGGTCACGCATAAATCAAGGAGATAATACAACATTTTTTCACACATGAGTACCTTCCTGTTGATAAAAAGATAATAACTACATACTTCATAGGTTTTCAATTAGGCACTGATTTTAATCCACGATGTTCTTATGTAGGAAGGTGGTAAAAAGCAGTACCTCCTGGATGTAAATGGGAGAGGTGGCAGGGTGATTTTGTCAGAGCTGATTGAGGTGGAGGGTTGGTCAGTTTGAGAGCTATTCACGTTTAATACAAGTAGACATCAGAACTGCCGGAGGGCGTGGTGTGGTCTACTATCTGCCTACTCCTCCAGTGGAGAGATGTCAGAGTACTACCTCCAGCGATTTCTCTTCACTGCACCAAATACGCAGGACTGTCGACCTCCTCCACGAGAAGACAAATACGCTTATGTAAGTAGGTGCTCTTAGTATATTTTACATTTTTATATCTTGGGTCTACTTATTCTTAAATTCTAAGATGTCTTTAGAGTCATGTTGTGCTCTCGACGAACCAGATCTGGCATCACTTATTTTCGAATGAAAGCCACAATATGTTTCTATATCTTCTGTAGTAATCAACTCAATTTAGGTATATCTGCGGGATTTTTAATGAGGTAAAAGGGAACAACATTCATCAAATTACAGCAAACAAATGGTGGGTAGGATGTCACTGTTCCGTACGTATAGGGGTGACAAGGGGTCCTCAGGAGGGCACCGTCAGCGGGTGTTTCGTGCACTGCGCCCCGTATTGTATCCGACAAATAGTGATTGATATACGAGGCTGGTTGCTTCCCTGCTCTCACCAGTGATGAACGACCACCAGGGCAAATCGGACGCAATCGCGGCGGAGGAAAGTGGAAATTGCCTGCGACCAACCTCCACCTCCCGCCATCCAACCACGGCAGCTCCACGCCGCCTGCCCTTAACTAGGCTCCTCCAGGGCGTTGCAGTATAGGGGTGCTGGAGGTGCATGGTCCAATGGGCTCAGGAAGGGCCATTGGGTCTTTGTCAAGGTCATGACAGGGGAAGCCGGGCTAGATGTGTGTGTGTGGAGCGAGCGGGTGAGCTTGGTCGGGTTAGAAGGGGCGTGGTAGGGGTAGCAGGCGACCGGAAGCGTAGGAGTGCATATATACGAAGTATCCCTTCAAGCCCTATGGTCTATGATGCCCCATAATGAATTTACTGATGCTGTAAACACGAGGTGGCTGGCGTGATATGACCCTGGCTGTAGACTATATCACATTGGTGTGAATATTCGGCGACATCAGAGATTACTCCTAGATTTGCACTAGCATGGATATATATATATATATATATATATATATATATATATATATATATATATATATATATATATACATTTATATATATACATCACATCACATCACCACATCCCACATCATTTGAATTAGAGGATAACGCACACAGGTGGGAAGCTGTGGCCATTTCCTCCAGGGTTGGTAACCAGGAAGCCGGCGGAGGATGCGGGGGAAATGCGGCTGATAAGGCGCTGCGTTAGTGGCCAGGCCCCAGCACGTAAAATGCCAATCTGTGTTTATCAATGAGAACGCTTCTCTCGGTGATTGCTACTCTCTGGAATATTGCTGTCGTTAGCTGGTATCATATTTATAAAGGCATTAGCCTTGAAAGCCGAGGCAATTGTGTTTAAGTTGCTATAAGATTTACAGCGTTCGTCGATTTTGTACATCAGTCCCAATAATTAAGTTCGTCCCAGTCGTGCACTTCGCCATAGTAAGCTTTAAGTCGTTAGCTTACAAGACCATCCATAGGAAGTATAGCCATAAAACGAAAAGGTTTGAGGAAGCACTTATAATGAATCATTTCCATCATGATGCATATCCAGATTAGACAACTAAACCTAGATAGAGCGATTACTTTTTTTTATATTAGAAGGATCATTTATGAAAATCTCTTAAGAAAATTTCATAACGATTTAATAAGAGAATTAGATAAAGTCTTATAAAATCATGTTAGAGAAAAAGACACCTCTCATTAGCAATCTGCTTGAGATCCAGATGATGTGTTCAAATATTGCTTTGTTTAGAAACATCCATGCTAAGTAGTATATGAAAAAAAGGTTTTGACTCAGGTGTTAGTAATCGGTAAAATGCATATGGTTATCTTGATGCATATCCAGATCCAACAACTACATCTAGATCTAGCGCTGACTATTGGCAAGATTGTATGAGATTATCCCATTCAGATCACGTAGGCAAGTCCCCGAGGCAAGCCTGGGAATACATCAATCATGACCCACATTCTAAGCCTAATGAAATAACTCTCTGAGCCAGTACCTTTATCCTCCTGCTATTCTTTGTCATAGGGGATTATTGGTTTGGAGAGACTCCTGTTGACACCGATCGAGTACTAAGGCATTAGAGCTTCGCAGACAGCGTTGGGAGCGAATGGTAGGTCTGTGTCGGTGTATGGTTAACTCTTCACCATCTACAGGCCTACCCTCGGGTCAAAGCGGAGGCAATGTAACAGAGAGCAAGCGGATTGGTATGCTCAAACATTTGCTCACGATCAGCCCACGTCAGGAGCAAATATAAATAACCCAGGAGTGACCTCGGCATGCATAGACATCAATCAACATCAGAAGATGGATGTTCCTCTCGACATGGAGATCCCCAACCGCCCACTCCACCACCACTGCTGTCGCCTTCTTCCCCACCACCGCTCCCTCGCCGTCTGATCACCTCGCTTCCCTTCGCCATCTGCGTGACATCCTTTCTTCCCACTCATTCATTGTTTTCTAACATCTGTCTTTCTTTCTATATTTCTTATTTGAAATCCCGTTCTCTGTCTCCTCGTCTTTCTTTCTCGCGTTCTCCCCCTCCTTTTATATCACTGTCTCGCTCACTGAGACCTCTTCCTTCTCACTCTGAGGCTCTCCCTGATAGTCATTCATGTGTTTTATCCCGCTCTTTCATGTATTCTCTCTCTTTCTCTCTATTCTTGTTTCTTTCTCTGTGTGTGTCTCTTTCTCTCTTTCTCTTGCTTTCTTTCTCTGTTTATATTTTTCTCTTAGTTTCCGACACCTGTAAATAAAATCCTTTGCTCACACAAGTACATTTTTATGAAACCGGTTATACAATAACCACTGCACGAAAAAATCAGATATTTCATATAAACGGCACCGCATAAACGAGCGTATATAATGGATATCAAACTTTCTATTTATGTACATGTCCATATTGCACGCCAGCATATGTTGCATATACAACTATGTTTGTCTTGTATACAGAAGCGTAATGGCTGTATTTGCCGCAAAGCGTATATGAAGAGGAATATTCTTTGCATGACATGTATATGCGGGTGTGGGCGGATGGGTGTGGATGGACGGGTGTGCAGAGTGGCCACCTGGCAACCCGACCACCCGGCCACCTGGCCAACCAGCAATCCGGCCAACCGGCCACCCGGTCAACCAGCCACCTGGCCAACCTGCCACCCAGCCGGCCGTCTCACCAGACACGGCCGCCAACCAGACGCTCCATACTCTATCTGTGTGCCTGCATCCACACTGAAGCCCTCCCTCCCAGCTGTGCGGCTGGGCAGCTGGGCAGCTGGGTGGCTGGGCTGCTGGGCATCAGGGCATCAGATCTACCTACACTCCCTGTGTACCTGCACCACCACTGAAGCCCTCGCCCATGATTCCGATACCGATTCTGACCCCGAGCCTGAGCCCAACCCCGACCACGAGTCTATAACCACAGTCTTATACAGCGTTAGAGAGAGTCCTCAACCATACAGAACAATGGTGTTTTGAAATAGAATCTATTCTTTTTTTAAACGGTGCTGGCCTTGTTGTACTTAATTAATCAAAAGATACTCAATGGGGTTTTATAATAATTTTCTTTATTTCATTGGCAAATGAAATAAGAAGAACAGTGGTGTCCCCTAGGTGCAGATATTAGAATCATCGGATAGTGGTGTAGATACAACAGAATCAGGTGTGTGGCATATATATGACTGCAACATGGACACTTATATACGTCTATAGATAAAGCATAAACACAATCAAATATAGGATTAATTTATTTACGAAAAAATCATAGCCATATACGGCGGACGTAAATATATGTTTCTTTTTCGATTCACCCACACATCATTCACCTTTTTTATTGCCATACGTTTTCATCTTACCCGTTCAGAATTCCTTTATTTAATAGTTCATTGTCATTCTGGCTACCATTTTTCTCATCTGACATTTTTCTTGCTATTTCCTAACCTCCATGTCAGACTTTCATATTGTTGACTAATATGGCTGGATTAGTCTAATCGAATACTACCTAATTCCAATATTTTCCTGGATCACCCCACTGTCACCCCACAGCACAGTTTTCCTTTTGCCGTCCATCCTCACCTTTCTTTATCACAAACCCCACCCCCTGTCTATATCCACTTACAGGCAACGCTGACATGCCAGTGCCCTCTACCCTAGTTCCAACCCATACCTTGACAGGGGCTTATCACCATACATGGACATTAGCTCTGCTGACGTTTGTTACAACAGTTCCCCCACCCTTCACTCTCCCAGCCATCGTCTGGTCTCTCCTCCTCTCCCCATCTATCCGAAACGAGGCACTTCAGGCAGGGGGTGAGGAGGGGTTGGGTTTGACGGCCCTTCGTACCGATAACGGATGATAAGGGGGGGTCGCCGACAGGGGATCGAAACTTCAGGGTGGCGTCGATGGAGGGGTAAACAGTAGGGATTCGTGGGAGGGGTTCTGATGGGTGGGTGGGTGTGACGGGTGGGTGGGTGAGAGATAAGTGGGAAGAAGGGAGAATCTGAAAGTAAGCGAGGAATGGAAAGGGTAGGGGATGGGATAGAGGGGCACGTATGGGAAATAGGTTAAAGATGGCTATATAGGTCAGATGGATCATGGAGGATGACACAGTGTATCACGAAATGAGCGTTGAGATGGTTAAATGTATACCCCTAAATGAAGTTTCAATAAATACTAATATGGTATCTTTTTAAAATCTCGTTCAACACAAAAAACATGTTTACAAAATATTGTGTAGTCAGCACAGAATTCCCAAAATCCGCCCATACATAATATCATTTAGCCTCTCCTAAAGGCATTTCTATTATTTGGTTACTGCATTATATTTCAAATACCATTTTCATATAAAACTGACATTCAATTTGCTGACGCAATCGATCCCAACATAGCGCAACACACGCGGGTTCAATTGAAAAAGCTTTTCAATAATACTCCTTTAAATAACAACACGAGAACAATAGTATCACATCAGTTAAATATTTGATAATCGCTTCAAAGAAACTATCATTCTATTTCCCCCTTTTTGTGTGACTGATAAAATGGTTGTTTGAGCGAACCTTAGAGAGGTTTTAACGCTGATTTGACTGGAGTCCTGAATGTAGTGTGCGCTAACATTAATCTGGTAAATCCCCTGTCGGTCTTCACCCACTGGACTATTGTTGTCGGGGTTAAGGTTTGCTATCGACGAGCACATAATGGATCTGGAAAGAGGAGAAACGAGGAGGAGACTGCTGGTTGTGGGGACTACATGGGTCATGGCAACTCCTATAGACTCACCGCTACATTGTTGGACCCCTCACCATTGCAGATCAGTCATAGAAGTTCCCTCATTAGATTGATGGGGCCACACTTTGGTGCGTTTTGAATGGTGTCAACGCTGACCCATGGTCCCCGCTGAATATGCCCTATCGATAAAGAAGCGGGACTGTGTATTGAACAATGTAAGCATGGATGGTGTTTTTTTTATGTGAAATATTATCAAGTAGTAGCACTACACAGAAATAAGCGGGAATTTCTTCAATCAGGTATATTCCGATGCCAAAGGCAGAGGGAAATATCTGACCAACAATTCTGCCAAGTATTTTTAGGTGCGGAGGCATAAGCCCTGTTTTCGTGGTATCATATTCCCTAAAATTACAAAATTCTACCTAGTCAGGCGATAACATTCCCCGTGTACTACTAGGGTCTGTTGAATAATTTATCCCTAAAAAAGTACAGGCTACAAGGAAACCTCGCACAAGGGTTATCGTTTAATGATATTAAAGCTCATTCACTAAGACATTCGTAGCTGACAGAAGTGTTGAATAAAGATGACCCACATCCTCCTTGGGTCTCCTTGGCAAACACAAAAGGGTCTTTATGTACAAGCCTAAATTATCCAACATGCCCCAGGTGACGTTTGTGGGCATGAGAATAGGCAAGAGCGGCCGATATATGAAGTGGATACAGCCTTAGGTATATAACAGTATATTCGCATATGCACCATGTGATTGAACACTGCTGTGGTCGAGACTAACAGTAGAATGTTCCCCTTCTAGGTGACCGGTTGACTGGACATTCATGTAGGGCACTACAGTCAAGATACATCAAATGCGGTAAGTGAAAGAAGTAAAATTCTGGTTACATTGTTTGTCTTATGACGAATGTATCCAATACTGAATGCTTTCTTAAATTGAATGACCTATGTTTTTCTGGTTTGTATGTGATGAAGAAAACTGACGCAAAAATGCATATATCAGAAAATATTTTCTGGTTTGTAAATAGAATTATAAATTCTAAAAGAGTTTATTGTCTCCAGAGTTTCAGCCAATAATTTTAGAATTCAAACATGATTTTGTTCTAGTACAGGGACTCGAAACACACCTCGTCGACAATCACCCATTGTAAATGGAACTATACCCTAGATTCACACTAGGGAGAGAAACAACTATATTAGAGCATGTCAGTCCTTCCCCAATTTGTCAGAATTCAGGTGATCTTGTTCAGTATCTTTAGTTCTGGCATCGCTCTTTCTATTCAACACTTGAGTATAGCGGTGTGGCCTACTCACATAGTGGAGTCATCACGTTGTTTTCTTTCTTTTAGTTTGAGAGCGGTTACTATTTACCGAACCTGCTCAACTACCAATCCATAGATTAATAAAGCTCTCTTTTTTCATCATATCTTTATTGATATTGTCATTGTTACATGGAATTTATGAAGAAATTAATTGATAACCCTTGAACCAATTAGAGGGGACCTGTTAGCGGTGCTTTATGCAATTACTGGTTTTCTTCAGGTTATTTTCTATTGTACAAAATAACATCATTAATGACTTATATACGTCAATATTATTTTAACTTATATGAAGTAGTTGGTTTCGGCTACTCAATCATAATCGGCTACTTCATAGGAAATACGGTATCAATGGTTTGGATTCAACAGAATCCAAGCCATTACATCATGTTCATTACATCATGTCAAAATCATCCCTATCGTTCAGTGTCTGGTATACTCTCTAGCATCTTTGTTTTTGTCAGACTCTTAAAAATTATAGAGGTAGGGGTATTTCTTAATATCGGGGAAAGAAGAAAACAACAAGTTTTGGTCAAAGCCATCATTCTCCATGGGTTTGAAGTGGAGCAATATGAACGAGGCGAAGGTGAGTGAATATTGCATAGCGTTTGAACGAGTTGGGGAAAATACAAGGGTTGAGATAAAATGAGTTCCACATGGTACAAGCTGAATTTGATTCGTTTTCACATTTCGCTAATATGAAATTTTAAAAGTTAATCTTGATTCAAGTGTGTTTATTTATATTTCTTGTGTGCCCATGATTAGATGTATGATTACACTTTATCTATCGTTGATAATACCTAAGACAAAATTCGATCATCAACTTATGAAATAAATCATCAAATTAGACTCATTAGGCAGGGAAGTGTTAATTATGATGTAACTAAACTTAACGTCATCTTTCCTAGGTTCAGTTTGGATCTTGCCTGCAATAAATAGTTATTGTTCATAAAGTCTTAACATTAATGATTTTCGTACATAACCCTTGGAAGTTGTGAATGATTTATGAGATTAAGCGTGTAGTACGAGATACATTACTGTTCGCCGCCGATGTTGTACTATGAGACCACAGCTGCACGGAAGCGGTAACGATATTACATGCCTTGCCTCAGACCACGCCTAAATCGACCGGTACTCTGTGTCAAATTGAGCAATAACCAAACCTTGCCCCACGTCACTTCAACAATTAACTACCTACAAACAAAATACACCAATTCACGAAGATCTTTATTTCTGGGTTAAAAATTGCACCCCTTTAGATTGTTATAGCACCTTAGTGACCATTTCGGGTATCGAGAGTATTGATATTTCCTTTACTTTGAACTTATCTATCTTGGATCATATAGTGATCGATATAATCTGATTTAGGACTGGCGCAAGTCTAGTGGCGTTAAGACGGGCAAATAGTCCCTCCTATCTGGTGCCTACACCCCTGACTGGATCCTTATGATCAAAGGGCCGCTATTGTCCTCATTAAGTGTGAAAACAACCATCGACGGCCATCCACCCCTACCCCTACAGCCTCTACCCGACATCCCTACAGCAAACACTACCCCCTGACTGTAGTACCAGCCACCCCTTTCCCCACATCTCAGCATCCTACCCCCTCCTACCACACACTGATCCGCCCTTCTCCCATCATGTCTACACCAGCCACTACAGAAGCACCAGAAGCGGACACATTAAGAGGAATGGTAGCGGCAGCGTCCTTGTAATAAGGCTAATATTAGATATCGTTCAAGGCCCTCTGCCCCTACATCTGTGAGAGCAAATACTACCTATAACTATTAGTCAATTACGAATCTGTATCATCTATACAGTCGGCCAATATAACATGTCTTGATAAATTAGGTTCTGTTACACCTATAACATTTGTAACGTCTATCCATAAGGGTATTGAACATACGTCAATAGCTGTCTGGTATGGCTGTTGTTCATCTGATAGCCAACTGCTATTTCTTTGTATCACATCAACCCTATTTTGTATGTTTGTCAACGGCATTTTATGGTGTAACAATGAACTATCTAGGTTGATAAGCATATTCATTGATAATCCTCGCAGTCAAGGACGCAGGTGATACAAACAGGAAAACATTTGTAATGCAATTTACCATGCTATATAGGTTCGCTGTACTAGTTACCTATTTTTATATGAAATCTCATGCGGAAGGTGGTTTAATTTGCTCTCAGATGGGAATTTAATTGAAAACATTCCTCACAAGAATTACAGCAATGCATTACTTATTTGCTCTATAGAGTTCTATGTCCAATCAGCGAGCAAAATATAACCAAGATGGAGTTAACATTTGAGTATTGTCATTTTCTGTATATACAAACACGTCCTCCCTTTATCCACACACTTTACTCTACACTCACCCTACCAACCCAGTACCCTATAAACGCGGTCCCTCCCTCTATCTAAGTGCACGCGTTTTGTCCTCCTGCCAATACTACCTATCCTATTACTTCCTCATCACCCAACAGAGTTTACAACCATCAATTCAAAAAGGCTTAAGCAACGTCTTTAAAACGCACCAATTTTACAATTGATGTCTTTTTCTCCTCGAGTACCGAGTAAGCATGTCTACAGCGATGAGGTGCTCGCACGATCGAAGTAGCTTGGAGAAGATCAGTAGTAGAAATCCCGGTCTACACACTAAAGAGATATAGGCGGTTCCCGATTCCATGTAGATGATGATTTGCAATCATTAATGATGATATACTTTCTAATACAACCACCAGTTAGTAGACTTCCATTGCTCTAGATTAAGTGTATCTGTTAAATAGTTGGTCCTTTATAAAATATAATTTCTTGTGTAAGTAGTTATAATAAGAAGGGTCATATCTATTAGCCAAGAGAGGATGGCGGGGGACGGCAGGAATGCATGATCTACATTCTAAAAATACCATGTATATTTCAAATCTCCCTCGTTCCCCTTAACACGTGGAATAACAGCATTCTGTGGTGTACCTTGGGTTAAAATTTCCCGTGGAGATAGATACTAAGCTGCTGGCAGGAATAGACACAAATTATACGCAATATGTCTAGCTAGAATGCTGGGAGGACTACATACGGAAGTGTTCATGACCTTAGATCTAGTGACGCATCTAGAAAGGACCCGTAAATAACTACAGCAAAGCCCCTCTCTGTACCCTACCGTTGACCAAGACCAGGAAACGATAAATATGGCAGTGAAACCCATAAATCATTTTCCAACACTTCTGAACCAAGAACAGAATGTTACTGACCCGACTATAAATACATTAATCCACTTTACTAAAAGAAATACCGAGGATAAATGCATTCTTCCACTTTACTAGAAGAAACACTACTTTTAACTGCTACACCGCTTGTAAGATAGGCTGCACCTGAAACCGGACACGCTAGGCAATTCTTCACGCTCTGGACATTCATTGTGCACACCTACAACAATATTCCGTAGTGTATCCATCAAAATCATCATTGCGGCATTGGGCCCGTCCCACAGTGGAGCCATCTACAAATTCACAAAAGTACCACAATCATAAGACCACTGCAGGCGCAATCAGGCTTCTCCCAGAGGGGAGACCTGAGAACCTATATACTTAGACTATATATATACTGCTATATGAAACGGACTGAACTCAGGTTACCTTCTTTTCAAAGTATTAACCAAAAAAACTTTATTTACCTGCAGCGCGCCTTATACGACGAGGCAATACTCTGAAATAGTTTACCAGCCGATCGAAGAAACATTCACTGTATCTATCAATTTGCAAAAACTTAGAAACTAATATAGAATTTTTCCTGTCCAATTTATCCTATCTATCTAATATGAGCCACCTACATCATAGAGGCTCGGAGTAGAGAGCACATATGTCTCAGTTTTAGTGACGACCTTTGACCTCTGATATAATAGTGATACTGACAGGTCTGCAAGTAATAACCACCGATACTGAAAGGTAAAGATTCCCTAGAAACAAAGTCAACTCTGACCATTGTGCAGAGCCGGCAAGAAAAACTCCTAAATTCTGAGATCTGCTCCTCTGTTAGTTCATGACATACCGGTATTGCTTCAACAGTAAGAATCTTGGATTTTATCTATAAAGTGTGTGTGGAAGACAAGGAGTACCCCTAGATTGTACTTTTGTCCCTTCGGAGGCCTTTTGGGGAAGTGTTCGATACCTATTAGGGACAAATAACGAAAGCAAGTTAAAATGTAGCCCTTTACTTGAAAAAGATACTAGAGCATAACTCTCACATTGGAGCTCATTTTATAAATAAAAAAACAAACTTGACCAATTCTCACATTGAAGCTCATTTTATGAAAAAGAAGGCACGAACTACGTTGCAACCGGGTCTCCCGTGAAGGCTAACCCTGGGACTGACGGCCTCATACGTGAAAGACCCAGATGAAGTGACCTTGACCTTGGCCTATGAGGTCAGTGGAGGGTATTGATCTACGGGAATCAAACAGTAGAGACTAGGATGGGGTACCCAGCCCCCTGTCACTGAGTCCTCCAATCAAAGAATCACCCCTGCCTCACTAGGTCAGCCTTGCCTTTTCTACCCTACTCATTATAGCGATTCCGGACGTCAGCGACGCGCCGGCTCCCGTATCTGTCACTATAATAAACAGCTCCTGCTAGAATTATGCTGAGGAGTGCTGTGTTCGTCACATAAATTTGGTATATGCCCGGTATCTCCTTGTAGGTTTGACCTTTTCGACTGTTTGGTAATATAATGTCTTTAATGAAATAATGATCGAGTTTCAAGTGGTTGAAGGTAGGAGTCAAAAAAGTAGTGACATACTGCTCCATGGGCCCTGCTTGATGGATCTCGCCGTTTTCAACGTGAAACAAAAAATATTTTTGACCATCATCACATTTGAGAATGAAGATCAGGACAAAACGATCTAAAGCCTCCATTTCCAAGTATTTTCAGGAAAATTGAATAAAATCCAAGGCAGGATGGAATCCCCCTCATTTCTGCAGTTAATCTTAGCAAAAGAATCTCAAAGAACGTACAGAAAGCGTCACCGCGCTTGCACGGAAAAGGTTCCCTCTATCACATGTTTGTTCTAACCCCGTGTAAGCGCACATCCCGCGCTAGAAGGCACTTTGGCTCTGAGGAGAGGGTGCCCGCTCACACGGGGTTCTACTGTATAGTGTAATGCTTGCTTGCAGTACGTATACTTTCTTCTCGGTCCCGCTTCTAGGCTAACCATCGCCAGTCATCACTCCTGCATTGATGATGAAGTTCTTCTCTGGTCTCTTTTACCTTTCACTTCCTAAATCCCCCACTTCAGCAGCCACTGGGCTAGTTTGACATTGGGAGTGATAATACATCTCTAGAAGCACCGTAGGACATTCTCTCAGTCACTGATTGAACGCTTCCCCTCCCAACTTCGTCTACTTTCCGCTCTGTGCGTAAGAGATGAATTCATGTCACAGTAGTGTAGATCCTCACGTGCTTCCACCTCATCAGAATTTCCCCAGGCGCAGAGAACTTCCAGAGGCGCTAGTCCTGAGAATGCACATTGTCTCACCATATGAGCAGACAGGAATGGCTGGTGCGACTAGAGTCTAACAGAAACGCATCACCCTTCTTCTATCGATCGTGTGGACAGCTCGGGATGTAAATAATTCTATCAAATCATAAAGCCTCGGTTGGTGTCTTAGATCTCAGAAAGGTGAGGAGGAGGATCAGATAGAACGTACGGTGGGGGAGAGGTATTGGTAGAGGGTTCCAAACTCGTCTCCACTCCCCTACCCTTCTGGAACACAACAGCTCGCACCAAGTTCTGTATACCATTCTCAGATACCAAGTGCCCAAGCATCTGACAGAGCAGCTCACCGAGCAGCTCACACTGTGAGATATGAATAATCGATAGGTCGCGGGAATCTGATTCTGCGATAGCAGTTGGACCACCCGGCGAGTAAATGCGTAAACGGAGCGGCAAGCTGACGAAATTTCGGCGACTAATCGATATCCAGCGTAGAAAAACAACTTGGGTCAGTTCTTAAAGAACGGTCTGGAGAAACCCTCGAGGAATGTAGTTTTAACACTATTCACGGTCCCACCGTACCTAATAGTGGCGAATGACAGTCAATCAGGTAGCTATTTATCATAATTCAATATTCTGGTGCAATATATTACTGCCAGAGGAGAGCCATGTCCGAGACAGACTAGAGACAAATCCCAAGTGAGATTTAGGGGTAGATTTCTAGAAGGGAACAGACAGTGAATGAGCGATGGGTAGGTAAGGCCTATATCAGACATCCGAAATTGAATGTTGAAACTGATCGACCAAATACAAAGAAATATAATAGATCACCGATGTATATGGGAGTAAAGATTTTTGACATGTAACCTAAAGATATGCAATGTACAAAAAGCCGAACCGACTTTAAAGCCAGACTTGAGAGTTTTCTTGACGATAATCCAGATAAATGGTTGTATAATACATATTTGGTCACCTTGACTCTCTCAATTCTTCAAATTCTCCTACTTCGTAATGCTATTTCATTAGCTTGTGACAATTCTCTCATATTGCAATTACTCTCAAATTTATCTCGTTGTTAATATGATTATAAATCTCAATCGATTTTATCCATGTAAGGCCAGTTCTGTATTAGTCATTACCTATACGGCCACAAATCTTTTCATGCTGACTTCTGAATGACTGCTTAGTTGAAATGCATGTTGCCCATATCTCCCACAATCAGCAAATTTATGTTATTTCAATGAGCATCTCTGCCGTCTACTGCATTCCAGTAAATGAAGATGCCTTTGATGTAAGCACTAGAGCTTCTCATGAATTATGAGCTGCTCACAAATCATCTATTCCATCAGCTATATATTTTTGAGTCATATTATTCAAAGGAAAACACACCCTCATAGCAGCTGATGGGAATACCCTGTCGCCCAGTTCACTCCTCATACAAAACCCATAAGGCAATGTTCATGGCAGACATCGTGGGAAGCGGTGGGAATCAGAAAGATATTGAATATGCTAAGCTATTTGACAGCATTCATAAGAATCCGTGTCTTCACAAAACTATGTCTACATGGCGGGAGAACGGGGAATCTCTATATTCCCTGAACGTTTTATTTTTATATAGATTTTGTTGTGTTGTCGACGCAATAAAGCGCTCAAAGAGGGATCGACGATTGGATTCATTCGTGATGGAAGGTAGACTGCATGTTGCAGTCTCGACTCCAGGAGATATTGATATTGATTAGATCTCATTTCATTTTTCGATATCATTTCCTGTTTTTGATAGGTCGAATGACATCACTGGCACCGGGATGCAGACCTGCTTTTCATGCCGATGGAAATAGATCATTGCTGTGTATGTTATGTCGAGTAGCAGTCTTTCACTGCTAGAACATGCAGTGTGTTTATTTATATTTCTGGTGTGCCCATACTAGCAAGAATATGTGCCGTTTCATCAACTACGATGCCTTTGAAGATAAGCAGGATAATAGGATTATATTTAATAAATTATCCACTGTCTTTGGACCATCATATTTATAAACCCATTGATGAAATTGATATGGCTTATATCTGCAATGAGAATGATCTATGAAGAAAATAGATGATACATTATCTTTGTTATTTATCAGAGACCTTACCTTTTAATTACCGGAGTGTTTATTAGCAGGTGTACCTTTGAGTTGATAAATGTGCATCCTATATAATTTGATGGATTAATTTCCCCGCCCTACCTGTAAACTCCCCTTTAGCACAAGAAATCTATGTTACTTTGAAAACAGTAAAACAGCTTTCATTCATCCTAGTGTTATTTCTAAATATGAGAATATCATTTACAATACTAGAATGAATAACGAAATGCAAGAATATAACAATAATTCAATCTTACAGTCTGATTACACAACGTATAGCATGATTCAGTGTTTTAATTATTCGATCTAATTTAGTCGATAGTCTATTTTGCTTTGGCCTAGAGATGAGAAATCTCTTTTTATTGTATCATATAAAGTAAATAAATGTCTCCTTTAGTCAATTATTATTTTTCCTTTTATGAAGTATTCACCTCCTCCCTTTCTGCTTCGCCTACCTTTGTAGAAATATTATTTCATATTTTATCATATTATCTTATAATGATAATTGATTTCACAACTCCACTTGTTAATTATTCTATCTTATAAATTATTCATATTAATGATACCTTATCAATTAGTCGTAATCAATAAGGTGAATAACAATTTCATCTCATACAATTCAATCAAATCTTATTGGCCTGAGATTGTTGGCCGTATATTCAACCTATAGCTATGTTTCCTCCGTCCTTCGTTCGAAAGATCACACTTCATTAATTTAGTTCATTTTATAGTAATTCTAGTGAATCATGGTGGAGACCCTATAATCCTCTTAGCATCAGCTCCGGTTCCAGATTATAACTGATCAGCTTCCTCCAGGTAAGGAGATCAGACATCATGTGATGGATTGGGCGGCAGATCCGTCTATGGTGCATATACGACACCGGAGATGAGGTATAGAACTTATCTACTGATTGATCGGGGTGGTAGCATGACACATTTGGTACAGCGTGAGAGACTTTGGATCGCAGGTGTTTTTAGAGACCGGGCTCCTGTCTGGCCATGAATCTGATTCGGAGCTCTGGTACCCCTCCAGCCAAACCAAAAAAGATTGACCCTAAATATCATTCTAAGTTAAAGAAAGTCCGTGTTCCACCTTTGCTATCGATGTATTAAAAAGCATCGATATCTCCTTCTCTATAGAGTCGAGAGAGACAGGGTTATGAAATGAAGTACTGGCAAGACGGAGCAATAGTCAAGTTGTAAATTAAAGACATTGCCAAACCGATGTTTACAAGATGTGATTTTCCCAATGTGCTTACACGTGTACGTTCAGTTAAGTTTCATTATTTGCATTTCCGCAGCCCTAAAAACAAATGCTATCAAAGTAAATCAAGAGGCTTTAAGGATAAGCTTTAGGCTATAAGCTTGTACTGGCTTTTTATTGTTAAACAGAATAAGGTCCGTCTTTCATTTCGGAATGTTATGCATGTTCTAGTGGCTTCTTATATATGAACTAGCATGACATTATTTCGAGGATACAGAAGATAATTCAATCCTTTAGATCATCCAAGGACATAAAAAAGGAGACATTCTTGAAATTTCGATAATTGGCCTAATTTCTATCACAGTCCACCTCAATAAAAACTATTCCTCATCAATGGTCGTAAAGGAACTTGATTTAATCCAATGACATTTTTCTCCTCTCCAAAAACACATCCCAGGATTTGTATCAGGCCGTGTGTTTTTTTACTAAACGACATGTGAACACGCCGCGAGCCCATGATTAATGGCCGTCATTCCACCGAGCAGAAAACTCAATCGCATATTGGTGGTGAGCAGGAGACGGTGTAGCACGGATGTGTAGGGGAGAGGTGGTTGTGATGGTAGAAATGGTAATGGAAGCATGTCATTTATCCATCAGAGCAGTGACAGCATCAGCAGATGTGCTCAGTAATCGGGCAACACCCACCCGCTTATTCTGAGTCAATCACCCATCTACATAGAGACAACGTAATCTGATATACTACTTGTGGAGTCTCTCCGCATCTCCCACACCTACAAAGCCACATTGCAACGAGTTACTCTCACATTAGATAATAGACAAAATAGAAAATAGACGGCTTACAACACACTAAACATAACAGATTTGATCTTGTTGTAACTATACAGCCTGAACTGTTTGATATGAAAAAAAAATCACCACATCATTAGATATTTTAGAAATAGACCAGAATGTTTACATTTATTTTGAAATCTTTTCGAGAATTGAGGGAGCAGAAACTACTTTAAAAGACTAGTATCCTTCCAGCCCTACGCAGTTGAATGAGCCTGATTAATAACTTAGGCCATAACTCTGACATGAATATGATCTTCAAAACATGAAGTCCATTTTTCACGAAATATGCTAGATTTGCTACCAGAACTGCACAATATAAAAGAAGTTATGATTATGTGAGGCAGTGACCTGGATTGGACCTACACAATAACCATATGAGATCTGCCCTGGAAGAGTCAAGCTTCGTCCTTCTTGGACATCGTACCTTAACAGGGGAACAGGTGGCTGGTTGATATATGGCTAGCGTCTGTCGTGTGACCATGTAGAGCAGGGCAAGGCTGACCAGCGGTCATGGCTTCTCATCCCGGTCCTGCACCATAACGATGCCTTTAATGGCCCCGGGCCAATGTGAACTCGTGAATGCAACACCCACGAGCTAATGGCGAATGGTTGGTGTCTATGCGGGGTCAGTTGTCACAACAAGGATGTTTTAGTGGAATGCCGAATGACTCTTGTGGTTCTCAACCTGGGCATTTACAGTGTTAATAAGGTCCATTTTCTGACTAGAATAATCAAGACTTGGCTCAAAACACGAAATGTGGGAATTTCTAGTGGGATGTTCACAGTATTGTTCACTCATTGTTTCCCTTATTCGACATCAAGCAAATAACCTAGTTGTTTCCCTATAACCTTCATCCAAAAGCGGAAAGGAACAGAATTTTCCACAAAGTGTGTTGAACTCTTGATAAGACCTTGGTTTCTCAATCATATATCAAGTACACTAAATATTTGACAATATGATCCCCAAAGATACTTTCTTGTGCCGCGCAGATCACCTCGTGAAAGATGTGTCAACGAGCAAGTTAAGAGCAACTCACGAGCAATCCACGAACAGCTCCTATCGAGCATATCTGATCAGTTTCAGATTTTAGTAAATCCGGCTTCAGTTAGGATTGACAATGTCTATGTGACATAGCACACGGTTACATGTTTAATTTTTATTCCTCAAAAGCAAATACTAGGTTTGCATCATCCTCATCCGGATGTATACGAGCATATAAAATCATCTTATTTTCTATTAAGCTGTTAATTACTACGACTCACGCTCTCTGTATCTGTGGCTTTGTCTCTTCTCCCTCTCCCCATCTTTCGCTCACTCTCTCTGTATGAATGAACTAAAACTAGATGTCCTGCACATGTCTGGTAATCTTTTAATCCCGCTAGACCCATCACTTCAACAATATCGCTTAGGGTGGTCAGTTTAGATAAATTTGAAGACTGAAACAGGGAAGTCCAAATGTTTTCTCTAGAAGATAATCTTCAATTCCTTTATTTAAAAAAGAAATGGACTCCAAGCACTTTATGCAATAACCTGGGTTTATGTTGGATTAGGTAGAGCGTCTTGGAGCTCCTGTAAGCTGCTATTTAGAGTGGAAGGTGTAGATGTGTGAGTGGGTGTGGGTGGGTTACAGGTCGGCCGGCCTGTCGGCTCTGCGCCATGTTGGCCGTTTTAAACCTGTCTTTATCGTGTCAGTGGTTCCTTCCTCTAGAGACCCAAACCTCTCACTCTCCACCACAACTGCTGCCACTGATCCGGGCGGGAGCTGGTCATGCGAGCCCGCCTCACCGCTCCACCAAGCCGGTCAAATGTGAGAGATTGCCGGCGTAGACGTGACCGAGACCGCTGAGTCGCGCTGATCTTTGTAATCATCTTAACTGCTTAGTTCTGTTGTATATGGCCATGGACTACTTTTGTCGGGAACATTTTGTCCAGCTGATATATATCTTTCCTTATTTCTGAATCAATTAGATTTTGAAAACCTCACTCCAGTATAGAGATTCATTTCCTCTGGGCCTCTCACGTACTAGTTTGGATTCTTTCATCCGGTGCGGCACACCGTTCTGCTAATGGGATAGATACTGTTCGGGTTCGATCAAATTTAGGTGATCGCAGGAGTCTAAGGGAATTTCTTATCTTCTTGAAGACTCTTACTATGATCACATTGAGATCACGTACTATAGCCCGGATTTGCAAGTGATAAATATAAACATGAATCTGAATTGTCAAACTATTCCATTGCATTATCAGAAACGAAGCCAGTGGCAAGACTACTGGTTGAGAGGTTCTTATCTTTGCCACTTGGGGGCACAACATTACTCAAGACCAGAAAGGGTGGGGATTTGTTGGGAAACCTGCCACAGGTTTCAGAGGATTTTAAAAGAATATAATCAAAAACTGCTGCTCTGCCATCTGCGGTTTACGGGCTTTCAACAGCATTCTACCAGCGAGCACTTACAACCATTTTGACAGCGTGAGAGGGCGTAACAATAAAAGTCAACAAAAATGAAAAGATGCTTGTTCATTTGCTTGTTCCCTTATCCAGCCAGGTACTTGTTGCACAAAGTGACTTACAGTGTAATTGATATACTGACCATAATGAGGTCCAAAACAATAAGGATCAAAAGTGTGACAGTCGGGCCTCTTTCATATTGATCTTCATCTAAGACTCTGGTTAATTAGGGCGTTTCAAAGATTAGTCATCGTACATAAATGATCCATATCGATTGGAATATAATCAAGAGATCGTCATGCATTTCTGAACCTTGAAGCCTCGTTACAATGTATGCATAATATCAGCCGGCATGTCGTCGGGTAGGACATGCAAAATGACAACATTTTATGGTTATTTAACCAAGTGAGAAGCACCCTGCGACCGTGCCCGCCAAATATTTATATCTATATATACATACTCTATATACATGTATATACATATTATATATATATGTGTCCATTTCTCCGAACAAATCTCATAGAATATACGCATGTTTAAGTCTATTACGTGGTTGCATACATTTTGTTTGGGAACTATGAAATACATATGGAGCGTACAGCCTCGTGTTTTGGTGTCTCTATAGCTGTACTGCAATCGAAAAAATCTGTCCCTGTAGCCAGATATAAATAGGACATTCATAAGAATGCTTGAGCTTTCAAGGAGCCGGAAGTTGGTGATGCTGGTCAGACTCTGGTGTGCAGGTGCAACGTCAAAAGCAATGCCACTTGTTACAGTTGATATAACTGCTCACCCTTCCGGCTGCAATCGCCTCTCAACGCGCGCCAGCGAGCCACATTAAAGCCCTGCCTTTACGGTCCAGATTCCCTCATCAAATGTCGTCTGCTCTGAGTTGACTGCTGCAGATATTTCCTCACAGGAAACAAAGTCTTCCTCTTGATGGCGTGGCCCTCGCATTACCATCCATAATACAGAACGGTCCCCGTGGAAACGTCGCGAAAGCCTCACAGGGGGCCGCCATTTGCAATTTAGTGCACCCGGGATATCGTTGGGGGCGCTGTCGTCGATGCTACAGTGGAAACCTGGCAGAATCAGATGTCTTTTTAGCAAAAGGGATGCTCGGGTTGAAGGATCATTATGACAAAGCAACCATCCTCATAAACATCCAATGCATCTCTTGTTGAGGTTTGGGGTAACGGTACATTCATATTTACCACTTCAGAACAAGTGCTGTACAGTTATTTGCATGTTTTAGATTTATGTTTTTAGATTTAAAAGTGTCTTTTAGGTATGATGACGTGTTATATTAAATAACTGTTGCTGTGCTCTGCTGATATTTCATGCGGTGTATGATAATGTATGTGGCAAAAACATCATACATACACAATATTACCATGATTTCGATCTGTGCGGTCGTATTCTCATTGTAGTTGACGCTTCGCAAAACTCGTCAACTATGCGGAGAATACGGCCGCACAGATCGAAATCATGGTAATGTTGTATTTATTACTCACCTATAGACTGATAACTAAGAAAGAAATCTAGTATATAATTAGAAGTTCAACGCAAGCGCCGTGCATTGTTTATATACAATAGTTCCTATAATGCCCGTCAGGTGGCGGAAAAAGCCGTATTCTCCTAGGAGAGTACTGGTTTCCATATTCTACTCGGTAGCCATCTGGAGGCTCCATAGGCTTAGTATAAAGACTCCGTATTAGGTGGGTAATAGAATTTGATATGGATCCACTCGCTAACATTCTTATACATGTATGCTTCTATTATGTGAACTTTACCCATTTTATCAAAAGTAGATACTGAAGCTATTGCATAGAAACCTGTAAACACCCTTACAGTGTGATAATAAACAAATGGTTTATAAAGCATTTATGATTATATTTTTAGAAGAAAAAAAAAACAGTGCATGGCAGAACTTGTTGGGACACGAGGACAAGATACACCTCCCCCTCCTCCCATTTCGGGCCCCCTTGAGAGATTCATTAAATTCAGGTGTCCTAACAAATCAGGCGAATCCGTTTTCTGGTCCCCTCCAACAGCAAGACTCTCCCTCTTTAGATCCTAGATTACCCAGCAGAATTTACTGAAACCTTTTTTTAGTAATTTGATATTTCCTATCTTACTTGAACCAATACATTTCTCACGAAGATTATATCACATATATCTGGTATATTTACTTCGAATTAAAATGTTGCAGGGAATTTCATACGCCTACTAGCTCACTGGCCATTACGACTCTATCACTCTCCGCCCACAAGCACCCGCTTCTGCGGCGTTGCTCTTGTCGATTCTGCTGGATTTACTCTTGGAAGTCTCGCCTTATCTCGTTGAGACAGCGCTGATTGATTTTCCACGTCTAGTGCGGCCCCGACGGGCGACTGTGTCATCGTTCTAACTACCCTCTAACGTGATATGCTTCCCCTTAGACTGGCCACAGACTCCAAGTCTTTGCCTTGACCCTCCCCCAAAACCTACTCGCCCTCGCTGAGAAACAGTCATCCCTTATAATGTCAGGGGAAAGGTACAGTGCAATAGATATTGTCGTAGTTCATTTTTTTTGTTATTAATTTCTTTTATTATGCAAGTAGCGACATTTATATTATCGTGTCAAGGGGCGTTTATACATGTCTGCCATGATAAAATAACGATGGGCATACAATAATCATATTCTCCCCACGAAGGGGAAAACAGAGAAGGACAAAAAGAGAAAAGATCATTTATGACCAAGGGTTTTTATATCATATATTTTATATTATATAATGCTAATTTCCGATCAATATCGTTTTTAGGCATGCTTTGTAGTGTTTTTATCACCGTTAAGTTGTACTTCGCGAGGTAGTTTTTCTCAAATCTGTGGGCCACGGTACAATGGAGACCTTTCTGCGTTTTGGGTAATTGTGTTTTTATACACATCTTATTTGCTTGGCAGATTGGTCGTGAGTTGGTTGTTAAGGCAATGGTAACAGACTTGAGCAAGTCAATTGTGTCCTCTCAAGCTGGTGACACCCCAAGCGAATAACGGCAGCGATCTCCAAAATCGCCGACAGAAATTGGCGTGTCTGTGCGATATTAATTCATAATAATATCTCCCACCGATGATTTAGCGTCTCAGAAGCAATAATCAGGTGAAATATGAAATAATAGCTCACCTACATGCCATTTTGTGTTAGCGATTTCGGAAATCGTCGCGTATCACGTTCGGTGTGTTCCCGGCTTGGTGATTTTGTCATTCCTTCGCGGTGGCCCACCGACCTACAGACTGCCATGCAGGGGTTCCGTTCCTAAAATAAAACTACCTATTCTAAATGTGGAATCAATCCCGTATGAAGAGGTCGAAGGGCATCCAATTTTTTATCAGAGTTCAATATTCTGCCACGAGTATTACTGTCCCGAGAAAACTATATCCAGAGACAAAGGAACCAGGATTTTCGAGAATGATTCTAGGAACCTGCTACAGAACATGGTGCAAGACAAGAAATGGGACTATAATCTTCGAAGGTGACTTTTTAATTGATTTTCACCGTTGGGGACTGTAATAAAGTAATTGGTTGCTGATTTCAAAGATAAAGGAGTTCCATTAGCCGTGTGATAATGATGTTCACAATGTTTAGAATAGCCTTTTTATGTTTACGGTTTGTCCTACATCAAGGACTTCGTGTCATCTTATAAGATATTAGTTATAATTGAAATATACAGTGACGTAGCTTATTTCTGTTACTGCTTTTTCTATTAGAATATAATTTACCTGTGCTAAAGTAATAATTAGTGTGCTTTATCTTCATTATCTAATTCATTTGATGTCAATCTAATATAAAGTGTCATCTGGCTAGGCAGTATTAGAATGTTTATGGGAAAATCCAAAGTTGTCCAAGAAATGTTGTTGAGAGACAATCATGGATGAGTAGATTCATTATCATTAGCTCGCAAATGTTTGTAAACATTTATCTTATAATTGAATACAGATTGTATAAGCAATATCTAATTAGCAGTCAAAAGCCGACATTACTAATGCATGTGCATTTTAGGTTTTGCACCATTTTAACGCATCATGGGAATGAGTTTAAATCCCAATTGCTGTGTTTTTTGTTATCAGTAGAATAATATTTATTCAGTACTAAATCCCCGCCTACTATCAAGTCAAATCCTAAGTCAATAGACCAACGTTCAAGTATTAACCATTAATTCAAGCCTCATGTTTCATTACCCATGGCTATTACCTAACGGTGAATTGAGCCTGTTATTCTTGGAGGTTTTGTGTTGGTTATACTGCCCGTGGGATTACTTGCTCAGTATACTTAACCAGTTATCGTTGTCCGGCGAAAAGAAGCCCTAGAGAAACGGATCTTTGAGATATAAGGACGTTATTTCCCCTTTCTAGAGATCCCTCTAATGGCGTATTGCTGGACTGCTGGAGGTTCTGGAAATAGCCGCTAGGGGGCATTTGCAGCTGGTTCCTGAAACGATCTTACCGTCTTTATGGGAAGTACCGTTGGCGACAAGGGTAACCTTGTAAATATGAATGTTCAATTACCGTCACAAAGCAATGCGACAGAAATCATGTTGTTCTTTTATCGGCTTGGCATAAAAAGGAGGTAGATAGGACTTTCGATGATATCTCATTCTAAAGCCTGCTATGGCTCCTGGATATACCCCGAGATATGTGTTCCAGCATGTACATCCCTGCTTCGAGTAACCAATTACATCTCTCATAAAAGGATTATGGTTCAATGACCTTAGATATCAGCTACTTTCCAGGCCATTGCGTGTTTTCAACGTTGTTTACTTAGGTTCTCCTTTCTAGAGGATATGATGAATGTGCGTTGTCTCGAGGGAGGGAGGGCGGCTGATGGTTTAATTAAGATTGGGGAGAATGTGCTGATATATACATAACAGACGACGAGGGTAGTGGCACCCGTGTGTGAATAACGTTATTAACGTCTCATGGTCTGCTATAGACTGTTTTACATAGGCCCGTATTTCAACGATGGATGGAACCAGAAAGGCAACGTTCCCGACGGGGTTTCCATATACAAAAAAGTAGTTTCAATGATCCTATCAACATGTAACGAAGATAGTGTAGATTCTTTTAAAACATAGTCCAGTGAACTAGAGTGCATAGATATAAAAACAAGAATTGGTTTTACAATTACCAAAAGTACATACTTCGGAAGAATAGAATAGGACAATGTATAACTACATTATATAATGTTATATAATATTGTCTCACACTGTCCCCTTTCATGCATTCTGGAACTGATTGAATTAAATCAATTACTTATATGTATATCTGCGTGATTGTAAATTTCGCCGGAGGGTACCGCTTGCTCATCACTTAGGTATTACGTGAGCGTAATCAAATTTTCATCTTAGCGCCTGGAGTTACAGCAGTGCTGAGAGTGGTAGAAATACACTTAGAATGTTAAAACGTGACATCTCCCTGTCATCACAGCCGACTTTAGTACCATGACTTTAGATGATCACGCCTTCCTAGATCTCTAACGGTGCTCATTTTCTAAGATGAGCTCACCTTAATTGCAAACTGAAACATTTTCATGGTTATTAGAATCGACTTCATATAGTCGATTTGCGAAAGTACGACGTCGGATGATCCTTGATAGTGTGCTGTATTCAAATTAAAGAAAATAAAATTATCAGGTCTACATTTGGCAGAGAAAGTCAATCGACGCTACTTTTGATGGAGTTATATGTGTGACTGGCATCTGTAGAGTAAGCTATATTGAGGTAAGGGTATTCTCAAAACCGAGAAAGGAAACCACCATTTGGATACTTGTGTTGGTGTTTCAAACCTGAAGAGAGTCTAACCTTAGACAGGGAGGAGAACATTTTCAATACTGATATTAGGAACCAGGCCCTGGATTTATTGCCGTCTCCGACACTTTAAAGCTCGTTGTAAGCGGCTCCCACGCGTAAGGCAGGCTGCTGAACCGCTAAGAGGACTGATTCCCCACCCTGGAGCTGTTGCAGAATTGCTGCCTGCTCTACTGCCCGGCCACCTTCTCCAAGCACCGGCATGGTCCTCCTCAACCAAGCACAATCCGCAAATCTCCGAACGTTGAGTGCGTGTGTGAGGAAGTGCGCGGGGGGTTGCTCACTCTACAGGAAGGGGAGGGACCAGGAAGGGATGGGAGGGAAGAGAGACGGGGAGGGGGTCTTATTAATTCCTGCGCGGATGTGATCCTACGTATGCGTTACGCCGGAGGACTCTAGACAACCTCCAGTGGTGGTAAATACTCAATGTAAACAGGTGCTGGAGCATATACAGGCACGTCCTCAAGCAAGAGGTAGGCGATCATTCTAGTTGTGCTGATGTGTGTATGTAATGGTCCCTAATGCATACTAGTCACATCGTTATTAAGGGCGGCGGGAACAGCAGCCCTGTGGCTCAGACCTGTGGGTTTGGCCGGGAATTCAGTATGTAGAGGTGGGAGCTTCGCGTCTCCCATGGGAAGTCATTAGGCCAGGTCTGATGTTGAATGTATGGTTGTAGACCTGAGCGGTATATTGTGCTTTATATAGGTTTTACTGGGAAGGAATGTTGAGCACTGTTGTGGTTTCTTTCATAAGAGAAGCGATCAGTTACAAGGACTCCGAGGTTAGCATTTATACCAACAAGTAATCTTTTTCAAAAGATTAAATTCCTTTCAAAATCTCTTTATCAATTTTCGATTCAGTAACGTCACTTTATAACCGGATACATCACATCAACATATTTCTTTGTAAATCGTCTTTCACTGTACTATCACCGAATATACACAATGGGTTCTGGGCGCAATAATGTGAGGATGATATTTGACAATACATTGCAAATTATATGAATATAAAACATTTTAAAATGCAAACTACAAATTGTTTTGATGATACATAGACATACAACATACACGACTAATAATCCATGTAGATGTATAACTGACAAGTATCTAGTATGATACTTATTCAACTGTATGAAAATATCTCTTCTCGTCAAAATACCAAATGTATTCTATCTTTTATCGGGGGCAGTCTCATAGGGAAGTATGGTTATTGCATATTTAGGTGCTGCTCACATAGCCCTACATGTTCTACATTCCCTGCACGTTGGTCTATGGCTTGGAGACCCTGGCCGTGTCACTTGGGGATTTAGCCTGGCGTCTAACAGCCCATTTAACCTAAATTCCTCACCTGCATACCCACAAAGCGATGATTCAGCAAATGATTCCCTGATGCCACACTGTTCAAACAAGCAAAGAGTAAAAGAGAAAATGCCCCTCCTCCTCCAACAGTCGTAGGGTAAGAAACATGGCTGCTCTGCGCCAGACTCGGGGATCGAATCTCCTTTACTCCCACGGGGGCCGTATTCTGGATGGTCATCGTGCGGCGACGCCGTGCGGGCTGCTTACTTCCGGTCCAAGCCACCATAGCCCGCCAGGGGGCAGGAACCATGATGTCTCACAAGGTAGCAGGGGGTTGGAGCTCGATGGTGGGCGGGATGGTGGCCCGGGGGTGGTTCGCTGCCACCCGGCAGTGCCCAACACAATGTCCGGTATTTGACATCAGTGCCCGAAGCTAGGTTTCGGAATGGGTGTAGGATTGGGTGGGAGGAGGAGGGAGTGGGGGGATATATACCCCTAGGAGAGGGTGGTGATGTAGGGATGCGATTGGGTAGACCTTCACACAGGACTACGCTCTAGGGGGCCTGAACGGGAGAGTATGTGGGGGTTGAAGGGGAATCATCAGCATCTGATATTGATGGTCGCTCTAAAGGCTGTCCCTTTCCATTGAGCTCATCAGTCGGGTCTTGCATCACATACCCGACCACCCACCCGTCGACACCCATCTCTTCAACTCTCTCCGTGTTTCTGCAGGCGTCACTTTTCCGGCTGGTTCCTTTCCTCTATATTCAGGTACGGTTTGCGTTTCAAAACCCAGCCGAAACTAACACTGTGCCCATTTATCCATAGTTGATATTCCTATACACCTATGGGCGAACATCTATGGGTTACTACCCGCTGCTAGGCATATAGTATAAATAATGTTCAGGCCCACAGAGTAGTAGGACGTAGTGATTCCCATAGGCTTAAGCATTAAAAAACGTACGTCCCGCTACTACAGACACTACGTCGCACTAACGTACATTATCGCGACAGAGCGAGAGCAGTGTCCGTGTCAAAAACAAACAAACAAAATGGTGGTTCTCTCCCATTCATAACTTTAGAGACATGCTAAGCCTTACACGTAACAAATGGAAATTCGTATTGTCCAAATATCGAGGCACCTGACGTTGGGCGTTCACCTAATACCGTTTAAATGACTTAAATCTGCGAGACTGATCGATATCAACAAGTCCGATCGCCTCCCGTGTCGCCGCTTCGCGTTGTTGACGTCATAATAACGTTGGCTACCAGAGTTCCAGGTCGTCCTGTGTCATACATTTCATAGTCCGCTCCACGTCGGCAGTTGCCGGGTTTTCACCCTCCCACCTCCCGGTGCTCAGTGAATGTCGAAGTCGCCGTATTGAAACGCCGATATCTTCGGTTTAAAGCAACCGATCTTCAACATATTTAGTACGATTATAGATTATATATATGCAGTACTCGTGTAGTGAAGTTCCAGCGTCAGTTTCCGGGTTTTCCCGCTAGCGGGCCGTAGTGAAATGCAGCGGTATTATACGGGAATGGGGGATTGAATCATGAACCAGGAAAGTTGATAAAATGGATTTTAAATGAGTTGGAGGTGTATAGTAATTAGGAAACGTATTGACTGAACCCGTACGGTGTCCGTTCTCGGTCATTTGATGAAAAAATACAGCTCTCTCGCCTACGGCGTCGGGCCGTATTTTTTCATCAAATGACCTCAAACGTCCACCTGTACGGGCTCAGTAACCACGTTTTCTCATATTACTCTCCATCTACCATATGTCCGTCCTTTCCTTCCTGATTATATGCATGTCTTTATTTCTCCCTTTGTTTTATTCCCGTTGTATTTTTTTTCCTTCATTCACAATTCACAATATGTTCATAATATTCATGACTACAATCTCCGAATCATATCGTTTCTCCTTTTCTCCTATCCAATCACTTTTATTCTGACCTCCTGATCGATACTTCTGTTTCTTCGCTCTGTCTCATCCTTCATCTTTCTCTGTCTATTTCCATCTGTTTGTCTACATCTTTGTCTCTCTCTCTGCCTCTCTGTCTCTCTGTCTCTGTCTCTCTGTCTGTCTGCCTGTCTCCTTCTCTCTCTCTCTCTCTCTCTCTCTCTCTCTCTCCCTGTCCCACATATAACTGATTATTCCATTAGATCATAAATCAAATGCATCTTCATAGTCCAGTATATACCATCATTTCGCATTCTACTTCAAAAGTGGGAATGTTGTATAGAGTCTTTCACAGCACAGGGCACACAATCGAATCCTCATTACCTACCCTACGCTGTTTCCTTGTCACCTCCCTCTCGTGTATCTGATGATCAGTAACACATACCAGGAAGTTACTACCGGGTTTGATCGCCGAACACATCATCATCCTACACTAAATTGTGTCACCCACCGACGTTATAGACCACCATCCCTGCTGTGATCCATTAAATATCCTCTCACCATCCCACACACCCATCAATACCACCTCGGCAGCCCCTTACCATGCACCTGTGACATAAAGAGCGCACAGCCCGCCCCCACATCCACCCTTCTCCTGTACCTTGCCTCCTGGTGCGGGGATGTAGTTCCGCGGCGTCCCGACGGGTGGCGCAGCGGCTGAGGCATGCTGGGAACAGCCCCATTGCTCGTTGGCATTCATGGGTAATGACGCAAAGCGGGACCAGGCTACACGTGTGCGTATAGCCGGTGTCTGCTGTATCAGGACCCTGTTTCATAAGCGTTTCCTTCGCCATCCATCACCGGGTCCGCTGCTCCCGAGGAAAGCGCTGCAAACGTGGATGGATGCGTCTGGCTGGAGGTATAAGTATTCCGCATGCAGTGAGGATGTAGCGTTAAATCGTGGGTGTACACGCAAAGCCCAGAGACGACGTTGACATACTTAGCTTACTGACAACTAGGTGAATATATATTACACATTTGGAACGGGGAACTGAAAATGTGAAAATATTCTAGATATTATAACTCTTTATGCCAATTGCTATCTTCATTTCTGTGTCCTTGGATTATGTAATTTCGGATATATACAAATTAAGCAAGTTTCGTTTCTGTAAGGGTAACATCGATAATAGGACCAATACAAGATGCACAGCCTTGATGGATGCGAAGTATTTAAGAAATGATCTTCATTCTTCTGCTTGGATTATAACGTTTCTGTTATAGATCGTTTCCCAATGTCCAATGAGTGAGAAACAGGAGTGAGGGCCTATTCACTTGGACTATATTTTACGTTTAATGCGGATTGCCTGCACGGTACTAGCTTCTGCCTTTACTGCCTCCTACAGCAACATGACCATATGATAAACCTCAAAAGTGCAGTCACTAACATATGCCTGTATTGCCGGAAACCAGCGAATATATGCTATATGGTCTATGCGGACGGGAACAATCTACGTTCACTAAACGAGGCGCCCTCTAACGGCGCGGGTCTGTCTCATCACTCTTGCTCGGCGCCCATCTCGGGCATCGTAAAACAAGGCGTGTACGTACGGTCGTGTGACGTCCAGGGGCTCCGTGTGGAGCTCCGAGCAGCTAAAGGGCTGCAGTGTACGAGCAACTCATCTTCCCATACTACAAGCTGTTCAGACAAGTCTGGTACAGTGAGCAACTACACCGTATGCTCATCTGACGCTCGAGAAGATTATACAGCGCAGCTACAAGGTATGCATTGCCATTTGAGGTTGAATTTACATTGGACGGGAATTTATGCTTGTTCCCATGTGCACACTATAAGCTATTATTTTGCTTCACCATCGAAAGATTCCCGTTTCTTCTCACAATCTGTGAAATCAGAAATATTACTTGTTGATTTAGGATAGGGCCTATATCATATGTCATGTGTACATTTTTATTTCTTGTGGAAGATTATTGACGCTTGGAAATATTTAATTTGCAAACTTCACTGTAGAAATTTCAAAAATCTAAAGAATCCGATGCGATGGTCATGATACACTAACTTACCGAGACCATTCCATGCATTTAGAGAGATTCTGTTTTACATTCATCGGGAAGAGTAAAAACGTTAGGTCTGGTCGGGTTAAATCCGTGGCCACTTTGAACCACTACAGGGACATGCCTGTTACTCTACTGCCAGAATTTGTGTACTGCTTGGGGAGTGTGTGACATCAAAATCTCGGAGCCAATTATCCATTTTCTTTTTATCCTTTCCTGTGTATTTTATCAAAATATAATGAATATATACTTTGGTTTCTTTGTCAATTTCTTAGCCAAGAATTTTTCCTATTACGTATGTCTGATGTTAGAATATACAAAGAACAAAAGTACCTGGTTGGAGGCGCACACAGCAGGTACTGCATGTCGTAGCTCAGAGAGGGGTTGGTCGCCAGTCTAGGATCCTTATGGTGTGGTGAGACGATGACAGGGTGAGGTGTAAAATGGCATTTTTAGTTATTTTAAGGTATATCATATTAAAGATATAGTGAGGGTGACTGGATTCTATCTGTTCAGAAAATCTCACCTCGTTCTGAGAACTCATTGAGAATTTGGAACCAAAGTATCTCTGAACGTATTCCATTCAGTAAAACCAACTTTATCTCTATATAGTATGTATACAATAGCCTCAGTGGACGCCCTTATCATTATCTACACTGTAACAGGAATGACATATCATAATGACTATGACGTTATCGTGGCTGCATGGAAACCTCAGTATCAGTGACTGATTACATGTAGTAATGACATGATCACCCCCTCCTGATGGGTAGTGTCACAACCTGATGACAATGAATATGTCCACCAATATGTAGGCCCCAGCGGATGGAATGACTGTATACACTTTGGACCACCATGGCTCGATCTATCTCTATTAGGGTTGGGTCTCAGCCTATTCTAAAACAGACCTTCTGTCGGGATATGCAGTTTCCTTTCTACAAGGTATTCCATCATTCCTTTTGTGGAAGCACACATATTATCCCTTCCTTATTGGTTTTGTTGCCTCCGACAATCAATGGTTCATAGGCAGGGTCTTCTTTTATCTCATATGTCTTTTAGGTCAAGTAAATCATATATTTTCTACAATTCATTTAATCAATATATGTGTTGGCAGAACTAGGCATACAGATAGATATGCAGTGCAATACTGATATGTTGTATCATGTGCCTTCGGACACACATAATTTTATTCATATATGCTTATCCGACATACAGAGTGGATATACATGATGTTTATACACAGTCTTATGTCATACTATATCAGTCATATCCAATGCTCCCGTGCACCTTGACATATTGGCAAGTGCAGATGTGCGTAACTTCCATGAACCATACAAGCAGGAAACATTGATAGTGAATTGCATCTCAAAATTACAAACCACCAACCACCTATAAATGTGTAGAATATGATATTTGTTCCAGACCTTGCTACCATTTGATCGTTCCCATTAGATTGTTGCCCCCCTTATGATATGCCAATGGCACGCAGACCTATAAAAAACAGCTTTACCATGCTGTACATGCAAAATGAGATGGGGAATTGATGTTTTTTACGGAACGAGATTCCCATCGTGTTCTGTAGTATGTACAAGCATGGTGGGTTTTTCTACATTTATTATACACCCGAGTCTGAAAAGATCTTACCATATATTGGCAAAGAAATCATATCACTGTGAAAATCTACACACTGCCGATGTTTCAACGTGTTCTGTATAATTTTAGTGTGCTGCATGGGGTGCAGTACAGAATTCATACTGCATAGGCAGTAGCAATGCGTAATTATTATATGTACTGCACGGGTATATATAATAAATCCATACATTTGATGCGTTTTCATGGGTATATTAGATTATTCTAGTATATTCGTCCAAGTTTCGCGTCGGCCAGGGTCGGCAAGGTTGTTGATATTTGTATCGTGCTACCGAGCAATGATTCGCGACCCCACCCCATGTTTGACAATTATTTGTATGGCCCTGTAGCACACGTGGACTTCGTAATTCTAGCTGCAGGCGCACATAAAACTAGGGGAACATCTGATACAGAATGGCAGCAACAGAGGATGAATACCCTTGCTATGGCCTTCGAACCCTGATACCAGGGATAATATACCTGTACAAAGTGTATTTTTCAAGTGTAGATTTCCGACCAAATTACACTTAAGTTCAAAATCTTATTCATATCATTCCATGTACGTTAAACTACATTTTATATTCTTGACAAGAATGAAAGCTGATAGATTGTAGGAATGTAAAATATTATATTGTTTGGTGGTTAGTTGCTACTGCTTATATGTCACAATCAAATAATCAGGTGTAATTATATGTAAGCTTGAATGCAAATTACATAGTAATTGAGACAAAATAGCTGCATTATTTCCTAATTCAATTTTAAATATAACTGCTTGAATAGGGCCTCAGCAATGTGTTTCTCTGTCGAGGTTGTCATTTCCACAGTGGTTAGTAACCGCATCAATGGGAATCAGCGAAGTTGGTAATCCTTTTTGCGAGTTTACTTTACCTTATTTTACCCATTTTTATAGAAGTAAAAGGCCGAGCAGCAATGTAACCATTAGTGGTTCCTCACGTGTAAAATACAAACATGTTGAAGCCATGTTTTCCAAGTACTATCCTAAATTGAAAATCGATTTGTTCGCTGAGGTTCAAATAAAATTAATGTAGTATGGTTTGTCCTCATTTTTTCTAACTCCGGGCATTTCAGAAGGCATGGTTTAGAGATATTTTTTGCGCCAATTGAAATGAATCACAATATATAACAATCATACCTAATTGCTCTGAAATAAACATTCGGGACAATAACGTTAATGGGTGGATGCATTCAGATAATTACATTTAAATGAGAGGGTTACCTAAGTAGGATTACACCGTCTGTGTCAGATGCATAATCTATGAACACGTTATGCATAAATTCTTGTGACGCAATACCACGCGTATTTCATGCCCATAGATTGCCACATCGCTAATAATTGTAGTGTTCTATTCTGAATAATGTAAACAAGGAGGCGGCCATGGGGCCCCACTTTATACAATGGTGCTCGAGGCATACATCCGGTAGGGCGAGATGAATGAAGACAGGGAGACAATGGGTTAACAACTGTCGCCCTTCCCGCCACTCTATAACTCGATGATATATAGAGAAGATGTTCTTAAAAACGCGCATGTGAAACAAAGGAAGCTTGAAAGGATGCAAGGTATCTGTCTCTATCTATGGCACGTTCGCGCGCATTGCATGGTTAACGACGTGACATTTACCTAGATAAGATATCATTTTCACATGGTTATTTTCACATAGATATTTTACATATTCGTGGCTTCATATTTTGTACTGTTATTACGCTATCGTTCGCTATTATTTTCTGTTTCAATTGGCGCGTTAGATTTCAAAGTTCAACACCACTCTATGATTATAGAGGGAAAGAAAGTTAATTATTACAATGAAATACAGCCATATTTCACCGACCACTCACCTATTTCCCAAGTATGACTAAAGATACGGGTCCATTTTTTAATTCGATAAAATTCATTTCGTTCTATGACAGTTCTTCCAAGAATTGGAAGTGCCACTCCTTTATGACAGAGGTATCAGGATATATGTATATGTATATGGTATATATAATCCATCTATCCCTGATGAATGTCATCTTATTTTCACAGATAACCACATGGAACATCCTTTATCATTCTATACTATCCATCGTTCCTTATGAAATAGTATAATGAGTCAGCGCTTATGAGGCACTTCCCCATGCCTCAAAATAATCTAAAGGATTAAAGGGGTTCAGGCACAAGTGGTAGCACTTGTGTCTTTTAAGCCGGAGACAAAAACGCGAGGGATGCAGGGATTTACTGAATCGTAAACACAGAATAGGATATATATATATGAGTTCATATTTCATATTTCACCTGATTATTTCATCTGAAACGCTAAATCATCGGTTAGAGATATTACTGGGAAATGATATCTCACATGTATGTCATTTTGCGTTGGCGATTCCGGATATCGCTGCATTTCTCGCTTGGTGAGTCTCTGGCTGAAACCTGTCGATAACAACGGACGCTACATACGACTACAGCTTAATAATAGCCATTCAGTTCTCTCCTGCAACTACGTAACATTCGTCCGTTACCTAGGCCAGGTTTGAACCTTGCCATCTACACCTTCTATAGCCTACACTTAGCCTTGTTTCCAGCCTATTCACCATACAAAAGGACAGGAAGGTTGCTCGCCCGATCAAATTTAGGGCACTACCCGTGATTATCTCACATCTGTTAACATCCGAGAGAAGTATGCTATCAGACTGAAGAGAAGCAAGATACGATAAATAACATCTCGATAAAGATCGTGTAAATTATTTTACGAACGTGATCTTGTCTAGCGGTACCTATGAGGACCTTATGTAATCATTGGAATCTAATTTCAAGGTTGTCGATGACACCGTGCCGATGATAATGAGGTCTTCCATGAAGCAGCGATGAACATGCTTTGATATTTACATATCAGAGAAGATTTTTACTGCACACAGTTAACATCTTCTCTTAGCCAGTATTATAACACATATTACTTGGTTTTCTTGCACTGCACGAAACCTACCGCTTTACATATGTATCCGAAACGGGTCTAACAGTAGGATTTTGCGTCTAGAAGTTTGACCTGTTATACGTCTCGTAGACGCCTTATCTAGTGGCGTATATGTAATGAAATAGTAAGAGTATTTCTGTTATTAATTATCAGATGGCGCTACGGGTGCTAGTTTTCCTACTCCCCGCGTGGGGGTGCCATTCGTCTAGGACTGGAGGTAATCCCTCTCTCCTCAGTCACGCACCCACCGCCATTCAGAGAACTATGAAATTCTCTCTGCTGGTCTTATTACTTTTGATACCGGCGGTTTGCTTCTTTTTTTTTAAAATGGCCGACGACGAAAAAGACGTTACGGGAGAAGGAGTAAAGAATTGCAAGACATGTGGCGGCAAACATAAGCCCCCATACGGCAAATTCTGCAAATTCACTCCAGTGACTGAACAAGGGGCTACCGGCGGCCAAGACTCGGACAGCGATTACGAGCCAGTCGGAAACCAACCCACAGAAATGGCGCCTGCTATGTCCAAGAAAAAGATCCTACTCCAACAAATAGCTGAAGCTAGACACTTGAAAGAAAAATTGGAAGAAGAAGACGAACTAGCACAACTACAGAGGCAATTAACGGATTTAAATCTAAATAATTCGCGATTGCAACAACGACTACAGAGAATCGATGAAGGACCGAACGCGAACTGCACTGAGGGGGCACAGTGGACACTTTATACTTGTAAACTTAATTAAATGTATCTAATAAATAGGGGTGTTAATCTTTAAACGCCCAAAATCCCATTACTGGTGTTTGTTCCTTTACAGATTAATACATGTCCATGGTGCGGTCTTATATATACGTTATATATACGCCTGATTCTGTTTATTTACGCCAGTATCCAATAATACCGACCTCTGCCACTTGGGGACATCAGTGGAAGTATATTCCATTTGCCATTAACCATTCAAGTCTGTATTATATAATAATTGCAATCTTATATTACCAATTTATTTTATAAAACCTTTATAAAACCTGATTGAGTATTTTAGATTAATTACACATAATAAACCATGCATTAAGTTGTTTTTTTTACTTTAAAAGTGTTGTTTTTTTTACTTTAAAACACCATTTCAATGTGTGAACAGTCAGGCTTACTATATAATCGCCTCCCCCCAGTGTCTCTCAGCCAGATTAGCGGTCGCTCGGCTTGTGTAAGATGCTTTCAGTCCTGAGGGCGGGCGGCTGAGCGGGTGGCTGTGAGGGTGGCGGCCGCATTCACACTACTTCTAACAAGGCGGAGTCGGAGTCGGAGTCGGGAGGAGGACTTCAGGCGCACAGAGACACTGGGGGGAGGCCGGGGTCGTGTACTAGGGCTACACTGTGGGTCGAGTGAGTGTAGAGTGTAGGGGTGGTGGGGTGTCGGGGGGCGGTAGGGGGTGGGGTTGGGAGGTCGTGGGTAGTGGGTCAGTGTTGGTGCATCCTCTACCAACACCCACAGGACGGGGCGGGCCGCGGGTCGCAATTTTTTTTTTTTGTATCATATATACGCCTGGCGTATATATATCGCACAGAGCATGTTTTATCTTGGATATGCCAGGCGTGAAAGACAGGCAAGTCGCGCGCGTCTACATATGGAAACTACCTCGTAGATGCCCGAAACGTAGACGTGGATAAGAGGTGTATACAAATGAAAACAAGTCTATATTCAGCCAATACGTGCGTTATCGCGATGGCGTATATATATATGTAAAATGGTGGTTTTCGTGCAGTGTTGTAGATGTCTCCTAAAACTTCACATTTGAATAATCGAGAGAAGCCACTACGTTAATAGAACTGATATTTTCTCTGAGGGCTTTGTAATGGCTTCTGTCCAAAATGATTAATCGAAACATCTGAGAGGATTGAAGGAGTGAAGAAATCTGTCGTTTTTTTATGGAGTGTAAAAGTGTGAACAGTTTTATAAGAAGCACAGTTGAATGTTCAATAGGTAATTGCCCAAGTTCTTATGCCAGGGAGGATGGATTAAAATGAAGCGTCCAGTATTATCACCAATTCTATTATACACACGCATGTCGAAGGACTACAGGCAGCAAGACCCACCTCAGGTTTGTAAGGCTTACCTGAGGTGTTAGGCTTTGAAACAAGCTTAAGGTGACTACAATATTTTCCTATACATTTTATCAAATGGCCGTGTACTTTATGTGCATGTGAATATCATTGGCACATGAAAAACATTTAGGAGAATTTCACTTTTAGATTCATATATTGTGTACATACAGTTACTTTAAAAAGGTTAAGGTTATAGTTATGGGGTTCATACAACGCATAGCTCCAGACAAGGCCAACGTTTTGGAATAAAAGCAACATGAAGGGCAATGGTTTGAAATGCGGTTCACCTTCGTCAGAGTTACTCTCCCTTTTTAGCATGGGCAACACGCTCTGCCTAGGTCAAGAGAGGTTATATTGATTTTGAGTGTAGTGCAAAACTTTCCCTTCATTTTCTGTGTGCTAACACTGTGACATTGGGAAAGGAGTAGAGGGGCAGTGTCTCAGTGTCTTAGAGGCATGCCCACCTGATCATGATCAACCACTAGAGCCAGAAATACCTCGTTGACCCACTGGTGCTTGATGTACTTGGATCCTAGATAGGCAGTTGTACAAATGGCAAGTTGATTGGGTACAAGTGGGTTACAGAAAAATGACCCACAGACTGGATATAACCCAAACCTTTTAATTGTTATTCTTATATATCACGCCCAATCACCAATGATGAACATACTATTTACTAGTTTTCTTTTTTTAATTAACACTTCTGAAATTCAAATACCGGAGAATCAAACCTGTCAGATACAAAAGTACAACGAATACAGAGGGTCTTAAGTGTGCTAATATATGCACCATCCATCCAGTGACCTGTGACTCTTGCGGTAGATTTGTTCACTCGAATCACGAATATCTCGTTCTCAGCCAGTGACGTTCTTAGTGTGCTCATTGTCCGCGGGGGGCGGGGTCGAAGTGTCGGCTAATGCTGCGTGCGCTGGGTCCGGCGCATGGCGCTCCTGCAGAGGGTACCAGCGGCCAGGCGTTGGTCACGTGATTGTGGTCAGTGATTTGCGCGCGCAGGTTGCTCCTGGAGGCTCCGCCGTCTGAGGGCCATTAACGAAGACAAACTATGGTGTCCCAAAAGCAAGACTTTCTCAGCGGTCTCAGTGAGCTAACAAATGATTTGCCAACATTACCAACATCCTAACAGCAACGACAGATCTAAATACATCTATTCATGGGGGATTGCCCCATACAGCACATGAATAAACCGAATTATACCATATTGATAAGAACAAAGCAACTGTACTACCCAGTCGGACTCTCAAGCATGAGATTCAGATTATTTTAATAAGGCAATACGAATGATTTCTAGAAAATGAAGTATGATAGAAAAAATTATCATTTTATGACCGTGCACTGTTATGCAGTGGCTATAAGGCAAACCAATGCTACTAACGTTATGTTAGCATGCTATATACACAGCCGAAAAATGATTTATTTCTTCTAAAATTAGAGAATTAATCTATCCCTCTAACATGGTGTCTTTGATGAAACAGATTTCCATAATTTTGCCAAGATTATTTTACTCCCTCTAAATCGGTCACTTCATTTTTGTCGTTGCTAATTTGGAATAAAATATAACAACGGAATCCCCCCTTGTATGTGTTACTCAATTTCGCCCCAGTGATTCTGTTACTTAGGGACCACCGTAGGTTTGGTCCTATGCATAATAGTGGCGGCTTCCCTTCCCTTCCTTCCAAGACTCTGCATGGAGAAGAACGCGTTAGTCTCGGCTTTCCTGAAATTAGACTAGCCAGGCCGGGAACCTGTAACGCACCGTGAAGTAATGGATGCGGCGAAACTGCTCATGACTGGAATCCTGTTCGTTTCAATGTTACTGTGAAGGCCATTTCTTAGCTTCTCTCTCTCAGCAAATGTGTTACAATGGAGCAGGACAATAGCAGGAGAATTATCATATCCATGCATGGACTATTAGCAGCTGAGATAATGGATTTGTGACCAATGGGAGAACTCTAGAATCGTGTGAGAATTCTTAATCGATTTTAAGCCATATTCCATCTAGCAGCAAATGTAGGCAGCGACAAAGCACTTTTAATGAATGTTGGGACGAAGAAGTTTGCTTAAGGAATGACTTTCAATATTTCAGGACTATATATTCACCTATGTCGATAGCACTCAGATGTCTGGATCAAAGATATGCAGATTTCATTTAATAAGTAACGAATTTTGCAGATTCTTAAATCAAAAACCAATCCGTCCGCTTAGAATTCGTGATATTGACGTGATGTATGCACTTATCTCACCACTGGTATTTTTCCCCATAGACTTAACATTGGGAACTCGTACTCGACCTAGAACGGCCATCCTTACGGACTCAGTAACCACATTTTCTCTCAGTACCTTCTCCTTGTTAGAACCCGCGTCACCTAGGTCATCTGTGGCGCCATCTCTCAGCAATGCCTCCTTATTGACCACCATTTCATCTGTTTCCATTTACAGGAGGTGCAGCCAATCACGAACGTGGTCATCGTATCCCTGAACGGACCGGAAATGACATGCTCCCGGTCACACTGACACAAGTCCCCGAGCCCAACGGACACGGATTATCCAGCTGGATTTACTGACCATTAAGGGATTACGCCTACCGGAGCGCCATCTGGTGGAGACCGTTCTGGATTAACTCCCTTCTAACTCCGCCGGATATGAGAGGTAGGCTTACATTGATATGGTCTTCCAATCCCCCCCCCCCCCCACCCCAATTGTATTCATATACACGGACACATTCATATATTATCAATACGTTTGCATCACTTAACTTTATACATTTTAGGGTCGGGTTTCGAGTCAATGAGGGCAATGGTTATGGCTTTATATGTACGACTACGCGCCCCTTAAGGCCTGGCATCCACCTCTTACAATATGGTTCCTATATGGTCTACGATGAACCTCCCGATACAAAATCTAAATCGCGTCAGGGCAGTTGACCACGTCTCTACAATTAGGCACCAATACAAAATGGGGGTCTACGATTTTGTTCCGATGCAAAACTTGTATCGGAGCGTCTCTACGACATTTCAGCATGTTTAAATTGTGGTGCCTAATTGGGAGCGTCCCAGAGTATTTTGACAGAAAAATTGCTCTCAAGTGTAAGATGCTAATCAGGAAATTATGAAATTTTGGAATTTGAGATTTATATGCCCGTATACTCTGCAAATTCAGTGATTTTCTATTAGGTTTAAATGTCTCAAATCAATATTTTCTTAGTTTGACTTGGAACAAAGCTTTTAGTGCCTGAAGATTGTTGTTCTATGTGCCCTGGGAAACATCATCGATGCGATATTTCCTGAATTATAGTGAATTATATATGGGAAAATGAAGATAACACCTCAAAATATGCACTTTAGCCCTGGTAATATCTTGTGGCATATCGGGATCATGATCACATTTTTTAGGAGAGAGCCCACTTTGATGCAGGGTGGATTGGCATGTCTAGATATGTCTACGATTTTGCACCTTCCCGATATGTCTCCGATATTAGCTTTTTTTGTCGGTGCCATATCGGTAGGTCTAAATTTGTATCATATATGGTAGGTGGACGCAAGGCCTTAAGTTCACTTAATTTATATAAATGCTCTGTATGATCGGGACAAGTTCGTTTCGGGGCAAGAAAATCCTGGGGTGAATTCATCTCTGGGGGCCATTGCTCCGCGTGTTGCAGATCGCAAAATAGCGATCCGAGGTCGAAATCGTTGCTCCAGATTTCTTGCAGATCGCATCATAATTATGTCACCATCTATATCCAATTAAAAATCCAATGGCCCTTTCACCTATGACGCTAAAAATGCAGTTTTATAAAAGGTAGCGATACAACATGAAAATAACGATACTACATACACAATATTGACTAGTTTCAGATACAAGCGGCCGTATTCTCCGAGGAGTTGACGCGTAGTAATATCCGAGCTTATACGAGGATATTGCGTAGAATCAACTCCGAGAAGGATACAACCGCTTTTATCTGAAATCAGTCTGTATTATATTTATTGTCCACCTTTTCTGGACAAGTGGCATGTCGATATCAGTTCGTTTTAGTTATGCACTATTTTTCCATAAGCACTATCTTTCCATATGCGCTACCCGGAGCATACAACATATCCGTATGCGCCGGATATGTCCATACAAACTCCCTATGTGTTTTCTATGGACACTTTGTATTAGGTGGATAATAAATGACACGATCCGATATTACTGGAGCAACGCTTTTCCCACATTTCTAGGAGCAACAACCCCCAGGGCAAGGTCACCCAATATATGCCCTTAAACCACCATATTGTTGCACAAACACCTCATTCACAGGCATTTGAATGTAGCAAAATCGGATATACTGACATAGAAGCATTGTGCATTTGAATAAAAGTATTGTTACAAAGCAGATCCCATCATGTAGGTATATTGATATTTGATAGGCTGGCGCTCTTTTTTTCTGCACTTAGCGCTATCATATTAGTCTTGACAAATATAAATAACGGATACATAATTGAAGTATTTGCAGTTAGGATTCCCACATGAATATCATCAAGCGCATTGAAACTACAAGTACATTGGGTTTTCTTTCTTTGAGATAACCGGATGTTTTAAAACAGTACCCTAGAGCTACATATTCCCCCTAAAAAGGCATCATCAAATAATATGGGATGTATAGGAGAATTATTTAATTAGATGTCGAGCGAAAGTTCTCCCCACTAAACACACACCAAGTGTTCCACAACACATGGTTCAAATTTTGAAGTTGAAAAAAAAGTTTAAATAAATCAAATAGTCAATTCCCTAGCGCTCATGGCATCCGCCAAAAGGAAAGAAAAGTGAGCTGCATTAAACATCGTACTATTCACTGATTGTATTTTGTCCTTGGTGAAACCATCATGACTTCTCCGACTTTTCATTGAATAGTACTTAGGTCTATCCCTTGCTGCCGTATGTCCATCACATATTCCTCCCGTCACTGTGCATGTCTACTTAATAGGTGAAATGTATATTAAGTGTATAATAGGACTACTATAACATAATACAATCAATTATATATTTTTTTGTGTTCCTCATTAAATAGGCCTTTTATGTCCCTGAATATTGACGAAATTAAATAGTTAATGTATGTTCTAATGTTTGAATGGTTAGTTTTCTTAGTAACTATATCAGGTCATGAACTATATAAGGTATATACTGGTGGCACATGGAAACCAGCAATGACTTTGTTGAGTGCGATCAATATAAATAAAAGTTTAAAAAAAATATACAATGCCGATTAAATTTCAAAAATGATTACCCGACGGAATATCATTTCATACCTAATTCCTGATTGCATTATTGAAGATGTTTGAGATCCACAGAAAATCCTTCATGTAACAGAAAGCATGTGACGTCATAATCTATATTGTGTAATTATCTAAGTACAGTAGGTTTTACCAGTAGAGTAGTATTGTACTGCAGTGTCGGGAGAATCCAGCTGAGTACGATTTGATATCATTTAGTTTGATCTACGAACCGTCGTTTATAGTTACTGACCGACTGGCGGGGACGGGGAAGAGGCTTCCGTGTGAGCAAATGGGGACTTAGCCCGCCAAACGAGCTTCAATATTGGAACCGCCTGGCGACCCATATCAATAATCAATCCACTTCCCTTCCTTCGCTCCAAGCTTAGACTGGTGCCAACTGCCTCCCCTACCCCTCCCTCCCACATTCCCAGCGCCCTCACCGTCACCTATTTATTTCCCCACGTTTTTCCCACCATCGCCAGACTTTAATTCGCTTCTCGACGAGATTCATTCATAATCCAAATGGTATCGACTGGGAGAGGGTCGTTCAATATGAGGTCCCAATCTGGGCCGTCGAGGCAAGTTCTATATCATTTAGTTGGATCCCCTATAAAGCCCTAGCCGACCCCTCACTCACAGTCCTACCCCCGCAAGTACCCCTACACCCTCCATCCTCTCCTTACAAAACGTCGTCATCTTCTTCAAGAGCGACAGAGTCAATATTGTCGGCCATATTAAGGAGCAGGTGTATTGACTCGTGAGCAACTCCGGGCATTTCCCCGAAAGAAAAACGATTATATTTGGAAAATTCTGAAGTGCAACATTCTTCAACGACGATAGAATTACTGCACGTATTCCTAGAGCCAGATATTATTATTATTGCTATTATTACCATTATTATCATTATTATAATTGTTATCATTATTATCTCTATTGTTATCATTATTATCATTATTATTATATATTGCTGTCGGCAACCACTAGCTTCGTACTCGGTACATGATATCAAATAGTAGTATCATGAGCTGCTGTGTTCTGTAATATAGATGCCATAAAATGATTAATTACTGATGAATACTCTAGTTAAGTAGTGTAATAAGATAGGTTAATTCAGGTATCAAATTCTTATTCCGAGATGACAGGAAAATATTACAGAAACATACAATATCGATCAAATGCATACGCACAATTCCCGAAGAATATGACCCCACCACACCCATTGTCCATTTTGCACGCAATAGATTAAAGAGGGGATGGGTCCACACGACATTTCTGTAAAAAAACTGCCTTGCCTTTTGACCAAAAACGTGTTTGATGCATGTATTTAAGACACGATTTGCCACTTTGGGGCATGTAATCGTCAATTGGAATTAAAGATAGACATTTCAGGAGGACGATCTCTGTCCCCATCATTTCGCAATTTCGCATTACCTGACGATTTCTTCGCTCACCGATTGAATTCTCTGGGTATATTTAATTGGTGCAGGATTCCAACCAGTTATCGATGGGCGACCTCCTCTCTTTTTTCTTTGCATAAAGGCCATATTGTTTACTGACGACGATTTCTACCATAACCCTATTTGCACATAAACCACTATTTCTGCCATGAGAGATATGTGCATTTGACTCTAATTTAGGGAGGGTTAACCATGTTGTACTGCCCATGATGCTGTGTATTAATGGTATTCTGAGGGGAAGGCCTTCAGCGGCTGATTGTATAGACAGTCGTCAGGTGGAAACATTGTGTGTGTTTTAGGATCGCTGATTATTCGGCAGGAACAAATTCTCGAGGACCACCACCCACCGACATTTGTACAGTGCCCAAATAATCGAAGCCCAATTCGTCGGCAGGCGAAAACGCCACATAAGGCATTGATATGCTTTTGGCACCCCCTGCTGTCTATTTGCTATTTTGGGGTAGATAATCGTCAGATGTAACACTTCCAGGGCGACTATTTCTATTCCAAACAATACGCAATTCAGCACCGTGTACGTGACCTTTTGTCGGTTAAATATCCATCTTAGTACATTGAATTGGAGGGGGGATTTCCCCAATGACGAGATCTGCCTTAACCCTCTTTTGCACACTATCTTGTTCATGAGAAATGCAAACATTTAGTCATAGTCTATCCGCACCTGGTTATCCTCGATCAAAAGGTAGGAAATCATTGGTCAGATGGAAAGGTGATGTGTGTTACAGGGTCACCGATTGTTCATGGGATGAATTCTCAATCGCCCATTTTGTGTACCCTGCCTAGAGAATCGGTGCGCATTTCGTCGGCAGGGAAATCGCCGCAATATACTTGTAGCCATCCTTTTGATTTCAAATTCCATGATGCGACACGCTTAACTGATGTTTTGCGTTTGCCATCGGAAAGATGTATCTGAGGAATTTGCCGACAGATTTGTTACAGCTGGCAATGACGAATCGTTCAAGGGTTACCTGCTTTGCCGCTCATAGGAAATTCTGCCTAAATTTCCAATGCCAGTCTTTCGATTTAATCGTTGCCCAGGGTTTGGCATTTGGTGCTTTATCCTGTCCCTTATTCAATTAATGGCAATCGCGGTTTATGGCTAGAACATAACTCGCATCCAATCGCTAGTGGTAAAAAGAATCTCTACATTTATGGTTAGAGTGAGTCTTACAGTTGATCTCTTATAGCATCTAATGCTACACCAAAACCAAGCTCACTTATTGCACAGTTATCTGGCTGTGGACAATTTGTTCTCCCCTTTGGTATTTTCTGGGGCCGCCAGGAAACATCCGTCACCACTAATACTTATTCCGCGCGGCCATGATGGATTCGCTGGTTGTCGGGGTGACGTATGGCCTGCACAGTTATGCCGACATCTAGCTAGGCTAGGGCTTGTGTTGGGATGCTCCTGTTTGGGATGTTAAAACATTGATATTCTTGGCAACGCAGAAAATTGTTGCGATCTGAATCAGTGGACATTGGTAACATTTGTTGCGTTATAGGCAAATATGCTACACGTACGTCGTTGTCGGACCATGAAATAAGATTTTTATGGTAGGCACCGGTATGTCATGCACTGTAGTGTGCATCAATAATAACTAGGTCCACTTTGGATTATCTATGTTAAAAGAATGAATCATGTTCACATGTATTTCGCATATCCTGTGCATGCAAGGGGGTGGGCCATGCTATTGTTAATGCTGACTGTACATTCATGCGAGCATGCAGTAAAGTGTTATTTATTGCACGCAGGTAACAAATGAACTATTTGAGACAGGGTAGGATAAATACCAAACTGAACTCGAGTCAGTAGTGTTAGTGTTTATCGCACTCTGGTCAGGTTTGCTTCTCACTACGCTGGGCTAATGCCTGGCGCAGTAATTATATATAACATGTATACTTACAATGGTTGATAAATGATACTTGCTTATTAGATAACGGCCCTGGATTATAAGAATACAATCATGACTATAATGTCTCTAAAATGTGTTGTCAGACGATTCAGTGAGAAATAGAAATTGATCGTGATTTTCGAAATGACGATCTTAAATGCAAAAACGTTCGTCCACGTTTAGGTTTCCACACGAGCCCTTGGGGAGATATCCTATACGTTTACAGGCTTTTGGTTTGGGTTATTTCTTGAATTGATTGATATAACGAAACACGGAGCGCTCACCACTCTCTTCGCGCAGTGCACGCTAATCAAAGTAAACAAATTCGATTTATCAATTTAAGTAATTAGTATTACCTCCCCCAGGCATGTCGGTGGAACACAGCCTGGGTTGTCACGAGATAAGCTTTTTTTCAGTCCAGCTATGAATTCGGCAGACAACCTCGGCACTGCCAGCCTTGGGACTGTCATGGCTTCTCCGGAATTAGAATTAATCAGAAGTCTATAAATATATTGCCCTTGGTAAATGTGGTGGCATATTGGACTTTCCTATCAAAAAGCCTTAAGTCAGGCTTATCAATGAATGCACGGACTGTCTCAGTTGCTTACGATGGCAGAATATCACTGGCGATTCCTTGATGGTCCCTGCTGTTTGACGCCGAGCATATATATGTGGTGAACTATGTTATCCAGAAGGTAGATGTCACTAATAATTTCCTAGAATATCTATAAACTATTGAATATTATTCTTTCGAATTCAGGCTATTTGTTTTTTCATATAACAACTGAATATGAATAGAAAATTGATTGCTCTGAGGCCGGCTTTATATATAGACACAATGGTTTAAAGGAGGTTCAGGGACGCCAATATAAAGACGTGTCAATGATTTGATATTAAATCTAAACACAAAAAATCAACAGAATTGGAGCCATCAGTAAAATTGGGCCGCTATATAGCATACCAGATTACCAGGAACCAACTGGTGACACCATATTCAAGGGAACAACTGGTGCCTGCCATAGCTCAGTGACCTGCAGAAGAAGTCTATTCAATTCAATATTTCACCTGTTGGCTCTCGACATGGCAGAACATGTATACATCTAAAGCTTCTCTTTCACTGAACCGTTTTATATTTAAATACAAAGGGTCTATTGTTGATAACATGTATGCCAGACAATATAAAGCACGACTATAAATTCCTGGAAATATGTTGATATGATACTAATTTAAGAACCTACATTTCACTTGTTTTGGAATGATTTTATATGGGACTGCTCTTCACAAAGCATCAAGAGGCAGGATCCTTCGCACAGAGAATCTATAAGATGAGGTGGCAGCATCATAATAGCATCGGATTCATTTTTATCATATCCCCGGAAATCATGTGCATGTCAATATATCACGTATTTCTCTTCAAAGAAATTGCCGTGAGACAATATCCTTTCCACGAGCGGAAGTGTCTCCTTATGAGGCACGGATTCTTTTTTGGGGTGACAGGATGGATGGCAACTGACTGATTTTCACCCGAGTTGGTTCGTCACAATTCGTAAGAGTTTCAAGTCATGTCTAGAAAAAACCCTCCACCTCTCTCTCCTCGCAACACGACTCAAAGCAACTAGTGGAGTATATCGTTCACTAATTGTATCACATCTGGTTGCTGCCACTATTATGAAAAGATATATGATACATTATGAATATTCTATTCTTATATCACATCCCAATATATCTGTGTTTGCACTTAGGGAATTATTATTCATAAATATGCATTGGTCACCCCTTGGTCCCTCAAAAATCATACGCTCACATATTCATACAGACCCAGAACATCGATGGCAATAACCATGTTATTATACCATTCTTTCATATAAGGACGCCACATTGCGGAGTAGAAGGAGCCCATATTCGTAGGATAAATGAGCGTTTTCTCCACCAGAGCCAATTCAGTGGCAATCATTCACCAGAACCTACTCCTTCATTCTGGAACCCCATTTCCATAATCTCCAACCACCGACATGATCGACCTTCATTAAGAAGAACCATGTATTCGGGTTCTATGGCTTAGGGCCCTGCAAGAACAAACACTTATCTGGAAACAGGATTTATTGTTATTGCTGGTCTCACTACTTGATATTGCATACCTGTATATCCATAGGATCAGGGGTTTACATGCGACTTGTGTATAGAATTTAGCCAGATAACTCCCATATTTACTGTACACAGCAGAGACATATTACTTCGTATATATGTATGGACAGGCATTTATGATTTCAAAGGATCATCCAGCACCCCTTCTAAAAAACCTTGATTATTTCTCTATAAACCTTTATCTCACCACTGGTATTTTTCCCCATAGGTTTAATAATGGGAACTCACACTCAATGACCAAGGAGTATTTAGAAAAAAATACTTAATGAGGGATTATGTCACAAATGTTATCCAATCAGTCAATGCGAGTGGTGAGATTAAGTTTATGGTCAGAGCTCGGTCCCATCTCGTTTGAATCGCTACGTAATCCACGCAGCTGTGCCTTGTGAATTACTACACTATTCAAACTGTTCTGACCATAAACATCTATAGGTTTCCTCTATACTTCCCACAAAACAGCTTTTGTACCATGCACATCACACAGAAATGACCTTAACCATCGATCCACCTTCTCTCGCAAAAATCCCCACATTTTCCATCCCCAGATTTATCTTTACTACAAAGTAGACGTATACCTCAATAGTCCTGATTGCTCCCTACCCTGCGACGTACCGAACAAGAAACCTATTTATTCCGTATATCTGTTTGGAATGGCCTGTCAGAAGACTCAGGCTGTGGCTGTCAGTCTCTCTGTTTTCCGCCGGAGGAGGGAGATGAGAGCTGCTCTCGTGGGAGGTGTCAGAGACGAGCCGCTCGCCTTGAAAGATCGCGGTCAGTCTCATGGCCAGCTCCGCCATGGATAGAAATCCTCCCCTCGGGTGTTCTCCGTCCCTTGATGTACCATCAAAAATACATCAAAAGTACCAGAAGAAAAAACACAACCATGGGGTATTGAATTGATTACATGGGATTTATGGGCGTTTATGTTTATGGAGGGATGCTGACTATAACATCATATGAGCATCATATGTATTGCTGGATGGATGAAATCAATCAGGAGAGTTTTATTTATTCGAGCACACGTTCTGACAATGGTTCTAAAATATAGGTCAGATGCACAATCATATTAGATATGAATCATATGTATATATTATATTCTCGACTCGCAAACAGAATACAGAACAGAATACGAGTACATCGTCGTCAAGCGAGAAGCATCTTTGACGGTTGTGTGACAATTCAGTGTAGGCAAGTGAATAAAATCATCAGAGTGATTTTCTATGTTAGATAAATTTCAATCGCTTTGTGTGTTTTTCCCTTGATGAAAGTAGATTGCATGGCGCGGAATTGTACTGATAAACTTAACATGCCCGCCCTTTGGTATCAGCATAACTGATAGGGACAAACAGTTATCAGTTATATCAAGAAAGGTCATGAGTTTGAGTCTGAGTTTATTCATGTCACGCATCTTGTTGGCTCCGTAATTTCATGAGTCGAAGACGAGTGACATTACGGAGACAACAATATGAGTGATATAAGTAAACTCAAACTCAAACGAGTGGCGTCTAGATGTTATCCTACCCCATTTCCACAAACCCCGTTTTTACTAGGGGTAGGATAATAGTACATATAGTGAAAATCCGTGATACATGGGGATTTGAGGTTTGAAGAACTCAGAGTCCTTCCATCACCAACGTCTACAGTTCTTTCCAACCCGATGTGCAAAGCGTAACCCAAACCTAAACACATCATACGATCTTTCCAGTAGGATTCCCTCAGGGCAGCAAGCCGCATTAAAGGTTTCAAGCTTAAATTATAGATGAGAGGTACTCGACAGCATACGGCATGTTACGCTTGCGGTGTACAGAACATTTCTTTAGATGTTCTGATGTTGACGCATATTTAGTCGTTTGCAATGGGGTAATCTATGATTAATGATTTAGAGTAAGGCCCTGCATCCACCTACTACGATAGAGATCTCGACCTCCCGATGTGGCTCTGATACAAAAAGTCAAAATCTTAGACTAAATTGGAAGGTCTATATCGTAGACAAGTGTTTAGAAAAGCCACTTCCCCTCACATCGTAATGGATTTCAGGTCTAAAAAAGTTTATCACGGTCCGATATGGCCCACGACACACCAATGCAGATCTTGAGGTAGCATTTTTATTTCTAAATATAGAGTCTTGCATGATGATAAGATCTCGGTATCACACATGTAAGAGTGATTTTCCTAGCAGAATACTCTACGATGATCCCAATTAGCCACTGACCTTTAATCATGATTAAATGTCGTAGACACCCTACAATAGGGTTTTTCATCGGGACCAAATCGTACACGCCCGTTTTGCATTGGAGCCTAATCGCAGAGAGGTGATCGCCTGCCCTGATTATAGGTGACCTTCTGACGCGATTTTGATTTTTTTAAGGAGGTGCATCGTAGGGCATATCAGAGCGCAGCATAAGCTAAGGGGACACCGGGCCTTATGAAAAAGAAATTGCTGTAGAGTTATAGTATGAACATTTGTATGAGGTGTGATGTTTGTATATATAAAGTATAAACACTAGAAAATACACACAATCGAAGTTTGCAAATACAATTTGAAATTGACGATATGTATATGCTCAATTAAAATTTTTATACTGAAATTACTGGATTAAGCATTAACTGGGCACATTTCCCACTACCTGCAAGGTAAAACGTTTTTACAATCCCTCCTCAGAGGTTGTGCCTGGGACACACCAAGCGAGAAAAAAGCTAACACAAAATGGCGTGTATGCCAGGTATGATTTCATAGAAATATCTCCCACTGATGATTTAGCATCTCGGAAGCAACAATCAGGTGAAATAATGGCTCACCATTTTGTGTTGGCGATTCTGGAAATCGCTGCGTTTCTCGCTTGGTGTGTCTCCAGATTAAATTAGTCGTCTGTCTCACCCACGACTATATTGACCTGAGAGTATACTAGAATGTAATTTTGTTTGTTCCTCGAAATTTCAACAATGGTGAAGAGGGTTCAGAATAGAAATTTAAGAGGTCCAGCTTCAGACCAACGATATCGGACACTAAACTCTAACAATGTCCCTTTAAATACTATTATTCGAACATTTGTTTAACGCACTTAACACTAACCATGGGGCAAAGCCAGACTCTTAGTTGACAGAAATCGAACACGAACACTGACCGTGGGCACATCAACCCTAATGTAAATCGCCAAATTAATTTGAATTACTTAAATTACGGCGAATTGAGGTAAAGAACATGACAGACAAATATGTTGAAAATGAAGATGAATTGTTTTGGGCCTTCGTTGGGTAGGCGCCCTGTAAGGATTGGTTAGGTGTGGGGGGGGGGGCATTTCAAGTGCTGGATCTATAGGGACCCCAGCCCCACCCCTCACCCTCGACCGTCCGGGGCAGGATCGATGGGAAGGTTTCACCACAGCCGGACGAGGATCAACCTGACGTAACGCCTAGACAGGGCGCGTTATAACCATGACGTGGTACAAGGATCTTGCCTCATTGCAATTTAAACCCGCTGACTGCCTCCTTCCCATCGACCAACACACCCTCCTTCTGCCATGTATACCCCTCCTCTGAACGGTCACCCGTCGTTCCTTGAAGATAAGGCCGCTTTGATTACTGAAGAAAGTAGTGATCTAAGCATTACTCAGATTCGAGGAGGAACAGTATCTGATCACAATATTACCAATCACATATTCTTTCAGAAATAGTGCTGGTTAGATGTGGAATGTACTTCCAAAAGACAATCTAGTCTGAAACCTATTTCTCAAGGTTGAATTCAGGAGGAGGACTCTCAGGCAGATTGCCAGCTATAGATTGCTGCGAGGTCAGTGTTTGTGCAAAGAGAAGGCCTCGTGGAGTTCAGTTACATTGTCAACGTCTAGGATTGTTATTATTGGATACAGGGTTCTTTCCCCACCCTGCACACCTTCGACTTTGTTTGGGTGCCGGTTACTTCTGTAATGAAGGGACAATCATGATAGAGCACAGCGTAATTGGATAGAAATAATCCATGTCTTATATGTATCTTATTTACTAATTACCCCACCATCTTCTAAAAGAGATCCACTGCAATACCTGTAGCACCCAGTTCCCCTGCACAGCATTATACTCCAGCCATTGCCTGTGGAAACAGCCCTCCTAAAGCAGGCACCTTATTTTAGAATTAGCTATGTCACGTTATGTGTCGCACGATTTTATGGTAACTGATTTTATTTTGTCATACCAAAGCCACTTATACTTTGTCAAAATTCCTTTTAATTGAAACAATTATTTCTTTATTTATTGAACTTTGTATATGATGCCTCTAAATTGCCTGGAAGCATCATGCTCCCCTATCCAGGAGAATGCCTGGAGGCAACAATCTGCCGTTAAAGGGTTAACTGTTTCGGCAACTAGTGGCTATAGTCTGAGTTGGAATATAATAATATCTGAGCCATTGAGCCTTACTTGAGTGTAGGGATCCTGTCCCTACTAGCCCGCTCACTAGTCTCACCCACACACTCTGTCCGTTGAAAATGGACTTGCTGATAGTACACAGTAAGAGGGCCAAAAGCAAAGATGACATACTCAGTGCATCCCCATATAGAAGGTTGAGTGTACTGTATGTCGTGAGAGATATATTTGGTACCAAACAGAATTCTGAATAAGGAAAAGAAAATGAAGTAGATACAAATATTTCTGACCCTATTTGAAATACTGGTACTCACGAAGGTATTTATAAGCAGATGCATTCAACATGGCATAGAGATACTTTCATTTCCCCAACGTCTTGATGATTAAGCCTTTTGAAGACAAATTTTGGACCTCTTCGATTATCCTTCTAATTCGGCATCTTACAGGGTGATACGCTTCGTCTGCTTCTCAATATGCTACTGTTGTTCATTCTTAAAGGTGAATGCTTTGGGAAAAGGGGCAAAGGTTCTGCACTAAGCCTAATCACTGGGGAGAATGGCTGGTATTTGAGTAGTTCACAACTGAGCTAAAGGCTAATTGCTACCAAGCGTTAAATGCAGCAAAGTCGCCATTTCTGGCAATATGCGAACGATTCCGGGGGCAACCGACGTGATTGGTTATTGGGTTCTGCAGTGTTCTGATTACTTTCTGAATTTTGCCTGTAACTATAAATTCCATAAAGTCCGTTCCTGCTGTCAAAATACCGTCCGTTCACTGAGGTGCCAAGGAATGAAAAAGCCATGGGCTATTGACCACTGCTTTTCCATTGAGAATTGCTCGTTTAAGCAACGATTGTGACCTAGTGTTTGTGAGAGCGTCGTAGCTTTGACATTGATAATGTACAAAATAAAATGAATGAGAAAATGGTGGCATAATTTAGACACACTTTCCAAATGTGCGCACAGAGCTATAAACACATGCTCTCACTCACACACAACACACAGGCTAATGTAGAGATTATGATTACACAAGGAGGTCGAACAGATACCATCCTTACATGCTCGTCTAGTTCTGCTGGCCCTGATCTAATTCCACTGAAGCCGAGGATTAAATCCCATATCGAGACTGAATACCGCAAGACGAGAGAGTGGGGTTCCAAATCCTGCCCGTCTCTGTTGTTAAATGGGGTTTGCATGTAAAGGCCAGATCAAATAGTGACTGACACCACTCAGACAAACTGCGACTGCATCACCGTCAGATTGCAATTGCTCGTCTACTCTACTGCTCTAATTATCAGTAACTAGGCACAGACTCTTAATATCTGAAACAATTTTATACATTTTGGTGTGCTATTTACTGCACAGAGTGTCATAACAAAACGTCCCTGTTTCATTAGCTGTAGCTGTAATGTAGGTCTATGTGTCGATGTAGGTAAGAATTTGAAGAGAAGGGATGAGACTGGGGTGTAAGTGTGGGATAGGGGGCAAATAGAGCTAACGCGGTGATGCTGCTGTTGCAGATTTAACCTCTCATAACCCCAGCCAACAATGATCCTAGATTATCTTGATTGCTTGGGCCTGGGCCCGGTCACAAGGGCTGAGCCAGATTACATCAGTCTGGATCTATCTCCAGCCGCTTGCATTTACCGATCAGCTGTATTGATCAGTTGTGCTCGCCTATCGCAGTGTACTTATAAATAGACATACATGCTCACGTGCTGTGCTTTGTAAGCTGACACCTCGATTTAATCTCCTGTCTCCAAAACAAACGTGTGAAAATACCAGTTTCCGAACCAGATCCTGCCAGATGTATACATACTCCTGTCCAATACAGGACCAAAAATTAGTGTACATGATAAGACTGCCTCAGACATTAATGTGCTTTCTGAACCTAGGCTGATGTCACCTAACCTCTTTGCAAGCGATATTATTTTTGCGAAAGACTAAACGGCAGTTTATCACTCATAAATTGGTGCTCGTCAGTCGACCGATGGTGACCTTTAATCAGTATTACCATTCAATCTTATTAATCTTTAATATTAGATACTGTACGCTTAATGAAAGTAGATCTCCTGATGTAGTGAAAGGAGAATGTTATTACTTAGAATCATAGCGATATGATCCCAATCCCGCAATAGAGTAAAGGACAACATAGCCAGCCAGATCCACTGTGATGTCTGACCTCGGGGCAGGTGCTACTGTATAAAACTTTCTCCCTAAAACACCGTCATGGTCGGGATGCTGAGAGACCAAAGAAAATTAATGAACATTTTCAGTAGAAGTACATACATGTATTATCTAAGCCTTCAGAGGAGGAATCTTTCAATTTCATACTCAGTCAAATCCATCTTAGATTACAGCTCTATTTAAAAAAATATTTTCCTCTACATATAAGAAAATATGTGTTATACCGTATCTATTACATTGGCAAACTAACGTGTTTGACACATACCTGTACCTCCACATTTTAGCATGTACTGTGACTGGTGAGCTGCTCATATTTTCATGGTATCAAATAAGGTACGAGACCGGCAGATAATGACTTGCAGGATAAGTCAGCTCTGTCCTAAATCCTGAGTTCTCTTTAACAAAAATCTTGGTTATTCCTCACATATATATTAACTTCTCTATGAAATGGGGTAATTGATAGTTTTGTTTCCTAATATTAAAGATATTTCAGTTACAGGGGATTACCCCTGATACAAGGGAGCCTCTTAAAAACAGTTGCCCTTCTACTTGTCACCAATGCGTTGTCCTCTTAACGCAGTGTTCAATGACACTCGGACATCGACCAGACCTACAAACACCCCTGTAACACTAACCATGTTGGTCTAAGTGCCTTATATCATGATTGATTTATACACATACATGACCTTTTGTCTCTTTTGCACGTTATCCAAGATAGTTTGTTTTTCTGTGATGTTGAATGTATATCGCCAAGATATGAACCATCCAGTAACTACGGCGGTCAGCCACATCAGGAAATAGACCATTAAGAAAAGACCTTTTCGTTTACATTGCGTTCATTTAGATATATATCTTAATGGTATTTTGTATGGTAATTATAAACGGGGGTTATTCTTTCATGAAATTAATTAGTATGCGCAGTGGAATTTTCGAGATGACATACTACAGTAGGAGAGTAATCTAATCCGACTATAATCAGCAGATGGCAATGAGAGATGGCGTGGGTATTGCGTTAGAAGTAAAACTAGTCCCCTGCTAATGATAATTACGGTTGATTAGGGTGAACAGTGGCATTGTTATCAAGAACAGGCATTGTATCGAAGACAGACATCTATTAAATCAGAAAGGCCACTAATGGATTTACGTTCTTCATAGAGACTTTTAGTGACAGGAATTGAATTTCTGTTTACCTTTCTACATACAAATTTAGACCTCAACGTTTAACCTACATGAGAAATAACTTCAGCTCTAAATGTGTTCACTAGTAAGACGTCCTCTGCTGCAGCATATCTTAGAGAGCGCTAATGTCGCACTGGCGTTTTTGTGTAATATGGACCGTTATCTATTAGATATAAGTTGTATCAAGTTGAACAAGTTAATAACGTTACCAGAAAGGAGAGAATGCTTCTTCAGTGATTTCTATATTCATCTGGTTAGAGCAAGGTTGTTGGCCGAAGCCAGTAAAGCACTATTAAATGTCCTCCGCTAAAGGGATGTAGGACCAGAGAGAATAACGTCGGTAGCATGAACAGGATGGCAGATTGAGCAGCCCATTGGAATCAAGAGCCAATCACCAGTGGCGCGCTGTAGTCATGCCCACCATTAAACATACCATATAGCGACAGCACGGGTCCCACGTTCCTCATCCATGGCAGGCGTTCTGTTCCTCCAGTGCGCCTCAGGAGCATCATAACCACCCCCTACTGCCCGCCCGCAGGTCCTGCCATCAGAGCAGTAAAGGCCTGTTAGCTGGCCGAGTGGAAGACCGCAGTGATGGATGACCTGAAATGAGAGACGCCTTATGGGACTCATGCAATGCGTCCAACAAAAGCCGCCGAGGCAATTGAGGCTGCCACCAATGGATTTAAGTTCCAGGCTCTATACAGGAGCGTTGTGTGATATTCTACCGGGTCTGTGGTGTAGCTATAGCTGCGCACACTAGATTAGTGGGTGGTGGGATGGTGGAGGTTTAGTGTTTGTGGCTATGGTCGTTTCCCAGTGAGCGGCTCTGTGCGATGGGGAAAGGAGAGTGGGAGGATGGGGAATGGGGAGGGGATGAGCCTTCTGGAGGAGATGAGAAAGGATGGTAATCTTAGCCACTTCCACAGCGCTGATTGACACGCAAAGGGAATGGTTTTCAGAGGCAGGGGATTATAGGATCTTTCCATTGTTCTCCATAGCTTGTATTTGATGTGCATCTGAAATGGATTGCAAGAAGATCGCCTGCGAATATGAAGAAGCGTATAGATTCTGCTCCCATACATTATTTTGAATTTGGAATAAAATATCATGAAAGAAATATCGGCAGCATATAAGTCCTGTAGTGTTTCGATTGTGATGTTCTGTCTGTCAATCGTTACTAGATCCAGCTTTATACCATTATGCGTGACATACAATCCGAGAAACCGGATAATTTTACATATGAATTGCATCATTTGTGAAGAGGAATATCTGCCTTAGTCAGTGTCAATGTATATACGTCGGTAGTTTATGTTGCATACATGTGAAATGCGCCTTCATTTGGTGAATGTACCGCACTTACATTAAATAGAAATGTAAATGCAAATGGTTTGTTATAGAGAATGGCATTGTACTAGACATGGAAACTTGATACAAATAGTGAAGACTTGAAATATGACGTTCAACTAAGTTGGCCAATTACCGTTGGAAGAGACCAAAGGTCGGTGTAGGAGGTTCCTCTACTTAGGGCTAGACTGTTTTGAAAATGCCTTGAGGTGTCTCCTGAGGAATTATTGATTCGTTACCTAAAGCGGTATTTAGTGAGGGGACTCAGATCAAAGGAAGCTTTAGCGTCGATTATCTCTGCTTTAAAGAATAGAAATCCAACGTTGATCTCCAGGCAAGTGTCTCCTTGTGATCTTTAACATTTTAATGGTCAATTACTTCACATTAATAAAAGTCATGCTTATTATTGGTTTTTCTCTTTGCGACGGCCATACCCTGTGATGGGAAGTGTTACTGGGATTCCTATAAACAACTTGCATATATAAAATAGGGGGCCATGTGTCACGGTCAATAGCGGAAATATCAGTGAATCCACGACGAAATCGTTATATTAGTTTATATAGGATATCCTCTTCATTACAGAACGATGGGTATAAGTGTCCATATTTGAAGGGATACAGCAGAAAAAGCTAGTTATCACAAGATTTATGGAGTATAAGGCCCGGCGTCCACTTACTACGATATTGCTCCGATATGGTCTACAATGCACCTTCCGATAAAAGGTGGACGCCGGGCCTAAAGGTACATTAGACGGAATCTCCCATTGGCATTAGGTGTCATTAGTTCCTGTAATATAGTAGATATTTTTCCCGTTTTATCAAATACCTTATCTTTGTCTGTGCAACAGTTGTGAAATGTTCTACATCATATCGTTTGCTGTGTAAATATCTAAGATTATTTGCTCTTTTATTTCGGTTTGTGGGCGTGAATTAAGTAAGGAGGGGGTGATGTTGCTGTTTGCATATCAGCTACACTGCTTATTGAGCGTGAATATGTTAGAATTATCCATATCACCTTATTCCTGTCTTCAAATATCTCAGGCATAATTATTTGAAGAACAGCGCTTTTCTTGTTACATTTCATAAACTTTGAGTACTGTCAGCCTGGGAGGATATTTATAGATCCGCTTGATATGCACAGGTCAGACGACCATATAGCCTTGTACCCTAAAGCCTTGTTTCAAAACGAAATCCATCCCGAACAAAGAGAATGGAGCATTATGTTGGAAGACGGTTTGCCCCAGGAACGTATGCTTGGGGTGGCGGGGTTGTAAGGGTTAAGTGGCGTTTGCGGGCTGAACCCACTGGAGGAGATTTGACCACATCTGTGAAGCCCACTACATAGGCCTTGATAAAAGCTGCTCCCATATAAAGGGACATGTATAATTGAGTATTTAACACAAGGGCATTGGAGTGGGTAGTGGAGACAAACAACATAGAAACGCCAATACAAAAAGAGTACAGTTCTTAGGGTTAAGTTACAAAGGGGGTCCTTAGGTGGGGTAATATAGTCAACGTGAGCGGGGCAGTGTGGGGGTGTGATATGTTTAGTTCTATGTAAGGCTTGTGACAAAGAGAATACGTGGCAATAATTTCGGATGTCCGTTAGGGTGCCATGTAGAATAAACAAACCATGTGTTTGTGTATTTTTTTAATAGCAGCATTTATTGACATCAAGAAAATCCAAGTACAAAGAGATATCATGATAACATATACGCAGGATGTGGAAGGCAGAACAGTTAAAATCACCTACCACATACTAGTTCAAACAATAGAGATGGAATTAGTGCTGCTTATCTTTGATGGACACGTAAATCCTTTACCCAACAAAATACAGTTTAAACATAGGTGCTACAGAACTACTTTCTTTCAGGTATTAATCTTAAGGATATCTTATAGGACGGACTTTAGTATATGAGAAGCTCACAATTATAGGTATTCTCTAGAGGTCAATCAACATCTCTCACTACCACTAAACATTTGAAGATTGACCGCATCTGACAAGATCTGTTGCTTCAACACGACCAAACAGCTTTGATTCTAATGCTCAATTTCAATTAGTTATATTTGGATGCTATGATTATTTTTCATAATAACACCAAAATTAAATTCCCAAGCTGATAGAGGTACATCACATTTCTCAAATAACTAACAACATTTTCTATCTATTTCCTTGATGTCTGTTATAAAACGAAGAATTCCCGGTATTCCTGCCACAGAACGAAAATTGTGTTTTATTTTATATCTATTTTTATTATCTTTTATTTAATGAGCTTAGCTTTCCTTATCAAGGCATATAGAAAATAACATATCTTCTTTCAGTGTCATGAGTCAGTTATTCACCTCATTTGTATCCTAAAACATCATTGTATATGCTCGTATAGCCAGTGTCTCCTAACGTTTTCATATGAACATGCCTGTATCAATTGGATGCCGGCGTAAACAAAGCACAGGACAAAGCTGAATTTTATCTACGTAATGTAATGGCTGTGCAGAGATAGCAATAATCAGACAGTGGCGTATATGAAGATGAATAAACGTCTAATGGTTTACAATCTACGTGTACAGAAGTAGGTTTAGATATGACGCCAAATATCTACGCCCGAGGTGACGCATCTACGCGGAAGTTATACATACGTAAACTCAAAGGTTTGTCCTGAGTTTAGTCTATTAGATGGATACGGCCGCCTCTGATAAGGGAGTGTATAAAGGAGTCTATCATGAAAAGACAAAGGTCAAATAAGCCTCATGTGGACGAAACATATAGTCCCTCCGCGAAAGGGCACTTTGAGAGCAATTCGGATCGATTTTAGGGCCTTGTTGTGGGAACTATAATTCTTTGCGATGTTCGTACTCCGTTCAGACCCGAATCATCAGAGGAGCTGATATTTCTGGAGGATATTTGTTCATCTATTTTAGGCAAAGGTCTCAATCGTCAGAAACCAATAAAGAAACTGTAGCATGCTGCTATTGGTCTACGTTGATGTTCTAACCGCTACAAAAGAAATCCCTATTCGAATGTCTACTAAGGTACCAGGAGGATGGGTCCAAATATTTCGTGAAGTATGGTATCTAGATATCATGTGAAACCAATTATTAGAAGGAAACCCACAAGATGAAAAAAGCTTGGTCCGTACTCCACCGAGTTTGACTGCAAAGTTATTCACGAAGCGAAGCTGAGTGAATTACTCTGCAGTTAAACGAGGTGGAGTGCGGACCAAGTTATTTTCATCGAGTGGGTTTCTGATCTCACCCCATATAACACTATTTATTGATGAAATGAATCACAGAATTAGCCATTGAGTATTGGGTACACGAACTTCATGGCCATGGAGTACGAGTTCCTAATGTTAAGCCTATGGAGAAAAATACCGGGGTGAGATAATATCCAGACCTGCATTAATGAATATGCGCACTTATTAGATATAACAATAACCTCAGTAGGTTCATGAGAGTAAGATGGAGGATGTTTGAATGTGATGCTTCATAGGTTTGCCAGATCTTATTGATGAATAAAATGCATTAGCGTATACATGTAGACATACACACACACATAATATTGATTGGTTTCAGATACAAGCAGTCGTATGCTCTGAGGAGTTGACATGTAGTCAACTCCAAAGAGTATACAACTGTTTTTAACCGAAACCAGTCTATACTGTATTTATTATTCACCTTTTTCTGAAAGGTGGGCTACTGATGATATTAGTTCATTTAGGTTCGCACTATTTTTCCACACACACTTATGCTCCGGGTATGCGCCGGGTATGTAGATATATGCTGCCCATGTGTTTTCTATGGACATCATGTATTAGGTAGATAATAATTAGAAATATTCAACTGTTACGTTCCTAGCTGATCACTACTCCCTCACATTACTTGGCTTACTTTCTACTCTAGAACTGCCTGTCTCTCTCCTCTTCTCACATGTAACTCAAGTCCTCTAATCCGTCTCTGATTTGTCTCTACCGTGCACGAAATAAAAAACGAGCGAAAATCAGATGTAACAGTATATGTCCAGTGCTTGTGATGAGTATGGGGGCTTATCACGCTGACGTTCTTTTTAAAAGGCACTCTATAGGGTTTGGCCACATAGGACTGCTATATTCAATTTATTCCAGCACCACCGGCAGTAAGTGCAATAAAAGGCGCGAGAATCTTCTTTCGACACTTTCACCGGATGCTGCCTTCCGTCTGTTAATTATCTCAGAGATAGAAGTATGGGGCAGCTAACATCCCTCCACTAAAAGCCATCCTGAGTCTCCCTGTCCAACCCCCCTGTCTATAAGACCAAAGGTGGACAGATGGAGGGATAGATAGCCGTTCCTGGCCGTCCGATGCAATCAGCGCTGTCAGTGTCACGTGACCGCCCCTTAGCCAATCAGTGCGGCCTAATCCCGGCGCTGCGGGCTCTGCGCAGGCGCCTAGGAGCAGGGAGCGTCCATCTTGAAAGCGAGGCTTGTCCGTGGCCATCTGTCATTAGTACTACTTATAGTGCCAGAGGCGTCAAGCTTGATTATCAAAACGGTGTAGGCTCAGCCTAAGAAAGACTATGGGGCCCCAACCGCCTTGATCATTTATTTGTGATCCTGATAGATTTATACTTCACTATTTCTGTTTGGTTTTATTCATTGGCGTGGCTCGTGTAGTGTATCGTCAAGGTGGTGTTTGTTATACAATAAATCGATCATCCATGGGGAACACTGTAGCAGGGTAATAATACGTGATCTGATAAGATGTGATATGAAGGGTTGCGTCTAACCACAGCTAAAGGGTCATGCCACAGAGCTAATCTATCAGATGGAGTGACAGGGAACCAGTGCCTCTAGCGGGATATCCAGAAATCCAAGGCGGATCATACCCCAGACACTCTGGCGTCTGCACTGCTTCTTCATTGCACCTGCCCACACACCATCTATATGAAGGGTATTCAACAGTGCAATATATGTTCTACTCTTTATATTCAAAGTATGGTTCCTCTCATTATCTTTGACTACCAAAGGTATATAATTCATTTTATGCTACGACCTAGACAAAGTTTATATTATATTGATATTTCAGAATTGGACGAATTCCGTTCAGCGCAGAGCTAAGATTTAACCATGTACAACCCAGCAATTTTCATAATGCCATGGTTATAGAAACAGACTACAATGGTAACGGGATTGGAATGGGCCAGTTTATATAGTGGACAGCTCTGTGTGTGGTGGAAAATCGTTTATCAAAGAAAGTATAGACCCTCCAGATGTCATGACACTACTTTTAAAGAGTCCTTTATAAAGCACATATATTCTGATGCGAATTCATGGCCGCTGCAGTCTGCACTGCAAATGATTAAGAATCCTTCTTTAGAAGTCCTTATATCTACCAAAATATTTTATTACCCATCTTAGAGACACTCTGAAATAGTGATTAGAATAACAATGATTAAAAAACGTATTCAAAAGGAATTATTGAAATCTTTAATCATTATCATTATCCTCGTATCCTTTTTGCGTGCTGACATTTCCTAACCATAGCCCCAAATATTAAGAAGAAAAGAAAATACCTGTCAAAGAGCCTAGTTACCATGCCAACACCATGAAATTGACATTTTTCACTCAAATAGGTGTGTCATAAAAATGACATGAACAATACGTAAAACTACGCCGGCAGTCATGGATTACGTCGTGCAAGGCACTCAATGCTGGGGAACGCACTTTAATTAATTGCCACTGGTCCAAGTCGTCTGCCAATTGAGGCGTGCGGAAGATTGCCTATTCTCTTGTGGGTCCAGACTGACTGCTCGTTATTTGTTTCTCATCATTCATTCTTGGCTTCCCCTGAATCCTTTTTATAATGGTTATATTAATGTAGATCACAATTGCAATAGTGTCCGGCTCCCTTCTAGGTGCTCGGTGATCACCATTTAGACTTTTGATTGATTTGATACTCTTAGGTTCGTACATAGTAATATGGATATGTGCTAATGGTAATGATAATATATAATCGCAATTGCATGTAAAATAAGAGGCAAATTCCAAATATTAGAAAAGAACCCTACGCGCCCATACATGTGTGAATATCTTGGATAACGGTAATTTTCGACAGTAGCAGTATTTCGAAATGAGCTCAAATGGAGACCACACAACTGGCATATAAATCCCCCATTAGAAATACCTTTCAATTGGACAGATCAATTAAGTCATATCTGTGAACATCTTTGTGGTTGTGTCAGTCTTTTTTCTCTTAACAATACTGGGCCATAATTTAAACTAATAGAATAGCCGTCTGCTATAACGTACCCCACTAGTTTGTTTGCATCCTATTAGAACACCTTGGGTTTACAGCCATAATCTCTAGAAATAAGGGACTCGGGTGGATATCTTTATACAGAGGTATCATTAGAATACCCCAACTTTGATCACAGTCAGTATCATTTTTGGTATGTTAGTTACAACTCAATCGACATAAAGTCCCGATTTTATTACACTGCCAGGTGGCACGTATCGAAACCAAGCGGCTATTTGGGCGGGCCAGCTTGACCACCACAGCATTATCATGATATGCACTGTATGTGTACCCAAACAATTCCTTTCTCTGCAGAGATTTACTATTCACGTGACTTGCGCTGGTCGATTCGTCTCCATAGACCTCATTAGTCCTGACGTCATTTTGGTGCCAAACAAATCCAAACTCCGAGAAGCACTGCATAAACGTTACATCATAGCATAGTAGAGTTAAATATACTGTAGAATTAAAACATTCGAGATGTCTAGATGCCGACTGCTGCACTTATGAAGGGATATCCCAGAGGATATCCCAATGTTTGGCACCAGAATGTAGGGAAACCCCAGTCAAATGACGTCACACTAATGCGGTCTATATAGGTACTGAAAATGTTGCATAATATCAAATAATCCATAACGTTTCCACCCACAAGTTCAGCCATACAAAGTTGAGTATACTCGAGTATAGGCGGCTCGCGTACGTGATCACCCTCCGCTCCGGGCCAAAGCGTCCGCTTACGCGGGGTGTCCTTAATACCGGGGAAACACCAAGCGATTGAAGGCAGCGATCTCTGAAATCGCCAATACAAATTGGCGTGTATGTGAGATATTATTTCAAAGGAATATCTCCTGCCTTAATTTAGCATCTTGGAAGCAATAATCAGGTGAAATATGAAATGATAGCTCACATATAGGCCATTTTGTGTTGGCGATTACTATACTCGCTGCGTTTCTCGCTTGGTGTGTCTCCGGCTTTAGGCAGGGTTCTACAGTTACTAGACCAGTCAGCAGCATCTCCTGTGTAGAAGTCCTTGAACAATCGTCGCTTGCTACACCTGCATCTCCTAAAACTTACTCGTGACTATTCTATGACAGAATGACAGAATCAGGTCCGGCGTCCACCTACTACGATATGGCTCCAATATGGTCTACGATGCACCTCCCGATAAAAAATCAAAATCGCGTCGGAAGGTTACCTAATATCGGGGCAGTTGACCACGTGTCTGCGATTAGACACCGATAAAAAACCCATACAATGCGTGGTGGAATGGCATGTCTAGACATATGTCTACGATTTTACACCTTCCCGATATGGCACCGATATTGACATTTTGTATCGGTGCCATATCGGGAGGTCTACGATTCTATCGTTGTAGGTGGACGCCGGGCCTTAATGTATAAAATCTGTAATGAGATGAATCAAATCGGTCGGACTGTTAATCCGAGATCTGATTCATCGGATGGTTATATCATTGAAAAGTATTGGAGTAGAATCGAGTAGAAGAAGAAATCTAGAGAAACATTAAAATTATAAATGTACCATACACAAAAGAAATGAGGGAGTCACAAAAGTCAAATCAATATATCTGAGAGCCTACCGAAGATAGACATCAACAACAATTTGCATCGTGATACCTTAAAGCTGAACTAAGCTAATTATATCACGAGGATCATCCAATTGAGAAATCCCAGAAAGAAATCGTCTGCCTAGAGTGATCCCATGAGGGATCTAACGGGAAACTTTATGATGATTGAGATAGAATGGAAAAAGTCATTTGCCGCTAATAGCTGTCACCTGCTTAGAGACCAATCTAACTCTCTGATTCTGTCTCGGTGCCCGTGTTTTTTCCACCTTCACTAATTTCCCTCCTCTCTCTCTCTCTCTCTCTCTCTCTCTCTCTCTCTCTCTCTCTCTCTCTCTCTCTCTCTCTCTCTCTCTCTCTCTCTCTCTCTCTCTCTTTCTCTCTCTCTCTCTCTCTTTCTTTCTTTCTCTCATTCTCTCTCTTCCTTCATGTCTCTTTCGTCCGTCTCTTTCGCTGTCTCCCTCTTTCTCTTTCATTGTTTGATAACTCATCCTCTTCATGCCCCCCGTCTTTCCCGTCTCATTCGCTGTCCCCTTTCTCTCCCTCCCTCTGTTTAAGATATCAATTATAGCTGCTGCTCACAGATAAACCCTGAGCTGCGGTATAAAACATCTTTATTTTCATTTGAGACAAACGTGTAATAATACCATTGTGACATAAAATAAATTGTGAATAGGGATGGTGAATGGGAACTACCGTTTGTCGTCATTTAGAGAACTGAGCAGAGGGACGCGGTAGAGTGGGTTTCGTGATTTAGATGTACCTGTAGGGGGCAGGGTGAGAATTACATACAATAACATTACTCACAGTCCACATCATTCTGATCACCCATTGATATCTCTCAATTTTAACTTATGTTTCTAGCAATAGAAATGTTAGAGATGGGCGTAATAAAAACTGTTCACCACCTCATACACCTCCCCCCTCCACCTTGAAAAGTACAGACACGTACGAACTTACACGTGTTCAGGTTGATGGAGCGCCTGTACATACACATGGGATATGCGTATGCCTATCATCTCTCACTTCTCCATCACTGCCTGCCACCCTGATAGATTCTACTACATGTGGATTTGTTACAACATTAGAGCATCTTATTATTTTGGTTTATGTATTTAATTCGAAAAACTTGATTGGTGGTGGTCTTTCAACTGTAACGTCGCCTAGGTTTCACCTCCTTTGCGGTTATTTGTGTGTGTGTCCCTACAATTGCCACTAAACGGCCAAGCATTCTGTTCAGTTATTAACAAAACAATAACATTTGTAAGTGAATCAGGGGACTGTTTCTGCTGTTTTCCCAGAGGGTTATTAGCGAATTTCTCCGCGGTGCCAAACGTTGTAAACCGGAGAGTAACGTATGCAAATTGCCTTTTGCGGGGTTTTTGAGTTGACTTTCCCAATAGCCGCAATGCAATCAGTGTGTTGAAGTGTTTCCCACGTGACTGTATTACTGACGCCTGAGTGAAAATCCGATTTGTCTTTACAAAAGATCGATCCAGCCGTATAAGATTAGGGGAGGAAGAACAAGGCAATTTCTTGCAGCAGAATTATCGGTAGTGTTTCTGAGGAGGAATGCAGTGGATAGAATATTTAGTTTGCTTGTCCTATATTGTTCCTGACAATAGAGAATCAAAGTTCTGATCGAAAAGACGGACATCGTACCATACAGCTTTCGCCGTACGATTCACTTGGTTATACCCTGGATAAAGAATTTTATCAACCAAAAAAAGACAAAAATACCTCCAAATATCATGTTTGAAATGAGGGATAGTATCTTTAGTAAGTTCGAAATAATTGCAAACTGATTCCCAAATTCCTTCAATGATTTACCAAATGCAAGAAATGTGTCATCAAGTATTGTGATAAACCAATTTGTTGGAACCGGGTGATTTGCTTAGTATAAGGAAATAATGTACTAGATCAACGAGACTATTTTATTCCGTCCCCTCTCCCATTCATTAACTAGGAGCAAAAAGTAAGTTCATCATAGATGAATGAGCGTGTAATTATGAACGTATAACAAATGAAAGGTCTGAGTTAGCTGTGTTCTCACTATCACAGGGAACAGCATGCAGATAGTAAAGGGATAGTTTTCTGGAAGCACACTGAAAGTTCAATGTGACCACTCTAACCCTGACTCTAAGCTCTAGATGATGTATATAGGCGTGCAAGCACGCTCTAATAAATATTTATGCAATTACTAAAAACATACATTGAACAATTGGAAGGTGATGCAGTTGATGTGACTGATAATTATGATAAAAGTAAAAGAGCCTATAAGTATTTACCTCGTTTTTCAATAAAAGAAAATTCCTGATGACCTTTCAATAAATGGTTGTTTTGGAATGACTTAATCGCTGATTTATGATATTATTCTACACAGATTATGTTGTCGGTGACTATCTAAAGATTAATGATTGTCTCTTTTTCTTGCAGTGGCAGGCGTGGACATATGGAAAGTCTGACCATGGATACCTTATAGCATAAGCTCACACTCGGACCGCTCTGGACGATGTATAAGTGTCACCATGGGGAACAAGCTTTGTGCCCCGTTGATGAAGAAGAATTACCGCGACGAGCACCACCCCTGGGCCCCCAAGAAGGACTCGCACCTGCTCAGGTAGGCTTGAGCTGCTCGGTTCCCACCTGGGGGGCTGCTCCTCCTCCTTCTGCTCCTACTGCTCATCTGCTGGGGCTGCAACATGTCTGCTCCGCCCATCTGCTCAGTGCTTATCGACCGGCGGCTTCCGTTACTCGTGTTCTGTTCATCGAGCGATAGAGTTGCTCTACCACGGCCAACCCGCTGCAACGCCAAGGATTAGCAAAAAGTGGTTCCGAAAATCGCCACCAGGGCGCGGTATATTGTGATTGCGCCACCTCTGGGACGGGGACGTTCCCAATATAGCCATCTCGATGATCAATCGATCACTTCTACGCCTGATCAAGTTGTTGTCTTACTGCTTCTACGTTTGCTGATTTTTCCATCTAAGTTGCATGTTGTTTACTGTGAACTCCTGTATATATCATATTACGTATATATATACGTTGGATCAGTTGCTCCAAACAAAAGGCACCGCTGGTAACTTTACTATTATATACATATATCTAAGTATATTTGAGTTCTCAAGCTTTTGAGTTTCTTCTGAGTGGAGTATTTCTGAGAAACTTTCTGTTATACATTACGCGTGTGTCACAATGGGCAACAAGCTGTGCGCACCACTTTGGAAGAAAAATTACAGGGACACCAGTAACAGCTGGAGGCCCAGGAAGGATTCCCACCTCCTGAGGTAGGAGAGCTCTCTCTTCATTTGCATACGCTGTACACATTTTTCTGGCAATGCGCTTTTTGTTATCACTACGTTCTGTCTTTTTTGAATTAATTCATTTTAATCAGGGCTTGTAGTTGGATTCTTTGCTTGTTATGATAACCGGGAAATTAACAAAGGATAAGTGAATAACCATGGGATCTTCAAGTAGAAATCAGGATACCTATAGATTGATTCTCTGTAAATGAGGGTGAATTGCTGCTGTATCGGTTGTGGTGTTCATGTTGTCTGTCTGTGCATCTACTGGCTTACTATGGTTCCTTTAGTATTTGGTCGTATATTGTGTATAACATGAAGACCGATCCTTTCCAACACTGATTGACACTCAATATATTCTACCAATCATGCACCCTTTTGATACCATTTCACTCGTTTTCTACAATCATCAGATCATATAAAACTGCTTTCAGACCTTTCCCGCCTAATCCACCATTTCCAGTCATACATTATAATACACAGATAAGGAAGCCATTTATAATGGATAACTTACTTTTAGTATCACTTAGAATAATGACATACCACTGAAAGATTGACATCTTCTTGAAAGCTAATACCCTAGTTCAAGTGCACAACATATTAATTAGACATACAGAAAGATAACACTGAACCAGTGGAATATACGTAATCTATGTTCCTCGAACACTTCGGCGGTATATATGCTGTCATGTATCACTGTTGACCTACAATTATGCAACTCCTAAACAGGAGTAATTCTTTGCTTTATGTCCATTTACAAACGATATTTTCATAAATAATGAGTTTCCTCGAAAGCAGTGCAAATTCTCTGTGAAATGCAAAAGAACTGCAATTGCGATTGAAGGACCCGCTTTATCAGGTTAGGCACCACAGCAAAAGTCCTAACTGTGGATAGAACCTCTGACGTATTTGGCTCTCGTTGCATTCCCCTTCCGTACACTATGTCAGCATAGCGAGTGGAACATGCATTACATACCACAAAAACATGTGAATCATTAAGTATCCGTTGAATATTACTCGTGTCTACCTCCATATTTCAATTCTTATTTGATGTATCTATCTGCATTTTTAGCTAAGTTACGGTGCTAAGTTACGGTGCATCTCTCGTTTGCTGGGACAGAAAATGATAGCCTGAGTGCAAGCGATGCAGTGGGCTGAGTGGTGCAGTTACTGCAGTTCTTGGTTCGAATATTATAATGCTTCTCCCAAACGAGTTGACCTCTGGTGAATTATGCGTATAGATCTAGAACTCTTCACAGCAATTTTTATCTACTTGATTTTGCTATAGTGTCTGATAAAATATGTTTAAAACTGTAGCATTGACCAGTTCGAGAGATTAGCCCCTCTCACAAACAGTGGCACCATAACGGCACTAACAGCGAACAGAAATTTCGTTATGAAATGGCATTAACACACACTATTGGCGCCGCCAATGTCCTTAGCAGGTGGGTCGATCAGATGTTAGAACGTAACACTCCGCTATGGTGCCGCTCAGAGCAACAATGACCAGAATATCATTTAGTGAAATGGTCCTCGAAGAGAACATAACTAAGAAATCTATGTAAAAAACCAGCAGCATTTACAGGTAAAACCTTGAAAAACAATTATCCACATGGTAGACCCATTAGATATCTCTAAAGAATATTGAACTCAAGCCTGCAGGGATGGGTGGTTGATGCTGTGAAAGCTGAGCCAAATGCACTGAGGCTGTCATGTAAATTAGTAGTTAACTGATCTTCAACATGCGAAACAACGTTGAACAACATGCATGCACACATGTAATGCAATACCATAGCTGATTAAAAAAGTTCACTGTTGCCCTCATTATAGTTATTTGGAGGAAGCACTTTCCCCCCGGAGATACAGCGGCAAATATGTTGATATACTAAGCAGTATTACCTATAAGAAATAGTGACAAGGATTCCTCTTTATGATTAGGAACAAGCTCGGAATTAATTCCTTTTTTTCAAAGTTAACTTGAAAAGAGTTTCATACATATTAGATTTGTGCATTAGAAAGTAATTCTATTGCTGACATATCGTCAATCTTATAGGCAATTTCGGAAAATTAGATTACGGAAATCTGCCAAATGAGACAGGAAATATGTTTCCAAAAGTTCAATTCTGTCGGTCGTTCACTATCTAAGTTCATTTGTTTGTTATATCTATATTTTCTTCTATAGATTTTATCTATGAGTTTATAATCCAACGACCTTAAATTGTGCAGTAAGTAGCTTAACTAAGAGACAGGAGCATGATTTCTTTGTACCAAGGTATATTGATAAAGCCATATGCATTTACATCATATCAAGACAAAATAGACTGAATTCTTTTAGATCAGTCTTTGTAATAGTTAGAACAACACATCCACTCAGAACACAATGTGAAATAAGAAATTTCCTATTCTGACAATTCCTCAATGCTTCCATATCACATACACGTAGAGATTTCCTACCCATTTGATTTAACTCAGGCACTTTGCCTAAAAATCCCTTGTATGGCTTAAGCCAAAGGATGATCACCACAGTTCCTGTCACTGAACATCGAACACCTTCTTCCACGCACAACAATATCAATTTGGGGCGAACTCAAATATTGGAAAGAATTTTGAACCCAATACCCAAGGCTTCATTATTGAACTGTGCCACATTTATGTTTACGAAGTAATTAGGTGTACATGGTCAATGAAAAGAAATATGTTACTAGAGAAAATACCACACCATCAGGCAGTATGTACTTAGAGGGTCTACTTCACTCTCTCAGTTGCTAGGCAGCTTTGATGGAGACAGTTGGTGGACGTCCAGACCTTTCCAGCTGCTTCTGTGTCCAAATGCAGGCTCACCAGATGGCGCTAGTGAACGTGGCAGCTGTTTGAGACATGCGCAGAGTGGTGAACACCGGGCAGTAGACGCTAAGTGGACGCTGACAACTGCCGCCCACCTTCCCCTCCTTAAACACCCTCCCACCACCACTCTACCAGCCACAACGTCTGATCAGGTCTGCAGTAGTGGCAGCAGATACAAATATAAAAACCACAGACGCTTAGGAAAATGGGCAGTGTAGCAAAAACCAATCAGTGGTGCACTGCTATGGGACTTCGGTGGCAGTTCTAATGAAACGGAAGTTTGGCATATGGCAAGGGTCAGGGACAGCACGCATCACTCCACTCTCTTTATCATATCAAGGCAGAGGGTTTTTTCTTCGGAATCATACAAAGGCTTTTTCTTTTCCCCAGCCAGGTAGATTCCTAAGTGATACTCTATTCATATTTTTAGTGATATGTGATACTTTGGGAGAGTTCCGCAGGGATTTGGATTTGGTGGGGAGTGGTGGATCCGACCACTATGCATATCCTTAGTGGCAAGAGCACTTGCATACTTTTCTTATATTCGGCGTCAATTCTGCATATCTATATAGAAATATACCCAGAAGAAACTCACTGATATAAAATATAGAGCAGGGGAGCAACTGATTGTATGAAATGAAATACTAAAACTTGTCACAATAACTGGTAAATTACCCTTCTGTAGTCAAGGTAAGTCAGGGCGAAAAGAAACGGGTTGTTGCCAAATCATAAACGTCTCGTTGAACTGAATTTCTATCCTGTAGAAATCATTCATCCTCAAAGATAAATGTCCGATGACATAATTGAATGATGAGAGAGGTCTCTTTTGGTGGGAGGGCACCACTGAAGAGATTTGATATGACATTTTTCCGGGTCTTGGATCCTGTAAACGAAAGGATTAGGCACAATATTTAGTACATTGAGCACTGCATTCAGAAATAGAACGTGCAATATCTAGAGAAGTATTGTTTTTAATCACAATTTGTTTCTCTATATTCAATGATAACTGACGAATGTTTTAGGAACTGAGGAATATTTCTGGTGAAAGAGCTACTGACTCGTATAGACCTGTGGGTTTTGACGTTATGTCGCCCTCGGTGTGAGCACAGATCATATGCACCATTGAAAGTCGCACTGTGTGCAGATGAATAACGTCGGTGTTCTTCGGGATAATGGCGCTGTTAAGCTTACGCCCGAGGCCATCGTTTCTACCCTTTGTGTTTAGGCCAGGGTTAGGCCAGCCTGGACTTTGCTTGACCAGCGCCAGCATGGGACAATAATTGATCATTTCGCAGTATGCCTGACTAGACTGCGGCCCATACGCAATCTGCCGGACCGAACACAATTACCGTATGACGTAAGACTCGGGAAATGCTCACGCATGCCCAGTCATAAAGACAGGATTGAAGGTGAACCCATGGGAGTGTATGTACACACATCGACTTGTTCATACACGTCACACATATACATGTATGTGTAGCCATAGTCACTGTAGGCCTGTTACCAAATGTATAATGCTTACACGTAGTGTTCGAAGGATGGTGTGGTGAAGATGCTATACTATTGGAATGTCGATCGTGGGATATAATCGCGGTCGTTTCCTCCACAATTGGTGTCTTCCCTTTATCCATCTCATATATTCTCTTGAGGAAAATCTACCACAACAAATACATTCGTATGCCCCCAATACATTATATATATATATATATATATATATATATATATATATATATATATATATATATATATATATATATATATATAAGGAGAGAGAGGGAAACACGTCAAATAGTATTAGATATTGCTTGTAATGTATGCTTACAGCCAATAGCTCTGGAGCTATCCCCACTCCCATCCCCTCACACCGTGCTTGGATAAATACAACGTTAATAGCATTCCCCAATCCACGGACGTTCTCTCTATTTCCGACGTGGGTCATTGTCGGCGTTCCTCGCGATAATTCCTCCCGGCATGCCGTGTCACAGAACCCGGGCCTGGAGAAATTAAATCACCCGAGAATCAATCACCCACTCCAACATCACCTCATCCTCCCAGCCTCCCGTTTTCCATGCTCTATTCTGGAGCTGCATGATTTCGGGTGTCAATGTTGTGCATGCTACAAGAACTCCGTTTCAATGGCAACTGTAAAGTGCGCCCGAAATGCCTGCCATATCGCGTTATCTAGTGAGGGATGAACTCATACTAATCCGTGTTAGTACTAGGCTGTACCATGCCCGATTAAATCTAATCTGGTGATGAAATATGCACCATGTCCTGTTCCATCTGATTCCCTGTGTCTCTATCTCATGATAATACAGGTACGATGGGAATATAGTGTGCATATATGTGGCATTTTTTTATCCTCTCCCCCTTTCATTGAAACCAAATTGGTAAAGCATGCACGTTCTCTGCTTCGCTATGCATTTGCTATACGGTCAGACTGTCTCGTGGGGGCGGATTCCTATTTCTATACCGTAAGCATATGGGCTTCTATTGCATTGTGGACATTTGGAGATGTTAATATTCATATTATTAGACAGAGATTCAAGTTGCGTGTATGTGGAAAAAATGCTAGGAAGGTGGAGACGGTACCTGCTGAAACACTAGTGTGGGCTTCTGAGGTAACCTCCCTGAAGTAACCCGAATGACTCTAGCCTCTATGCTGCTCATAATCGTTTACCTGGTCGAAGCTGCTCAGTAGCGCCACCTGGCTTAGAATACAATATCAATAGCAGTGGCGCCACCTACAGAGATACACATGCACCATACAGAATTTGGCCACGGTCCTCCAGAGTGGGATATCTACGGTGGAACATCAAACAACACACCTTCTCCCTAATGTATTAATGGAACAAAGACGTAATTTCATAATGCACTATACTGTTTTTTTTAATTTTTCTATGAATACACAAAGATTCAACACTAGGTTCTGAGCGAATACAATAAACATGGTTTAATTGAATCACAACCTCTGTATTTCATGTACATTTACATCTCTAACGCATAATACATTGTCGTTAAAAGAAGAGCAAGAGTGTGGCAAGTGTGTGGCATTTCGAGCAATCACAATTCATCGTATGTGTAGTTTAGTAGATATCCCGTACATTGTAGAATGCAGATAATTATCAACTCGATTCCCATTCAATAATCTTCTCATTTAATGTATTTGCATTCCTATTCTAGTGAGACTACACTGGAAATGATGCAGAATGAATGCTTTCTCACTTTAACGTTTCAAATGACCTTATAGATATTCCTCTTAGAGATATCAACACAGAAAGGAATATCAAAATACATTTAGATATACATACAATTCAACTATCCCTTCAAAAGTATGTTTCGTTTGGCTTGTTTCTGCTATGATTTGCGAGTTGGACGTAAAACAGGGAAGGTTCTTTTGGATGGTTGAACGTTCTCGGATTTATGTATGTGATTCGTGATGTGATTTTCCAAAACAAGTCCCAGTGGAAATAAATGCACTTTAGCTGATGGCTCATTAAGAAAAACTTGAAAATTACCGTTTCAATAACACACTCAGGAAATTTTAGTACAGTGTATAGCTATTTTCATAGCATAAAATCCAAAATCCAAATTTTTAGGAGAAGTGCTGCAAAAACTCAGGCATATTGCGTATGTACACACATCTATATCATATAGATAAGTATATCTATATCGATACATTTGACTATGATATTGAAAACAGATATTAATGAAAATTGAAACCAAAATTGCAATTGATATTGAATTTGGCATGTACTGCAAAGTTAGATTATGTGAAATAGATTGTAGTCAAACAAAATTACATCCTTTATTCCGTTATAATTGTTATATATGTCCCCACCGAAGGCCCTGAGACCGATATTGAAAAATCACATCACAAATGTATTTTTGAAAAATATTAATCACAGCGTCATTTTCAATTGATTGCATATGATGTATACCAACGTACATGTGCGTGTTCGTGATATAGTCTCTAAGTTTGTGCTTGGTGCGACAGGCTGTGGGCGGAGATCTTCGAGGTACGCGTGGAGGCGGACGAGATCTGCTGGGCACGGGTCTCCGATGACGTGGTACCCGTGAACATTACCTGCATCCAGGACTCGCCCGAGACGGTCTTCCAGATCACGGCCTACAACCGACATGTCGAGAAGATCTTTGACGTTAGACTCATTCAGCCTGGTAAATATAGAATTTTTTTTCTTATGAATGAGATATCGTATATCTATGAATATATTTCGCGCTAGTTTTGTATGAAAAGCAAGGTTGTTGCAATTATTCAGAAAAGTTCGAAAAGATTAGGCAACCGCAAAACGATATACATGTACACATTTTGTTAATAACAAGATGTATTTGTGAATGGGTGGTCCGTACATCTGAGAAACCCCAGATCCAAAAGAGGCTTTTGGAAACGTTGATACATAATTGTCCAGAGCCGAATGAGATTATTTTAGTAATAAAGTCGATGGCAAAGTCGATGGTTACCAGAATTTGACAGGAATGCCGGATCTACGATTTTATGTTCCCCGTAGAATCAAATTGAGTGTTTTCAAAATGACAATTATGTTTGGAAAGTTTAGGTGAATTCTCTGTCTACAGTTACATTTCTCATGTGACAGTATTCGGATCTTGGAAAGACTCTAGAAGTTCTGTTATAAGATTCCAGATTGTATTTCCTTTACTTGATATGAATATCAACGGTTTCCAGCTACCCACATTCCCATCTTTGCTGAAGGTAGTTTTGTTGTTATTGTTGTTGTTGTTTTCTTGGAGGTAAAATCATACGTCAATTATTTTCATGTTAGTCGTTCTTTCACGTTTTCAGACTATGGCTCAAAATGTAAGAAATATTTTGTTCGTTTGCTAAAATTCAGCCCTTGTCTAACCAATCACTGAAAGCAACATTCCCTTCGAGTGATTCTGGGATTCTTGCATCATGATCAGAAACTCATATAGGAATTTCTGATAATGTACATTCCAGCATATTACCTTCCCTCACATCTTAACCGAAAGGCTGCATGTACCTCAAGACATGACGGATAATAAGAATTAGGTGCTAATCTAATAGAGATATACTAAAATATGAAAAATTCACGTAATTGCACGCTCACAAATACTCACACTGTTTGAAAACTAGTTCTGAGTGACAGCAATCCAAAGCAAGTTACTTTCACAACACTCATGTTTCACTGATAGATGAGTACTTACAAAAGAGCAACTGGTGGTATCACGACACTGAGCACACGTTGACCATTGCACCTTTCGTGGTTTTTTTAAACTATGTTAAATTTATCTTGTCTGATCCAGAAGGCAGTGTGTCCTTCACTGTAGCTAGAGGTCAATTCAAAAACAATATCATAAACATTTGTCCATGCAGAATTAATTCCTTGGTAATCTAGAAGTGTTATGATATCATTTAAGCTATTATTGTCAAAGAATTGTAGACAGAAACTAAACGATGATATCACAAGATGTATATGGAAGAAATGAAGTGTTACTGTGTTTGTTTTATCCTTAATGTTTTATAATATCTATGTTTCACATATATCAGCACTATATGTACTGCATGATTTCACATGTAGTACATATTAGTGAAGTAGGCAATTATGCAAATATTCCATACTATTTTTCATTATGTATATCAATACAAAAATATCCAATAGGCCTAAATCTCTTTGGTCCTGATGGCATTCTAAAACACTAATTCTACCATATTTAAGAATCTGAGAAACAAAGATGTTATACCATGTCTTCTGTACTGTCACTAAACCTCCGTCTAGATCCTAAAACATGCATGCATGGGATCTAAGACCTAATCACAACCGATTCAAACAACATGCATTTATGACCAGGCTAGCTACTGTCCTTACAAATACAAAGTCAGGGCTTGTTTATGTATCAAAGATTTGCAGGTAATTGGGACTTTATTGTTGAAGGCTAAAGTATGTTAAACGGAGCGTCCCCTTTAGGTGCAATAGCTTTGTGAAGAAAATCCGCCGCTAACATTGTCTACGACAATGAATAAGCCAGCCTTTGAAGAATGCCGGAAGTAAAAATTAATTAATTATCTGAGACGTGACGCAGACGAGACGTGAGATGGGACTTGGGTTTGTGTCACGTCTGCGATTGTTGCTGCGACCTTTTCACTGTTTGGTCAAGAGAGTAGGTTTTAGAAGGAGAGGCATCTAGCTATGTACAAAGCTGTAAATTGTAATGGTCATACGCCAAGATCATAATGTGTCTAATATTTTAACATAATGCATGTAACAATGTCTTATTGATTATAAAATATCAAAGATTATTGATATTTTCTGCATCTTCTCAGTGTCACCAATGGTTACCCCCGACCACACTGATCATATGTTAATTTCATTTTTTGAATGCCTCCATAATACTTACTATCATAGTATCAATCTGCGTGCATGGAAATATCTTTTTTCATCTCCTTTTCGCATTTAAGGAAAACTAATGCGTGACCGTTAATCAATACAAGCCGGCAAATGAGTTGACGTGGGGTACATTTATGAATGATTACATAATTTTCCCTGTCCAGAGTAGTATTCTCATTTAATATTTAATTGATAACTATGAGGTTATATTTTGCAAGCACTATTTGTATATTATTTGAAGTGCTGATATATAGAACAGGGGTCCCTATTTCGATCAACTTGACCTCCGTCCTCCATTTGTACATAAACATCAAACACGTGCAGGATCTAGCAGGTCTCGTAATGTGTACACAATGTCCACAAAAGAAGCACATAGACTCAGACCCTACACACAACGCAATACATACCGCGAGTAAAGGGGCTGGGTCTGGTGGAGGGGCACAATGATCGAGACCTTGGCTTGTTGTTTCCTGCCCTCTCGTTGGATATGTACCTCTATGCGGCACGATCCGTACACTCCCAATCACCCACTCATAGATTCATTCATTCATTGACTGGGCTTCTGCAATCACTAACTCGGATATATATGATCCTCTCCCCACACAGGCACGAAGATCACACAGGCGTCGGAGTGCTTTGTGCACTGGAAGGACTCCCGCCATGAGAACGAGTGGGGTTTGAACTTCACAACTCCCGTGGATGCACGCCGCTTCCGAGACTGCTGCATGGTAGGTTGACCTCGGGTTTATCCCTGTCTGATTTCCCTGTAATAAACTATTCCAATTTGACCGCTGATTGCGCTACAACTCCCTCTCTACAATGATCTGGTAGTGGTCCTCCTGGACATGCCACCACTTAACACCTAAGTAAATTACAGTGGTTTCAATTTCAAGTGACTGTGATACCAATGCGAAATAATGTATGAATATGTGACGAGTCATCTGTTCGAGGAATGTTCCAAGAATCAGGAGGTGGCCTCTGCGTTGATTGTTCTACGGGGTTGTTGTTGATTAGGTAATGTTATACTATGGCGGTACTCACCCCTTGGATAATAGAGGGAAGGTAGGTGTTCATTTCCCCATGTATATGATACATAACCAGCCATACAGGCTTGTATTCTTGCTGCTGACAACATTAAAGCTGATATCGGTGTCTGTATGACTGAGAATGTTCAAAATACTTAGGCGAATTTCTGATCGTCTCTGTCTGTTGATGTCTGTGGTTGTTGTTGCTGTCTGATCTTGCATACAAGAATAAACACTGTGTCATGTTCTATTACGAAGCCTCGGGCAGTACCAAATCAGGTTGGTGCTCACTGTCTTGTATATCTTAAAATATTGGTTATGAAAGATTTACAATGACGCCAGGTCTGTCAACACCACACTCAATTGACCATCTTCCATTCACCGCTGCTGATATTATGGCACAGTGAAAGATTAAACAATCGTTTATAATTACAAGTTCCAAATTCACTGGGGTACAAAAATAGAAGATTATATCATAGAAACAGACGTGCTGTTGATATTCGAAAGGATAGAATTTGTTCAAAAGATGGTGATATGGTTTGGTGTGGATGAAGCCTGAGAGTGACACACATGCAGAGTGGACGGATTGACCTGTATACCGTTACCTCTTGGTTCGAACCCCATTCGTGGTGTAGTACACTAGACTGTTGTTCGACTCATTTCATGAATGACCATCTTAGAATTTTGTGGTGGATTTTTACTGTGCACCTCATGATTTGAGTGACTATTTACATTACCATACCTTACCGAATGAAATCCAACTGGCTCCATTGTGTCTTGATATAGAGCCCCTGACCCTAACTGAATATTGACATACCTAGACTTGGAGAAAACAGAATTTTTCTTACTTACAAAACCACGACAACACATACCTCGCATTCACCATAACCGGATCGCATTCTTGGCACAGTGTATATACTATCAATAAACCATGGCTCCTAATGGGGGAATATGTGATATTGGGTAATATATGAGTATATGGTATTAAGCTACCACCCCCCTATACGTATAGTAATATCATTTATTATGCAGCCACGATTCACAATCCGAAGGAATGTGAAGTATATTGTTTATAAAACCCGCTTAGCCCTCGTATTTCTATGAAGGTATATATAACGAGCGTGTGTTTACACAACATACGGCTATAAAGACTGGACCACTGTTTGGTTTGGCCAGGGTCCAGACGCTGTGAGCAAAGGGCAAAGTAGAATAATGATACAGTCAGAATGCAGAACTTGCCCAGATACACAGCACCACACACGTACTAACTAGGGGTAAATGGTATGTTCATCATTGATGACTGAGCGTGGAATTACATATTTCGTAAATTTAAAGGTTTGAGTTATATTCATTTCATATAACCCACTTGTACCCAGTCAACGTTCCATTTATAAAACTGCATTTCTATGATCCAATTATATCAACCAGCAGTGGGTCAATGAGATATATCGGTCTCTAGTGATTGCTTATGGTCATCTGGGCACGCCTCTGAGACACTGAGACACTGGCCTTCTGTGCCTTACCTGTACCGTCTCATCTTATCACTCTGGTTAATGCTTGGATGATTTTATCTGTACCAGACTGTACGCATTACGGAGGTCCAAGTCCTGTTTTGATACTGGGTTGTGAGATTACCTACTAGTTATATGTTATGCACTGATGAAGCAACGCAATACAATCCAGCCACGTTGTGGAGACTCCTGGTAGAGGGGCGGCATGCGTTCATGTTGTGTCGCTTTGGAATGCAAGTGAGGGTGTCCACACACAAAAAACGATTTCGGTTGCATCTGCAGCATGTCAAGCCCTGTTAAGTTTGTAAACACTTATCAAGAACTATTTAGCAGCTCGCCTGGCTCTTTTGAGTCTAATTTAGACACGGAGTCGAGGCCAAATACTACAAATGGGAATCCGTTGTGTGAAAACATAACTATATCAAGCACACAACGATAGACTCCAGTTTACCATCAACTTAGGCATTAGTTATTACCAGTTAGCATTGGTACAGATCCCCTAACTCATTATGATGTCCAACCCGCTCTTTCGATAAACACTTGTAAGATTTCGTTGTTCATACCAGCGAAACTTGCGCCATCTTGTAATGGCGGAGGCTGTGAGAGGCTCGTCTCAGGTTGAGGAGATCAGAAAACTACAGCATTAAATTTTGTTTTTAACATGGCTATAAATAAATTATAAGAAAAGAAGTATATCTGGGTATAAACCTAAGAAAACAAATGAGTAGGTTTAAGTTTTCCTGCACACGAGAATCTCACTCCCGTGGCACTTCAGTCTCCAAGGACAGTTCTAGTTCTGTCTGTTTCTATGAAGGGAAGCGACTCCAAGCAGATAATGTCGAAATCGTGGCTTTTTATATATGGTAGTTAAAAAAGACGTTATGTCTGTCAAATTCATAACACCTTTCCCTTTAGGTGTGGATCTCGCCGTTATCTTACCCAGTGTGAAATTGCAGTGTTGTATCACACCGAGTGCTTTCTAAGAACAAGCAATGTATAACACTGAATCACTAATTAGTTCCAGCTCGGGGACATTCACGCCAGTATCAAAGTCCGCCAATCGGTATGCGCCGACAATGAAAGGCACGTGAAATATCCTCGTTCTTGCACATACGCTTGTGAAGCCGTAGGTGTGGCAAGTGTTTAAATTAACCGGAGAATATTGATTATTTTTCTGATCTATGCCGAATCTGAAGTTGGAATTTTTTAGTTTAGTTTATTCTCACATTCCCTGTATATCTGAGCCAGTTTATAAATTCATTAAAGTGATATGGACCTTGCAGTTGATACGGAGTTTCATCCAACCAGGTGTTAGTCATCACTGTTCAAAAAATCAAATGGTGCCTTATATGGTGACGTCGCAGAGGGGTTAAAGCAGACGGTGCTGCATAACTTCTGATTACAGAACACATGTTCCCGACCAGATCCTATTTAAACACAGTGACCGCATACCTCGCTCACTATCACTGGCTCCTATATTGTTACGGGCACTGTCTCACCTTATCAGCAGGCCCATTGACTACCCCCCCCCCCCCCCCCCACACACACACACACACGAGTCTGATAACACACAGACTGTAGAGCCTCCAGTAGGTAAATGACTTTCCGTGGTGCTCACCTGGAGGGGACCCATCGGGGTGTATGGATCATAAAACTGGAGATCCAATGGCAATACCGAGCCAATAGGGATATGGTGCTTTGTCATTGAGGAGTCCTGAGGATCTTGTCCATGGGTTAAAAGATGTTGGGATTAACTGGTCGTGAGGCTGGATTGACGGATCGAGGATTACTGGACAACATTTGGGATCATGTGTCAAGGACTCTTTATCCTGAAGAGGATTACTGATCTACAGTGAACGGTAGAAACAAGGCAGTATAGAATTTAACGTCCACATGAGATGACTTCAAGAATTCAATAGATTGCAATCTCTGTATTCCAGTACATTTGGATTCTTTAGGACTCGTAATTCAAGCCATGGATAGTTTGCTATTCATACCATTTATCCTCGATAAGACTGAGGTAACTGTTATTTTGTGTTTTTGATATTGTAATTCCCAGTGGCCTATTTATCGCCATTTAGATGTGTATAAATAAGACATTAGACACTGATATATAGATAAAAGTATAAGTAAAAATCTGAAAGGTTCACTTCAGGTTATATAAAACTGTCAGACATGACGGTAGATTCTTCCTATCTGAAAGATCACAAACCACTCCTTCATATGCAGTCTAGCACATGGCCTCTGAGTACAAACAAGGCCTGTTCTGACGGGTCTTTGCTAAGTAGGATACTGCAATTAGCTAATGTTCATTCCATTATTTTACAATGCACCTTCAATAGGAACTTCTAGTGATCTTAGGAGCCCTATGGCAAAACATCAATGTGTTAGCCCATACTGTTCAGAGTCTGTTTATTTCCATTGATTCCCCCGATATGGTCAACATGCAATAGGTGTATAAGCTAATTATGCATGTGGGCGATGTAGAGAGCCTCAATATCCACCTCATTTCTCGGCTGCATGCCTATTAGGCGGCAGATCAGTATGTGTCGTGCCTATGCTGCCCGCGATATCCGCGATATACATGTATATGGCTTTGTCAATAGGCCACTTTTACGATATGTCAATATAGAATACAGCTTAGAAGGGTTTCGTGACTTCTCTCACGAAGAGTGAGAAAAGATCAAGTATTTCTCAGAATATAGTTCACTGGCATTATCTAAAGACAAAGGATTCGATAATCCTATCAGCGGTGAAAATAACCTTGGGAATTTCAAATCCAAACATTGTTTTATTTACATTGGTAGTGAACCATTGTGTCAAGTATGCGAATCAATGAAAAGGATACATCTTTACATGAGCCTCACTTTGAAAACCACTACAAGCGATTTTAATGTGTTTTTCATATGTTTACAGTATTTTTCTTGCTCGCGATCAGCTGGGTGGTACAATATAACAATATTACCCAAAATCATGAGTACCATATTGGGCTCTTATTAATTATTATTCACGCCATTTTGTAACAAATTAAGTGCAGAACTAAAACAACAATTTAGATAACTGTTTCTATGTTATATATGAACATTATTTATTCTTTCTTTTATTTTTGTTAGATTGAGTTATAGATTTCAATTGTTGTTGGATATTTGATCGGTTCTTCCAATCTTGTCATTGGTGATATGCCGAAGTGGGATCCAAACTATCATCTTATTAGAATTTTGTAATAGAAAAGAAATTGGAATAGGCATTCGAATAATACTTTTTGATTTTGACCACATTTTTCAACAGGTCCAAATGCCGAAGTTGTGGAGAAAGGGTTCCTTTGCTTCCCTTCGGGAAAGCATCAGGAAGGTCAGTACCCATGTGGTAGGCCCACGTGTTGAGGAGTACAATGTTGATTGGCTGGCATGCCAATCAGACAATTTTCTACTGACACTGTGTTCCAAATGGAAATCTAACATTGTTTGTTTTTTAGGACTAACGTCGGAGTTTGAACAACTAATACCAACTACTAAAGTCCCTAATTTCTCCAACACCAACAGAAGCACTGCATTTTGATAGGACCAAAGGTTTCAGCCGTACATAGAACGCATATTCGGGGTATTCTGAATCTCTAACATATTCAGGATTGATGGAATTCTATAGTTGTACTATCTAGGACACAAATTTTACATTGATACAAGAGACAAAATCTCTAGTGTACAAATATGTTTATATAATCTATTCAAAAGATGAGCATTGGAAATAAACTTTGGTTCTTTATTTAACTGAATAAATATTGAGATGAATGCAGTGCTTGATGGACTTTCTGTCACTAATAACTTGAACTCATATGTATTCCCTCCTAGCCTAGCAATGGACAATGAGACTGAATGTTTCTTTGTGCCTGAAGAGGTATCAGTTATGATCGACATGAAGACGGAAAATCGTGTATATTGTTTCAATTGTAACCCCTCTCTCGTTGCTATGGGATTCATGTTTTAGAATGTCATCCTTTCCTACATTGTTTTAATACAAAGAGTACCGTGTTCTCATTATGGCGCATTTGGGCATAATGAACACGAATACGTTAAAACAGATAGCGTTTCATGATAAACCAATTGCTTTTCTGGCATGGTGATTTATATACATATTTGGGTTTGAATTGTGCTTGCGAGCATGGACATTAAAAAAATGCCTTGCAAATATAATCGCTTTGGTCCAGCCTGAAATCATATTGGATTTTAGGCATGTTATTTTCAATTGTGGCAATATTGTACATTTGCATGTATGAACCATGATGTTTCCTTCTTCAAAGGAGACTATCGAAATTGACATGGCACGTATATATTGACTGATGGTATTCTGAATTGTCTTTGCATAATCTCTCTCAGCCTCTCTTTACTTCCTCTTTCTCTGTAATTCCTTGCGGCTTTGGCTGAGAAATTTCTAAAAATGAGGATGTGGCAGTAAAAGAGAAGAGATGAGATGTTAAAATTGATAAGGATGTCCCGCGGTTGAACGACATCGAGAAGATCAAGATCATTTCATGTTGGAGAAATGGTTTATTTTATTTTCTTAAAATACTAATTAGTTGCCGAGACAGAAGGTTCTTTAATATCATAAACATTTTAAGTCATATTTTGCTTAAACATATTAAGAATCCTTTTATTAATGACTACTTATTCAGACATTCAATCTCATTGGAATGCTGACTTTTTTTATCTTTGTAACTTCATATCGGTGCCTGCGATACCAACTACAGATTTGTTCTTTCAGTGACCCTTCTTTCTCGGAATGATAGATAATGCTCTATGACCAATCAACAACGTTGAATATCATTTGTATCTGTTGACCTTCATTCATCTGGCACCGCCTTCGATAGGGTTCCCTTCTCGTTCAGGAGACTAGTGTATATACAATTAATAACTAAACGGTAATGAGATATTCCTTGTAAAGATAGTGTCCTACGATCATGCTTTCTTATAGATGGTTCTAGATTTACTGTGCTCTCCATTATAGTTCAAGCCATGCTCATTCTAGCTCGTTTTACAAATGGTTCACTGGCGCGCTCATAGTAGTTCAAAAGCAAGTCTAAGCAGTTTATTATAGAGGACCTCTCATGCCATTGGTTTTCATTTAAAACAGAAAATATAAAATCATCATATTCGTCTTCATCACTAAGCCAATACATCAGCAATGGACACAGTGATCATATTCTGAACTAGAAAGGAAGACTATCGGGGTTTATGCTACTTGATGTGAAAATACCATTGGACACGGTTTTGAGAAGGTTACAGAAATTGTGCACCCTTTGTATGTGCCTCTGCTGCCTCCCACAGGCCTTTGACGAAGCTCCTTCGCGTCTATGATGCTTTGTCTCCCTCGCTAACTGACAACTGTCCTCCTATCCTCCATTATTTCACATGCAGAGCCCAGCAGCTCACAAACTAGCCCGGAAAGCGACATCCTCAGGCTCCCTTAGGCTGAGCCCGCCGAAGGTACATGTATAATCAAGTCCCCGCTGATCCTTCGCCTAGTCTTAACACCATTATCCAGAGTACAGGGCCCGACCCCCTTGTCGTACCCACCAAGCAGATGTTGTTAATGTTGGCAAATTTATAGTCATAATTATCGTTCAGCCTATCTGACTCTATATTTTATTTGGCTTCTCAAGTAAATATTTATATCATTTCTTCTGAAATTATTAATGTATTTGGTATGTACTCTACCATGATCGTATCATTCAATCTGATATTTTCTCTGATTAAAAAGATGCTGTCTATCTACCTGTTTACAATATTTTACTTTTAAGAATTACATGTGTTATGATAATATTTTTATATAGTATTTTGATATGATTTATGAAACTCGAACTATCTCCTCCGATTCTCATCCTCCAGTGACCATATTATTCACGTGTAGTTATACAAATCTTCATTTATGGCTTATACATAGGACTCCCAAGTAATATTTTACTAACATTTCCAAAACATTCCCTCGATTCCTCCTCTTGGTCATATCTTAATCTACTTTGTTTTGAAACCTTCACTCGCCCATAATGCCCTAACCTGAATATGATTGTCAAAAAGTATGCATTGGAAACAATTTCTGTCTATTCTTCTCATTTTTTCCTTTTTTAAACTTCCCAAATACCCCTTAATTTAATTTGATGATTGCGATGCATTTTGTGTGTACATATCTATATTTATGTAATTCATTATGATTTATTAAGAGTTTGAGGTGTACATAAGTTCACACAATACATCTAACACACAATCATATATAAGTCTCTATATACCATTTTCAAAATCAGATTAAACCACTCGAAGTTCTGCTATTGCGAACCGTGCATTTTTCGGCTTTTCTAACTGGGCCTCTGGGTAGTCTTCCATGGTATACCTAGACCTTTTGCCTCTTGTGTCTATATATCAGATGTTCTGGTATCCGTATTGTGCATGTGTGAGAGTCAGCATGACTGCATGGTTTTTGCATGCTTACTTTACCTGCATGATCTGTAGATTTTATCATGATATTAACCTGCTCCTTTGTGACCAACCATTCAGCCAACCTCCAAGCTTTTGTTTCAGAAAAACCAGAACCCTTCCTCTATAGAGTCCTGTACGTGTTATTATAATGAGTACTAACTGTTTAATCAATAACATGTGTATCTTCATCATGTCAAGTTGTGTATACAAGATGTGGTGATTACATGAGATAAAAGGTGCATGTGGATGTGTTAAAGTGTTCAGAGATTGAGATGTAGTCCGATGTCTGCAGTTAAATAATTAATCATTGAAACCTAGACTAAGGTTTATTCAACAGCTCTGCTGCCATTAGTACTAGACATTATCCCAGTGAGAAACGTCCACTTCTGAACACCTAACTCTGTAACTTTACTGTAATATCAAGAATAGGATAAGGGAGAGTTCATTTTGTTGATATATTATGATGTTCTGTTTCTTGTCATAGTTTGTTATGTCACAAAATCGAATAGGCTGACCTCCTATTAACACGTTTTATATTGCGATACTATTTCTATTGGGGAAAATATCATTAGCCAACCTGCGACAATATCATACATTCAAATCGAAACATTCATTATACATAGAATGTGAAAAATGTACTCAATCTTATGACATATTTTGTCAAATGGCTTACTAAAAGCAAGAGAATATAGTTATGGTCAATTGACCATTCGTACGAAATATCTGAAACAGGTGAATTATGGTTAAGAAGTGGATAGGTCTTGCTACAAATATGCACATGTACTAATACCAAATTCTCCTATCGTTCAGAGGGTGCGTGGGAATAAGAAGACACCTTCCAACCCCACCTCGCCTGTGGCCAAACCTCGTCGCGCTATCTCCACCCCAGAAGAACTGGCCCTGAACCATGATGCCATCGACCAGGGCTTCATCTACCTCCAGGAGGCCCACACGCCCACTAGCATGGACAGTCAGTCAGCACAGAGCGGGTACAGTGGCATAGAAGGTATCGCCACCATGCCCCGCTCCCAGCGCCAGCGGCAGGCAGTTGCCGATGTCCGGCAGATCTACGACCACGGCGGGACCTTACCGCATGGGGGCCGGCCAATGTCGGCCTCTGCGGCAAGCAATCCAGTATACGACCACTTGCCAGCCCGCCGTAATGTTAGATACGACAGCATGGGGAATGCAATGCCGCTGCCGCAGGTGCCAAATAGCCAACGCCAGCATTACCAACCGATACGAGAACCTATCTACCAGACTAGAGCTCAGGTCAAGCAGGAGTCATTGTATCAGACTCGTAACCAGATTCAACGAGAGAACCAGGAACTGTACCAGTCAAGATCTCAGGTGCAGTTGGATAAGCAGGAGGCGTTGTACCAGTCGCGCAGTCAGGTGCAGTTGGACCGACAGGAGTCGCTTTACCAGACTCGCAGCCAGGTACAGTTAGACAAGCAGGATTCACTGTACCAAACCAGAAGCCAGGTACAGTTGGATAAACAGGAATCATTGTACCAGTCACGGAGCCAGGTTCACTTAAACAAGCAGGAGTCACTCTACCAGACCCGGAGTCAAGTGCAGCTGGATAAACAGAACTTGAAGAGTATTCTGTATGGCAGTCGAGAGAAGATGCTGGATGACCATGAGCAGTTTATTGATGACAACGCGAATGAGCAGCTCGATCAGAGGCGGTTGAGCAAACCTGAGTTGCGGCAGTTCAGCAGGGAGCCGACCTGTATACGGCTATCCCAGTTAGACAATGAGGACTTGTACAGTAAGTACCATATAAATGACACGCGGGACACTGACGGACGTGGAGGGAGGGATGAGCCAGACCATGTGCAAATCCAGGTGAAGGAAGCGACCCCCACCCCTCAGTGTAAGACTCCTAAAACACCCCTCTCGCCGCCAAGGAGGTCCCGCTCCTCCAGCTCCCCCGAGTGGCCACCCCCGCCCGACCCCCTGGGCCCCACCTCCCCGGAGACTCCGGTGCTTAACAGCGGGTTCGATAGTAACACCCTGAAGAGGATGCTGCGGTCATTGCCGGAGTCCTCCCCGGAGAATGACGATGGGAATGACACGGATCAGGGGTATCAGGAAGGGGGAGCGGGGATGTACCAGCAGCCTAGATCCACTGCTTCGTCCCCGATCCGCGGGGCGCATTACCAGGAAACCCACATCAACCACACCCCAACCAGTCCCAAGAAGATCCACAGCGGACCTAGCAGCCAGGCCGACCTGGCCCACCTACCGCCGCACGCCTTGGCCGCCGCCAATGCAGCAGTTGCAGCCGCCGCCGCCACCGCCGGCGACCATCGCCCGCCTGCCCATGGCGCCGCTCGAACCAAGCATCACTCAATGGAGTACCCTGGGGACCTGCCGCCGGCGGGTCACCGGAGGGGCCGGGACAGCTACCCTGACAGCGGCGTCAGTGGCATGACGGACGACAGGGCCGGCTCGGTCAAGTCAGGCGACAGCGGCAGGTCGGGCAAGTCGTCCAAGTCAGCCACGCTGCCCTCTGGTGAGTTACTCTTCATCTATTTTTCACCAAGGAGCCAGGAGCCTGTTTAATAATCTAGGTTCGTACATGTAAACCCTGTTCTGTATGCCATAGAGTCCCATGGACGATGTTTGTTAACTTTATTCAGCACTTATGAACGACCTTATGGACGGCTTATACTGTCTCAGCGAACAGTCTTGAGTATCATTACACAATAACCCTTGTACGAGGAACAGAAAAGGGTCTCCATGTACGGTCCTAGTTTATTAAACGGGCCCCAGTTCCTAAAAGCAGACTGTTTAATTCTGTACAATAGCGACCGAAAGCTATATCAATTTTAGTACAACTTAACCACCAGCCCGATTTGGTTTTATCGGTTGGCTTGATTGGGAACATGAGTTACAACGTTTCCTCAGTGTGTGTTAGCTTTTACTGTTTTCAAATTCTAGTCATCAACTGAAGAACAGAGGATTCGAAACCGATTTTTAGAATTCCAACATTTACAACGAATGAAATTTCTGAACATTCACAAACCATCAAAATACTATATGAGAACTCTGAGTCTCAGAGCAGAAAATGGCAGGGCTCGTTTTAGGAACTGGTCACGGTTGTTTTATTATGCATGTAGCTCATGAAAAAAATGTCCATTGTGGCGTTAGAGGAGTGATATAGAAAATGGATTCGCTTGCTTAAACCCGGATCTCCCTCTCTGCCATATTTTAATCATGAACAGTTGTAAAGAAGAAAAGAGAACATGGGAACTATTCCGCTGTATCTTTGTACAGGTTATTTTTTTCCATTTCTGATACAGAATGCCCTAAATCTCCTGTCTGTCCATATTTAGCGATACACTTTGAATCCTTCGGTTTTCTAAATGCGTCTCGAATAATTACTAATATGTTCTATGGGATATATGCAATCCTTTTCAAATACAAACATTGCGACATTTAGACCTCATCTAGGCTAGGTCCGAAAATCACGCATTAAATATTCGTGCCAACTGTACTGGGATTTAAGATATTCCGTATGAGGAAACCAACCATCGCTTGTGCTCAGCTATACCTATCGACCACGTTACGTCAATCGTCACCAGATTGGTCCTGCACTTATTTTGAGCAATCACCACCAGAGAAGAATCGATTTGATTAAAGCGACTCTCTAGACTGAAGCTTCGTTATTAAAGATGAATCAAAGAAGCTCGAGCCTCTAGATTATTCTCTTTCTTCACAGACATTCATATGGTTATCAAATTGATGTCCACGAGAACACTGTTTCAGTAGAGAATCAATATCAGAATTTAATTACAACACTGGGAGCGAGGTTGGGTACTGCAGAAGGCTGTTCAAAGTTATCCACGCTATTCGTCGATAGCTTACCTTAAAAGCGAATACAGATATCGTGGCCAGGGTTGGGGTTTATAACTTAAACAGCGCTGAACAGGAATCTGTAGCGCAACCTTCGCATGATATAAATGTCAAAAATATGAATATCATAGAATACCAATCTTCGTGAAGTAAGTCTTCTCTGGCTAAGCCAGTCTCCGTATTCCCCGTTTTATACAAGTCACTCTCATTGTCTTGTCCGTCACATGTATATTCTTCTATTGATCTGGGAGGATTTTTACTTCTTTGAATAATATGCAAGAGCTTCTTAATGATTGTATATTGCTAAAGGTAGAATACCTTTGTAAAGATGGTTCACCTACACTTAATTCAAATATGAGATGCAATGTCAACTACCAAGTATAGGAAAGGAGGAATCTAGATGTGAATAGTCAATAAGTAAATCAATTCAGGTTACTTCAGCTAAATTTGGGGTCACTACACTTGTGATTTATGGTAGAACTCACCGTCTGATAAATGTTGGGCTAATTGGCACATCCTTCAAAAATTTGATCTGGGATATATAGTAACCGTTAAATTTATATTTTCTTGATAGACAATTGAAAATAGTGTAACGTTGTTACCTTTTGTGTGGGAGTGTTCCTAAGTATCCCTTCGTATTGAACGGACCAACCTTAAGGTATACCAGATCTGCATGAAAACTATCCGAGCCAGGACAGGAAGACTAGATATTGATCCTACAAGGAACTACAGCCAAGGAGAGCGGAGATGATTTAGAGGACATAATAGAAGAAAAAACCATTGAAATTGGAACGGGTAACGAAGGAAAGATATATGAGTCAAGGGGCCGTGATCTCACCATTCACTAAAGTCCGGAGGCATGTGGAAAGAGACTGATATAATGCAGACCTCTCTGATATACCCCAGTTCTGATCCTAGATACTTCATGATTTTGCGGAAATTCTCTGGTACGTTTAAAATACGTTAGAATATCTGAGGACCCCCCCCCTCTACGAGGCTCAAATTCTTGAGGTAGAACACATTCAAAAATTGAGAAATTAGATGTAAGCCTCGATTGGTATTGTTATTATTATCATTATTATCATTATTATTAACATTAATATCTTCATTATTATTATAACGGAAATATCTATCAGTCGAAGTGGAAGCAGTTCTGAGCCTCTGTGTCATACACGCCAGATCACTCGTCATCTCAATGTTGTTGTGATGCTCTTTGCTACCCTCTTTCCTTTTGTTACTCTATGTCATTTATCAACAGCCGTCAACATTTCCCGTTGCAATCTTCCTCCTCCCTCTATCCCTAGCCCAACTTAGATCTGGAGCAAGGATTATTTACTTTATCTTTTCTTTTCCTATCTTTTTGTCACCCGTTCCCTCCTTTTTTGCCGACTTTCCAAGAAGAATTTATTTGCAAGAGTCGTCAATCTCCCTTTCTTCAATTTTCGTCGGTTTTTCCTTCAAAATGACTATTTTGTGATCAATGACATCAACGTATACATTTATAATGTTTTGTTTCTTAAACCACCCATTCATCATCCATCATCAATCTTGCTAAGTCTCTTTAAAACAGAAGCAACGGAAAATGTAATGAATGGGAATGGGAGTGCTTATAAGTTCGTCATCTCATGTGTATTCACCAACAATTCGCAAACAATTCAGTTGGCAAATTTAGATTTAACATAGAGGATGAGATTAGCATACACGGGCAATGTTTAACCTCTGCACAATAAGTCTCTGAATTTCCCATAACCTTTTACATCCATCGTGTTATATCATATGTAATTATAGCTTGCGATTGGCATTGTGCACTATTACATTTAGTCAAGTGTGCGGACCACCCTGGATTTTATTCTTTATTAAACGGGCTCAACCCTTTTTTATTCATCGAAAAGTTCTGAGATGAATACATGTGCCCATTCCACCGCTGAACAGTTGTTCGTATATATATCCATGTGGCAACAAGAGACTTTCCAATGAAGAAAATTACAATTACCTTTCCAAATTACGTGTGCATTGTTTAAAGCCAACAAATATATATCTCAAGGCAAGGGCCAAAGAGCCGAGGCCGTACTTAATGCAGGGTCCCTTCTAAACATTACAAAATTAACCAAAATTGGTCTTAAAGCTGATTCTATATTGTAGTTCCGTTTTGTTCTTTCCCCTTTCTTTACCCCCACCCCATCCCCTTTTATGCTTCTCCCCTCACTTATGTTCGTTGATCAGTTTCAACCTTCACCTAGGGGAAAAAGTACCCCTGATCCCTATACGTCTTACAACCTGGACCTCCTTATTCATATGAAAAGTTATGTTTTCTGAACTTGTTAATACAACTCGTCTTTTTAACATATTCAACCACACTTAACACTGAGTTGATGGTCGACAAACGCATTGTTGACAAGCGCATTGTTTCTATACCCCAGACTAAAAGTTAAAGTCCTATGTACTACTTGGTCTTAGACGACGCAGCTGAATTTCCCCGTATCCTGAGATTTAATCTCTGAGTATTGGTGGCGATTATGGAAAAGCACTGACTAACATCATATGTACTGAAATCAATGTTTTATTATGAGAGTATCTGTGCAACTCTTTATACCACCTGAATAAATACGCTATGATGACTTCCCAGGGTTCTCCCCATAAGGGAACTCTAGGTTGTAGTTCTGGGCGTCCCCACCAGGGGACGCCACTAGTTGAGAGAAGCGCCTTAGCAATTCTAACTGCCCGGATTAAGTTTGTCAGGAATCGCCATCGACCATACTCCACAGGGGGAGGCAAAGGCTGAAGGGGGGTTTACAACCCTCTGAAGGACGTGGTTTGACGTTTAAAAGGAAACCTCAGTGATCCAGAGCAGAGATCGTTTAGTGATCCTACGCTGACGCCATCCAGTGACTGAACGGGGAACTAATTGCTTGGATCAAGGCGGGATGATGCGTCAGATCAACTGGGAACCGAATGAAGTAGACAGCAGTCGGGGGTTGAAGTTACTTCTATAGGAATCCTGAAAGCAAATTTTCCGTTTATGAAGTGACAGAAGGAATGACAGCTAGGCTTTGCGTTTCTGGGATCAGGTGTAGAACTGAATGAGGTCGAGGGTAAGATGTTGGCATATTAACCTTATTTTTGTCCCTAGACAATTGAGTACTCCGACAGTATCAATCAAAATCACTGGTTTATCACAGTTAAAACATTCTGGCCGGGTATATTGGCTCGAACCATTATACCTCATTATATTTGCACCAGTAATTACTTCCTTTCAACGATTTTAATGCACGCTTGTGGATATGTCGTAGTTATTAGCCTACTTTATTCTATAGAGAGGAAAGTCAGCAAGGTGGCTGAGCCTCAAGACAGGAACTCTTCTAGGTACAAGCATTGACTCAGATACCAAGCCCCTGGTTACAGTAGAAGTGGAAAATTGACGGCACCTAATCGCATTTCTACGCTGCGGTAATTTGTCTGTCGTCCACTTGACTACGGCAGCGATCCTAACATTCCTGCCTGGGTTATTCACATATCAATGAATTGTCGCCTAGAAATAGAAATTAATTCCATCGCGTTAGATTTATGCCTGGTAGTTCTGTCGATCAATTGACGGGTCCCGTTCATCCAGTGAATTCTCGACATTAATTACCACCTGCACATCCTTCTCCTAATACGAGAATCCTACGCCATTACCAATGTGCTCCTTCTTCAATCGTTCCCCCTCTAATCTTTTATAATTTCCCAACGGGATGTGCCGTGATTTCCAGTACATCAAGCAATTTTCCGAAAGATTATATGTCCATGATCAGATCATCCTTAGTTTGGAAGAAAACTGAAGAACTTAAGATAGGATTCCGAGGAGTTTCCTTCAAGTTCCATTAAAGTGTCCGTTTCCATCAACTGTGTCGTCATTAAATGTGTTCTAGAAATGCAATAACGTCGGGCAAGGGTTACACATCCTGGCCCAGTGTGAATGCATTCTGGTAGAATCACCAAGCAGTCTCCACCCTGATTTATTGGAGGGAATCCGACATTTTGCAGCCACTATTATTGGTCGGAGGTTAAATAGCCGACCTATAATGACAAACTTAAGACTACACAAATTGTTTTACCAATTCTGATACCCATATGGAGAGAGCAAACGAAAGGTTTTTCACAAGTTCCATTAAAGTATCTCTTTCTATCAACTATGTTCGAGCTAATATCCGACCAGAATGTATAAACTGTGATAAACCACTGATTTTTATTGATACTGTCGGAGTGCTGTATCTGTCAGCTACATTAATAGTTCCGAAAGGATCATGAAGTATTATCCTATTGAATTTGCCTTCTTCGGAAATGGCTGCAGGTATACAATTGGGCACTTACTCTACTTTTATCAATATAGATCTACATCAATGAAAACTACCTCTGGGCTAAATCCACTATTGCCGTACAACAATACCTAGCGCCAAAAACACTCACAGCACAACACAGAACCTCCAATCTCTGCGTCTAAATGAGAGAGGACAAGTTTGCGTGTAGAATACTATACCTCATCAGACCCCCATGCCAATGAATCCCCGCACTAGCACCCCTGCCGGAGCGCGACAACGGCTGGTGTCTTTATGCTTATCTATGTCAGTGGTTTTATGTGCGAGGTGCTCGCTACGCGCCGGGGTGGCAGGGCATCTTGCTGCCAGCCTACGGATGTCCTGACATGCGAGGACGTAATAGGATGCCAGTGGGGAAAACACGAGTGGCTCGCCAGCCTGGTAGGTAGAATACCATGAACAGGAGAGTGTGCTGCATTGCTTTGTCGTTCCGTGGTGGAATAAGAATAAAGATTTGGAACGAGAGACAATATTTTAATACCCATATTGTAGGAAATTAGTTTTTCTGCTGTCCATTAACCGCGTTTTCACATATTTGCGATATAATTGATTAAAGAGAGCATTGTATTATACTTAATACAATTCGTAAATGTATTCACAGGGATTATGTTTCGCTATATTCAAATTGGACACAATTAAATCAAGCATCATTTTAAATGTAACATAATCCACACAATTCCATTATCAATGATTTCAGCAAAACAATTAGACGTGTTCTTGCTGACTTTGCAGCCATTAATATGATTCAGAATGTCGCCCTTACCCACAACTACACTCCACCTGCGCCAGCCTCAGGCAGTTATTTACCCGTAAGCCCGCCTCCAGTCCTCTTAAGCAAGACCTGGTCCCTTTCATATGGAGACTTGACAAAGGAGGCGCTATTTATGCTAGTTGTGTGGTGCCAAATATGCGTCTGCATTAAAGGTGAATGCGACGGGGTGAATGACGGGGGTTGGAGGTGGTGTCGCCTACACCCCTTCGTTTCCACCCCATCCGCGACCAATACCCTTCTACAGTAATGGCAATAGGAACAGCCAGGGGTGGTGGATGGGGTTGGTGGTGGTTGTAAGGGCAGTGCCAACCACCCAGCGCCCGCACGCGCTACGGTCGATGGGAATAATGAGACCTGAGGGGCTTCACTCCAGGAGGCATTGACCAGCCTGATGGGTCATGCACGTGCGGCGAAGTGTGGTGTCATGTATGGTTAGGTGGATAGAGTGGACGGCATAATCCACCCTCCATCCTACCCATACCTCCAGTAACCTACCGGAGTCGGTATGTGCCTTATGAGCATTGCTGGATTGGTATAAGGTGGTTGTGGTGGTATAAGGGGAGGGGTACAAGTACTGCGCTGGGAGCTGCTCGGTAGCAGCAAAAGCAGCAGCACCATAGCCGCTCTCCAACCAGAGAGGTGCTTCAGGAGGGTCGCCGTCACCCTCGCCGCGACAGATAGAACGGGGACCTGGTACCAGAGGTAGAGGGAGCAGGCAGCGGAGCCAATGCGCTGGGAGAGGAGGCAACTGCGCAGCAATTCCCTCCCAGAGTCCTGGTACCACCAGAGCTGCTCCGTTGAGTTCCAGGAGAGAAGCTCATATCGTGGGGATCGGTGGGCCAACCGTTAACGTTGCGGGGGCTTAGGGAGCAAGCAGCGTTTCGCCTCACGGAATCCTCATCCCCGCCACGGCCTGCGTTGAACCCGCCACCGATGCAACCCTCACCGCAGCATCGGGGCCTTACCATCAGAACTCTCTTCCAATTCCTCCAGAGTGAGTGTGCCCTCCAGTGGATAGGACTGTATGTGTGTTTCTGTGTAGATACCTGCAGGGAATTGTGATAGTATTGTGCCGCTACTCAAGGTAGCAGACAAAGAGTGTGACTAATCGGGATTTTTCCCTGGAGGAATACCGGACCTTAACATTGGAGAATAAAGGCGCGTACGTATATCTGATAAGACCCACCCATCTGCGACGATGATCACTGCCCTGAGGAAGGAAGGATCATATTCACCCCATCCGACCCAGGAGGAATAGAAAAAAGGATCACAAATTGAGGGATTTACCCACCTGGTTATTTTACCTTTAATCATCTCAACCCCCTGGATGAACAATATGGCGTACAGGTAAGGCATATGTACACACCTAGATTATCTAGCATACCTTAACATGTACCCCTGAGGTACCGCATTCCGGGTGTACCTACACATGTACCCCCTGCGCTGAGTCTTTATTGATCTACAGCACCCCTAGTTCCCTGCACTTATATTCCTCCCTTCCCTGACATTGCAGGCGTCTTCCCTTCACCGCCGTATCAGGCAGTCCGTCAATGGTAAATGCGAGGCTGCTTAGAATGAGCTAACGGTAGTAGTAATAGCATGATGGCCGCCTCCAGGGAGCCTGTGGAATCCTTTAGTCATATCTCATCATTGATTTAACTTTCCGCCCACCAAAAGCGGGCATAATTGATAATTACCAGTATACAGTGTAACGGACACTGGTTAGCTTTGTGGGTGGAACCAAAAGAGGTAGCTAGAGGGGGGTTGTCTAGGAGGGTGTTGGGGTGAGGGTAAGGATCAGGTGAGATCAAGTAAGGGTAAAGGATCAGGTGGGAAAATCAAACTATCGACTAGGATAGACTGTAGTGCGTCATGAGGTTAGTACAAGAGGAGATCAAGGCGTCTATTTCCGAAACTACCTCGGTATTGTATCCAGGAGGATTGTGGATATTCCCCAAGCACAACTTATATCAAAAATAAATTCCGCGTTAGAGAGATGTTAAACATTAGGTGAAATAGGACAGTGCCGTATAGCTGTATGAAGTGGAAATGTTAATGAATGCTAATCTCTGATTCCTGGTGGATGCACTTCGATAAATCCAATTATGTTTGCCGATACAGAGTACAACAATCCAAATCCAAAATCAAGATCGCCATAGAACCCACACTATTGAGTAGGTATCTAATATAATTTGCTTTCTTGAAAAAGCTCTTATTGTAGGCAAGAGGTACTTATTTACCTTGTATTTTTTATCACTTATTTTACCGTTGTGTTGGTGTCAAATGCAGCGATGTCAATTATAACAACGAGACGTAAGCGATGAGGTTAAGTTAGAGAAATGGATACTAATGCAATTTGTTAATATCTGAAATCTAAATGCCTACATGTGGTGGATCAGATTGAAGGGTTAATAAAGCAGCACAAACCATGGAGATATATGACTATTTTTATGTAAGAGTGACCGTTATCACCGAGACTGGGTATAATTAATCATTAAACAAACTTTCAAGAAACCTATTTCGAAATACATGATAATTTGACTTAATTTTAGATGGGTCTATCTTTTTGGAAATCATCTATATCGGAGAATCTCTTGTTGTAAAATTAAGGGTAATAGATGGTTGATAAGATCTGATATAGATATACGTTAAACACCGGAGATTCCCCCCATCTACCACTTATACTACTACTCGATGCATCTATTTAGGACCAACTGACGTCCGTACCTGTCTCAGACTGACGTTACGATTGATGCGCAAAGATGACTCTAAGATCAGACACAAGAGCCAAAGACCTCCCAGGGTGAACTGCGTAGATAGATTTTGATCGGGATTTCTGAGCCTAGCCTCATCTGAAATCGGATTCTCCACGATAATGCCTCACCACAAGTACTGTGAGCGAGATTGGGATATTATGAGAAATGAAGAAACTGCTGTCATGGAATCCCTGCTAGAGCCCCAATCAGTAGAAAGGATTTGCTTTATAAACAACATACATCTATAATACTCATCACAGAAGGAAGAAGTTTCTTCCGCATTATTCTGGCAATATGGCTAGAAAATAAACCTTATAGGCTATATACAGGGGCTTGGTACTGAGGTCTGTGCAGCTCTATAGAGGTCAATAGATGTCTGTCTCAGAGGTCATACTTCTGACCGGTCAGCGAGTGATGGAAGACCGGCCTAGAAAAGAGCTTGCTGGACAATGGTTTGACTGACGTGTCCAGATCGAAGCCGCCTCCTTGGTAATGCCAATGCGCCCCTGTCAATATGGAAGGTCAGATTTTTCTTATTGATATTTATGATTGCATAACACCAGTTTTGTAGCTAACCAAACCATCCATATGGTGGTATGCGTCAATACATTTAGGATGTCCTTCCACAGCCGTACACTATACACTCATTATACTTCTATGATGTCGATATATCATTTTCATCATTACTTATTATCAAGTTATAATTGTTATAGTCTACATATCATTAATCCATGTGGAATGAAATCGTGCTACAGAACAAGGCACCGACATCCATCATTGTAAAGAAAGCTATCGATTCAAATAAACACATTATAGCAGAAAATGTCCAAGCAAGATGAAATTTCGATTGGGGATTAGGGACATAAAATCAATGTTTGTATGGCGATATTTCCCTGTTTTCTCAATATTTATTGAGTATGTTAAGGAACTATTGCTGTAAAGCAGTAATGAGTATGAAGTACAAATAGGTAGGAATCCATTACATGAATGTGACCTGGAGGAATAACTTGACAACAACTCATATTATACACTAGTTGTTTCACCTACCCCATCTTCTGAATCAACCTCAGTAATGCTGAACATATCCATAATATAACCTTATCTATATTTGCTTGTTTGGAAGAACGCTGGTGGACTTGGGCGAGATTTGCGGAGATCTATGTCATCTCTTGACCAAAAAAGTATAAGTGCTCGAAGGACGTCACAATGAGTATCTTCTTTTGCAAAGAGAAGTCCACCTACTCTGTACCACCACAAAGTCACCATGCAAACATACAAAAAAAGTTCTTTGAGGCTGATCCGATTCTGATGTTGATGGTGGTCGGAGAGGTGAGGATGAACGCACAGCAATCCGTGCCCCCTGTTGAGGCGTGAAGCCCCAGCTGCCGCACCTGCACCCGACAGTTCCCCATATCAATCAATTACCTTGTGTTTAGACCCAGGAGGAGGAAGAGGTGGTTGGACGTGGAGGTGGGAAGTGGATGAGAAGGAACGGCTGAGCAGTGACCCAGCCCGCCCGTCCTATCGACCCGTGCCGGACCAAACCGCCTGCCTCTCTGTGGTACCCCTCCTCCAGGATATGGTCCAGGCTGGGGGGCTGGGCATACTGGAGGAAACAGATATATTGGTCTGGAGGGGCGCTGGCTGGACGCTGCCTCACATACTTAGTGTCCACTGAAGGATGCACAGGAGGTTATGTCTGACAAGGAGGGCTGTGGGAAAGCTACGCTAGAAACCAGTGAAGCGTTGTAGTACTTGGAAAGGAGGATGGTAGGGGAGGGGATATCCACAATATTACATGAAACCTTATCTGTACCACCCACCTGTGATACTTCCTATAAAGTCCTCTGACGTAGAATACCGTATGGCGCGTATGTACAGTTCTCCTACTACAGAATGTAATTCAAATCAATTATTGTACATACGTTACTACGACTATTTTACAATGACGAGGGCATCACATTACTATTGCGTTATTGACTCTCGTAGGCAAGTAATGGAGTATATATGAGAACACTAATTTGCATTAAGCGGTTTCAACAACAGTTATCAAATGAGTGACATGCTTATTCAATATGATCCTCTACAGCAGCTCCATATGAAAATGAATTAGGATATTCTTTTTCATACATTTCTGCATTTCAATTATAACAGGACTTTAGTTTGACGTTTTATTTTTATCATAGTTGATAAGATAATACGATATCACAACACCAGACCCCAGGCCTGTTTCATTGGTAGACTAGCGCCAGTGGCATTCTACTTCCGCCCCAAAACCCAAGCAGCAATAGCTTGAACAGACATATGATACGTCCAAATTAAGATTAAATCTTTGATTAATCCTATACAAAATGATACTCAGTATTTGCAGAATATTTCACATTTAAATAAAACATCACTTTGGACAGGAGGTACTTGGGGGGGGGGGGGGTCCTTAAAGCAATCATGGATTGTCTTCGCAGTATGACCTAAACTGCCCTTTCAGGACAAACGTTAATTGTGAAAAGTGATACACATAACGGATCATTCAACTATAATAGAACATCGTTGACTGCCGTTTACATCCATCCTTAGCAGTGGAAACTCGAATTTTCAGAAAGACCAAGATCACTACCTTCCTCATGGATCTCTCCAGACTGCCTTTAGGTGGCAGCCAAGGGCCTTGGGATGGGTTTTAGGCTGGGCAGTTTGTTTATGTGTTAGGTCGATAAAGCCTGGCCTCCCCTTTGGACAGTCCCCTTTGGTGTAGGAGATTGGGACGGGGTCTGGGACTGCTCTCTGGCTGGGAAAGTTGGCAGCTGATATCCACCCGGACACTATGTCTTTATTACACTGAAAATCGAAGTGGCAGAGGTGACTGGGCAGGGAATGGAGATGGAGCAGGAGGGGCAGTCTCCCCATCAACTTTCTATGCTCCAGTCTCGAATAATTATGCACAGCACCACTGTTATAGGACCTTTACCTCACTATATCCATACATATTTTGGCCCTGACTATAATGAACCGAAAATATCCCTTTGTTTTATCAGCACCAACGACGTTTTTTTTGTATTTTAATAATGAAAAACACAACAGATTTATAACAAAAAGGTATGGCTGGCCCTGTAAATCGCTTGATGTTAAAATATATGATATCATTCTGATAGAGTCAAAAGAGATAAAACATAACTCTCATTGTCCATAACAGGAGGTCATCAGCTTACGGTAAGCAAAGTCAATTTTTAAAATGTCCATGGAAAATGGTGACTTAATTAAGCTATTATTTTGGCTCTCCACCAACCCTAGATGAGGAGTACCTAATTGCGCAATCACAATTCAATTAATACTCACATGCTACAGTTCAGAGTATGAATTTGGGGTTCATAAATATTGTCTGGTTGTGAGTGGAGGATATCCTCGAGAGCAACTTTAGTAACCGTCCAACGGTATGAGTCGGAGAGAAACAAATTGCGCTCTGTCGTTCATGAACACATACAAAACTTGTATGAAAACACACACACACACAATAGGTCATGGAGTTGTTCCCTTAATTTACAATGGTTATATACGGAACAAACCACGCATGGCAACGCCATTTCTAGTCGTTATTAGTATTTTACTGTATATCTAATTTGGCAAAGTAGCAGAGGCTATTCCCGACTTCATAACCTTTTATTTAGATCCAATTCAATTATATTTAGAATATCCATTCGGACTTACTCAGATTGAGTAAATAAAAGGTGGATCGGTTGATAACAAAACACTGGAACAGTTGAATAAACACACGAGCAGCTCACTCTGTGTTTTGACGCTGTTTCCCGGGCCTCATTTGGCATCCGGGACTTTCCCCCGCGTGTGTGGATACGACCGTGATCAATGAACCATGGCCAGGTGAAAGAAGATGAGGGTCAACTGCCTCTGTACGCTGGTTACCTGCGCGTCTGACCTGCTGATGAATAACCAGCCCGCGCGCGATTGCACAGGCGACCAACTGTGCAATACCTGGGCATGGCGTGCGTGTGGTGGATGAGTGGGTGGGTGGGTGAGGGTGGATGCAGCCAGGTGTGCCGCCTCCCGCCCACTCTCGGGGATGTTTTTGGAGGGAGGGGGGTAGATCATGGCCGGGCTGAGGTGAGTCATGGTACTCCAACACCTGGTGTTTCCATAACAAGGGCGCCACCCCGGGTCGGTAGCTCTAGACTGTAACAGGTGAGAAGAGGATGGAATAGTGTCCGGGTGATACAAGGCTCAGTGAGGTGGGGGATGAAGAGGCTGACGCATCATACCCCCTGTGTTTGTGGCCACTGTCAGGGGTTGACTAGCAACCATATGACGACACCATAGCCAAGCATGTGTCTCATCTACTCAACAATAACCCACCAACACGCCATACAGTAAATAAGGAATTACTTTCAATATAGCTCGGAGCTATCTCCTGCTGCAAGAGGAACCACGCCCATTACAACTGGAGTTATCATCTGCTACTTTTGGCAACTTGGAATCGTTATCTACTATTATGGCAACTGCCGTTATCATACGTAGCTACTCCCTGTAGGACTGCTCTCATTATAGCATGGGAATTATCATGTATCCTCTCATGTTACAGGAACTATATGTGTTTGCATTACTGTAAGGATTTACTCCAACAATAGTGGAAGTAAATATATCATACTACGAGAAACGCTTCAATGCCAAATCTTTCCAGGGGCACTGCTTCTGGGTTTTGTGCGAATTGTCAAATTCGGACAGGTATCATAAAAAGGCTGCAAATTAGCCTTCTTTGATGAGTGCATTCAACTGGGCCGGGCTGCAGGTGCGAACGGGTAATACTGGAGGAATCCAATCGGTCTGGTCCTGTCAGATCCTCCAACACCCTTCAAAACCAATACCCAACTCCCCACCCCTCCCCCAACAATGGTAAACCTCTCTACTATCGCCCTCTCGTTCCCATGCACATACCGTTACCGACAATGGATAAGTCTAGCCATTATTGGCCTGGGGCAGTGAGGAGCCACAGTTACAACACTCAACCGACCGCCGTGTGCTTATACATACGCAGAGGTACCCTTAATACCTGTTCACGCCGCTAGGAGGACTTCGCTCCAGGCCTTTCCCATACCTAGGCGCATGCGTGGAGCTGGGAACTGGCGTAGCGTGTTGTGTTATTGCCTGGACCGCCCGCCGTGCTGAGACCAGGGACCGGTCAGCAGGACATGTAATTATACTCATGCCTCATGCGCAGAGACCATGAACCTTATGGCGCAGCAAGTTACCTGGCAGTCCCACCGCTAAGCCCCGATAATTATAATCCTTATAGAAATATCTCATAATACTACACTAGACCAGTTCTATAAAGTTCAACATGACCGGCATGCATACCAGTATTCGCATAGGTACACCTGTAGTGTACCCTAATCATACCAGCATCGGACAGCTCCCGCTGGAGAAGAAGCCGTGGAGGAATTCCAGTGGAACCAGGAACGCCGTAATTGCCACCCACATCGCATAGACTGGCACCCACAGGTGGCTTGTTTACGTCGCTGGAATTCTAGTCTTTCAGAGCGTCACCGCAACATAAGGAGGTGGAAAGTTATTGCTCCAGCCGTGGACATACAGGCATGTGTCAAGAAGTCTGACAAACATAGAGAGACACATTGAGAACAAAAATACTGAGATATATTTGGACAATAGGAAAGGATTATACGCTAAAAATAGGTGTTTGCCGTAGTGGTATACTGACGAAAAGCCACTACCTCAGAGAGAGAAATTGAGAAATTGAAATGTGTCTGTTTGAAGCTAGAAGTATAGGTGACAAAATATTGAGGAATGAAAGAAACATTGTAGGACCGAATAAAACAGCATCAAAATAGCATGTTGATGAGTAAGAGCATTTCTTTAAAAGAAGCAGAAATCCTGCATGTGATGAAGAGAAAAGAATACAGTGACCTGGATTGAATCGTCAATAGGAGGGTTTGCGTCTGAAAGCAGGAGAATGGGTTGCCTTGAGTCTAACCTCTAATCACCCGACAAATCAAGACGTCAATAATAAACTCATTATTGTGAGCTGCCTACCGCTCACCAGCCTGCCAGCCTGCTTAGCGCCTGTTACAACTGCAGTGAGGGGATCTGTCCGCCACCAATGGCAATAAGGACGAAAGGCACCATTGAGGGAATCACTGTATGGTGTGAACCACAGCTGGCTCGGCTCTGGTGCAGGTGATTTAAAGGCTGCTATACCCTACCAAGTAGTCTACTTGGCTGTGAATGGCCACAGTTTCCATCGTAGCCTCCGTGAGAGTATATACCCACCCACTCTGCAGGCAGGCCACTGGAGGTGCGCCGCGCAACTCCTAACGGCCTATAGCAACAGGCGTCTCATTGGGCTGGTTTTAGTGTGTAACTTCAATAGTATCGACTTCATGAGGCGTGTCTAAAGATTGGAGACTGTTAGAACGTGGGCAGTTCGTTTGTCAGTGGACTCTAGTTGTGGGAGAGGCATAGAGAGGTAGGAAGTAGAGCAGGAGGAGAAAAAATGTGATTATTGCAACTCCTGAATCTCCCCTGGAGGTGTAGGAAAGTACCAAGAGATCAAAGACCGTGTGTGGATTTTATAGGCTTATAAATTACCGAGGACCTGCTAGAAAGAGGTCCCCATGGCAATGGACGCTTAACCAGGTTGTGTGTGTCTATACATCTTCTGAGACCATCCACAGCTCTCTGTGCCCGGCCCCTCACATGTGAGGCTTTTGCCCTTCACTGAACGCAGAGTCTGTGCACAAAGTGGGAACTCCCTGTGGCAACCATTTTACCCCTTTGGATCAGTGGCAGCTGGATCCCTGCCTTTCAACATTGATGGTGGCACGCGTGTGACTGTGTTAAAGACCGTGTGTTGTGCCCCACGCCTCTGTTGTTTGTGACTGATACATGGTCAATGCTATACCCCGGAGAGAGGCATCTGGAGAACATATTGTACGAACACCTAAAAACGAATTTATGAATATATCTGGATATTGGATGTTATCTTCAGAAATACGCCCAGTGATATAACATGTGTATGATATAATCATGTTCGTATCGGCTTAGTGGTCTGTCGGCCATATGCACCACAACAATACTACGACTACCCGTACTATGCAAATCTATCTACATATATATATATCCTATATATTATGTATTATTCCACATGCACCTAGCACCGCGTATGTTGAATCCAAGTGAATATGTACTTATGTAACCATTGACAAAATCTGGCTAGGATAGATTATACGTCTACACAAGGTGCTTGGATTATACCCAAGCTTTGGATCATATTACTATTGCAGGAACAATGACCCTTTTACTTAGCACCTTAGGGCTGTGATTACCAACGCTGTATAAGGTGCCCCCTAATTCTCCTACAACCCCTCCCCTCCCGTCTACACCAGCTGTGTACAAAGCGTAATAGCGGGCACCAAGCACACGTGGGCTTCTGGCTGATTTGGCAAATCAATATCCACAGCATTACATATTCAGGTTATCAGACTCCGAGTCAAACGGGCCACTGGAAACATTCTCCTAGTGACAACAGGTACGGCAAGCAGCATCACCTGCAGAAATGAGCCGATGACTGCAGAGGGAGACGAGGATAATTGTCTTAGAGTACGGTTTTATCTTTTAAAATCGTCAATTTATTTCGGAGATTGATTGTGTTCATCCACACATTGACGCAGATTTATACTATTGTGAATTCCTACGGAGATCAAAACATTGGACTTATGTTTACTGCGATACAAATGGATTGCAATACTGGATTATGCAGTGATACTTAAGCCTAGCATCAAAGGAAGAATTTGTCTACAATTTATAACAGATTTGATTGGATTAATTACGTGACCATTCAACTAGGAGACACCATGGGCTGGGAGGACATTTTCCCACCAGGTAGGGATGGCATTGTTATATACTTCCTTAAGCTTGTTTGACAGTTGTAAATATGGCTGTTATGATATCGTATCGGACTATGTTACCACGGGACAGGATACAATTAACCATATATAGAGTTGTCACATGCATCTAGTCAGATCACTAGACACAACCGGGATGAACCAGGGGCAATAGTAAATGTATTATGAATATATCTTTATCGTGTGAAAAGTATGACCTAGTGGGTGGGAGACAGCCTAATATGCTTAGGAGCCTAGGTTGTCAAACACTTCTTTACTGATATCCTCATATGATTGATGCGATTTTGATATGATATGCGTTTTGTCTAGCAGTATATACCACAGGTCATTAAGTCAGCCTCCGCGTCGTTGTGTATGTGTAACAACGAGAACCCAGCAAGGGGTATTGAATATTGTCTAACAGTGACATAATTACTGTTGACATTTTCAGTAAAATCTAATCAATACAAAATTGTTCATGCGTTTTGTCTAGCAGCATATACCACATGTCATTAAATCAGCCTCCGCGTCGTTGTGTATGTGTAACAACGAGAACCCAGCAAGGGGTATTGAATATTGTCTAACAGTGACGTGACTGCTGTTGACATTTTCAGTCAAATCCAATCAATACAAAATTAGTCATCCCTAAATACATTTATACGAATTCAATGATCATCTCATAATTGACGAATGGCGCAATGCCAAATGTACTGTTATGAAAATTGAATACCTTTTTGTCTAATGATACAGCTGCATACATTTCAATGCATAGTTAGATCACATCACCCCGGGGACAGTGAGCATTTTCTACACTCAAGGCACAAGTATACATTAACAGCGTAGTCGTATACTTTGAAACGTTAGTGGAACTAGTCGGGTGTTGGATAGGTCTATACAGGCACGAGCTAGTTTTATCTGTGAATTCAATGCAAATACTGTAAAACCATGGACACACTTTGTTTTGTGGCAAGTCATGACAGATACAGTCACTATAAGTATTGAGACGGGTCGAGGGAAGGGGAGGGGGAGAGTATGCGAACACAATGTTACCCGTCACGCCCGAGTAACTACTATTGTAAGCCATGTGTTGTCCGTCACACCTGACTGGACACACGGACAAATCCATGAAGCGTTGCCTTAGTAACAGTCGGAGTAAACAATGCAATGGTCGCAATAAATATTGGCTTATATTATCCCGCATAGCTGAGGGGCCAATGGTGATCACCCCGACAAACAATGCGTTTAGTAACATGAAAGCTTCACCGCGGGGCCGTTATACAATTACGCCGTTCATGTTCTGCCATATATATATATATATATATATATATATATATATATATATATCTATATATATATATATATAGATATATATATATATAGATATAGAGAGAGAGACAGACAGACAGACAGACAGAGAGAGACACAGACAGACAGACAGAGACAGACAGACAGACAGACAGAGAGACAGACAGACAGACACAGACAGACACAGACAGACACAGAGACAAACAGACAGACAGACACAGACAGACAGACAGACAGACACAGACAGACACAGAGGGAGATAGAGCAGGGTCACAAGGGACATATATCAGCTTTTTGTCAGCTATTGGTCATATGTCCATTCTCATGGAATGCACAATGAAATGTATTATTTATCATCACACAGTGCAATCTTCTGTGGTTAATATCTTGGTTCAGCCAGCATTATTTTATTTTAAACACTCTGCCAAAAACAATTGAATACCAATCCAACATAAGAAAATTTTACTTTAGGGTATAGTTTTCCTAGAGCTACAATACACTGTTGTTATACTGCATTCACCTGTACACCGCATATCGATCAAAATGATGTATATCCACAAAACATGAATGATTACCTTTAAAAAGGCAAGTCCCTACCACATACATGCTTAACATGATTTACGCGTAGATTCATAATGCAGTGGGGTATAAGTGGAGACTTTGTGCTTATTATGCTACATTTCATTCTCGTAGTATTTGTCATAGAAGCTCTGTCCCTTTGATACCCTTAAGGTATTCACTTGTACACTAAGGTCGCCATTTCACCAGAAAAGTGAGCGCTGTTCTCTATATAAAGAGTAGCATATTTATGCACCCTAAGATTTACATCTAGTCTCCGCATATAACACACTAAGGGAATCATCTGTGTCCCTCAAGTTTTAGCCTTTATCTATGTGTGGTAAACTCCATCGAAACATTCACCACGCATATCAATAGAACTCGCATTTTGAGCGAGTTCTTTGCAACACAGCTACTATTTTCCTAAATTGCCTTTGAGTATATCACGATAGTTCTTTTATTGTTGAAACCTAGCTGTGCACATCAGGGATAGTTTTCAAACGCATCAATTAAGGACAAAAAATGGATAGTATTTTATGCCTTCTCCCAGTTTGACTACAATGGATTTTGAATCATAATAGGAGCATAGGTCTGCAACAAAAAGCCACATGTCTTGCTGGGTTGGTTTAGTATTACAACGTTGTTTTGTTGGACTGTGATCAATAATAACAACTTTTAAAGTAACTGTTTTTGTCTCGTCTATTAGTTTACTCACATAAATTCTTCATAGTAACAACAATGAATGTATGCTGGTTATAGCCTCCATCCCATACTATGTTTTGAAATGGATACCACGCCAGAGCTTCAATATCAAAAGCTTTATATCTCTTTGAAAAAGGAAGGCGCTTGCCGATGATTACTAGCCTAGCCTTCTCAAGGAACCCACCGCTTACAAAGACTCCATTCCCACGCAAGTATCCCCCATCGATAGTGTTTTTTCACCGCAGGGGTTGATGCGATTATTGGTGTGTAGATGAAGCGTACGGAGGGGAGGAATGATGAGGGAGGGGTACAGGGTGCAGGCAGTGGATGAGGGTGAGTCGCCCACGGGCAGGGATGGCGTGTCGATAGTCTGGGCGTGCATTCCTATCGATCCCTCATTTAGTCTGGCCTGCCTGTGATGCTGAGATACCCCGTCATTGGCGACTCTTATAGATGTTTCGTTGACTTGGATCGTTCACTCCACTTTTACATTGAGCGTGAACAGACTTTAGGAGATATAAACGTAGAGTAGTTCAGCTCTTTCATTGTCGATATGTGCACAGTTCTGTTTTTATCTGTAGTTTAATGCATATGTAATGTGTACTTGCCTTGATCAAGTTGGTAGCTTCGCTATGCTGCGGTGATGCTGGGGCAATATGAGGTACTGACACGGAGTGCCGAATAATTATTTATACGGCACTCACATGCTATTTGTATTTCTATACGTGACTCACTTTAACGTTTCGCCAGGTGGGCCAGAGTGGTTGTTAGAAATTATTTCTTTAATGATAAGGTTTTTATTCTAGAGTTTTATTCTAGAGCCAGGAGCTAGGATGTTGACTCGTACGGAATACAATAAATACTACATATTGTTAAGGATGTAATGAGAGAAAACGTGGTTAGTAAGCCCGTAGGGATGAACGTTCGAGGTCTTTTGTCCCATAAAATACGTTCTGACGCCGGAGGTGAAGGGTCTCTTTTATCTTTTGTCCCATAAAATACGTTCCGACGCCGAAGGTGGAGGGACTATTTTATTAGGTAATATATGATAATTCTTTTTTTCGATGTTTGATGAAGGGACAAGTACAGACACGGTATTGATACACCCTCTCATAATGTCATCTCTAAATAGTATTAGTAAAATCACATTAGAATCTGATTAAAGGATATGTCATGGTTAGACTTTGAACATGCTGTACCTTATATAAGTGTTTTGGTGTCTTTTTTGACAATATTGACTGGTTTCAGATACAAGGAGTCGTAATCACCGAGGACTAAACGCTTTGTAATATCTGAACGAATGCGAGGATATAACGTAGAGTATTGTCCGGGGGAATTACGATTGCTTTTATCTAAAACCAGGTAATAATGTATTTTGTTATTCAGTTTTGATGATTTACATTACCAAAGATAACAAATAACCGCCGATCGTCTCACATACTTCTTTGTTGACTAGGGACTTTCTACGGCAATCACCTACAGATAACGAGCACCCTTAATCTCCGCCTTGTGATAATAGATAGTAGCCTAATAATTTGTATTTCTTTTTAAAAACCTTAACGCTTTCATATTTGATATACATCAATATAATATACAGTCTTTTTTGTATAAATGAAAAAGAAGAGAACTGAAAATTAGAATATATTTATGCTTTATATGAATATCATTAAGCGTCACATATTGCCTGCTTATAAAGGATCACGATTAAAGAAAAAACAGGCAATGTAAAACCCCATTAGCGTTCACCCACGTACATGATTCTAACCGGGTGACCTCGTTAGAATTTACAATAGACAAGATTATTCATGATATGTGCATGCTTAATTAATTTCTTTTTTGTGACCCAGTACTGCAGATGACAACAAGCATTGATAGAAATTGTTCGCCAGCCAACATAAAGTCTACCATGTTGATTACGAGCACTCATTAACAGGGGATGCTAATTAACTTTTACCTCAACAATTACACCCCACAAAAAAGAAACGGCATCGTCAGTTCTACTATTACAAAAACACACGAAAATACCTAGCACCAAATGAACTGCCACTGTGAATTCACGTGAAATTGATTTACCTCACGCATGAAGAATTATTTTAGCAAACGAATCTGGATTTGAGCGAATAGTCAAGATGTATGGATTATTTCAAGAGTGTAAAATTTGACTTGTACCCGCAGCCAGTGTAACTGTAGCCCCCACCATCATCTACTTTCCTTCACAAAAAGTAAGGTATCATAGAAAGGTTTTCAATTCTATCATATCGTAACTGGCACATATAGATATGATAGCAACCTGAAATGTATTAACTCAAATGGAAATCAAATAACAAACTGTTTGAATATATATATATATATATATATATATATATATATATATATATATATATATATATATATGTATATGTATATGTTTTCTAGGTATTACATGTAATTAATTGTTGGATTCAAATGTATGTCTCAGCAGTAAAGCTCCTAAAGCACCACGTTTAATATGATAGATAAGTAGAATTAAAAAATAAATGACACCTCATCTCAAACTGTTCGTGCGACCCTGTTATCAGGGCTCATTACACTAGGATTTATGCCAATCCGTGCACGTCTTATCTCTCCCTACCACATTGCCTAGCAGTCAAACTTAATCAGCTTAAATCCCTTATGATACCATTGCGAGGAACAGGACCACAAAAGGGTCATATCGACTTCAAGCGGTTGGACTTTATTTCCGCTACACATAAGAATTCGGTTTTTACCAAAGCCTGTTTTCTCTTGGAGCAACCGGTCTCAACGAATGTGTCTTCCTTCATCAAGGTAATTCTCCACTAAAGTGCCTTAGTGAATACTTTCCATTAATATTCAAATGGGGACGTCATTTCTTTTGAATTTCGACCTTGAAGGACGACAGACCGATAACTTAAGTGAGTGACTTTCTGAAGCAGTGAGCGGTAACTGGTCCATAAAAATCTCCCGAGAATTTTGCCAACACAGATTTCGTTTCTAAAGATTCCCCTCTGACTGTTCTGAACACTAATACGGCGTACAATGTCGAGTTCCGGTATAAATCGATACGATCTAATACAACTCACTTCTATTGTAGACAGGAGAACATCGCATGTGGAAAGTTAAATAAATACTTCTATAGAGGGGTTTTCAGATTTATTATATAGGAACAACCCTATAACAACTATAGCTAATCATGGTACAAGTATTACATTTCCAGCTTGTTTATTCAAGTCGGTTGAAGGTCGCGAAACTTCCTTTTAATCTAGGCTCATTTACAAGAACAGGCCATTGGCATACAAATTCTGCAAAGCAGGTTTTTTTTGTGCAGCACACCAGCACAAATTACTTACCATTTATCAAATATAATAGTCCAAGAGGCTCTGACTGTCAAGCGGAGCGGACAGTCAGAGAGCAGCCCCATAGAGCCCTAGGCAAACTAGTCGGACAGATTGGTACAGCTCATCTCAGCAGCCGTTTTCCTTATACATATAGGTTGAATCTTTCTGATTTTGTGATAGACAGTTTCCTGAGATAAAATGCAGTAAAACCACAGTAGTCTCCTACCTTTGCATTAGTTCTAAATAATAGAAGAGCCAGCGTTTGTAGAATCCATGTCAGTTCATTCTGCAAGTGGAAAAATTAACAATATGGCGGTTTCAGATGTGCAGTACATCCCACACAGGGAGATGCCAGGAACCAGTTTATCAAATATGGCCGATATGAGCTGGAAGTGGTGAAATGTGGTTAAATGAGTTGTACAAAAAGGCTCCAGAAATTGACATAAAGAAACAAAACAGGAGTTTTATCATCAAAAAGGATTAATCATACATCTCTGAAGGTATGGGAGCAGAAACATGCACTGACCTTGACAGGGTTACATAGAACCAAGGAACTGATATTCTGTACTGAGGGAATATGCTGTTGTGCTCGCTGACTGTCCACCAGGCAGTCAAAGTTTCTCGAACTACAACTATACATACCATCTTACAAACATGAGCTAGTTGTGGTAGAGTAAGATATGAATAAGATGGCAAGGGTGACGTAATTTATGAGGATGACATCTTGACATAATGTCTTACAGAGATTCTTAGAGACAAAGGATATTAAAGAGTAATAAAAAATGATAAAATGATTAGATATGAAGACTACTGGCTGAGACAAACCAATTGGAAATGTTGAGAGTATACAACACAACTTAACTGTTTTCTACCTGCTGTCGCCTTTTGTCTCATACCCAGTTTCCATCCCTCTCCTGCTGTCACCCTTTTCAAGACATTGAGAAATTGGCAGAGACTAATGAGAAGGAACTAGGAGCAAATACTATGTTCATCATTGATGAATGAGCATGCAAGTATAAATGAATAACATATAAAAGGTTTGAGTTATATTCAGCCTATGGAGAGTTTTCTGTAACCCACTTGCACCCAGTCAACTTGCCATTTCTGCACTGCCTATCCAGGATCCAAACACATCAAGCACCAGTGGGTCTTACATATGTTGATCTTGAGTGATTGGTCATGGTCAGCTGGGCACGCCTCTAAGACACTGAAACACTGGCTCCCTGATCTGCTCTCAATATTACAGTGAATGGCACACATATAATGAAGGGATAGTTTTATGCAGTACCCTGAAAGTCTATATATGACCACTCTAACTTCTCGGCGATGTATATAGTCATGCAGGCATGCTCTAATAAAGACTACTAGAATGTCCCATCGTTGCGCCACAAAATCGAACTGTGTCTCATTGTCTTCAGGGACTTTTCCATCGCTAAACGATCGAATGTACTGCTAAATGGACGTTTTCATAATGGATCCGGCTATTAAAGCATGAATCTATATCTAAATATGACACGGAGTTAATTGGATTGACCTCAAATCCGTCCACTTGCCCTTGTGGTAACACACCTGTTCAACATCACTTAAACCACTCCAACGAGTCCATTCTGATATGTCAGGTAAATATAGAAGTGAGGTAACAACCACCCTCTTCTACTGGCTTCCCCTGAATGGAAACACTTAACACTTTCAGGTTTACAAGTATTGACACAAGAGATCACTTCATATATACACCACCCTACAACCAGCTATACGCTAATCCCTTCTACTCATCATAACGATAGTGGTTTCATCAATACATAGGGAATATGTTTAAACTTAATGTTTAAAGGAACATAAAAGCATCAAATTCGATACGTTGTAGAGGAAGAATTTAGGGAACCATATGTTAATGTAAATGATTCAATCATAGATATCTCAGGTGAACGCTAATGGCGACATTTACTATATGTAGACATAGGTTGAATTGTAGTCTCTGTTGACCGAAGAAGTTGGCATCAGCTTGTTTAGCTTTGACTAAGGTTTTAGCAGCCATCATCGGAATGGCTCAGGATTTATGCCCCCCCCCCCCCCCCGCTCTATTGCTAAGCGAGAAGGAATTTTACATGTTGCTTTATAGCTATATATACAGCCCCAGCTGCCCGTAATGCTCGGCTCAAAGGGTGCATAGTACTTAAGTGGTGGCCATTCAATAGCACTGGGATAATTTAAACCCGTAATACAAATAAGTACGACCTTTATACCCACTCTAAAAAGTAATTATATTGTAGAAAGTTGCACAGGGTTCTTAAATGTACATATTGATATGCATGGCGTGTGGCAGCTCCACCGATCCTGTAGATAGAGAATCACAGTAAGAACATGGGTATTAAGACTTAGAAATAACTAGTAAACGGTTGCAACCTGTCATATTCTAGGCCCTTAGGTCCCGGCTCCACTGGTGCGACATGACCATCGCACACGTTACATCGGACTATGGGGAGTATACTTAACAGTTTCTGGGGACATCAGTTTCAGTTTGATTGTTATAGCTTCTTCAGGTAGTATCATTTCTAAAAGTTCCTATTTTAATTTGATTTACCCACCTGAGACAACCCTGTAAATTCAAGATTTTCGGACACTTCCTTAACCCTCCCAATACAAATTAGAAGCGTAGTTAAAAAGGTCCCTGAGTGGGGGGGGAGCATGGGTTAAAGGCAGGGCTCGTTATCGCCCACAGCTTGGTCCTGCAAAATGTCTCTGCTTTTCTAATCAGGGCTAAAACAATGGCCGCAGCCCCCTGAGAACCAATCACGCTGATCACACGGGAAGGTTGGTAATTACCTTAATCCGGGCAGGGAGATTAGTGGCTGGCGTTCTCCGCGCATCCTGAGCATCTCATGAGCTGCTCGTAGTGTTACGTGGACACCTCCTTAAGTCTGCCCAGGACCTGCTGGAAACTAACGAGATCCTTATCGTCTCGTGTGAGCAGCTCGGATGTACTGCTGGAGAGTTTACTCTCTCATGAGGTTGCTCCTAGAAATGTGGGAAAAGCTTTGCTCTGGTAATATCGGATCGTATCATGTAGTATCATTAATTTCATGTTGTATCGCTACCTTTCGCAACACCGCTTCCTCAGTGTCATAGGTGAAAGGCTCATTAGATTTTTTATATGATATAGATGGTGACATAATTATGATGCTATCCGCAAAAAAACCTGGAGCAACGCTTTCGATCTCGGATCGCTATTCTGCGATCCGTAAAACGTGGAGCAACGACCCCTTGGTGGGCAGTTTACAGCTTCTGTAGATCAACTCACATGCACCCTGTGTTAGTTCTGATGAACAACATAAAGGTTCTGCTGAATATATTCTGGTCAATGGATGACATGTTCTGGTCAATAGCTAAAATGTTGCGCCCAGAGGTTGACATGTCTGGCCAATAGCTGTTAGGTTTTGTCTAATCCTTGATGTATATCCTGGCCTATATCTTTCTGTAAAGATACGATAGAGACACATGGCATCTTCAACCCTACACTAGATGTTCTGGCCTATATTTGACATGTTATAGCTGGAGGTCGATATATTTCAACTAATAAGTGACATGTTCCAGACAATAGCTTACATATTCTTGTAATAGCTGACATATTCTGGTAATAGCTGACCGGTTCAGGTCTATAACTGACATGTTCTCGCCTATACTTGATATATTCTCGTCAATAGCTGATATGTTCTGGTCATTGGCAAAGAGCTCAGATGCAATGCAGATGAGTTCATAAATTATCGCAAGCAGCTTGCATGTCTCATATATTTTGATCAACATTCCAAGCTCATGCACACGGTACATGAGGTACACGCGATACACGCGGTAGCCAACAAATCACAAGTTCTGTCCGACAGTTGCATATACCTCATTAGTCCCCGTGAAAAGCTCAGAAGTTCTACCAAAAGGTTCACATGCTTTGCCTCTAGCCAAAAGCAGATGTTTTGGCAAACGATTTTTGCAAGCAGCTCACATTTGCATGGTAAATTCAAATTGCTGATGAGGAGCTCGCAAACGGAATTTATTTCCTGTGAAGAACTCACATGTTCCAGGGATCACCTCCACACGCAAATCTCTATTAAACGAGCTGAAGGGCTCCCCAGTGTTTGTCGACTTTATCTCCACGACTCTCTCAACTGTTCCCGAGGTGTGAGCTGCTCCCTAAAGCCCTGTTCAGACTCACCGCAACGATCTGCAAAGCACTCTTCCCTACTGCCTACTAAATGAATCCTGGTTTTAGTGAAGTAATTGCGAAGACTTATGGGAATCTTCAAAGAAGCATCTAGGGTGCCCTAGGGTGCACTCAGGGACTCTGAGACCTAATCAAGGTATCCTGCATCGCTTTTCTTAAGGCTAAGCATGTGCCTACGAGAAATTGATAAGAGTTATATATTCTGAATTAGTCTTCATTGAAAAGCAAATGGCTGCAGAGTGTTTAATCTTCACTGTAGGCTGTTGGCCATTGAATTATGGTATTGTATATTTAGAGAGATTAGATTTCATATGTATATATATGTGACCTATTACAATATCAAAGACATTGTAAATGTATTCAGTGACAAAGAGAACAGACATCGGCTCCACTTTTTTCTTGAAGCCCCGGTAGGTTTCTGTACATCTGCGGCATTTGTATCCCCTAAATTGGTTTATTTTCGAGAATTATAAATACTCATCTGCTTCCTTTGCCCTACGAAGGGGTCCCTGTCAAGTAGTATCTAGATACAACAGATAAATGGAATTACTAGATAAGGTAGATGTGTATTAAAGGGATAGTCTTCAAAATTTAGAGGTTTCTCTGGCTTGCCGTCTAGTTGCCATGTTGATAAATGTATATTTCTCAGTGTGAAAGGGGGTGCCTATCAGAAACTCACATAGTCAGTATACTGGATTTTTTTTTTTTTTTTAACTTTTATTTACCCTTGGATAACGCACTCAGTCCGGAGGCTGGTTTCAACGTGCGCCCAGTAATAATTCCAAGCATACATATTTCCTTTTTGTTTTGAAGTTTCATATGGGTATCATCAACATATTTACACTTGATCCAAATATAGGTAATTTGATAACAAAGTTTGTTCCTATGAGTTAACGATTGAGCATGCCTCGGCAACAGTCGACATTCACTCCTAGTTTCTTTTAAGAAGGTGTGTACATAGAATAGAGATAAAGGGATGCCACCTCAATGTATCCATCATCCCCTTCGTCAGCGAAAATGTATTAGCTTACCGAACGCTTTCTCCGGACTCATTTTAGTAGTATCACACGTTTACATTAACTTTTTCTTCAGAAAAATGGTTTCTTGGCTCAAAGTTAATCCCCGCAAATGTTATCATTTACTTTCAAATGCAGGGGCGCTCAGTCACGTGACCTGAACCTCTTCCATTTTTAGTGTCAGTCAAAAGCTAGTACATGTATTAGATAGAGATGGGAGGGAACAACATTTCAGTATGCCATATTTAATTTTATCAAAGTGTTTCAATGCTCAGCAAATTCAGTTCCACACACAATTATTGATGCAAAGGAACACAGTGATTAAATGATGTTACTACTGCAATTATATTCATCTTTATCAAAGTCTAACCATCATTTTTTCCAACTATACAACAGAATGTCAAACAGCCAGAAAGAAATGCTGCTCTTCATAGTTAGAATCTCCGCTTTCATGTCTCACAAATTCATGGAGATGCAGGGCTTAGCCAATCATATAAAGCTCTGCATGCATTTGTATTCGAAAAACAAAAGGTTACTGCCTGAACTTGAAAAAGCTAATTTTAGTTCTGCTAACTAAATCTTTTTGAGGGAAATCCCATTATAACCAATGATTCTTTTTACTGATTCCGGATCATAAATCGGTTTTCAGTCCAGAAGTGACATCAATTATACCTGAAGTTCACATTAATTCTTGCAGGCGTCGGCCTGGGCTATGGCAGCAAGTCCGGCAGCAGTGGCGGAAGTTCCAGCGGCAGGCGCAGTGACATCATACGCCATCTGGGGACGGACTCCGAAACGACCGAGGTACGACAACTCACATCTTCTGATGTAAGTAGTGGTAGATTGCGCGCGCAGCCCGGAAGGCTATCTCGGGCTATTTATATCTCTGTATGTGACGTATCAATGGGCATGCGTCAATTCGGTACATCAGTCACTATGCGCACGTGGGTATCTTTTGTTATTATTCTTGTGTGTTTTATAGACTAAAACCGGAAGTGGTTCCCCTGGACGGCACCACAGTTTATTGCCTTAGGGGGAAGTCTTGATGCAGGCATAATACCGGGATGCTGGCATGAGACCTCACGTTGGCGTACCAAAATAGATAAATGTTATCTGTAAGAATATCAGAGGGGGGTGTGATCATTTTGGGTGAATATTTTCAAATATATTTTGACGAGTCCCTAAGACCAAAAGCTATTGCCTTTAAGATTTCCTTTCGTTAAAAAAAGAAAAAGAAAACTGTAAATGAAAAATGCCTGTACCATGAGACTAGCCAATCGGATACACCACTTCCCCGCCCTTAGTCTATGACTGTGTTTATGTGCACCTTTGCCTTTACACCGAATATTTATAGGAATAGCATGTTGAAATATTTCTATGCTACCACTAAGAGCATCTCTGAGTATTTCCTGTCATATAATGCTGTGAGGAAATTCCTGTTTCGTTAACTCTTTTTGAGGAAATGGTCCATGTTGCTTCAGGCTTCTGAAGGCGCCTTCTTTTTGTGTCACTAAATGTTGCCACTGCAATGGCGTAACCCTGACTTGACGTACTCAAACACATGACATACAAAGTCATTGATTCTGCCTATCATATGCATAAATTGTGATATATGAATGCATGGATATTTGTTTATCATACTCTATCTATGTATGTTAAGGTGTCCTGCTTGGCTTAGGAGATTGGTAATATTCTAAAAATATTAGGATTTTTCAGAATTTCGTTCTTGATGTAATATTTTGAAAATATATTCCTAATCATTAAAAACGATACAGCTAATTTGTAGTAGTGTAATTTGCCTTACATAAATCACAATATTTCTCCAAGACCAAACCAGTGTCTAGCCGAAACTAGATATCCCGGAGAATTTACATCATTTTTTATATAAATGGACTAAGCTTTTAGTCCTTAGAGACCATTAAAGGGGCATTACATTACTTCATTTGGCATACGGTGGTCGTACAGAATGCATTGAACTAAAAGATTAGGTGATCGTATTTATTCATTAGTATGCAGAGTGAAAGAGATCTCCTTAAGTTAATGATCCTGGTAATATCTTATGTAAACATAATCCATGTATTGAGGGAATAATACCCTCGGGATATATCGAAGAAACATATAGGTCCTGCCTCGAGTACACCCTCTACTTCACCACAGTTGTGTTGTTTCAGTCTATATTGTATGAATACTGGCTATTAGGCCATAGCTATTCAATCGAGAGAGGAAACTTTTGAATTAAACCGTCTTTGCATCCTGAAAATATGCTAATACTATGAATGAGATGGCTACAAAGGAGACATGCACGCAACATAAAATCCGAGGCTTAAAGCAGAACCCCCAGGTCTCTATGAAGCAGTTTTATTAAAGGTATTTGCAGTTGTATTGTACTGAAAACCTCCTAGTTCCTAACATAGAGAGAGGCACTGTCCTATGAAGAATCTGGCATTAGGATATTCTAATAATACAGAGGAATGTTTTTCTTATGCTAATAAAAGACAATGAGGCTCTAGGATCATTCTCAGATTCTCAGCAGGAATTATATTAACCAGGTGCATATATTGCTGTTGAAATTAATGAAAGAAATGTTACTTAATTGGAAGAGTTAATTGGCCTACTCGTTAAGTTTTAATCAGTGAGGGAGTGTCTAAATGGCGTTGTGAATCCTCAAAATTACATTTTGTGCCCAACGTTCAAATATGTACAGGTGGCATTATACATGGTTATGACCATTCTTGTTATAATATTCACATTCATAAATCAGCAACAATGCTACCTCAAAAATTGAAATGCCACATTATTCCTCTGTTTGGTTCAGAGGTCAGAAATACGATGAGGTAGTATATGAACACATTGTTCCAATACCTTTGATCCAAGCTAATTACACTGTGGCCGCCGTGAGGAATAGATGGGTGGGAGGGTTGGTGGTAGTCGGTTGGTGGGAGCTTGGTGACTAACGATACTCTTGTAAACTATAATATAATGTCCAAGAGGCAAGTGCCCAAGGCGAAGTCCTGCGACCATCAAAATAGCATTATGGTAGGGAAGGTTCTGTTTGGTGTACCAGGTTGTATGGGATCATTAGGAGCGTTGCAGTTAGAAATAGCAAATTAATATAGTTCATTGTTTAGCTCAGCTTGCCATATAGGTGGCAATATATTTGTATCATAAACATGGTCACTACTTATTCAAGAGTATTGTGAGGACTTTTATGAGATTTTATATATTTTCTTTTCCCACAACGAACATTTTGAACAGAGGTCAGTAATAGCCATAACGCGGGATTCCAATTTATATGTGTGTCAATAAGGGTGGATGTCAATATACATTAGGTAGGACAGACCACACAATGTTCAGCCGTTCCGTACTTTTTGACTTATTGGAGGGAAACCAAGAAATATAGCACACAAGCAATAAATCAATTATAATTTGACTAATCATATAATTGGATACATGAAAACAATGCATGTCATAACTACATTTAAGTTCATGTATTTACATTCGGTGCTCTTAACAATTAGTGCAGTTAGACATTAGAATTATTGACAGGAAATGAATTCTAGTATATCACTAGTCGCCGCAGGACAAAGACAAATTAACTGTCTCTATACGTAGTGCTAATGCCCATACAAACATCCTATACCAATGTCTGTATGCATGTATATGTATGTAATATCCCAGAATCATTGCATTTACTTCAAGTTGCGACTATGTGCTTACAATAGAACCGACCCTCAAATATAAGGCTAAAACTTACTGGAAATTAGTATGCCCCCCAATGGGGGGAGAGGGTATTAGACACTGTGAGTGTAGATAGAGGAGGTGTTGGAACTCATTGAGGTCCTGGGCCAGGGACGCAGACGGAGGTTGGGTCGGTGCCCGGGGGACAAGTGAACGCCTGGAGGTGAGAGTAACGAGTAGCCTATAGGACAACTGAATACACCCGCAGGAGTGGAGGTCACGATAGGGGACAGTGACAATGTATACAGACACTGGAGGTTCACAACATTGCGTATGGAGTGCCAGTTGTATAGTTCACATATTGGACAGGTATTATTAAAATCAATTACATCTAAAACTCAACTTTTATATTTACCACAATTTTATTAAGATATCTAATATGAAATCCGGTACTTGTATTTAATCTTATCATGTTTTTTTTTCACTTCACCTAGAATATATCACTTAGGGTGTTGATGATACTATCGCCAAAATATCACTACCTACAAATATCATTGTCATGGGGTGCCACATTTGAATAATATTAGTTATTCTAGCTAATAAAAAAGTTTGTTAGACAATAGCAGCCCCATATACCTGTCACGGTGTAAGGGTTTAGCATTGGTTCTCACGCCATTTGGATGTACCCATGGATGCATACCTGTACTGCGCTCTTCGGTCTCCTGGTGATTGTGCTGTAGTGTCAGGGGTGGATACTCATAAACTAGGATAAATCCATGTGAGTGGTAGTGTTCAAACCCGATCAGATGTTAAATCCCACATACCATGTATGTGCGATCACCTAACCTCTTTGTGATCATTCGTGACTCCCAGGAACCCATCAGGTCCCAGAAAACATGTTGCTAAAGGTAAGGTTATGTATTTTGATTGTACCTGTTCTTTTTGCGAGCTCATAGTGAAAGTGTTCAGCACCATAACGATAGGAAACTCGTTTCTATTGAAAGCTAGTTGGTGTACCATCAACGGGGCTTCACCATTAATTACCTCAACCAGAAACACACGCACACAGCATAAATCTCTTCTCATCCCGTTTCGACATACAGACTCGATTTGAGTGCAATTCAAGAGAGACAGGTATGAAAGAGTAGGCTTAGAAGAGGGGGTTCCGTGCGATGTTCGTTGCAGGTGTGATAATGGGTATTACGTCAAAGCTGTATAATTTAATAGAATTTGGAATCCGTTTCAGAATATCCTTATTAGGCCGAAAATTTCCATTTGATAGTTTTGTGGGAGAGGTTAGACCCTAGGGCATCCGTCGTGGTTTTCCTAGTGAGAGGCAGAGATGTCAGTTTTCAACGTAGCAAAATGTTCAAAGTGTAATTATATTTCACCTAATAATTATGCCCGGATTTAATTTTTACTTCTAGTCTTTGATGCTCTTTCATGTTAATGTACAGCGTTATGCATAAATTCAATTGGTGAACATTTTATCAAGCAGAAGCAAATGAATGATTAAATAAGCTCCCATACTAAAGTCTGGTAGATAAGGTATAGCATGAGCGAGAGTAATAATAGCAACCTCCCGATTCACCCCTACATAGTCTGCCACAGAGCAGCAGCTGCTTTACGACTGATGGGCCTGCATTACAAGGCCATTCATCTGTGTACATTCATATAATGACTGGAACATCCTGGCTGGCTCTCTCCTTTTCCAAGGACGTTTTTCTACCAATACCGATACAATACGTGCAACTCAATATGAAAAAAGTCCTGTGTTTCACCACCACCGTAGATAATGAGGACTGAGTGCTCGACATTATGTTTCGATGGAGCATTATTGGTTAATTATTGCAGTGGAAACCAATGGTGGACTGAAATTATTGGCATTGATCGATGTTGCAGTTACCCACTTCATGGACTCGGTTTGGATTTACCCAGCGTGGTAGATCTCCGAATAGGTTTAGATCTCACTTTGCTGTCGCATATTAATAGCGGAGAGAATATCGTAATCTGTTAACTCCGAAATAATAGGTAGGGATGGGAAGGCTTTATAGCATTTTAAGGTGAACATAATGTGTTGTCCATGTTAATCACTGAGGATACTTGTCATAGGTGGCTTAATTTGGGTCTTAGCCGGTAAGGAATGAGAGTTTCAATAAAGGGGGTCTTCCACCAACAAGACAAAAACGTTGTACAGCGCCCGTATGGCGGTTGCTGGCAAATCTGCTCTATTTGATTCATCTGTCGGGTTGGTGGAAGCACACACCAGACGTTTCAGCAGGCGTCGGCTCTCCCGCCAGACGTTCTAACAGACGTCTGGTCTAAGTTTTGACGTCTGTTGAAGGATATTGGGGGTCGTTAGAGCGTCGCCTGAGCGTCTGCTGGGGCGTTTGGCCATTTCCCAGCTGAAATGCGCTTCCACCCACCAGAATTTTCAGGCTATACCCCAACCGATACCCCCAACAACCCTCCACAAGATGTAACTATAGCGTCGGCCGAATAACTGATTTATTAGGTTTTTGTCTGCTGGAATTGGGCATCTGCCGGTATAATGCAGGTATGGTTTCACTCCAACTGACGGCAATACGTTGCATTGTTCCTTTGTGGTATCAACTCGAGATGGTGTTCCCTATTTAGTGGTCAATATCTATAGAGATTTAGAGCCATGGTGGTTGTATTTGTAGTGAGCCATGGTTGTCTCTAGTTCTATAAACTGATAAAACCATGTGTACAAATTGTATGTATGTTATTTTAGTATCAGAACACGGCAGTCTATGTTGCCCTCTGAATGTATTCCGAAAGAGGCAGCTGGTAATGTGCTGAATATAAACCCACAGGATGATATGGTAAATCAATGCTTTATGGTCGACCGCAAGTAAGAATACATATGCCCATTGTTAACCAGGAGAAATACATGGAACTGCACATAGCTGCTGTGACATTTACTATTGCGGGCTTGTGATATGAACTGTATGAACAACCTTCTTTTTTATATGAAGGTGGAACAACCCACCTACTAAGTACAAACTATGTTTTGTAAGCTCTCTCCACTCATATATTGTCCAAACAAGCAAAACCACTCTATTCATACGTCAAATTAATCGACATCTTTCAATAACATTCTGCAAAAACATATATATATGTCAGGTGAATCATTTAATCCTGGAAGAAAAAAATTAATTGATTGCCATTCACTTCTGGTCTGGGCAGCAGAAATATTGATTTGCAAATAGTTGAGATCGCTGCTTTCTTAGGATATCCTTGGCTGATTATAATCTCTCTTTACCGGTTCGCAGTATTCAAAGTAGATATTCATCAAGTGCAAGATAAATACAAACTTCAGATTCTCCATGAAAGCGTGCCTCTGACCTGCATGTGTTATATACATGTATATTACACTCTGTTTTTTTCTTGTGCAAGGAACAACACCTTCTTGCAACCGCGACATTCAAAGATAATTCTATCATTGAGACACCGATTTATACTATATGGGAACCTTCCAGCAATACAATGGGTTACAACCCTATGTACCATGAAAGTGGTAACCCCTGTTTTACAATTGACCAAGGACACACTGATGCCGCAAAGGTTACTGGAATGAAATATAATTCAAACTAAAATTCACATCAGCTCAAAGAAAAAAGAACACCATAAGTTATCAAACTGCATAGCATGTATTAACCTACGTGCGATGGCTACACCAGCAGGACCATGTATGACTATCAGAATAATGACCAATTGTTAACATTCCCGAAAGCAGCTTATCATACGGGATTACCAATGGCGACTAGTCTATTTATAAAATCAGCTTGGGTCTCATGGTTTCCTGCACACCAAAGCCACACAGACAAAAAATATGCCAAGAATGTATTGTTGTATTATAATGCATTAATAGTTCAGCTAAACCGATGTTTTACTCTAGTTGCCACCATCCTGTATGAAGAAGATATATAGGGACATATTGACCTAACTATCAATGCTACGTATTGTTTCAGGTTTTATGGGAATGTGGTATTTTGATGCTATCCTTTCATCCCTATTTTTCAATTTTATAGACTCTTTAGATGAGATTTTTTGTTCTAACGGCAAACATAAAGAACCTTATTAGAGCATTAATGAGACTATATGTGAAGCGAGAATTTTTCAGTTTTTTGGAAACACTTGCGGGAATGATGTATTTTGGCATATTGTGATTGTATTGCATTGGCAAGAAAATATAAAGTTATGCCTATTAAGGCGCAATTTACTCAATGATGGCTTGTTGTAAATTATGTAAGCCTCATGCAGATTTATTCTATCCAGAACCAAGAAAAGCTTCTAAAGACAAGGCCAATATGAGGTTCAAATTAGAGCAGTGCTATTATATTAAATGTATTCTAGAAGAAACAAAAGGACACTTCTTGTCACCCGAAAGAGAGAGCCCGGAAAAGGCCCCGCTGAGACAGAGAGGAGACCCAATATATCACTGACAAAAAGGATGTTGGGTGACCATAAAATATTCTGAGTTATCATTCTACAACCCCCACCCTCCCAAACGCAGTCCTTCTCTGAATATAGTCTTGGCCTCACAATGCCTACCACGGCTATCGTTAAGACCTGATCCAGCGGTCATTTATCCAAGGACTACCCTCTTGCTCACGCTCATCCTTGTCCGTCCCTCCAACCCATCATCGGTTACTACTATCGCGTCTCCTTTCTCATATAAAGGTGATCCTTCTTACTCTAGTCTCTGCACGCTACCCCTCACCAATATGGGGTCCCAAGTGTATATTTCATGTAATTACGTTACATGTTTTGATATACTTAGATTGATATCCCCAATATTACACCTACATTGAAGTGGGAAAGATAATGAGGTAACTGCATTATCTTTGTTTTAGATAGCTTTACTACTTCTGATAAGCATGGTATAATTTGTGAACCTACATGAATATCTAGTTGGAATAAGGACCAACTTTGGATTACGGATTTACCATAACAAAACCAGTGTCAGATTAGGTTAATCATAGATGTACATGTTCACTGAAATGACCAATAATGGCAATATGAAGATCCTTTTTCCCACACTGGACGCCCCACACTGTGCAACCATCTTAACAGAGACCCAGACAGATTTCTCCCGGAGCTCGTATGTCAATTTATGTAACAGGCCCCTGCGTCAAGGCAGCGGTACGCCAGACGTTTCCGAGCAGCTCCGAGCAGACTCTGCGAGCAGGTCATCAAGGCGAGCTGCTCCCCCTCTCCAAGCATGTACATCCACAGGCTACACTGAAGCTACCGATAGAGATATCTGTTTGGAGAGTGATAAGACTGGGCACTGGTTATCCCCTCCTCCCCGCAGGTGACGCCACATGTGCGAAATTTATGCGACAATAACCTGAGTGGAATAAATAGAAGGTATTTCTGCCACCGTGAGTCTGAGACTACGGAGACAAGCAAAGACATCCACACCACATCGGTACAATATGTTGTACAAAAACACCTGACAAGACCCACATATATCTAGAAGCTTCTGACAATCTCCATTAGCTACGAAGGAGTGCGATTTAATGCATCGCTGGAACCAAAGTGGTTGTATCGTGTCACAATAAAGAATAACTTTAAGAATAGCTGAAATAGGATAAATACTAGGGTGTACTTGGTGGGAAAAGGGTTAGATTATAGATTTATATAGAGATGTATATATGCCCTCTGGCTACAGAGCACATCCAAAGAGATATTACTTTAAAACTAGAATATTGAGTATGGCATAAATCTCTTTTATAATACATATGAATCATATGAATAGGTGTTATCACAGATTGACTCGGATACACAAAAGTAAAATATCGTAAAATACATATTTACTCTTCAGCGATCTAATGCCAATATTACCTTTTCTACTAAATGGATTAGGTCTTGGGATGCTTCAGATCAATATCGTCATTAAATGCCTCAACACACTAGTATGGCCCAGATAGAAATAGAGAGGGTCTGTGGGGAAAACAGAGTGCTGTTAATTTTCCGATCCAGTAGTGAATGCATGGTGAAAAGCTCGAGATGAAAGTATTGCGGATATTGAACATCACACATATTTCCGCCATTCTGCATGAAAACAGTGGGTTAATATCCGGCCCTATGTTGACTGATCTCCCCGCAGAAAATAGTCCCCGATAATGATTACCAAGCAAATAGCATAGGTATTGAGGCGTACTAATGGGAAAATACCATTAGGTGTATTTTCCTCAGGCCTATTGCTATGAATTTTAGAATAAATATGGCATTAAGTTAAGATATATTTACAATTCGCACAATCTTCGTTTGACATGAGAAGTATAAATGATAGCAAAGAGGGAATGCAATACCACATGTTAGATAATTTATCATTTGTGACGATATATAGGATAAACACAGAATTATTTTCTTTAAAAGTATGCATATAGGACAATGGTTGTTTATCAGATATGTAATTTCCTTCAATTATTCAATGGTCATAACCAGAAAGAAAACAGTGGCAGTTTTCAAATTTGACTTTATTCAATATGAAGTTATGATTGATTAACTATCTATTGCTTAACTGTAATAAAGAAATAAATTATCATTTCGATGGCTTATCCTTACCTTTAGTACTATGCTTCCTCTCTTACAGCATAGATGTGCATTCATATACTTTGCATAATATAACTGATGTGGTCACAGATGTCACTGACTGGTTACATTCATTCTATACGCCTTGAGTTACCTGGACAGATGGCGAGTACTTCTAGGTCCGGAGTACGAGCGTTAGGTGGAAATCATTGTGATATGAACCCCTCTCACCTTCCCACCCTCCCATCCTCCCGCCCTGCATACACATGCCTGCCCCCTGATGGCGATGTGGCACACCTCCTCGTGTAGTACAAGAGGAAGGCAGCTAGAGCAGTGATTTTCCCGTCGATACACAACACCCACGTGAGGGCGACAATGATTTATAAACAGAAGTTTTCGTTAAATATCATTAATTATATATGCCACTTCTTATATTATCTATGTAGAATCCTTCAAACGGTAAATATCATTTTTGAATTAATAAGCTCCTAACCTTAATGGGGAATTAAGACAACATAATTTTGTGAAGGTCCTACTGTTTGTTAGGCTAATATATTGATCAAGTTTTAAACCTTGCAATTAATTAATTATTTTGAAAGACCGCCGATAAAAAGCTGGATTTCAGACCCTGTGTCATAATTCCAGGTATTCATACTTGTGCTCAATAGAATAAGGGGGGGGGGATAGATTGACAAAGATTAGGGATCTACCCAATGGTAGATTGTTATACATATCACATACATGTAAGTGGTTGCATATAACCAAATAATCTAGCTTATTTGCATATGCAGTTACCTTTGATTTTAATGCATTAGTGTATTGGCTACCATGGAGAATTATGTAGGCTTATATGATACCCTTGATTCTTTCATGAACGCATTATTTTCATTTATAGCATAGCTGTTTCTAGGGTCTATTAAATATCTTTTAATTATAACGTCACTTATAAGTATACCTAATCCCAACAGTGATGCTACCTTGAATAAAGGAATGGTTGATTCCAAACCCAATGGCATTACCATAGCGTGCTCTGGCTGAGACATCATAGTGTCAGAGCCATAGTTATTTCCCTGTATATGCTTTAAAAGAATTTTGATCAAGAATCTGGATAGGTAGGGTATTGTAGCTTTCCATCAAACGGTACATTGCGAAAAGGGGTGTCAATCGAACGTGTAGTTATTATCTCCGAAGGATGTGGCGATGAAAAGCGTTTACTGACTCAATGCTCCTTTAAAATCGCCCCTGGTAACATTCTCACATACTTCTGGAATATAATAGCCTACATTGAAGTTAAAAGTATGTGAAGCTAAAAGTATGTGACATTGAATTAAAAGTACGTAATCCTTTATCTTTCTACACATGACCTCCGAATGTCAACATGCTCCATCAAATCACAGCATTGCTTTGCCCTCTGCACAGATCTCTGACAGTGAAAGCGAATCGAGCAGTGAAGGCCACACAAGTGACAGCAGTATCCACACGATGCCATCAGAGTCCCAGGCCTCCTTCGCCAGCAAGAGCGCCGCCATCCGGAAGGCCGGGTAAGTTGAGCAGCTCGGGAATTGCTCAAATCACAATGTTCTTCTTCTCCAAGCAAGCCGCAGCACAAGACTTCAAAGAGACTCTATATAAAGCTGTGGAACATAAAAGACGGTTTTTGTAAATAGTGTCTGGGATGAGGTTTAGAATTTGATCAAATTGGAGTATATTTTAGGAAGTGCGTGTACTCATTGCGGAAGGTCTTTCTTTTCATTCTTGAAGAATCAGTAGAATTGCTCCGCGTGTTTTCTGAGAAAATGTCCATATTACCCATATACACCAAATTGGCATTTTTATCAAAATAAATTGAACTTATCCATACTTACAATTCAGCGGATTATCAAAACTAGATTAGGATTCACTAGTATAGACTATCAAGACTTTGAGATTCACACAAACTCATGGCATTACTCGTGGAAGCCATTGCGGTAACACTCAGTAAATATTGCCACTATTTGCTAGAATGACAGGCGTTGCGGGGAGGTCGCCGTCATGCAGGCTGATTCCTCCTCCACCTCCCTGATTTCCCTTCTTGATTCCTGCTTGTGATGTGTGTTTACTCCCGTGTGTTTACTCCTTTGTCCCCTGCCTGACAATAATTGCCTCTCTCCGGTGTCTCTCCATCACTGCCTGCCTCCCACCTCAGATGGCTGACAGTGAAGAACTGGTTGATGCATAAGAAGCGCAAGTTGGAGCAGGCACCAAAGCGGACATGGAAGAAGTACTGGGTGTGTCTTAAAGGTACCATGCTACTCTTCTACAACTGTGATGAAGGGGAGAGTATTCGAGAAGACAGTATACCCCGCCACATGTTAGGTACGTTCTTCTTCTACTCCTTTCATGTCTTTCTATTGGATAGTAGGTATATAGTTTAAACCTATGACTGCCTGGCACCGTCAGCTTTGAATCCTGGATGTCTGAAACACTGTATTATATACATGATTGTTCAGAAATATTAGTATCAGTCTCTGCAATCATAGTTGTATAGTTTATACACCAATACAGAAAAAAGTTGATTGTATTAAAAACCTGTATTTAAATGATTAGAAAATAATTTTGTGATATCTGCTTGTTTCCTGCTTCTTTCTGGGATCTAATCAGAAAGTCCTTGTGTTTTATTTCAGTAATTGAAGGTGGGATCGCTCAGTCAGTACCCGAGCATCCTAAACGAGAACATATCTTTTCCCTGAGTACAGCATTTGGAGACGCATATCTCTTCCAGGTAAAGTAAATCTTTATGCTATTCACAGATGATATCTTATTGACATATATAATAGGTTACCTGCAGTGAAAAGGCATTATAGATATCACAGGCAGGTCATATATTGTAAAATAGCCCTACATATCATAGGTTAACTCTACTTTGAAGACTATATTGGCATAACCAAATTATTGGGCTACCTATGCACATGGGTCGATGCATTTAGATGGTAATATGCTATCTGTATGTTAAAGTCTCAATGTGGACCCCTCCTTTCCCATTCCTAATAGTGAATTAATTTATCTTTTTAATTGGAAAGTGCACTCTAGGGAACTTTAATCTCTTTCCGTATGTAAGTAGATCCTTCTCGGACTAAGTATATAGTCGGCGGCCAGACAAATGCATTGCTATATCCTAATTGTTAAAACCAAATCGATTTAGCAGCCGCCGACACAGTAAATACATTAGCAAGATAACATCTGTGGCATCCTAATAGTTTTTCCCCTCGCTAGCCCTACTGGGTTTGATTAGATCTATCTGAAGTGCAGTGGTTCCGGTGAATACGCTGCAGGTTGTGCAGCCATGTTTTACACTCAATATTGCGTCATGTGCGCAGAACTATACGCAAATATATACGCATATACTTATATGTTTTGTGGGCGACAGTCTACGTATTGAACGGTAATGAAGTGATGACATTTCCAAACCTTTCCCTACTGAAAATTATCACAAAACTTTCAGAACAGAGTTGTATTGTATCTATTACATCTACGGTCATATTTGAGTCTCGAGGGAAACCTTAATGTCCCATTCCTCCTACAGAATGTGCACTGCAGTTGTAGTAATTCTCAGCCACTGTAATAGAGTGATTTCAAAAAGAAATATAGTTGTGAACACAGAGTTAATGTAATTGAGTCTGTCTTGGATTTTGCGTAAACCAATCTGTTGAAACCTGATTGAAGCTCAAAGACATGTTTCGAATAGGAGGTTGTATTTACCTTATATGGCTGTTGACACCGATTCCCATTCACGATAGATCCCACCTGAAAACATACTTCTTACAGATGAATCTTTTGAATAAACAATGTTGCTTCATAGTGTTTGCTTGACAGTTCAAACACGTTCTTTATGAAATATGTTGATACATAAATAATGGTGGAATATTTCTTTCTATCGAAGGGATAATCTTCCTAGGATATTATAACTTTTTTTCTCTTATCTCTTCTTTTTTACAGGCGACTTCTCAGATCGAGCAGGAGAACTGGATTAATGCTCTGCACTCGGCCTGCGCCTCGTCCTTTGCCCGCCAGCACGGCAAAGAAAACACCATCAAACTGCTCCGAAGTGAAATCCACAAGTTAGAGAACAGCATCGATATTGTAAGTACATCCTCTCCGCCTATAAAACCGTGCGGTCCTTATCCATTAGCGTCCTACCTAAAACACCCCTGGAGCTCCATTCATGTTTTTCTTTATTTCCATATCCACGCGAATAGAATATTTCCATATGCAATACCCAGCCGCCTACTGGGAATACACAAGCATTCCCAATCAATTATACTGCGTATTCCCTTTGACTTTTTAAATGATTCTGATTACTTCCAAGATATCACAGCAGGTTAGGACGATTCAATTATATTTGTATTGAGTTGCACTGCCTCAAGCCACATGTTAGAGCAAGAATTGAATTATAAAGCTGAATTTAACAAGCAACTACCGAACTACACGTCCCTTCCTCTAAAACAATTATCTAACTTTTCAAGGTAGTTACATGTGTGCCAATATATAAAAATATAGATAAGCGTATAAATATCTCAAGAGACCATTTGTAAGAGCGGTCAGTTACCGGTGTTAGTTGGACGGTCGATACGCCTTGGGAGGTGGCGGAATAGGAGTTTGATTAGAATATAGGTTTGATTAGAAAGTATCACTTGTGTATCTCAACTGGACAGAGGCCTCGAGGTAAGAAATGGTAAAGATTATATTTCGACTGTTTATATAACTTGAGTAACCATCTTGTCAAACATGCAACTACCGAACTACACGAACTAACAAGAAGTTAATTTACGTTAACGACTTAAAAAACATCCTCATATCTGCCCAATCTAACTTGTACGCAGACGACACTGTCATTTACTCGACCTCAAGAAATATCCACACCACATCCAATATTGTACAAAGAGACCTAACAAACTTCCAAAAATGGGCCAACAAAAATCAGCTGACTATTAATACTAAAAAAACCAAAACAATTATCTTTTCATCACGCAATAACTTACAAAACATCCAAAACCTTGACAACCTAACACTCAACAACGAAGAGATTAAATTTGTTTCCCATTTCGATTACCTTGGAATTAAGCTTGATCAAAAACTAACATACGAACTGCATAAAAAAGACATGGCCAGAAGAATTAGTCACAAAATTTTCATTTTTGCTAAAATCCAACAATACTTAAACAAGTCCCAAGCAATCACACTCTACAAAACTAAACTCCTCCCGTATGCTGAGTACGGCCATATCCTTATAGATGGATCTAACCAAAAATCCCTAGAAAAACTGCAAAAACTTCAAAACAAGGCATTACGCATAGCATTAAAACAACCACCTCGCACGAGCACATCCCAACTGCATATCGACACCAATATCAACTTCCTGAGCGAACGCAGAACTTCTGCAATACGAAAGTTGGCCTATAACAGATCTAGAATCCTATCATACCTAGAGATACCCAACCGACCTACTAGATTGCATGATGCACCCGTCATGAAAACCATCCCATCAAAATCTTTAAAAGAAGTATGCTTTACAAATGTCCGCAGCAATGGAACCGCCTCCCAACTGACTACCGGTCAATACCCACATTTCCCCAATTTAAAAACAAAGAAAAAAACTTCCTTAGAAATAGCCGTCAAAACTATTAATTAACTTTACTAAAAATATCGTTACACCTTCCTATCTTGGTAAGTCCCATTGCAAGCCTGTGTCAGTTTATTACTTTCAGTTACTACTAGTGTATCTAAGGACACTTTATATTAGTTTAAGGAATAATGCATATTAATTTCTGGAATGCAAACAAAACTTGAACTGAATCTGCTCTTGTGATTTATTCAATTCCAGTTAACTCATTATATATTACATATGAACAGCTGAAATGTTATTCATCTGCATTATTTTTCATGTATGTTGTATATATTTCCTCAATGAATGAGGCTTAGCTAGCCAAACCGTGATTTCAGCCCAATTTATTTGTGAAACCTCGAAGCTTGCACTTGCTGGTTGTAAATGAAAACAGGCACCTTGGTGCCTTTTTGCCACCAGGGTAAATAAACTGATATAAAAAAAAAACTTAAAAAAAACATAAACAGCACTTGGTCGCTGGCAACACTTTCTGATCCGATCCCCAAATGTGATTATAGACGAAATATCATTTATTTTATTCATTGCGTATTCAAAAGAAGTTGTTATTACCGAGAAAAGGATCGTTCAGCCAATGATTTTTCAATATATTTCTTTGAAAATGAAATCTGTTTCCAATTCGATTTTTTAGTTTCTACCCCGCCTTTCCGCGGTGTAGCCTTGATATATTGCATATTTTAATTCTATACGATTACAAGTCGATGAGTTAGTAATAAATATATCCACTACCATCTCAGGATATAAAGATGAAGAAGATGGCCGATCTGCAGCTGACAGTGGTGTCAGACCCACGCAGTAAGGCCGCCATCGAGAAGCAGATTGCGCAGTGGGATGAGAATCTGGAGAAGCTCTACATGGAGCAGTACAGGCTCCGGTGCTACATGGCTTCTCTGCAGGGTTGTGAGCTTCCCAATCCAAAGGTGAGCATCTCAGATCTGCAATGGTGTATATCTTTTATTTCCTAATTGTCGATGTACACCCTCATGTAAGTTAGTTGTCTGTGAAAATGTAGATAACTTATGTTGCGGGGATTTCTTCATTACTCGTAGGAGTTGTAGAGTTTCTCATCCATTATATGAGATATTCAAGCTATGTATAAGAGAATATGCATGTTGTAGGTGAGAAACTTCACACAGTCTCCAATCTTTGTATGCATGTCACTGCAACAAGCTGCATATATTTGTTTTAGTCCTGATTCAAATAAGAAATAACCCACTGAGGCTGTAGTAGTTCAAATGACAATATATACATAGCTGGATTTATGTGAAGTATCTATATACAATGAAGTATATATCCACTATGTTTTCCGCAGAACCTGCTGACCTATGTCTCCAAGGGAACCAAGTCGTCTTTAAGCCGGATCGGCGTCTTCACCGTGACGTCATTCCACGCGTTGGTGTGCGCGCGCACGCCACTCATCACGTCTAACATCTACAATAAGAACAAGAAAAAGGGCGGCCTTCTCTCCACCTTCAAGGCGGACAGCGTGACACGCATCCGGCCTCGATCCCCTAAACCGTTCAGCCCGCAGTCAGGGTAAGTCCCATACGTCCCCTACCAGAGGGAGCCAGTGGGATACTGATAGCCAGAGAGAGGAAGCTGATGGGATAGTAATAACCAGAGGGAGCCAATGGGATCATTTTTGTTTGTTGGTTGGTTTGATGGCCAGTCAACCATTATAGGTCATTTAGGCTCATTTTACATGTTCTATCTTAGCTATCTTCCTTTCGGATCTAGGTATTGTAAAATCAAAATCTGCCCCAGTGAGTATTACTGAAGATACCTAATTGTGTACGATCCGATTTGAGTATGTCACTGTGTCAACTTTATCACTTTCATTCTATGTTATTCGTCACTCTCAACTTGTACGGACCCAAACTTTGGAGGCAACCTTGCTGTTGAATTGCAACCGATAAAACTACTTAAAAAAGGTCCTTATTAGATTTGCTCATAGTTCCTTTACACTACAAAGGTGGTGACTGATTCTATGTGATGAATTCAGGTAGGAGTCTCCCCCTTACATATTTACTGAGGTGAGAGTTCTTTTACTTCCACATAGAAATGGTATGATAAGGATGGGCCTTTGATGCGATCACCATCCTCTGGTGTAAAAGAACCTTCAGAAAGTCTGGTAAGGAACTGTAATGGTTGACTGGACGTTGAATCAAACCAAACAAGCAAACAAACAAATTGGCCTTTGATATAGCGGTAAATCTACCACTGCTGGGCATGAAGGAGAAAGGTGGCTCCAGTGAGACTCTAAACCACAACCTTTGGAGTGCAAGTCCAGTGTCGTAACCACTGAGCTAACTCCCCATCCCTCAATGGGATAGTGATAACCAGAGGGAGCCGATGGGAAAGTGATAACCAGAGGGAGCCCATGGGATAGTGATAACCAGAGGGAGCCCATGGGGTAGTGAGATGTGAGGGTTTGTGTAGTTCGGGATTTCAGCTAATATATGTTTCATTTTCTGATCACCGCTATGCAATGCGTCGGAGTTATCAAAGGATTTCATTTTTCAATATATTCAAACAAACCCATTTTCGGTAGATCATCAGATGGTAGATATACATACCTACCTGGTGTTTTGTACTATTTACTCTCTGGACGTGAAACTTTGTGAATTGGTATCTGTCATTTCAGTTGATCTACTTTGGCTACCTACAGTAAAGAAATAATATATCTGATTCAAAGGATGACGTGACCTTTCTTGCTAATGGTCCGTGTCAAATTTATAATGTCAGTTTTATCTACTTTTCTTGTGTGGCAAGCTCTATTCATGTGTTAAGGTGACGCATATGGGCCTCTCGTGTCAACAAGACAACAGGCTCTAATATCTAAACATATACTCGCGTTTCAGCAATCAAGCGTACAAGACCTTTGACGTTGGGGAACAGTACGTCATGGATCTCGCGTCACATGACGGTGACGAGACTCCGCAGGGTCCGCCGCGAGAACTCAGCTTCGGCGACAATTTGGTCCGCATCACCATCCCGAACGGACAGGTGAGTCATTCACTATGCGGCTTCTTGTGCCTGTAAATTACATTATTCTATAATGAGAAATTAGTGTCAAGACGGTGCTAAGGCCCTCGGAACAACTAAATTCGTATTTTTTCCAATTGGGTTTTTTTCTACCTGATTTCCACTTCCCCTAAGTTACAAGATTGCAGTATGGAATGATAGGCCTATATTCATATGTACAAGGGAAAGCACTATCGAACTTCCCCATACCACTTGTGTTATTAGGTGATAAAGAAAACATCTAGCAAATTTAAGTCATGGGAATAAGATCACTTATCATAGGATAGCTCATGATGTGCTTGAGGTAAGGGACGTATCTGAATGTATGGCGATTTATGTCCAAACCATATAATTTTCTAACTACTGGAATCGAGCTATCACTAGTATATTTTCCTTGAATATGCATATACATGTACCAATAGTTGCTGCAACTTAAGCGTTAATGGCGCTCTCTTGTAGAGATGCTAGGGTTCAATGTTTTCGGAAGCACAACTGCATTAGTTCAGTTTATAACAATAGAAACGAAGAGAATGATACACTGCAATTCCATCTTTTCCACTGGAGCAGAGCGTGATGGTGGGCATCTCAGAGAAGATGTCCGTACAGGAGGTACTGGAAGGCGCCTGCAACAAACGCCAACTCAACCCCAACGACCACTTCATGCGCTTCAAAATGCCTGGTTTAGACAACTTTAAGATCCCGGAGAAAACCTCCTTCATGGAAAATGAGGTGAGTCGCAACGAACAATATATAAGGCATCATGCCAGCAAGAACTAACATACCAACTGGAAAATGGATTGACTTATTCAATCTGTAGTGGTATGAGTACTAGTTGAAGAAGTAACTACTTGTTGTTACCATGAGATGCGCAATCATTCATAATTTTCTACCCTGGTCATGGTGGGCAATCACTTGCCCCTCTAATGACTTCGCACACCTCACTGGGTGTGAGATGAGCGGTATTTTGCATCTCTGCCAGGCCTGGGTTGGTATGAGGACATGAGGAAAGAACTAGCCCGTCACATGCGTTGGGAAATTTGTCCGTTGGGTGTCTGAAACGGACTCTTGGATGCAGAATGGGTTGCATTTCTATACACAAGATGACATAATGCACTCACGGGTTTTATATGTGATGGAAAACCTGAGGAGGTTTGGAAATCGGTTCTAACCATCTTTCTTCTGTCTACAATGAGGTCCAAGGCATCGAGCAGAGCCTGGTAAGCAATCGCGCCTCAACAGGGGCGTGGTGCTGCCACCTGGCGTCTAGCAGGGGAGCTAACTATGATTGTATGAGCTCCGTCACCGATAGCTATCTTTGCATAGTCTGATTCGAACGACTACGCATCTCTGGAACAAAAGTTCTATTAGAATGATCTATCGAATTATCAAGCAACTGAGTCACAAGTTTGGAGTATACACCACTATACCCAGACCGTTGATGGGAAGTGGATTTTAGATATCTTCTACCTTCCCATGTTACAAAATTTTGTTTGAGAAATGTTGTATAATGAGGTCTTGGAAAAACACATAAAGTCTGCCAAGAGGCAGAATGTTTTGTGATTTACTACTTCCTGAATGATAAAGGAAAGGAGAAAACCCACATAAACTGTAAATATATAAATATTTCACAATTCCTGTCATGGCAGTAATTAATACAGTATCACCTTTACGTCTGTTAATATTGATACTCATCACATGATATCTGAATGAAACATCACGGTATTATTCTTTACACAGGCTGAATACGAGACGATCGAAGTGTGCCCGAAGATCATGTTCCAGATGGAGATGGTGAAGTCGGACAGGGACCATGACTTCGGCATTGCTGTGGAGGCTGAGTTGGCCGAAGACGCGGAGCAGGAGGACGAGCTCTGTGTCTTTATCTCGGAAGTCGTCAAAGGCGGTCTGGGCCACCGCAGAGGTGAGTGTAACTCATAATTACACATCATATATTTTATAAAGACCTGCTTTTTCGTCGGATCTCCTGGGAGGTTCGCCCCCCACATATATAGACAAATTTAAAAAGACATATGCGTCTGGAGTGAAGTGCTACGGGAGAGATTCTTTTTTGTATAACTTTACTCAGATGTACGTTTTTTTCTCTTATGATTATTTTCAAGCCATTCTGATAACAAAGTTTAGTACTGTGGTTTATGGGATATAACACAAAGCAACCACGAGTCCACCGTATTCTTTTCGATTTGGCTTTATTTGTTTAAGTCACTGAGTTGAACAATCAACGTTTCGGCAAGGATTGCTCTCGTCAGGGTATAATTTAGTACTGTAGTTTCCTGACCTTGAGAGAAGGCAATGAGAGTTTCAAGCAGTTTCAAAATACCCGATGTTACGCTTGCTGATGCGGCGTCGCTGTTAGAACTGTAGTTCTGTTAGATTGGCCATTGACCTCTGTCCTCGCACTACTCCAAATAACATCCATAGCAAGCGTTTGGAAGCACACAGGGCAGCAGCAAAGCTGCTAGTATAACTTGAAAATATGATATTTAAATACTTTCTATTGATATAATTCTCGTGTATCTTTCTAGCTGAAAAGTCCGAACATCATCAATGGGAGCATAGTAATCGATTTCCGGAATCGTCAGCAATGTTATTGTTTCATGCATTGCCATCGTTGGTGCAACTATCTATTGACCTAGGCACTCCTTTGCAGTGACACAAATCTGGTAGCTTACCTATGAAATAATCCTGCAGAGCAATACAAAGCAGTCGACTGTGGCCCTCTAGCAGAATTTCCCCGCGCTAAAGGGAACCCATCTGCTACTAGGTGGAGCCACCATCTCCCTGCATCAGTCAACATGAGCTACATGTGTGGCCTTTCAGGGGGAACATTGGTCCTCCATTCTGGGCTCATTGAATGCAAAGGAGAATGCAACTATCCACGGTCGGCCTTTCCCACCCGCTTTCATCAATATAACTAGCTTTGACTTGAAATCTCCCATAAATCTTGCTTTTAGTCTCTGAATCATTACCAGTGAGATTGATTGATGGCCCATCTATCAGTGCCTTCACTCATAAAAAGGAGATTGACTATGGGAGAGTTAAGGAAATAAGCTGCAACTGATCCTAGAGGCAGCTGAGCCCAGACATGCCCTTCTCCCTGAGGGGTAAGTGATTGTCTGGATCCTGAAACCCTACTCCCAGCATCCGCACCTCTAGACCATGACCCAGACTCGGACCCCCAAGACCTTTAGTAATTTCCGAAAAGTATTACTTTGCACCGAGGAATGACTCCCACACCTGCTATCCATCCTCTTTTACATCCCAGTCCGCTATTTTCCCGTTGGTTCGCGTTAGTATATAAAACATATCTTAGACAAATTTTATGTACACATATTACCTTGTGCCAATTATCGACACTAAGAATACTAACTAAATAACTATACATAGGCATATAATTAATGTTAACTAATATTGCCTTCTCAAAAGTACAGTTCGAAAGTATAATTGTAAACGAATGAGTCTTTGTATAATAGGGATATTTGGTAACATTATGCTGTTCTTAGTCTCTATCACATTTCTAGAAACCATGGTTATATTCTATGATGTAACATAATAAAGAATTATTCACCCAGCTCTAGAAATACACCATACTTGTAAATATATATATTAACCTATTCCACTATCACACTCCCTAAAAATCGATCTGCCCCCACCCTATGTACACTACCCCCTGTCCCTCAGGTGCCTACGTCTGCACGTTCTCTCTCCTCCCAGCGACCAAATAAAGCCAATCCAGAGATCTTCCTAAATCACCCGCCAGACGGCTCTGTCCACACAACCGGCCCAGAGGGCGCCACTTGCGCTGCCCAAACACCGACGTAATTTAGCGACGTCCGGGGCGCCGCTCGTCGCGTTAATTCTCGCCGACGGGTCACGTGGTCACGTCACGGTGTCCCCGTATATAGCGCCCCCTAGTGGCTCCCGTTGTCGTGCCTGATATTGATTTTTGATTGGCTGCGGGCGGTTTGGGATTGTGTGTTGTGGTGTTATGTGATGGTGAACGTGGGGTGGACTGGTGGAGGCTGGAACAGTGGATACTGGAGAGATGGACTGTGTAGGGTTTGGGGGATTGGGATAAGAATTATAGATAGCCTTAGGCGGTAGGTCTATAGTTGGTGCCTCACAAAGAAAGGAGGGGAAGGGTCAAGGGCTGCTATAGGTCATGTCAAGGTTAAAGAGGATAGGGACAAGAAGATGGCTAACAGTTTACTATGATAAACGGATTGAAGATCTATCTGGATCTGTTGCACTATAGTGGCCGCTTGTGGATTCTGATGAAGTGCTATGGTTTCCGGTATATGGCACGTGGCCAGTTTGATATGGACTTGCACAGACATATACGTTATATCGCAGAATAGGAATCATAACAAGCTAATACAAGTACAACTCCAGACAAAGATGATAACTTAAGTTATTAAAGCCCCGTCATATAACATTTCAATACAGTCTTGATCTAGATTGATGGTCTTTTATACCTATTCTAGATACTCTACAAGCTGCCCAGTTTATCCGTTGAAAACACTTATAAATCCACTGAGTATACTCCTCCTTTAAAAAACTTGATCTTTTAGTACATTGAAATATAGGTCTGATGAGACTGAAACTATTAATCTCAGTATTATAATGGACATAATGGGTATAACATCGGCCTTATAGCTACAGCCATAGTGTACAATCTAGGTTAGTGAAGGTAATATATGACCAGTGGATTAATGGAGACGCACACAGCCCCAGTCACTGATAGTGCCCCCATCCTCTTTTTAGATTTCGGCCGAACCGAACTAAGGTGGAAATAATGACTTGTGCATGTGGCTTTGTTGATGGATGGGTGCAGGGAGAGCGGGGCCATTCATCAGGTAATGGTGGAGGGTGCAGTGTGCAGTTTTAAAGCTGTATGAGCAACTCGACTGAGGCTCAAAGAGAACGTGAGCAGCCCGCGAGAGGGCACCATTGTAGGACGTTGGCAAAAGGGACTTCAGCGGATTTCTCTTGTTTCTATGGCATTGCTTTGCCATGCTAAATCTTTGCTACATGGACAGCATATATATCTATAGAGCATATTTCACATAAAAACATTTCATTATTTCAGACATCATTTATGTGCAATCTTTAGATATTGATACATCGTTGTATGTCTCGCTCTCAATTCACTATTTACTATTTTGATCTTCAATGATGATTTTATGAAATCAAGAAAGCCGTGAAAATAACATTCACATACTTGACTTTCCATAAGAATAGAGAGTTGAGATGAGGATCCCTACTATGCATATTGAAAACCACTACCAAAAAAAAATCCACAAACGCGGCTTTCGTCTACGGCTATCTCCGGAGTACAGACCCATTAATAAGATAACAAGCAACTTAAAGAATCATTGTGTAGATAGGATGGACCCGGGTATAGAGACGGGAGGATGCCAGAATGCTATGGTCCAGGATACAATGATAAAGGGTCTATTGTCCTGAGGAATCGAACAGGAAAATGGAACTTGCCTAGTTATTGTATAGTTAAGGAGTTACATCAGGACAAGCAGGTGGTTATAGCTGGAGGCTACCAGACGTCTATAATAGTTTCATGTCGTGAGTGAGCGTGGTAGCGGTGTTGTGGCGATGGGCGGGGTAGAATGTTCGATTAAGTACTCGCGTGTTTAACTTCGTCTGGAACCCTCCATGATTCAGGCAGTGGTCGTCCACTACATATATTGAGAAATGCCCTTTATCTTTAAAAAGAATTTATTGCTGAATCAGCTTTTGAATTATGACGTGCTCTATTTGCCTCTAAAGGCACTCATGTGATCCCTGGCATAATTGTTTCCATTTCTCGGCTGATTGGGGCTACGATATCTTGCGATTGTTCAGGTCAAATGAAAACTAACATTACCGAATAGTTGGATTATGATATAGTATCTGCCGATCCATACATTATAGTATAATGCAACTATACCTCCTACCAAACCCTTCATTAGAAAAAAAAAACCAGTTATACTACTCGCAATGATTTTTTCCTATCTAGACTAAATTAGAAGTATTCAACAATGTCTCCACTCAATAAACTTTCCTCTTATTCTTTTGTTTATTCCTATCAGTTCTGCCTCGAAAAGCAGTTCTTCCACTGATAGTTCGTTGAAAGCATAATACATTGTAATCGTCAGATATCTCTCTATTCTTCAGGCTTGATCATCGGCGACGAGATCCTGGTGATTAACGGTAAAGTGGTGTCCGAGCTGGACATGGTCTTCGTGGAGACGATGCTGGCCGAGTCGGACTTCGTGTGCATGACGGTGAGATCGTGCCGCGTGGAGAGACCTCAGAACACGACTGCCCTGATGGAGCACGCCGACGTGTATATAGAGAACATGATGTGCCCCCCACCCCCTTCCCAGTCCAGAATCAGTGACAAGACTATCGGTGAACTTATTGTTCCAGCTCCAAACTGGGGTGAGTACACTATTTGATTCACAAACATTCCCTAATCAGATAATGTTGAGTATGAATATATCTCTTGCAGGGGAGCCATGATTTGGAAATCAAATCTGGAATTCTTAATAGAATGGAAATGGGTATTTGTGTTGAACATGTGCATTAATTAACTTTCTGATTTTAAAATCAAGTGTATACTGTACAAATGTGCCTGGTTTTATGCCAAGGCTCACAATTTTTCATTGGTCCGAGACACTAATGCTGTCTGAAATTTCTGTTAAACGTTTCAGAGATGATCCATGTGTAACGCAATTGTATTGTATTTTCCATGAATCACTATTGACATGTGGCAGTATATCTTGAATTTGATTATTCCTATATGATATGTCAATTACGATTCGTGTCGCTTTTTTTCACTCGCGTTTCTACATTTCTCAGATTTCCCACACAAAACGGAACGCACTCAAAATAAGTGCAGTTTGTACATATTCTCCCAAACGTTGAGTTGGATTCCATCCGCATTTCTCTGAAGATACGTGGTCAGAAAGTTTCCACAGGATGCCGGAACCTAACATTAACCGAGAATCCAGCGCGTTTACAGGGGGGAATCCCCTCCTCTGTCTCAACCAAACTCACCAAGTACACGTATACCTCGTAAATCCCCCTTCATACACGTGCACACACGTACGGGCTATATGTACATGTACATTGGTATATTCATTTATCCCACCCCTAATATAAAATCCCATAGGCTTAACATTGAGATTCCGTATGCCACGCAAACTGGCATACGGAGTTTTATATGCCACTAGTGGCATACAGAATTATTATCACGTAATATTCCAAAATCGAGGAGACAGGGTAGGATAAAATCAAAACCCGATTCGTTTTAATCTTGGCCAACACATGCCACTCCTGGAGTATGGCTCCGGACTTCACTCGGCTTCGCCTCATGAAGTCACTTTGCCAAACTCCAGTCGTGGCATACGGTGGCTAAGATTAAAACTCATCCAGTTTTACGATAATATCCTTTTGTTAGAATCCAACATTTAACCTTGGTAGGGGAATATCTCTGTTGAAAGTGCTGCCTACTTTCAAAATATGGAAACGGCTTTGGACATGGCAGTATTTTTTAGATGTCTCTTGCATTTATGCAGGAATAAAATGGAAAAGTTCTGCAATGAGATAACAACAAATTTTCATGGGAAGTCTGGCGAATTGAAAACGTTTTTTTTTTCATCATCAAATTTGAACCAGGACACAATATGGCCGACTCCGTCCTCTTTTAACAGAGAAAGATACAATAAATCTTTTGCGTAATATGTCTACTGTAAGTTTTTTTTTAATTTCAACATTTCTTTCTTATAAGCACTTAATCTGTATATTTGATATCCTATGGATGTTGTGGTACATTAGTGGCAAATATTACTTGAAAAAGGACATTTATACTCCAATCACAATACTGAGTTTTCTAGGGTTCAAGATAATGAACAGGCAAGAGTACAATAAAGAAAGCGTGATGTGTAAAATCTATTTTTCGATATCATTCGACTGAATTTAGAAAAATGATTTGAATAATTCGCATTAGAAGTTGATTCAAATTTCGTAGTGTAGAACCCATCCTGGGATATATAAAAGACACGCATGCTGTACTTAGATAAGCTCAGTAAAATAGATGGAGTGGATAGATCCCCACATTCCATCACTGCATACCAATAGCATTGTTTTACCCCTTGAAACAAGGACCAAAAAAGTTATGTTAAATGAGCACGTTAGTGCCCAGACCCCTAGAGAGCCCGCCGTCGGGAAAGGCAGGCTACTTGGCGGGGAGGGAGGACTCGGGGGAGCCGGGGTAGGAGCAGGGGCTGCGGGAGGCACACGGAGACTTTAGGCGACTCAGGCCTCTGCAGGCCCTCTCATCACTCTTGGCCTATGCTTCATTAATCCTATCCGAGCCGACAGTGACACCTCCTAACAGGGGCTTAAATCCCCGCCCCATTCATCCCACTGAATGTGATTATTCTCGTGAAATGGCCATGCCACTGTTCAGAACTACCAGTCAGAACACATCTTGGTTGTGTCTGCCTTGAGGTTTTTCCTTTTTTCCACGAGATTGTATCCGTGCCCTAGCGTGCGTTCTCGTGTGTTCTCAACGTGTGTGGTAGCTATCTGGTGTGCCTCAAGCATGTCGACCCTTATCGCGAAGGTTCCAGAGTGCTACTTTTATAATAGAATCGAAGTACTTGATCTTTAATGGCCGTTGAACCAATGCAGGCTTGGCACGTCCCAGCTTGAAAATCTGAAAATTACTGTCTCAATATCTCTAGCAGCAAATGATTCAAAGTATTAAATAGATTTGAAACGCAATTACGTGTAGGTGCATGCAGGGAAAAGAGAATGCTGATAGCTGTGGAAATCTATATGAATTGGACACTATACAATCGTTCTTATCATACCCCTATACTGTTATACTCCAAAGATCAGTACATGGTTTCCCGAATCGAAAAAGAAACGAATTATAGCAGGATGGAAACAACACTGTCTCATGATTATTACCTAAATTTTGTCATTTTGTGTCGGATCGATCTATTTAAATGCAAGGCGATAGAAAGGTTGCTCTCGTTCATGGAAATTTCATAGTACTACATAGGGTATAGATTTGATTGTACCAACTGGCAAACAGGTCTTTATATTCACTTGTAGTACTGGCTTCATGTCAGCAATGACGTCATACTCTGGAAAGGCATGTTTAAAAACGGTAATTCCCTTTGCATCGTAAACCTTACCGTGATGTATGATTGTTATGAAAGTTTGCCCAGTGCTTTCTTAAAGAGGTCGGGCTACATGTACTACTCCATTCTGCTCGACAAAAGTGAATTTTCATCCCTCGATTCAATCACAAAGTAGAGTAAAAGCCTCCTCTTGTTGCACGATAAAAACGTTGTTGTATTGTTACCGAACTCGACTGTATGAGTTCGTGAAGAGGTGGGAGACCGACGTTATTTTGGTAACCGGGAAATGAAAGGCCCCTCACACAACTCCCACTGAGCAGCTCACCCGCCTGGCCCCTGACACAAAGGAACAGTGAAAATGGAATTGAAAAAAAAAAACAGAAGAGAGTCGCCATGTGTTTTCCGTAGTGTTATTAGTGGCATCTCGCCTTTCATAGGAGAAAAACACCGTTGGTGTTGGCTTACCTGAATGTCATCAGGCTGTCTAAATGCAAGCAGGAGAACCACAAGAAACACTACGAGGTGTGCGTATTGTAGCGGCAGAATGGGACTGGAATTATTGATATCTGCTACTAGTACTACAATTAGATTTGAAAAATTTATTTTTGTAGCCCAAAGTGTATAGATAAAAATATGTTATTCAATGCTGATACTATCAAAGTCTCTCGTTGTCTTATTTCGGCGCGGTGTGTTATGATCCAATTAGATAGCATGTTATGCATGCATACATGTGTTTATATTTTATCTTATACATTTATAATATATGGACAGTAAAACCCCGCTTCTGGGACACTCCATTTAAAGAGCCAATTTGCTTGGAACGGAAATGTTTCCCTCTATCAAAGAGTTTATTTTAAGCCCTCTTAAGGGGTCACCCCACTAAAGGGGACACCCTGCTTAAGGGACCGGTTATTTTAGTACGAAATGCTTCTTAATCCCGTTTAAGGGGACACTTTGGAGGGGTACCTTATCAAGTCTGACAGGCAGTGTAGGGACAATACTCCAGATTATCATGATTGCTTGTTTATGGTTTGTGTGTGTGAGGTGGGTAGACTGGTAGGCGTCGGAGCGGGGTGTCTGTGTGGTCATAACAGTGTCTCTATGCCATAGTATCACTTGTATAAAGCTACTATATACTACATTTATCTCACCCCTGGAATAAATGTCCATAGGCTTAACATTGGGATCTCGTTCTCCATGCCCCTTCAAGTATTGCAGTCCGTTCTCCATGGTCTATATCCTATTTGTTGCCCATTCTTTTAGTGTGTACAGGGGTGAGATAAATACAGAAAGCAACTTGTTTTGGTCAATGAAGTCATTCTCCAACTAGTTTGAATGCTATGTGATATTCACTCGGCTGTCGCCTCGTTTATATCACTCCGCATCAAACTCGTGGAGAACGACGACTTTGACCAAAACTTGTTGGTTTCCTCTTTAATACATAATAGCCTAACCATCGACGGAATCAAAACCCTGGTTATGGAGACACCCCGCTTGAGGAGACACTTTGTCGGAATAGAGGGTGTCCCTTTAAGCAGGGTTTTACTGTTAATATATACATATTTATATGCACATGTATATGTGTGTATATAGAGACATATGTCAGCTTGGCAACGATCACGTGCAACGATACCTGTATCTTTATGGCAATGACAACCCAGTACAATCTCCAAATAAGGAGATATAGGTTTCTGCAAAATTCGCTGAATTATGGTGGTTTTCTGTCACTTCATCTCACATAGTCAGTATTCTTAATGTATGACCCTGACAGTCACTACTGTCGAAAGCCTCTAAATGTCAAAACTTGAGCACAGTGATATGTTCGGAATACATAGATAATGTATTACAGAGCATACTTCGCCCCAGTAATCCTGAAGTAAACCTGCCTTCAACACATCTATCAGACCCTTTCATTCACCAGAATTATGTACAATTAAATGCACCTTCATCTAGACTCTTTAAGATGTTCTTTATTTGCTGAGCAGTGGTCAAAATGCATCGGATATTTTTGTCACTACAAAGGTGATCCTCAGATCGACTACTTTGAGCCCCCCACACTCTTATATTCCCAACATGACCTTCTTTCGTCGCCAACAGTATAGAGAAACAGGCTTACTGTCTCCGTACGGATAAAATACGCGGTAAAATCGGCGATCAGATCAACCGATGCCGAAGGCAGAGGTTCATCTGATCGCCGATTTTACCAAGTATTTTATCCGTACGGAGACAGTCAGCCTGTTTCTCTATTATTATATACCTTAGAATATCGAATTTTTAACTTTGCTACTGGGGGAATATTTGGATTTTACCGCCGTACATGCCCCGTACGCCACATACATACCCCGTACGTCACCTAGGTGTCGTACGGGTATAAATACGACATGGGTAGGAGCGGGCAGTATGTGTAGGATATACTACCACAGGTATATAATAATAGATGATACTCTGCACGGGAATTGCCTCCTACACTGATATCTGTTTGGAAAAGTTGTAGTGAAAATCAAGCTTAATCCTTCACGTGTAGGCAGTTCGAGTCTCTATAGATCTCATCTATAACAAATATACCATGAATGTGCAGATAACCGTAAGTAAACTCTACATACCTAACATACAAGTGTTTCAGATCGAAAAGTGGTGAGCGAAACTGCTCGGATTTTGAGTTTGAAGCTGTAATAATTGATAGATACATCATTCGGCCCTGCTTTGGAGGCCTTCCTTCATGGCTGCAATAAAGGGACACACGCATCCACTCCCAGATACCCGAAGTTGGGTGCGATTCACTTTGCCTTGCAATATGTTGCCTCGTGATTATACCACGCCCCCTGTGGGCCCAAAATCTGAATATGAAAGTCATAGTCAGCGATCCGTGTATAAATCCATGCGGGGAGTCTACACCTCAACTTGTTGACGCAGGTTGAAGGGCCTTGTGTCAAGCTGCTCTTTACCCGGCTTCTTTTTGTTCGCAATGACAGATGCGTCACACCCAGTCTACCTCCGTGTTCTCGGTTTTGTATATGTGGAGACACCCCCCCCCCCCCCTCCACGCCCTCCTTCCCTACTTCTACACTCCATGGTCTTTTAAGAAATCCCCACAAGCTCTAATTTTAGATACCTCCCTCCTGCTTCATGTAACTATGAGAAGGCTGCAGTGATATAACAGAGCAGAGGGAATCCTATCTGTCAAGGACACTTTACTTCAGTATGACGACACAGATGCCTCGTTAGCGTCGCCATAGCTTCCCGTTAATAAAGTGTGCATACCAAACTGATGAGAACGAAATTTAAACCTCTGGACATAGAAATCTTTGAATATAGGCCATTTCGTCGCTCGATATTGCCATCTTTTGGACAGTTTATCGTCTTTCATTGTCTCCAATTGGTAAATAGTTATATGTAGGTATATATAGCCCTAGAATAGATTAGATCTTGATAGTTTTGCTTATCCTGTCCAATATCTTGATAACAGATATCTATAATAAAATGGTATTGTAATTAGCGAGGAAAAAATTATAGGCAAATCTCCTTCAGCTAGTAATGCTTACACACAGGTGCAGTCTCTATCTAGCTTAGGTATATATAAATGGTCTATTTTGCTTACGCTGTAACTCGTATTGGCGGCCCAGCCCCCGGGACCTATGCCACATGGCCAGTGAGGTGGAGGAGTAGAGGGTGAGGGTGGGAGTATTAGAGTGGTGGGAGGGCAGGGAACACTAGCCCAGGAACACAGTCAATACCTACGCCGCGAGCCAGGGATCTAGGGGTCCAAACTAGTAGAAGATCAAAGAGGCGGTCTATTGGGGGCCCGTGTGAGGTCAGTGGGAGTTGAAGCGAACACGTTTCCAACTAAAACTCTCCTCTGGTCGGCCTCAGGGTATACTCAGTAATGTACCAAGCTACGGTCACTTCTATCGTCGTCAGGAGTCAGTTCACAACCGTCTTGGCAGGGGCCGGGGTGGTAGTGTGGTTCGTAGTCAAACTGCAAGCGGTGCTGAGAGTATTGTTGGTAGTAGTGATGCGATTGTTGGTGTTGGGGTTGGTGCTAGCAGTGACATTAGTTCTGATAGTGCTGGTCGTGCGGAGGGCACAAGGGGAATGGTCTTGGTTGTGATGCTAGAGTGAGAAATTATAGCAATGGTGGTGTTGGAGATAGGAGTGTTGTTACTCGAGTTGGGTGTGGTCAGGGATATACCGGATGTGAATAGTGAAATTGAAGAACCTCACATTTCAGATGAATTCGAATTCAAGCCCAGTTATTAAACTAAAGACTTCCCTGGGATATATTCCAGTAAATGGGGCCCTATACGCTCTATATAAAAGAACCATAGATCTAGATATTGCAACCCTCCACACGACGTACAGCACCACTTGACCCTAGCTGCAGTGAGGAACGTGCGTGGGTGGGACGAGTGATGCCTCGTTTAAATAATGGACCAACCGCTGGAGGGCTCTAGGTCCAGTTGTTCGATCGGCATACCCCTTGGACGCCTACACCTCGAAATAACAGCCTCAGCTGCTTGATATTCTGTCGCGTTTTCACGGTTGGCCGTTAGGGGGCTCGATCTCGCGTTTAAAACTTCGCCTCTCGCGAGTTTCCGCGTGGGTTCACCTTGAGAGGGTTTGCCCGATCCCAACCTCGAGAGCTTATAATGCTGCATGCGATTATAGGGCGTTGGTGACATTGTTCTAACACGTTGTTACATTGTGTTACGGTATTAAGTCAATCGTAAGTACACAGGAACTGGAAGATGCTTACGTATCTTTATCCATATATCAGTTAGAGTGCTTTTATATACAAGTAGATTGCTATCATAAAGTAACCTTATCAGAAACGGGCTGCCTTCTAGTTACACTGTTTAATACATTTCTACAATAGATTTATAGGATTGTCCGAGCTTCATACACACCGTACACACTATGAAGAGACGTCACGAGTTTGAGTCTGAGTTTATTTATGCCACGCATTTTGTTGGCTCCATAATTTCACGAGTCGAAGACGAGTGACATTACGGAGCCAACAAAACGAGTGGCATAAATATGCTCAAACTCAAACGAGTGGTGTCTAGATTTTATCCTACCCAATTTCCATATTTTTCAGTATCAGAAAGTAGTGGCATAAACAACACTTTATGTCACTACCCGTGACATAAACAAATCCCATGTTAAGCCTATGGCGTTTTTTATTAGGGGTAGGATAATACAAGATATGTATGCACGTATACATAGATAGTATGCTCTTAGTGAAATTCACGAACTTCAAAAAGCAAATCCTCACGTTTCTGACATTCTACTTATTCTTAAGGCCACACAACTGCTTAGATAATTGACCTGATTCATTCAAATCATGCGATAGATAGACTATGAAGGTGTCAAAATGTATTGACATTTATATCAGTAATTGTAGACTCTTATTCTGTCACACGACCACTGACACCTCAGTGAGAGATCAAACTGCTTGAGGTTATCCATAAAGTGCTAGTTTAATCATGATTGCTACTTTGTGCTCTAAAAGGCTTTGTCTAACGGATCTAACCTCAGTTTATAAAGTGAGTTAGATTGTTCTACGAGGAGGGGCGACAATCAGGCAGTGGGCTAATTTGATTAATGAATATAGCCTCGCCTCTCAAGCCTGGAGGGGGTGGTTAAAATTAGCAGAGATGCTGCAGGCAGGATTAGCTATTTATCAAATATCATCAGTGTTACAAATAGCTCTCCATATGCGAGGTGGGCGTCAACAGGGAGCCTGTACAGCTTAGTTTGCAGTGAACTGATGGGAAAGGTGTGCGTAAGAGGGAGGGGAGTGGGTAGCACGCCAGGAGGGGAGGTAGTGGGTGGGAGGGGGCTATGAGGATCCCCCAGGGAGGAAAAGGGAACAGGAAACCTCCTCTTCTCCCTAGTACCCCCCACCCCTTACGATTCCCATCCTCCCATGTTGACATTCCTTTAGTAGATGGCTTCAGATCGCATTATGTAGGAATATTGATAAAGACAGATAGAGAGCGAGAAAGATAGAGAAACTGATACGAAAACCACAAGCAGAAAAGTGAGATGGATAGTGTCAGAGCAACAGACAGAGAATGGAGAAAGACGTTTTGGGAGAAAACACACAGGCAGGAATGGGTAAATAAAGAGACACAGACAAGGATAAATGGACACAATTATAGATGATGAGAGAAAAGAAAGAACCCGAAAGATAAAAAAGAGAGACAGAGACAAATAGAGGAGACAGAGAGAGAGAGAGAGAGAGCGAGAGACAGAGAGACAGAGAGAGAGATAATTGAGCAAAGAGAGAGATATTTGAGCAAAGAGAGGCACGTAGTAACAGACAAAAGCAATAGAAACTGATATAGAAGCAAGCTAATATTTCCATGCTTCATCCTCCTCCCTCATTCTGCTCGCTGGTTCAACTACACTGCTTCATTTTCCTCTCCGACTGTACCGTCCGCCCCCGTCCAATACGCCCATACGCCATACGCATGCCGCGCTGCCCTGTCAGCCGTCCGCGTGTACGCGCGCGGTACTCGCCCCCTGCAGCTGGCCGTTCAGCTCGCCCTGTCACCAAAACGCGCCGCTCACTGGCGTCAGCGTCAGTCGGCGCGCAGTCTCAGGCGGGCTGCACCTCCTCCTTCCCGTCCCCTACACACCGCTCAGTCGCACCGCAGGCACGCGGGTAGTGAGTAGTAGGATGTGCAGCGCTCAATCCTCCTCCACCACCACCACCACCACCACCTCCACGGCAGTTACCGTCACCACTGCGCATTGAGCCGCCTCCATTGGGAGCCCTGACCAGAGGGATTTACTCACATGACCACCAATGTGAACGGACGGCCAGTGGCTGCCAGCAAGCGACCTCCAGTGTATTGTAGATATATACTTTGCATACACAGAGAATTGGACCAGGGATACAGGGACGGCTAGTATTGCAGTGGGGATTCAGTTGGATCTCCGGGGGACCCGTCCCCTCTCAGCCCGCTCGGATTGTTGGACAAGCCTACATGGCACACCCTGGAGAATGTGTGAGTGATGATCATTGATACAAACTTAAGCTCGTACGTGGAGCAGGGTTGAGTGTGGAGGGGCAGCGGGTTGGACTGTGTATATATGAGGAGTACGTGTGGGATTATTTACCAGCCAGCCTCTTGCCTTCCTCCAAGCTCCTCCTGTGACACACTCCAGTCACCCCACGTTCTTCATTCACCCCCACCTCTCTGTGTTGGCGTCATCGCTGTACCGTAATACCGCCACCACTACAGCAAAGCACGCACACGAGGCACCGTGATGATAACAATGCCCGACCTTCTTATCTCAGCATCTCCATCATGGCCATTATCAGGCCGTCTTATCAGTAGTACATCGGCAGCGTCCGCCCTGCCCGCTACATGACAGGATTACCAACATCTAAGGCCGCTGTATCCCTCTACCGCCCCCAACTAGGCAGCAATAGTGGACTACTATTATAGCGGAGTCCTGTGGGTCATTTTGGACGAAATACTTACTACAGCTTGTATTTATAAGGCATTGTTTACTCGGAACATCCTATTGCTCAAGGCATTGTCTTATGATCTTAGAGGAGTCGGACCTGTAGAGTGAATATACCTGGATTTACGGATTATATATAATTCGCCATGACGCTCTCAAATAAGATGGCCAAGTTCTCGCTCTCAAAGAGCTGGATCTCGTGTATCAAGTCGCTGCACGGGGATTCTACCGAGTCGCTGCCACAGTTGCATATGCACATGGACATATCCTGCGACTGTTGTAAGTCAATTCAATCTCTTACTATTGCTGGTCCGTGTACATTGTGTCATTGCATACAAAGCAGAATTGCATTAAATACATATCACTAGAATAGTCGAATTACAATGCTGATAACTTTGTGTGATGTGAGACAATGGAAATCAGGAGCTATATAATTCATACACTGCAATTGCTTCTATATAGATACACTGAAAATCTTATTAGGCACATACAGAAATTTCATCATTCTATGGCAAGGTAATGAATACCCAAAAACTCGCAATGAAGAGAATTAGACGGAGCTAATAACAGTCTGGTACGCCCACCTTGGGCTTCTGTATTGCACAAAATTGATACTAGGTAGAATGATATTAACTTCTAAAGTATATTACTGAAACAAACATTTGTGATTAGAATCAATCTCAGACCCATGCATTTTAAATCATTTCGTGCAAATATCTTGATTTATTTTAGATTCAGAAATGTTTGGTGAAACGGCATGGAACTTGTTCACTGTGGGCGAGGGGACACTACAGGCTGTAAGATTAAGAAACTGCATTGCCTCATTTTTCTCACCCCTTGACGAGGAAGTCCGTCAGAATTGGTTTCAGGTTCTCACGAAAAATAAGCTGAATCTCTCAGATGTCAGTGGTGATAACCACTCCTAGAACATGGTCGGCAGTTATCAGTGTCACTAAGATTCGATATTAACGTCACCTGAATTTGCTCTCACAAGTGACAGGGGAATCGTCATCAGTGACATTCTAATGTTACACCAGGTTCACTTTTCCACCTAAACATAAATGAAAATCTCAAAATAGAAAGATGGCCTTTGAGAACGGTGAACTATGAAAATGGATTCGGCACTTTAATGTAGTCTTCGAATATTTCCTGATTAGCATACACAGGTATGATTAATCGAGTTAGGGCCACCTTTATGGCTTTGGTGTGTCCTTAAGTTAATACCCATTAAACAGAGGCAAGTTTTGTTGTTGGATTCAAAGAATAGAAATTAGATTAGTCTGTAGTTGTCAGCATTTGTCAGGTAATGTCTGCTCTCTTCTCGTCTGAAGTGTTATATAAAACAGCAGCAGGCTTTAGATGGGTTGGCACCAATCTGCCGCGCTCAACTCCTTGTTTTGATGCGGTGCACACCAGTGGCCAACTGTCAGTACAGATTGAAGCCAAACCTATTGCAGAAGTAGACAGCCAGTCACATGATTACATGTACCTGGGAGGCAGGACTCAGGACTCAATTTCCTTTGGGACTGAGAGGTAATACGCAGGCATTCCAAGACCTTTCAAATATGATCACGTTAGATTTTGAATATCATAGAATGGGACCCATTGAGCCTGAACTAGTCAATGTACATTTACTATAGTGTCGCTGAGGCTGCGCAACAAGTATATCGTGTCTCCAGATTTAGGTTGCTATGTATCCTTAAAATGGTATTTGAGACCCTTACATATGTAGAATAATTATCTATAGAGACCTATGGTAGTGATATAATCACCGCTTTGTTAAATGCCTATAGATATCCATAGCGAAATACACTTGAAGGGGAATCAATGGTGATGTGGTCTACCTTGGAGACTACATTTTGCAATCACTCTTTCCTGAATAACATGCACCAAATTACATTGCACCTTGTAAGGTGTATACCTCGATCTATGCCACCGATGGCCCTCAATAGGCCCACCCGTCCTCTAGCCTGCGTTCCAACATCTACCTATATGTGGCGGCTTGTCTGTATGCTATATATCAAACCCGGGATAGGGTCCCCTCTCACACCCCACTGCCACGCGGCATCCTCCACCACTGCTCAATGCCTGTCACCAACCGCGCCGCCCAACCAAACATAACATTCCTCCCGTAAACATATTGTACTGACATTGGCCTCATGGACGTGTCTTGTCAACCCAATGAAGAGATATGGGAGAGAGAAAAAATCAAGACTTATTGTGCAGCCACAGAATAGTAAGCAGATCTTTTATTAAGGAACATTGTACACAGGCTGTGTGTGATGTAGAGGAGATCTATACTCGGGTAGCTTCGAAACGGGATCGTTCACATGCGGGATCATGTTACCAATGTAATTTTCTATTGTATAATTCTGTCAATACAAATTGCTACATGTTGAAAGGCAATATGTTTGGGCGGACCGGCTTGTTGTGTATAACTCCAAACACTTAAGTCCCTCCATAGAATAAATCAATTAATAACTACAAGGAAGTGCGTGCTTCCTTGTCTGCCATACAGGCCTTGAAATAAACCAGGGATCTTATGACTAATGATTCTATCCGCAGCCATAATTTTCATTATCAGTAAGACGTCTTGTCAATCTCAATAGACAATGAGCTGTCTGATGTATGTAATAAAAGGCGATGGTTTCATTAGACACCACACTTCACTCTAGCTGATGGCACTGATGTTTCAATATGTTACAGGATGAAATAATGTTTAGCAGGTAGTGTAGTTTTACCTTCGGCACCTACGATCAAACATATTGTAAGCTGTGCTAAATCTGCAGTCTAATCCTAGTTTTTTTCTTCATGTTTTACTATTTGTTCTTATTTGATGGAGTGTAAGCGTGTGCAGACAAATATTGGTTGTTGTCAAGCCAGGGTCATTGCAAGGCCATACGAGAATGGTGTTGAAACTTGATCCTCACTATTGTAACAAAAGATGAATATAAGCGCTTAAGGTACTTGCAGTAACTAACAATATTGGAAGATATGAAAGTAGAACAACAGTGTATTAAAAAGAAAAGATTTACACGAGGGATTGATCTTGCCTATTCATATAAAGATTTGGGAGTATGCTTTGTATCTCGCTTCTCTGATACATTTGTATTTACTTTGAAATAGAATGCTGAGAAACGTTTGACATATACTCCTCTTTTCAAAGTATTTTCCTATGAACTTCTTCTCAGATCCTACTTATATTTCTTCGAAAGCTTCAACATTTATAAGGCTAAAATTAACCGCAAATGAAATATCTTCTCTTCCAAGAAACGTACTTCTGGATTTGCCATAAATGTGTGAGACAAACCTGAAATGATAAATATGACATTTCCGAGTCCAAATCGTTCTGAATTTATAGCCTATCCCAATTAAGACACAATCTCACATGTTCATTTTTAGATGCCGTAGTCATTAATGGGCACAACTCCACTTAATGGCGTGTAATTAACTTCCAATCAAATTTGAACATCCTTTAAAGCACGGTAGAAGGCTTACAGAAACAAGGTGCCTGAGCTTTAGGTCCCCACCGTCTCTTAGTTGATCAGACAACCTCTTCGGCGCGACAGGCCGTAATGGCCGTACACCCGACCCTCTTAAAGCCCAGTCAAGGCCACCCCTGAGTCGTGAGGTCCTTCATGCTTGAGTTCCTCGCGAGTCGCTCAGATTAATTAGATGAAAGCAATATGTGTAGTCAGGTGGAACACTCTGGCTTACGAGCAGGTTAGAGTTTCGTGTACACAGTCTCAGCAGCAGCATAGTCCCAGGCGTCTAGCTTTACTGTCTTTGAGTTTGTTTTTATTTCTTTCTGTTCTTGCTAAACCAAAGGCACCCCTGAATCGATCTGTTTGGCCGTGCAGGTAATAAGAGGGTTGCCCGTCTTCATCTCGTGCTTAATTACTGTCTGAGCAACAGGAAACAAGCCTGCGCTCGTGACTAGCCCCGAATTCCGGGACGAGATTTCCGCCGCCTGAAGAAAATTTTGCAAATCCTGCAAAGGTTTTCTCACTGCTTTTAAAGAGAGGGGGCTGTGATAGACGTCATCAGTTCTTGTCTCTGGTCGTGTCAGAAATAAATAAACCGCCCTGATGAGTGGAGCAATTAAACAAGTAAAGCACTCACAATTACATTTGTTTTCTAACGATTCCCCCTTTTTAGACATCCCCACAAACATTGAGGAGAACTCGGCCTGTGATGAGTACCTTTGTAGGGAATTGGCAGAAGCCGGATTTACTTAAATCTTCGTGACATTCAATTAAAATTTTGAATTGCTCTGATAAAGGAAATCATGCCTGCATTCTTGATCTGATCCAACAGGAGGTGTTTGCCTTAAGTAAATGTGAAATTCCTGTGCGAACCTTTATACTTTCTTCTTTCATCATTCATTAGAGAATCTTATTTACCATCCTCCCTCGGACATAATGTAACTAGATGTTCAAATTACAAAATAAATGTACCCAAAATATTGGATCTGGCTTCTATTAATTGTAAATCCGAATCCAGAAGAACTCGTGTCTCCAGCAGGGTATATTTTACTGGAAGAATAAAAAAGGGGCACGAACTGGTATTTATATAGAACGTCCTGACCATGCTGTACAATTCACAGAATGAGATGGTAATTTGCAGTTTGTACAGACCGAGGCATTTATGCCGAGTTCCGTACAAACGGTAAATCATCATCGAGTTCTGTGACTTGTACAAGCATGGTTGGACGTTATATATTTACTATATACCCGAAATTAAAAAAAAAATCAATTTCATTTGGCTTAACAACCATTTTTTTAATAAACGTATATGGCAAGGTGGACCGTGTTTTAGTGTATGGACCAGCGGTCCGTACAGTATTTTTACGTCATATGCCGAAACGGTGCGTATTTACAATATATACGGCATGGGTATATATTAACTTATTGAATAAATGCGTTTCAAGGGTAATCGGAATCATGCACACATGCACAAATCTGTGTATTTTCTGTGTATGTTGAACTCCCTACCTTACCCTGCATGTTGAACTCCGTACCTTACTACGACTGTATAGTCGGACCGAGCAGCTCTTGAGTTTTCTGTACAGGCCCCGGGAGCTGCTCGTTAGAGAGGAGCAGATTCCATGAAGTGTCAGGAATAACGTTCATCTCTTTACCCTTGAGGCGCCTTGAGCTGAGACAGGAGGAAGCCCTCCGGCCTGCCATGACCGACAAAAAACACCCAGCTATGCGGCACGTAGTCCCCTGTATGGGCCCGAAACAATGCAGACCTGCAGGCTATCTCAATTACCCCATATTGACAGAGTTTGACGAGTTGCTACAAGGGGAGGTGGGAAATCGAAGGATGACAGTGGGAGTTATGGCGAATGTGAAATAATGGATAAGTGGACCCAGGAACACCAGGGGATGAGTGGGATATACGAGTTGGAGGAGGACGAATAGGGAAAGTATGGTTGCTGGTGCAGAGCGGAGGGTAGCAGAGAGGTGTGGGAAAGAATCAGGAAGGCAGTGATAAGTAGTGAAGAATGGAATGTGAGAGGGGGCGTCATAGGAGGAGGGGCAGAGAACGAGTAGATGACATGGCAGAATGTTGTAAGAATATAGGGAAGGCAAAAGGGATATTGGCTAACGTGGAATTGAGAGGGTGGGTGGGTTGAAGGTAAAAGGAAAGTGCATGAGGAATGAAGTGAGCCAGAGTAGACCGCAATAATGTAAATATAAAGAAATTGTATGGTACTATTTCATCCCTAGATCTCTTTCGGACCAAGAGAGTATACTATTTTTTAAACTTTATGTAATGTGAACATATTGCTGCTGTATCTGAATATAAAATGACCATTGGAAGACCACTCATAGAATTACAAGTGAAGTAAGTGTCCGATATAAAAGAGAAGGAGGTACCTCAATAGTAAGAGGCAGTAAAGATACAGAAAGGAAAATTGGCAGAGGTAGTGGAAGAAGTATCTCTTAGGAGAGAGTGATTTGGGATCGAAACCCGCTTCCTTATAAGCGCGTTTGGCCTCGTTTTCGAGGTCTCCAGCGGGGCGACGCTACGTGCTACCACTATTGATTTATGCAGATATTCGCATAAACGACATTACATTCGATCAGGTTTCCGATAGACGGCGCGACACTACCTTTGTCACAAATTGCCCACCGAGGATCAATGATATTCTTATAAATAGGCGAGATGTGAGACTTGGAGTGTAGATCTATTCAGCTGCGTTAAAAATATTGTGGCTCCATAATTATCCTTAAAGGTTCAGTGTAATACACTTCCCCTATTGAGAAAACGAGATATATTGGCGATCACAGAAAAAATGTCTTTCACTTGCTCATATGAGCTCTGTGTTAATTCCTCTACCTTACAACATAGGGGGGAAGCTCGTGGGTCGGAGGGGGATGTTTAATAGACCAATAGAACACGAATCACTAGGTCTAAATTTAGGGTACCATTTCTTTCATAACTCGCACAGCATTCCAGTCATCCTCATTTTATATATTTGATCCCCGTGTAATATGACCATGGCAGTTGCTATGGTTTAAACACCCAAAAAGGTCTGGACCACGAAATACATAATGCTTATCTTATCGTAGCCATTTGGTGTATATACACAATTGCCCCGTAAGAAAACTTACCAGCACGGCTGTAATTCCATAAGACTCTTTAACGGAAAGATCCTTGATAGATAACTCCCATTTTCACCAGTCCACATCTACAAATACAGCGGGAATTTGTTTTCCCATTCACACGTTCGATGGCTGGTTATGATAACCGCCAATAAGACTGGGGCTTCGCTGTGTTTATCGTAAGAGTATTTCACGCACAATGTGTTCTCATATCAGTGCACAGCGAAGCCAAACCGTTTACCGCTAAGTACATTCTAGCCGCTACTCTGGTGCACTCCCTGCCAAAAGCTGTTTTTCTCTACCCAGCCAGATTCCTGCGAGCCAGAGACTAGCTCGGACCTTTCCGCTTAGATTGATACCGCTACTGCCCAACCCCCTTACACCATCCCCCTCTTCCTCACCACAGCCAACCCACCAACAAGAAGCTAGGCTTACTAGCATGGGTAGCCTCCAAATTGGCACCTGGGTTTAATAAATCATATCAAGGCATCGTGGAAGCCGATCTGCGCTGGGTGGTGTAAAGTACTTTGTACCTGTTCAGTGCCTAAGTCAGGTGCCTTATTGATTTGCTACATCTGAAGGGGCGTTGTGTACGGGTGTAGGCGTCACTAGGCATGTTACCGACGTGGCTGCTACTTTAGGGTTTGCCTGGTCGAGTCATCGTGGTCGGGAAGTATTTCCCGATTGTGTATGATAATGGATGTCGAGCCTAGGTAGATTACTGGTGGTCAAAGTGTACTTATTGTTAGTTACACTTACAGTCAGTAGAAATTAGTCACTTTGACAGATATCTATCATTTATTATGGTTATGCTCATTTAGATGACTGAGTCGTATCACCATAAGATCCCTCACATCGCATGTATTTTCCGGAGTAATGTATTGTAGCTTCAGACAGCAGCAGTTCAGAATTTTTAACTATGGTTTGATACGCTGTCATTTTATTTCATGAAATAGATTTTCAATAAATGTGTTAAGATTCGGGTTGTGGGAAAAGATATTGGCTTTGTGGGTCTATACATCATTCAAGACCTACTTATGAATAGCTATAGTCTGCTCTCTCTACCAGCTCTTTTTCTAAGGCATCTTTGATAAAAACCTATAAAATAGAAGAAAATAAGTGATCCCAGTGGTTAGTAGTCAGGTTTTATTACAGAATAAAAACACGTCGCCTCAAAGGTATAAATAGAAGGTATGGCTATTTACCACACCTTCCGAGGCTTACCGTTCTGATAGAGAGGTATCATCTCGGCTGTTGAAATTGGCGTCACCTTATACGCCGTTTTATATTTATGAGAAAATTCACATCAGCAGACAATGATGAAAACGTAGATACGAAAGGTACCAAGAATCACGTAAACAATGATGAAATGGTGGTGCACGTTTAGCGACTGGAAGTTTAATTTGTATCTGCGCCATTTGTCTATCGACGACTTAAAAGATAGTATGTCTACTCCTAACCACCCTTCACATCTAACTAGAGTACTATTCTTTTCTGTCTGACAAGTTTTATGGATGCTCCCAGCTCAAGGCCTGGCGTTCTTGGAATCTCTTAGATCAGAAAGAGAGAGGAGCAAAAATAAAGCAAAAGGCGGAGAGGGGAGTGTAGGAAATGGAAGGGGGGGGGAGTGGGACAGTAAGCTAGGTAGAGGAAAGGAGGGGAGAAGAGAGGGAGAAATAAAGGTAGGGGAGGGTTAAGGGAAGAAGTGAGAGTGACACCTAGGCAAAAGGAGAGATGGGGGAGAGAGAAATGGAGGGGGTGGAGGAAGGAAGGAGTGAGAGTGAGTGAGACAGAAGAAGGGAGATAAGGAAGGAGAGGAAAAGGGAAATGGTGTGTAGGATGACGGAGAGTGACTGAGAGAGGCAGGCAAGCGGGAGTGAGTAAATAAGGGGAACTTCTGTTAGAAGTTTGTGGTTTCAAGTATCGGTTATAGTGCAATGTCTGAGGGATTTAAGCAAGCCACCAATTTCCAGCCTTGCTCACTGTCGCTGGATTTCCCCAACTAACGAGCTCTTAAAACACCGCCCTCAACAAAATGGGACACACCAATCGCCACTGGCCACAAACATCAGAGGGCGAGCACTTAACTGCCAGCGATATTATGCCTCCTCACCGCAGAGATCCAGAGCCAAGTCGGCCTCCTGTTTTTGTGACGCAATCTACGAGAGGCAACTGGTGTGTCCGACTTCTTGTGCGTGTGTTAGAGGCTGGTAGTTAGGTAGGGTTTGATGGTGGGAAGTAGGATGGTTAGAAAAAATAGCTGAGGGAGAAAAACACCATTGGCATGCACACGTTTGCTGACTTGGGATCCGACTCAAATAGGCAGCTGGGGCCTGGCACGTATGTAAGACGATACTGGAGCATTGGGATTGGCCACCGCATCGATCAGAGACCAATCCAAGCTTGAGAAGGCCTCCTGTTCACCGACGAAAAGGGCGGGAGATGAATCTGCACCCTTTCCGCTGAGGGACAAGCAATGGAATGGGCCTACTAGATGCGTGATCCCTGATACAGATAGCTATGCTTTACGCAAGGGGAGGATGGGGTATAGTAACTATTGGACCTTGGTGAATAGAAGGAAACAGGACTCTGAGTTCATATTGAAACTCGATTGGCAATGGTACCAATATTTGATCTTAACCTAAGTGTAACATATTTGATACCCAATTATCAATTCGTAATCGTAATAGTCAATTATGTGCGTTATTCTTGAAGAGCATCTGTGAGGGCGATATGATGATTAAATAATCCCCAATTCTTGTAAATCTATATTCAATATACTGTTTTAATCTATTGGATTATGATTTGATCAGAAATCACCACTTTCTGATACCCCTCTACATTTATACATCACTTTTGATGTAGTACTCCCGACTGGATTTGTGTCACACACAAGATGTTTACCGCACATTATTTCCCACCACATCTCAATATTCGCCTATTTTGAAAGTCCACCTGACGCCTACCATGCTAAGTGGTTTCATTAGTCTTTTTTAACGCTAGTGAATACCTTCATACTTTCGGAAACTCAATCCAAGTTCTACCAGTAGTTGTTCTACTGGTAGCTTTGTGTATTATCAATTAGCGCCATTTGCTGGTGTCTTTGATTGTCATTACTAATTAGAACCACTTGATATTTAGTCGGGGATCTCTTGAGACGGTATTGAGTGTGACATCTCTTGTCCAGCACGGCTGCACTGCTTACCATCGAGAGGATGTGACGGACAGACATGAATCTGGTATTTCTTTGTGTTATAAATAGTGGCATTGACTTTGTTCTCAAGTTGGTGTTTGCTTCTCTGTGTTTCAGTTCAATTGGAATCCAAAAGCGACGATGAAGACCAGAAACCACAGAAGGACGTATCTGACCTATCCTCTGAGCAGATTGATAATCTACTACAGGTAAGATAGCTGATCTTTCTCGAACCAAAAAATATGTCACTAAAAGGTATGGATCAAGATGATATTGATTAGAGTTGGGAGATTTCACTTTTCGTGCCCATCTTAAAACGTCCACAATATCGGCTAAAATTCGAACTATGTTTCCCAAGAACCCGATTCAATTGCATTTGATCAACGCCTTCGGCCGGCGCTGCATACATTTGTTATTGACGTCATAGACAGGCGCCGCTCCCAAGAAAATTGTGTCCTTGACATTATTACAGCAGCAAAGATTCATTTTGTGACTTATGCCTCACCTTTCTGACATAGCTGTCAGAACTATGTACCGAATAATACTATATACCAAGTAATATGCTTTTACTTCTGGTAAGCTTCTTGACAACCTGCAGTAATTACTTTCCGGCTGTTTAAAAGCCACCTGTTTATGGCAGAATACCTGTTATGGTGTTACTGTTTGCGCATCAGCGTAGCAGGCTCAAGCAGGTGCTGAAGTCAAGCTCCCGGGTCAGAAGCATCTCGGAGCAACCACTGAGCAGTTCTGTGTCTGCCATATGTCTATAGTTCTCAACAAAAGAATAAGTAAACGAATCAAAGGAATTCATATTTGTGTGGATGATATAAAGGTTAGATTTGAGATCACTTATACAACCCTGATTTCGTTTAAAGCTGGAAGGTAAAGAAGCTCCAAGTATCCTGGATGTCCTTGGCTCATACTTTGGGCTTAGATAGTTTATCACATCTTAAGACAATACTGAATCCTCCTGGATATATGACGACTGACATCTGGGCGGCATTTAGAAGAGAAATATTATAAATGCATAACGCGCGTGACAAGTAGGCCTACTCTATGTGCTTTGAAAACCCTTGCACTGTCGCGGTTTTGATAATGTATGTATTTAAGTAGTATTTGTCCCTTTGTATATTCACAAAATCAATTGATCATTTTTGTTAACACTGGCATAGAAGACAGTCTATCGTATCATTGCACACGAAGATAGTTATGATAAAAACATATGAACCTTCGAATCACTTGGAGGCGCTCCATCACAAAGGTTCATTCCGAGTTATTTTTGTGAAGTGGCTCCTTATACCATCCACAAAGAATCTGGTTGCACTAGTCCTGGTGCATACTCAACCAGCGACCTTTGGTTTAACGACTTAACCCAAACTCTCATCAATATAGATTTATGTATTCAGAACGTGGCGATGTCTCTTTGTTCTTCCCTTTAGTTGTGTATTAATGTCAATCTTAAGGAACCCCGGTAACTCATCCCAACTGCTCCCTATTGATGCCAGCCACGCATAAATCGTCCGCGCTATTGCCAATTGCCTGGCTGGAGCATGGTGGAGACTAGGGAGGAAAGTATGGGTAGGGTTGAATATGTTTGGTCTCTTCAATCAATGCTAATGGTAACCAAACGGGTGTTGCCTTGAAGGAAGGGAGTTTGGGATGAGACAGTTCTAACTTCGCCAGCACACCTTGTCCAGAAATAACTCTGGTAGGTGTAAGGAAGGCACTGATTGGAAGGAAGCACCAAGAGGAAATTAATCAGAGTTGCTGTTACTTTGTCTCTGGGGACGTCACGTTTTGATAGATTGTCTTATTATGGACATCTCAGTCGGTGCATTTTGGACTTTCATCAAGATCGAGCATCGGGGGAACGAGAAAAGGTGGTGGTTCTATGCCGCGTGTCCCAGGGTTTGTTCCTCGTTGATCGATAACCCTTTTTGTAATCCATTTTAAAGTGTACATTTATACTTGAGGATACTCACAGTGGAATGCAATCCATACCACACATTATATCCCCCAACACATTTATACATGCAGTACACGGATTTAATAGTCTATTATAGGTATGGTAAGTTGCTTGAATAGGTAGGGTCACTAATACCAAATTCCTAGTGCTCATGTGAGTCGAAGCCGTGTTATGGTTTCCGCAGCAGGCCAGCCTTTTATCCGCACTAGATCCCCAAACAGTGTACACAATACATAGTTGGCTCTCACAGGCATGCCACTCACACGGTCTATGAAATGCAGGCAGTCGATCTCGATTTAGATCGGTGGTGGGGCTGGATGGAGTATTCAGGACAAATGATCCGTTTCATTGCCTTACAAAGGTCGGTACCTATAGTTGGTAGTCTACCAGGGTTTTTTTAAAGTTGAGGATTATAACCCTTGATATGGAGAGGGGCTTTGGGTTTTGCAATAACATCTGTGCCGGAATGATATGAAATACAGTTCGATCGCGGTATAAATTTATTTATTTCGGCATTTGAAATTCTATACTTTTCGTTGATTATGAATCATTTCCCTAATTCCTACTATCCGTTTCCCCGTATACTCTAAAAAGTGCATTAAAGTGTCAAAAGATAATCAGAATCCATCAATTATGTGGATGCCTGGATATTTTCTATTCATGTTTATTTGCATCTCTCACATCAAGCGAGTTATTCTGAGACAAATATATCTAGATAATAAGTGAGTGACACTTTAATCCACGATATCGCAGGCTATTATAAAGAAAAAAAGGATTTTTTTCAATTAAAAGAAATAAATAATATCACTTAGTTAGTAGTCTATAAAAGATAATCCATAGATACTGACGTGATTTGATTTCATTCATCCCCGCTCATGGCATTGGAAATGCAAATATTGGAAAATTTTGGATCATCCGAGACTAAGAACCTGTCCCAAATAACACAGATAACACCGAATGCCTTGAGTCACCATTTCTAGATCTTTTGCGGGATACCCAGAATCTCATAGGAGTCATCCTCCAGGAACGGATATCAGCCGCATGAGTATTACTTAGAGACGGGGTCGTATCGTGCGTTCATGGCCCATGTGTAATACTGTACTGGTTACTGTGCGTGCCTTCATGTGGTTTACTCATCTTACTCATCATGTACACAGTGAGCGCCTCAGTGCCGTTGAGTGCTGAACAGAGCTGCTCAACATTGTTCAACGTTACTCCAATATGCTAAGTAATATGCCGTTAAGTGCTCTGTTACAACTACTCAGTGCTGTTTAGTTTATCTCAGTCCTTTATAATATTACCCAGATGTATTATCTAACACCTGTGGCCGAACGTCTATGGGTTACTAACCGCTGCTAGGCATATCGTATAAATAACGTTCGGGCCCGCCGAGAAGTAGGACGTATGGATTCCCATAGGCTTAAGCATTGCAAAACGTACGTCCCGTTGCTACAAACACTACGTCGTACTAACGTACAATATCGCGATAGCGCGAGAGCATTGTCCGGGTCAAAAACAAACAAACAAAATAGTTGTTCTCTCCCATTCATAACTTAAGAGACATTATAAGACCTACCCGTAACAATTGGGAATGCGTAAGGTCCAAATATCGAGGTAAATAACGTGCAGCTGTTACAGCCATCAGTTTAAATAGCTAAAACATATGACATTAATCGATAACAACAAGTCCGACCGCGTCCCGTTTCGCCGCTCTGCGTTGCCGACGTCATAATTACGTTGGCTACCAGAGTTCCAGGTCGTACTGTGTCATACATTTCATAGACCGCTCCACGTCGGCAGTTGCCGGGTTTTCACCCTCCCACCTCCCGGTGCTCAGTGAATGTCGAAGTCGCCGTATTCAAACGCCGATATCTTCGGTTTAAAGTGACCGATCTTCATCATATTTGGTACGATTATAGGTTATGTATGTGCCGTACTCGTGTTAAAATTTCATTGCTTAATTCTTACGGGAGGTGAAGTTACAGCGTCATCTGTTGCTACACATCGATCGTTGCCGGGTTTTTACCTCTAGCGGGCCGTAGTGAATGTCATTAGCTTTGTACAGGAACAGGGGCATTAACCACGGTGCAGGGAAGGTCATGAAACGGCGTTTTAAATGAGTTGGAGGTGTATAATAATAAGGAAACGTAGTGACTGAGCCCGTACGGGTGCCGTTCTCGGTCTTTTGATGAAAAAATACGGCCCTCCCGCCTGCGGCGTCGGGCCGTATTTTTTCATCAAACGACCTCGAACGGCCACCCGTACGGGCTCAGTAACCACGTTTTCTCATAGACCTGTTAGATAGTGCTCAACCCTATTCACAGTTCTGCACATCAGAGTAGTTTGGTGCTGTTTAGTCTAAATCATTGTGTCGCTTATTGTAAGAAGACATAGTGTGGCTGAATGGAATCTGTTCCGTACTGTTTTGTATAAAAATGTTCACCACGTTCTTCTAACCAAAATACCAAGAACAGATGCAATTCAGACACACTTACTATGTATCCTTACTATTATATCCCTTGAAACCATTTTTAAAGCGGCATTTTACAACTAGTCACGTGTTACGGAGTGTACAAACTATTAGTTCTGCATAGTGTGCACGAGAGGAATCCCTACAGCTGCACAAGTGCACAGGTATATATGATCATAGTCAGTATTAAGAAAGAATCTGATGAGTGTTTGGTCTGTGTCCTCATTCGCCATCGAGTTTGGAGTGCGCAGTAATATGAACGAGGCGATAGCCGAGTGAATATTCTGAAGCACTCTAAACGAGATGGTGAACATGGACTCAGACCAAGAACGAATATGTTTCTGATTTTATCTTAGCCTGGAAATATTCATCTCTTTATCACCCGTTGAGAACGAGTTCGTAATGCTAAGCCTATGGTCGTTTATTCCAGGCTGAGATAATGCTTGATACCAAGTGCTATTGAAACCTATTCCGAAGTGCTCTCAGATATGCAGTGCTGCTCAGTCCTCTTCAGGGTTGTTTAGTGTTGTTCGCTGCTGCCAGAGCTGCACTATAATAGAGCTGTCAGTGCTGTTCAGTGCACCGCAACATGGTGATAAATAAGCGAGTTCATCACAGACCTCCCCGGCGCTTTGATTATCCCTAGACCGCACCCCAATCTGGCGTGGTAAGGGAGGCCTCACCTGGCTGGCCATGCCAGATTAGCCTAATTACAGGTGAGCACACGTAGAGCAGCTCAGGAGACGGCCAAGGAGTGACTCACACCGTAGTGATGAAAGGTAGACGACAACCCAGGTGCAGTGCATTGGGTGTGGTCGCTGGAAACAGGATCTCTATTATTGGCTGTCAAATAACCTAGATCATCTCCCAATTGTACTACAAGAAGAAATACTGATTCCTATTGGTCGATGCCAACAGGATAATAGATTTTTTTTATATCTTTGTTTTAATAGCAGCATTTATTGACATCAAGAAAATTCAAATACAATGAGATATTATGATAACATTTCCGCCAGATAAAGGAGTAACAGTTAATAACAAATACCACATATCAGTTCAAACAATAAAGAGTAATACAATGATGAAATTATTGCTGCTTATTTTTGATAATATACAAACCGGCTTTGTTAATGTTTATCCCTTGCAAACCCTCCTTCACAAAGTGTTCGCACGACTATATTATAAATGGTGGCATGTCCTGGTGACGTATACTTGGCTGTATATAATGGAGGCAGTGGCCTGGAGTCTGGTCTGACGGGCAGGGATCTATCATAAGGAGCTGACTGTTCAGCCACCGCACAGACCGATGATCTCTTATTCATATAGGCTTTAGTCCGGCTTGCGCGCGTGCTTGATTCACTAGTGCCGTACACTCATTACTCAAATCACCGCTATGTTCACCCTTATCCGATTTATGTTTAGCGGGTGGTCTGGGTTTGGTAGAAAAGAACCAGGAAGGTAAGCTAGAATAAAAGAGGGTAGAGGGGACGAGGTTGGGGGTGGAAAGTTTGGGCAGTTAGAGGAAGACAGGTTAGAGTCTGCTCTGGATAGTGTAAGAGGAGGGAACCTGCACAATAGTAAATGAGGACAGGAAATGAAATATTGAATCGGGGATAGGACAGCACAGGGAACTGGGTGGGGTTATACAAGGTAGAATGGCAGGGAGACGAGATAAATGAGGGATGAAAATATTCGTAATGAGTGGTGAGAATGAAGTTAATCTAAAAGGCTAGGTTTAAAAGGCATAGCAAGGGCAGGAGGTTGGCGGGGGTAGGGGTCAGAGTATAATCAGGCAAACATAGCAAGGATAGAAAGGGGCTTGAATTGGGACGTAAAGGCCAAAGCTATACATAGTGGGGAACCTGAATCTACAGGAAGGCAGAAAAGGGCACAGATTTGGATGAGGAGGTCGTGTAATGATAACTAGGCCTGCAATCATTATCTTTGTACAATTATGATATACGACAGAGTGAAGATGGGGAGACGTGTTCAGGCATGTTAATGAAGCAGGGTGAGGGGCGGGGTAGATAATTGCAAAAAAAAATAAGTGGAGAGATTTTAATTTCAAGAAGCCACTACAGGGTTCTTCCACCGGAACACAATTTTAAGAGGAGGGTGGTCTAGGTGCGACGTTCATGATGAAAGGAGGGGGCGAGGATTAAGGAGAAAGGAAAGGAAGAGAGGCAAGTTTAAAGTTAAACTTAAAGACGGAGAAGGAGGTATAAATGGAGTAAGCATGGTGAAAGGAAACAGGGATAAGTACAAAGAGCCTTCTGCATAGTGATTTTGGGGTGGGGTGATCACTAAGGTGTGGACGGAGATCAGTGGCCTGATGGATCCCCCCTCTTACACAAAGCAGGGTGTCTGAACACCCCGAGTCCCCATCTCACCCCTCTACCAGCGCATCACACAGTGGTTCAAAGAATTCTTATGCTGGGCGAGGCTTTCCATGCGACGCCCAGGTCAGAACCATCCACTCCGTCAGCCCTCCGCTCACACCTCATCAAACATCGTCTCAGTGCAAGGAAGGGCGCTGTGTTAGGCACTAAGGCAGGTGCTGACATGGATTGAGAGCTGGGAAAATGAAAAGTAACAAAATTATGTCAATAGGGAGAAAGGGAAAGGGGGAGATGGAGAGGAAGAGGGAGAGAACGACGGAGAGTAAGCGACCAAGGGACATAGCTGGTTTGTTCGATAAAGAAAGATCCATATTACACAGTTCGATCCCGTGATAGAATGCGTTGAATTCCCGATGTAATATTTCGCCAACGATAAAGCTGAGGGGATGAAAAATGAAATGTCACCTATCGTAGCTGTGCCTACCGGCTCAAGTATGGTAATCATTTCTATAGTTGCTATTGCAATATTACGCAATCTTTAACCTCCGCTCCTAGTCAATTGAAAATATTTTCTAGATACAGACTAATTTTTAGCAACGTTTACATGGGAAATATATCCACAGCAGTTATGTTATTTCCTCGAATTATCTAGACACCATTGTACTATTTTTTATGGTTGATCCAATATGGAACTAGATAATGATCGCTGACAACTGGGTTAATTGATTTAGTTAATTTCACAGTGTCCTAAAGTTGAACTCATGCTGGTGACCTTTCGAAAAGTCCAAATCAACGTGTCCATTATATGTGCATGCATCACTGATATATTGCCTCCCTTAGTATATCCCACCATCACCATCACTCGAGCACCATCGTTCAATGCCCACTCCATGAGGTTAGCCTTGATTGATACATCCAGGGGTCCTGTGTTACCACGACAGCTGTGGGTGAGTGGTCCTACGAGCACCTCCCTCAACCCACTCACCCATGTGAGCAGCTCTCTCTCCAACCAGATACTCGCCTGTAACCGGGGGATAACAAAGGAGCAGGGTGAGCCACTCGAGTCCACCGCGCCCCTGGCACTGGGCACTCAAATAACACGCTTCGTGGCTTGTATAGACTGACCTGTCGCGTAGCAGCTGGTGTTTTTGGTTTTTCAGTCATTTCCCTGACGTTGACTTTTTAATCAACATTGTATCTTTTAAGCAGCGATCCATCAAAGACATGCCTTACGAGCCTCATGTTTATGCAACGCATGATTTCCTTCTCATTGATAGGCACAAGGCATGAGATGTTTAGTCTGAAAAGCATCGTTTCAACTAGTTGAAACAGCCTCTACTGTTAATATGTTGGGGAGCTTTAAGATAATAATATCATGCAGTCAGTTAAACAGAATATACATACGGGCGGTAACTGTATGTTTCGTAATCCTAGTAGCCATTACCACACTGCCATATCTATGGCTTTAGATCGAATTGCACTTCAAATTAGACTTAATCATTTATTTTCTCATTCTGTGAGGTACTTTTGTTTGGACGCATTACATGTCAAGCACGTCAAAATCGTTCAATTTCTGTCTCTGATTGATAGGTTTTTGACTTAAGCGGCATTCAGTATATATGTTTGTTTTCTAGCATATGATAAACCTTTACATATTAACCTTACCTAGATATGACGTGTATGGCGATAGATTCTTTTAATACTTAGGTCTTCCTGTTGATGTTACAGGAATCTTGAAGAAAGGTTCGGATACCCTATTAGTAAAACAAAGGCTCTTGCCTTGGACAAGAGGCTCTTGTAACGCTTAATTATTCAGGTGTGACTCTTGAATACGATCCCCTCCACGCCGAGTGCCACCTTGCGGGGATTAGGTCGAGAAAGGCGGAGATCCCCTGTCAAAGTCCACGAGCGGCTCTGTGAGCACCTCAAAGAGCAGCGCAGTGAGCAGGAAGAGCAATGGGAGTAGGTCATGGGATGAACTCATTTGAATGTGAGCTGTTGGGTGAAATTAAACAACTGTATTTTGGTTCATCAATTTCGGTTTAAAAATAAGAGCCATTTTCTAAAACTACACATGGATGGAAAATTTGGGAATTAATAACCATTGGCAATTAACTTCAATCAGTTTTTAGAGCTATCGCAAGTCAAACCGTGCATCCTAGTCTGCTGATGAATATTCATTCTGCAGAACAAGTATAGAAAGCGTTCCCTTGAAGGAAGTATAGGAAGCGTTTGATAGTGCCTATAGGCTATATACATGTGAAATTGCTTCAAATCTTTTGCTGTATCCCAGATACACTTTGAGGTGTTCAGATGTAAAGACCTATAATAGAAACCACATACTGGCTAACTCCCTAAAGTTCATTCCCTAATAACTAGAGACAAGTCATTACATGATGGCCAGTGGTCTGACAACATGAGTGATTAGGGAGTTATACCTCATTCAAGTTGGCAACTAGGACACATAAAGGTTCTAAAGGACTGCTGAAAATGACCATCTGCTTTTTATTCAATAACTGGTAAACAATACAAATAAGCGAATGCCAATTTCGAACGAAACTGAACCCAAAGCAACGTGTACATATCGACTAATGGAGGGTGGTTGTGGCCCATTAGATTGTAGGTCAACTCTCGACTGAAGAAGCGTCCCAAGGCGCTAGAAAATATCATGTAAGGAGGTCAGGGTCACGGTCGGGGTTTGCTGGGAATGCAGTCATTGGTTACTGGGTCTACTCTATTCCTTATATGGATTTAGTGTAATGGGACAACTCCATGGTGAATGCCCTTAAAATATATTTTTGCCTCGAGATATTTGTCTGTCGACGGGGAACAGATATATAGCGACCAGGAGTTAGGGTGAGGCGACAGGTTGGGGACACCTGACACCTGTGTGACCGTTTACCACCTGACAGAGGTCAGCGGCAAGAGGGCAATGAGGGTCAGGATTTTGTGAAAGGAGTAGGTAGGGGTACCGATTGATTGAGTGCTCGTGGTGTGAATAGATGTCTCATGGTCCTTCTACCCCTCAATCACAACGCTACTGAATGGTTCAGCAAACAGTGCTGATTTACCAGAACGGACGCCCATCAATTGCCAACTCGCTAAAAGAATGTGTAGAGAATGCATTTCCGATATACAGCGAACGTAGTGTAGATAATGGAAGCATTGAATAATGCGGTGTTGGTGTAACCATTGATACATGAATCAAAAGAAAATCCCTAATCTTATTTTAACCTGATAAAAATTCCGTATAACAACCTTTGGCCATCGATAGCCTGAATTTTTTTTATTCAGATTAAAAGGATTTGATATAATCACCATTTCAAGTCGCTCTTCCTTGGACCTATCCAATATATACAGAGCAACAATATTCGTTAAAATATGACATACAAGGGTCGACATACATATACAATTTTCAGCAGAATAGTTTGTTAATTAAATAATTCTGTTAATTCTTTGATTGTATATAGAATGAAATATGATGTAATATTTCCATTTGATTGTTGACGCTTTATTTTAATTCCCACTATTATATTTGGTAGTTGACGCTCATCCTTTTAAGGATCATTGATAATTTACTGCCACATGTGCGAGGACATTGTTTCGGACGGATACTTGAAGTTCTGGGTCAGCTGGGTGGAGGCGGGAGGGTTGAGGGGAGATTACGGTTCTCCAGCTGTACCTTCTACTTGACATTGACGGGTTTTGATTTAATCCGTTTGCACCGACAGTGTATGGCCGCAAAATAGTGCCAAGGGGAAAGCCCTTGCATGATCAACATGCTGGGTCCACAATCGGGCAGTTTCTGAGATTCCATGCTGATTCGCAAATACAATGAGATTGAAAAGCTAATCATATCTATTACCTCCAGGTATAACGAGGTATCATAATGATACCATCTGAATTACTTTGGTAATGCCTTTTGTCCTCGGTTTCTGATTACCAAGTTCCAGATAACTATGAGCACAATTAGCGGTAGGCAGCACATATCCCTCCGTGAACTGCTTGCGGAGGATCGTCCATTTACAAAATCAACTAGATTATCAGCCTCCAAAATCTTTCAGCGTATCGCAAGAAGAAACCGCTGCATTAAGTGAATATGGCCTACAGATTGAATCTAGCCCTGATATTTTGATATAGTTGGCTATTGCAGCTGCATAGAAAATCGCATTCGTTCACAATTTGATTCTCTCGGAATACCCAGTGAAATCGTGTGCTCCAAAAGGGTTTATAGCCTGAGAATATCACATATGGGGCATCTGAGGGCATGTTGTAGAATCCCTGGAGGGGCTTACTGAAGGACCCTATACATCCCCGTCCTTTTCTCACCTGTAAACATGCACACCTGACGCCCGCATGTACGAGGACCCCCGTCTACTGATAATGACACCCTCTCTGACACGCCCAGGTCAAAGGTCACGGATCGTATAAACCGTGGCTGCCTTATAGGATTTCCGTGTTCAGTATTCCCAGTCTACCGGTCACCTCCTACGGTTTGATTTATATACGATCACAAACAAATCTCAGCAAGCTGCAACCGAGTACGATACTTGTGCGGTAGCCTTGGTGCGTGTTTGAGTGATGGAATACGATATGGGGGATCCAAGGGTTCGGTTCCAGAGCGTACAATTATGTGATATTGATTTGCTAGACTAAATAAGGTTATCTCACAATGATATGACCCGGGCTAATTAAATGTTATATCCTATAGAAACTGGTTTTTAATACATATCAGCGTTTTCTGTAATTGTCATCAGAATAACCACTTTATTCGTATGTCATTGAGAATTTTTTGTTAACTACGCAACTGTACATAGGACTTTACAATTAATTGCACCATCTGATGGAATTTGACAATGAGATGAATCCTGCTCCGGTGTTGCCTGCCTGATGTGATGAATCATTTCGGTTCGGGGCATTAATTTAAATCCTAAGGGGGCTTAATCCACTGCGGGCATGCGTGTGTGCACTCAGTTTGACCTCGGTGACAGACGTGAGGATTGGACTCTATTCACAGACCCCCTCATAGTTATGGATGGAAGGTTCGCCAACAAGAAGAGAGGTTTTCACATTTGCCAAACATACAAAACCCAAGTTTAATCCTTTGCTTTGAATCCATATAAATGTTGGTAGCAAACCCATGAGATGCCTACTTGAGCAGGTAGGCCTTATATAAATGCTGAAAGCAACGAGCTTGTGAGGACTCCTAAATGGTGATTCTTTAGGCATGCAGCTGTTGGGATATTAGGTTTAGGTACCTAAGGTACCATGTTTTTGCCTGCGCATGAGATGATGTAAGCTTTGGCCTGATCCCAAAATCAGTATTGAAACTTCCTTGGAAAAGAGTAAATCTTGATCCCCCTTTGTGAAAAAACAGAGGTCATTCTGACATCAAAATTCAATAGTTTGTCATGTAGCCCATAACTATTCAGCTGATATCTCAGATTTAGGGGCGACTTACTGGAAATTTTCAGGAGATCCTTATACAGGCCTGTCCCTGATCTCACGGTGTTCTCGAGATCTCCATCCTCGGCCCTTTTTACCGTTATTCTAAAGCATTTCTCACATTGATCTAAAAGCTCCAATATGGCTCATCAGGCCTGAGCGTAACCGAGGTCAGTCCCCCAGCTTGACCGGCGTGACCCGTGTGATTGATCTCCCTTTATTATGCAAATGAAGGGTCACCGTCTGGCCAATCACAGGGCGCGATGGGAGTCACGTGACTTGTGTGATGACAACAAGGAAGCGTCGTGCCCAGGGTCATACGGACAGAGGTGAACTGAAGCGGACAGTGCACCTGATGACCTCTAGGGGAGGGGGTGGAGGAAGAGGGTGACGCGTCTGAATCAATGTGATTTACAATACATGTAGTTCTGTCGTCTTGACATGAGCCAATGGCCTTAGGCTGTCTGACTTGGCTCCTTTCTGCTGTTAAGTGGAACTTTCAGGATGTGTAAACGTATGGGAGATCTGTGACACATATTAATATCCAATTCGTCTCAATGGAGCGCACTGCCTTGGTATCAACTAAAGCTGAAAACCTCAATGCTTGCTCTTTTAGTGTATTTGTGTGCATGTGAAAATAGTTTCTAGTAAAGTTCCAAAAAAGAATCAACCATATTTCCTATTTTGAATGATGTTGATACAAATTCTGCTCGACTGTTACCCCCCTTCCACATCAATCAAAAGGAGACAAATTAAAGAAAATGTATTCAAGATACCGTTCTTACGTTATCCTCAGACTATTCATCCTGATATAAAGATCGATTCTCAAGATTGAACTTATGTAAGTGTACCGGTAGTTATTACAAATCACGTAACTAAGTGGGACCAATTTAAAGCTAATCATACCGATGCACCTATATCTCTCTCTGAATTAACAAGCATAATTAACATTCCTCCTGTATGTTCTATCACCTCGTAATTACGGATTAACCTTATCTGGGATACGTTCAGGCGAATATGTATATGAATGAATAGAGATATGCGCTGCCTTGAGTGCAGACATCATAACAGGGTGCATCCTAGGACAGGATCATTATAACCACGTGTCCCTGTCGAGAACGAGGTTACACTTCCATGGCAACGGGGTAAACAAGCAGAAGATTCCTCGTTCTCCAGCACCCAGAGCCAACACCCCACCTCTGGCTATGTTTAACCTAGACCACACTGCCATTTCCGGTATGTGCGACACTATTCATACTCTTGGCATTTTTACCTATATCTAGGCTCAATTGTGTGTAATATCAATTTTTTCTATATATTTAGTATTTTCTCTCAAACATTTGATGAACCCCCAGATGATAAAAATCAAATAGTTATAGTGGATCTAATTGAAATTAATGTTTCTTCGTTGAATTATCTATGCGACAAATGAATTCCAAGTGGAACATAAAAAAATACTTATGAAATAAATACGAAGCTCCCCATCATCCCGAATTTTAGGCACTTCGATCAGGAATGGCTGCTCCCAAAGACTGCTGTGTAAATGCAGCGTCAAGTTCTCCTTAAGTTATTACGCCTCCTAACTAAGTGAAGGGGTGGCCTGCATGTTAATGCCCTATTAGTGGAGTGTAAAGTGGCGATAGGGCCCCCAGGCATTAATAACACAGTGCCTATGCGAGTCTATTCACCGGTCATGACCTTTCTGTCACTCAAAATGTCTTAGCGTCCTATGATTCTACCGAGTTCTCTTTTTGGCCCTGTACCTGTTTCTACAGGGGACATTATGAATGATCTCTTAATAGGCAGGACTGAACAAAGTTTGATTGGAAAACAACGTTGAATTTGTCATTCTGTGACCTATGTAAATTGATAATGACATTCAATGGAAGGCAATGCAGGACGAGCTTGTTTTTGGAAAATAACAAATTCGGCGTTCAAATTCAAAGCAGAGCAGCAACGTTGGTTGAAATTGAACGATTCAGAAGTGCTTGACACGTAATGCGTCCCAACATAAGTACCTCACAGAATGAGGAAATAACTGATTAAGTTCAATTTGAAGTACAATTCGATCTAAAGCCATAGATATGGCAGTGTGGTAATGGCTACTAGGATTACGAAACATACAGTTACCGCCCGTATATATATATATATATATATATATATATATATATATATATATATATATATATATATACAGTAAAACCCCGCGTAAGCGGACACACTCCGTTCCGGGACAAAGTGTCCGCTTACGCGGGGTGCCCGCTTACGCGGGGTTTTCAAGTTCTCCCCGGACCAATATTGAAGTGTTATATACCGATATGTAGGCGCTACAGAGGTTATGGTAAATCTGAAATCGATTTTCCAATATCTTAATTGGATCTGAAGTTATTCAACTTTGAATTACAAATGTATTTTCTATGAATATACTCAGACTCACTAATACAAAACACAGAATAATCCATTTTTGGTAGGGTGTCCGTCTGAAGTGTCCGCTTACGCGGGGTGTCCGCTTACGCGAGGTGTCCGCTTACACGGGGTTAAATTAAACATCTAATAGAGGGGAAAATTTCCGTTCCGAGCAAAAGTGTCCGCTTACACGGGGTGTCCGCTTACGCGGGGTGTCCGTTAGGCGGGGTTCTACTGTATATATATATATATATATATATATATATATATATGGACTTACCCCATCCCTAACCCCGCATTCACCACCATTGCATTCAGCGCCCATGCAGCTACGTAACCTTCCCCATGCAGAACCTTACAAATGCATTTCAGTGTCTCTCCCGTGATGGCTTAGCTGAATACGCCTGTGTTTGCAGGGGAAACATCTGTTGATGGATTGCAAATAGCCATTGATAGCTGGGGATCTATTTGACATGCGACGATAAAGCCGCGATAACGTGGAAATCCTGCATGTATACCCGCTCACCCTGCCGACTCCGTCTCTCCCACGCCCACGCCATGCATGCATTTCTCCCCCTGTGGCATCGATATCTCCTGGATCATTCTCCGATTGGCATTTTTATCCATTAAATCAGAAGCGGGGCCATAATGAGAAGATGGTGCGTATGAATGAATTACAGTACACGTGATCCGTTACTCTCTACGCAACGTTAGGCACTCTTCCGTAATACACTCGTTCGGTCTCTTCTGTTACAAGGTGATCCGGGGCTCTAGAGTGCATTTCCCGGAGTTGTGTCCCTGACCGCATGAACACCTTATACCGACCCCCGGGGAATGCAGGCATTCTGGAGAATCAGTCAAGCGTGATTGAGAGTCGACCATGACTCTGGACACTGTGTGGGTGGTGGGGGATCTTAATACATGTGACTCGGGGCCGTAAGAGGGTTGCGGTAAATTGTTATTCACTAGTTAATTAACAATCTTCTTCATGTCCCGGAGTACAATATTATAGAGGAAACCTATAAAGGTTTACGGTCATAGCTCATATCGCATCGGGTTTGAATCACGTTGTAATTCACAAGGCAAAGCAGCGTGAATGATGTAGCGATTCTAACATGACGGGATCGAGCTCTGACCGTAAACTTGAATGGGTTTCTGAATTATCTCGCCCTTCACATTGACTAATGGGGTAACCTTTGTGACGTAGTTCTTCATTGAGTATTTTTTCTCCTCGAAATTATCCATGGGCATTGAATATGAGTTCCTCATGTTAAGTCTATGGGGAAAAATACCAGAGTTGAGATAATGTCTTGAACTGGCCTTGATCGGTGTGGTAAAATGTGGTATAGGTATCGCAAAAGAGCCTACTTTCCGCCCTTTAATTCTGCACGAGTTTGGAAGATGATTTCTGGTAATCAAGTAGCTGATTAGGATCTTGTTTAAATCATCGCATGCCACATGCAATTGATAATCAATTTTGCTCAGGATCCTCCGGCTGGAATTCTTGTTACTCAGGCAATATTTAAATGTATCAGAATAAAACAGTTCCCTTTCGATTATTTATCACCAATTGAACAATCATATTCACATTACGTGCTTCGTAATTGGTTAGGTAGATTTAGACTAACAAATTATTAAATTCTATTTAACTCACATTCTCTTTTCCTTGAATATTGTCTGTGTATGCCCCAAAGGGAAATCAGATAGCTCAGCTCTGTAATTGGACTTTGAGAAATCAAACTGCTGTGATAATGCAGGCATCTCCCGCGCATGTCATAGTGATGTTTTATGTCTTTGCACCCAATACAATTATTAGCCACGTGAATGCACTGTGGCGTGCATGTGGTGTTTTCCGTTGTGCTACCTATTGGCTTATTATAAATGTACTGCTGATTGGCATGGCTATAGTCTCATATTCCCCTATGCCTATTGGTGGGTGCCACTGGTAACAATAGGCGAGGTGTAGACATTTTCTAAATCTGCGCATTTCCAGAATACGCAGGAGAAGATGTATTTTGTCTAGCCTTTAATTTTTCCGATCTAAAATGGAATACATTTACATCATTGCAACCACAGACATGTCCTTCCGAGAGCATATACCTCTCACGCTGTGTATTGAAAATCTTAGATAATGATACTGACAATATCACATTGTTCAAAATGATATGTTGATTATTTAAATATATTAGATCCATTACATGATAATGACAACTATCATATAGCTGGACCATCGAAATAGGCATATTTATGTATATAATCATCAATATACCAATGATAGACCTCTTGCTTGGATAAAATCAAACATTTTTGCTGAAAATTTAATATTTTTCAGAATTACCGAGTCTACAAGAAAACATTTGAATTAATTAAATTTCCTCTTTTCAAAGGTTAATTGATTTTGGCTCCTGTTACCATTGATCCGATGTTTGCGGAAACTATATGATGGCCGCCTCCTCCCCATTATTGATATCACTCGACAGTGGGGTATCTGTGAGTGAGGGATTGGGGCACAGACCAAGGGGGTCAGTCGAGGTTAGTGATAGGCAGACCCCATACATGTACGTCAACGTATCTATTGGGAACAGGGGGTAACTCGAGGCAAGACTCGACGCACTGAATTATGTGTTTCTGATATTGTAGTACCGAGAGCTAAGATCACGAATCTGTTTCCGATGACTGCTATCATAATTCAATCAGAGTCACAGAGTGGAAACATTGGAGGCTGGCTTTGCTATTCCCTTACTGAGCCGAGTTCCAAGTGAGATGCACAGAACGTTACATCAAATAAGTTGATTGTCCATGGACATCAATGCCATTTTCTCAGACCCGGCAACCTTCCATTGCCAATTTGCGTATCATGACTTTACATTTCTGCACTTCTACCAGGCTAATATGGGGGCTTTTATGTTTTCTTTCTGTAACAACAATCAGTAATATATTAGGGCAACATTGATAAAGTCCAAACCGATAGGTTCAACGACTTCCCATGACAAAGTCACAGATCAGGAATTGCAAAGAATCACCCAGCTAGAGCCGCGAACAATCGTTGTATAGAAACGATGATCGGATCATTACAATTCCTACTATTCCTCCTGTGAAAAGATTCAATAGAAAGAAATGGGCTGCAGTTGGCTTCATTAGACCATGCGGGGGAATTCCAAATGAATCAGAAGCGAACCATAGACCGTGTGTAAATGTCCACGACGTCCGTGTCAGGTCAGGCGTGGAGAGCAATTATCGGAATGCTGCATTGTTGACTGTGACATCAGTCAGACAGAGCTAGGAACAAGACTAGATGAGACGTGCTTCTGTGTCTGCTGCAGCTGAGATTAGTCCACGGATGTAATAACACTACAATGTGCTAAACAACACACAACGATTTAAATCAAACAATGAAGGAAATTACATTAAACCTGTATATCGAAATTTTGAATCCATTGTTTTACAGGAATTCTGTGTAGCATCCCCATGTCGTTTTCTAAATAAAATTTTAGATGTAATATACTTGATAGCCATGGCATTTTTAAACAGACATTTTAGAGGCCGAAAAGGGTCTTGGGACATATCTGTCATCGTCAAACCCGGGTTACCCTCCAATTGCACTGTGCCATAGTACTTTCCTGTCAAGCCATGTCATAGATTCGATCTCTTCAAAATGTTATCCTCACTGACATCTGCTACAACGTTTAACTCTCACACACATGCACACACAAAATAACATGAAGCTTCCTCGTTCATAGTGTAAGGTGACCCATTTACTAAAGGCTGCAGCTATGAGTCTACACCACGAAGGCAGCTGCTGAGCTATGCTTAATTCAGCTTAACAAGCCAGTTTCGTGTCGCCATGGTGGACAGCGGAGTGAGCCTGACCCTTGAGGGAGTGGATGGGTCTGGTTCTGCCTGATGGCGTGACGCGAGATCTGGAGTCAGGTTAAAGCTTTGGGAAGCGCCTCCTGTCACCCCTCCATCCCTCCTGCCTCCCACGAGTGATCGGGTACCATTGGGGTCAGTCTGTCAGGGAAGCAGGAGGGTAAATGTCACCGCAGAGATCAATAGGCCGGTCCATCTTTCCCAGGAGACTCCGCGACGCAAATAAATTGGGTTTTACAACTAAATAAACGGTCTGAACGCGTGCTCACTGGCTTGCTAATTTAGACTAGGAACCGTGGGTTTCTGGATGGGAACGAGTGGCAATGAGGAGGTAAAACGAGGAAATTCGGTTTAAAAAATAATTGAACGGGAAAACGGTGAGGTTGGTGAGTTGGGAGCTGGAAGGGGGAAGGAGGAGTGGGCTGAGGCTGAGACCGGAGGAGGTTTTTAGAGTGGTGGGAAGAGGGAGAATGGGACTCAACCAGGTCGTTCATTATCATGATTGCCCTGGCGTGTTTCCTCATTGGGAAACACGGTTCATTCACTGCTGACAATCCACAGAGCAACTCATAGAAACAGCCAATGTTTCGGCAGTCGCTCTTGTCCTCCACAATGTAGACATCCGGAGTCTGTTTCAAGCGAGAAGAGGCAAAACGAGAGCGAGGGGAGAGAACGAGTCTCACAGAGAAGAGGAAAGGAAGTGTTCCATGTAGGGTTAAAATGTAGGTCGTGGTTTGCTGTTGACGCCCTATTGATTGGCGATCGAGTGGATTCTTTTGTGAGGCTGGGAGGAGGCGATGAGCTGCTCACTAATGTGTCCTAATGCACCCATTCCACAACCCACGGCCTCGGAGTGTTCGATGTGGGCCACTGGTCAGCCCGAGCAACTCATGCTGAGAGATTCACTTTAAATGAATGATACACCTTGATCGGCATGCTTTAAGCAGCACATAGTGTGCAGGTTCTTCTTACCATGACATATGAATCAGTACTGGCAGCAGCTCAGAGATACCCACAACCCACTATGCCCCATCTGTGTTGACTGAATCGCAGAGGGGAGATTATTGTGAGTGTCTGCTATAAGAGGTTATTTACAGAGCATTCGCTTAGTGTGTGAATGGGATGGTGTTAAATTGAGAACGTAATGGCTGCCAGGCCCTCACATCGATCTTAATACAGGAGCTGATAATTCGCATTAATCAAACATCTAGCCGAGGTGATTTAAAGTGTTTCTGAGCGGCTTAATTCGAGTGTTTCATTTATCGCAATTCCTTGTATCCTAATGAATTTGGTCTAATGATCTAACACTATTGTCTCCTAATCATTCTCCCGCCGCTATGGCCTAATGTTCATGACCTAGTTTTAATCCTCTTTTCTCATTTTTGCCGATGAGGATCTCATTCTAAATATGCCGCCACAGGAGACGACACATTATCAATGTGACCCATAGCGATGTTTACAGGAGCTGAGCATTGTGTGATCCATGTTATCCCCGTTTTCATGTTCAGGACCTAGCCATGAGCAGCTCAGTGCATCTAAGAAATGAGCTGGTCATGCCTCAGAGCGAGCGCCTTACTAAGTAGGTCATACCTTCCTCCCTAGGCCTCTCCATAAAGAGATGTAAACGCTTGAACAGGGTGCAGGTACATTTACCTCCTCATGAAATAACTCCCAGTGGCGGGTAGCCTGAATTAATGCCTGGAATATGCTTTCTTTTTTATCTGCCCGTTCACTGGATGTTTTTTTTTTTAATCTTTATGTGCGTTGAGTTTGGGATTACATGTACTGTATCTACCTAATTGAACACTGTGGCCCAAGGCGTTGTGCATTAACATAAGCTGAACTTAAGCCCTACAGGTCATCACTACATTGTTGCCTCCCTATGAGGCTCAATCCAATGTGATTCCTGAATTCCTATCCAGCTTCTTACGCTTAACACTGTTTTTAAAACACGTATCGACTGAGCCCAAATTAGTTATTCCTTCTAAGGAACCAAGGGAGGGCTAATGCTCTTTGGAGTCGAAAGATGGCAGGGAGAAAAATTAGATTGATATTCCACACACAGACCGACCTCACCCCACCTTTGTCAGGTGAGGCATGCATCTGTAGGGATGCATCAAAGTGGAGGGAGGGGGATGGCGCCGGGAGTAGCTGGGAATGAATCTTGTACCAGAAGATGTTGCTTTGCATGCACAGCGTGTGATCCTAACCTTAAGATGATTGAATCGTGGGCGGGCGGGGGAAAGGGGCATTAATACCAGCCTTCACAAGTTTTAAGAGATACTGATAAGAAGTTCATAAAAGACACATGAATATCCGAAGTCGTCGTCAAATCTTATACAGAGAAATATGTATCGCAGAGTGGGGGTTGACATCATAGGTAAAATTGACTATAACATGTACCTGACTTCACAGGTAAATAGTTTCGTTTACCAGAAGTGAAGGCATTATTTAGCTCGGTGACAGTTATTAGCATTTTCCATAAAGATTAGCTTGGTATTTCCTCAGATTTCCCCTGAAGGCCTCACATATATATTACTATAATGTAGGTTTGCAAAATTAGATTGAAACATATACAGGTAAATAAGACGGAGTTCTTATTTCCCATCTCGATGTTTCCGACAGCTCTTCACAGTTGGTCGCCAGCCAACTCTCATATATATATACAGGTATGTTCCATATTCATCATGAGGTGAGATAACGCATAAACAAGATTCCTCACGAGCTCGGAGCATTAGCAATATTCACTCCTACGATGCATTGGACCTATTTCCAAGATTATAGAGAGGTGACTGGCAGAAATGGATATGGATGAATATCTTTATTGTTACCAGCCCCCTCGGTTCGTTTTATATGGACGTGGAATTTCTTGGACGGCTGAAAATAAGCGTATATCTCTCGCACGATAAAGGTATAATGTGCATCTTCGCCTGTTTCTTTGCAACGAGTCGATGCATGATATCTCATTCTATCGTGTACTCGACCATTAGCATGGCCTTCACGCCAATGGCGGTCACTGAGTGGGCCTCTTAAGTCAGTCTGGAGCATTAAGGCCAAAAGGGCATTCCCTGGAGAGAATCTGTCGGGGAGGGGGCGTGCGTGGTGTCGGATTAGGAGAGCACACCTGACTAGTCTTGTCAAGCCCACAGGTGTAAGAACCCATGGCCAGACCCCCACCCACCTACCTCCACCATTACTGGCTCCACCTGGGGAAGTACAAAGGTTCTCTAGTAGAGGTGGTCCAACATATTCAGTGCAGCTCAGGCAGCTGGTGCTACATAGTAGACCAAGGTTACACTTACTGAAAGGTGTTAACAAAGGGATCCCCAGGACCATATCATTTACCCTTTGTATTGCTGATACACTTTAATCCTTATGATATGAAATATCACACTTGGGTCAAGGGTCCCATGTTTTCAATAAATGTCCCTGTTATTTGTCTTATGGATGTAACAAGGTTGAATTCATAACATGAAATAAGAGAGATTTCTATAAATATATTTGAGTTTCTATTTAAAGTCATTTTGGGTATTCAAGACACAAAAGAAAACCAAGGACCAAGTATCGTGAATTATTGATAGAAGTATCAAGTGTTTATACCTGTGCCAGGCAAAGCTGGTCCTTTGAATATCACATGACTAATGAGGAGGGAGCCTTGATCTCGTCTCAATAACCCGTCAAGCGAACACCAAACTGATGCTTGAATCATCACGTAATTACTTTATGCTTGCTTTGCACATTAAAGTATGATTTCGCGATAGGAGAATGGATTTTGCCATTTAATTTAATTTGAGTGTGCGTGATTAATGAAAATAGAGGGTATCATCTAATAGCCCGAGGCGAAAGCTGTTTTTGCGACAGTGGTACCTTAATGTAGCCACTTAGACTAATGATCATTTTCAGAATATAGAATATCTATGTCTGCTGCTTGTACCTCATAGAAGCCTTTCTAGAATCCTAGAATTCACTCATTAGTGATCGCTTCTAGGTGGCGCTCTCGAACATTCCAGTTGGGGAAAGCGGATATTCCAGAGGGAGAAATATAGTTGTAAACTCACAAGCCTATCTTTAAGGCAGATCAATAATATGACATATATTTGCTAATATTGAAGACTCTAAAGTAAAGTTATGTTTAGATTATCTGATTAAGTTTTGTTGAGGTGTCTCATCTAGATTTATTTCTACTTCTTTAATATATGGGATATCAAGTTTATATCTTAATCTGCAGGCACATTATTTGCATAGAATTATTCGCCGGCAAAACTTTCATATTTATTACATCCCAAACGAATTGGATAATTTCTAAAATCGTTGACCTAGTGTAATAACATAGGAACGAAAGGGTCATACACAATCCTTTATGAGTGTCCTCCATAGCAGCTTGTATCAAGTGAGGGCGACAAAGGCGTATTAATATCCTGCCAAGCGCTGAGCACGCAAGCAAATGTAAATCCGCCCTTCCTGTCCAGGCCCGAAGTAAGCCGTTGGCGGGGAAGCCAGTTTGGTATTCATTAAGCCTCACAATGTCTACTGCATCGATTTCCCATCTCACATGTCAATATTTTCTGAGAGGCTATGCTGCTTTTCCCGGATAAGTTAGCACGGCATTCTATCCTGAACTGTAGATTAGCTCGTTTCGTAATGATCTCAAAAAGTCTAGCGCGCTGTCTTCTAAATACATTACAGAAATGTTTTCCCAGTCTTGCTGTGTCTTTTTTCGGCATTTATTACAAAAGGTAATATTTTCTTGGCAAATGGCGTACCGATAAATGGATTTGGGCTAAGAATATTTCATCAAATTTATATCATCAGAATGATCTCAGGGTTTCCTAGACAAAACATGTAATACAGAGGCTACGAGTCACTGCTGTTGCACCTAAAAATATATTCCGGCCCTGTAACTCGGGGAAGCTAGCGCAGGTGTTTGGCAGGTGTGTGACCGTGCTCCTAACCACTCAGCTGTGTTGTTTACACGATAGATGATCCGACAACCCTTAACCTACCTGCACACAATCCTATTGTCTTAGGGGATGACGGGGGTAGTGGTACAGGTAGGGTGATTAATGTACCCATGGGAAAACTTACCTGTCGAAGCAGGTGTCACTATTAGTATTATATAGCTTCCCCCAAATGGAGTAATAATGACTGGTAGAGGCATAACTGCGCACCTGCTGTGCCATATCATTACACTATGGGTCTACCATAGTTAGAGGCCCTCTGTTTCAGCAACGCCGCCATTGAGTATTGTATTCGATGCATAAATACGGATTATATATTACCTCCCGGGGATGTAAGCCTTTGTTTTCCTTCACTTGATTGTGAGTGTGCAACACACAATGACGTCACATGCATGGCCTGGTTCATGACCCATATAAAATGGTGACGTCATATGCTCTTCATGCTTAAAGGACCCAGGAGAAAGGATGCGGGATGGGGGTCAGTCCATGTGAACCTGGACAGGTACTGGACTGTCAGAAGCCATACAGAGTGCAGCCAGGGCAAAGGGCTGAGGTGGAGGTGATGTGGGGGAGGGGTGGGGGATTAGGGTTAAGAGGTGAGCCATCTACTCAGAGTTACTCACTCATATTAGTCGCAGAAGGCCCCCTACCTTTGAAGATGATTGCAACAGGACAGGGAGCAGCAAGAGGGATGTTCGCATGGCAGATAGTCTGCAAGCCAAGTTTATATCCATAGTAAGTCCCTGGGGAGGGGGGGAAGAGGGCGGAGTACCAAGTAGAAATCGTCTGTTTCAACATTGGATTAGCAATGAATATGTACTTAATCCAAGAAGCAATCTCGCACTAACACATACAAAAGGAAATAACAGAAAGAAAAAAGTTCAAAGGCAACCGATATATTCAATACTCAAAGTGGCATGTGTCCTGGGGTTAATTCCAATAGTTACGATAGAAATATACAGTAAATCTCTAATATTGTTCATATAAAATATTTAGATAAAAACGAACTACATAAGGTCATATGGGTGTTATATCAACACTCACTCTGATTATGTTTCCAGGAAAATGTAGCCTACTAGCAGCTGAAATACTTTGTGCATGATGAACCTTTTGCATAATTTTGATCCCTGGATCTCTTATCGGGAGCTTCCACTGGGAACAAATCGCAAAGTCAACATATCGGTCATGGGCACATGCACCACTCCTCTCTCACCATAGAGCTGTCTGGCTGACAGAGGAGGACTGAGCAATTGTGCAGTTGCCATAGCAACGTACGGGTTCCCCTGGAGATGATTCAGGGGCCACACCCCTTCATCATGTGCCACGCCCATTGTGGGGCAGCATCTGTCAATCACAATAGCGGCCTCCTCCAGGTTTCCCATTCCCACCTTGGAGTACAGAGCATAGCATCCCTCCATGATCCCATTACACCCCGCCCCCCACTCCCTGCGCGTTCCCGTACACACAGCCATTAGTTCTTCCTGTGTCCTTTGGGTGAACCCTAACCATGGCCCTGTCCCAGAAGGTGATAACGACTTATCGGAGCCAAGTGCCCCTTCCCTATCCAATGTAGGGCATCTATGAGAGTATGGTTTTTACAACAGCACCCTAGGGTACTAAATGGACACATGCCTATGGTGGTGTAACACACAAATGTATTTGAACTGAAGGCATTTTTTGGTGAATAGCTTGGGATTTCTGGTCTTCTTCCTTTATTTTCTCATTGATTTTCTCATCTTTCTTTACCAAGTCACAAAATATGGGACGCATCAAATCAAATGTGGTTATAATTTATTATTCTACAACAAGTTTCCGCCGATTGCAAAAACGTTCTGCTCTCAAATCGGAAGTGAGACATACCCATCTCAAAGCTAAATGGAGGAACCACATTCTCGCCTATAGAATATCGTTGAGGCCTATTATATTGTGTTTTAAACAAAACCAATGACATCCGCTTTGATTGTGGTCACATGTTATTCGGTTTTACTCCATAATTACTCGGTTGATTCATGATCTCAGTTTAATTCATGTGGTCTTTGAGCTCACACAAACACTCGCGATCCCTCCCCTCCCCCACTATCTCTTTTCTGTTCACTCTCTGCAATACTCCCGTTTCGTGGAATAACCACAAAAGCTTATGCCTACACAACTATCAATTTCTCTAAAAGCATAATCATAGCCCACGCCAAAATAAATAAATCATTATTGTCCACTTTAGCTGAATCCAATGTGACTTCAGTGAAATAGGTGGCTTTTTAGATTTGATTCAGTCCACGAAATGTCAAAGATCGATGGTTTTTTTGCCACACGCCCCGCAGGCAGTGGTAATCTTCGGCAGCTAATTGCAGTAATTACCTTTCTGGTCGTCCGTCAGGGGTCATGCCGGACGGGCGATAATTAAGGATTCGAAGGGTTGCCCCCGGAAATGGCGACCTCGGGGCATGAGAGCGGGACCTCTGCATATCGACCTGACAGGTTAAAGATTCATCAAAGGCTTTCTGGGGGTCATGCAATAGGAATTGTTTGAACATGAGTCTGTGAAACTAGGTGTGAAGATGACTGGACAGAGCCATGTCTAGAAGCGAGGTTCAGCTGAGGTTTTGTGTCACTCTCAATCTATTGCATTATAACATGTTTATTGTTTTAACTATAACTTATAATTAAAGGTCTGGTTGCTTTCTAGAATGTATGTCCCCAGGCGTTTGTTTTTACATGGTTTCATGCTTGAACATATGATGTCATCTATTCATTGTAAGATAAGTCATAGCATTGTCTTCTAATCAAGTCTAAAGGTAAACATAGCATGGGCTAATATATGTATGCTTGTCACACTGGAAATAACAATAGGCACAGTGAACCACAATGCAGTTATTATTAACTAGTAGCCTTCCTCTGCCAAGGCGAAAGACAATATGTACAGCATCGCCCTAAGATTAGCTAAGATGGCAAGCCTAGATCGAAGCATCAAATGCGGATGCGTTATACTCTGATGTCAAGGTTGGTTGTTCTATAAACGTTATGGCAGATCTAGATGCCAACGGTGTATTAATAACTAAACCAATGGCGCCACCCTGTTTATCAGTGGTTCATTGATAGAGCGACATACATTTGCTATAATCACAAAACAAGTCACCAATCTACTGCCTTCTCAATAAAAGATACAAGCTGTTAGGATGACGTACAGGTTAATGATACATAAGAAGAGACAGATGGTAAGCCTCTTACTTTGTAACACTACCTGCGGTAGGTGCGTATGTACATGTCTATACGCCACTGCTTCCAGGTACGTCCTTTTATTACCCACCTGATACGGAGTCTCTATACTAAGTCTATGGAGATTACAGATCGCCACTGAGGGGGATACGGAGCTCCGTACCTTCCTAGGAGGATACAGATTTTTGAGATGAAAGGAGTCCCAAACATAACTTCTTAATTACGTTGAAAAGTTTTCTAACGATCATATTTATTGCTTAATTCTAAAAATAAGTGAGTAATAAATACAACACTACCATAATTTCGATCTGTGTGGCCGTATTTTCCATGTAGTTGACGCTACGCAATACTCGTCAACTACGCGGAGAATACGGCCACTCAGATCAAAATCATGGTAATATTGTGTATTTATTATCCACCTAATATAAAGTGTTCATAGTAAACCTAAAGGAACTCTGTTTTGGACATAGCCGGCGCATACGAAAATATTGTATGGGCCGGGTGCTCATACGGATTTCAACAGTGCTTAAATTGTCACCTAAAGACCCCCTTCACACTAGCGCCATCTTGTAATGGCGGCAAGTAGGTTACGCCAAAACGAGGCATGCACTGTGCGGGAGCGGCTTCACTGTGCAACGGGTGCTTATACATGACATATGTCTGCATAAACTAAAGTTTTTGAGAATTATTTGGAGAGGAGATTTTCATGAACTAAAACTTATTTGAGAATTATCTGCAGAGGAGATTTGTATGCCTCTTATACTTAAAGGCATATCGGACATTTTAACTTGAAAATCAAATCCATGTCAATTTCCTTAATATTGATTCTGAAGTAATATATATAATCACACTTCTGTCATAAATAAACGGCCGAATTTTATAATTAAAACATTGTTAGAAAGCTGAGAGTTGGACCAATCTGTTGATATATATGATATACCTGTGTTATGGCTAAGATCTCCTGTCATAGATTGAACATCAGAATTGTTTAGGTAAAAAAACCACTAAAATATGTTACCTTCCTGTTTTCACAGTGATTTAATAAAAAAAATCTATCGTGATGACCTATAGAAATAACTATCATATCTTATTAGGTACCTCATGATGATTAATTTGATACCTATATTGCCAGGCTGTGATGGATATTTCTTGATGAAACATAGCATCATGACAGAGTAAAATAATGTGATTTTACAATATTATTACATTTGTGTGAATGGATATCTAACTTCTTGTGATTGCACTGTTACCGTACATTTAAAGATAAAATTGAAGTGTTTTGAAGATAGAACCCCATAGAATACAGCTGGTTAATTTAATTAAGAGGTAATTATTTGCAGTTCCCAGCTATACAATTTGCCCAAAATGCAATATCAGAAAATCATTTATTTTTGCACTCTTATGAACACTTGTCACCTTGTCTCAATAGTCCAGTATCTCAGGAAATATCTACCTTAACCTGGTGATATTGGTATCATTTTAATCTTCTTGAAGTGCCTAAGAAGGTAGGATGTTTATTTCTATAGGTCATCGCGATAGATTTTTCATTAAATCACTGTGAAAACAGGAAGGTAACATGTTTGTGGGTTTTTTTTACCAAAATAATCTGGATGTTCAATCAATGACTGGAAATCTTAGCCAAAACACAGGTATATGATATTATATCGACAGATAGGCTTAAGTTTTGGCTTTCTAATAATGTTTTATTTATAAAGCTCGGCCTTTCATTCACGACACAACAACAAATTACATTTCTAGTTAACTCTGTGCTTATAGTTGTGAAGCCATGCTGCTGACCCAGGTAACGTATCACGCCTCGTTTTCGAATCCGAGTCTGTGGCTGATTCCCGGAAAGCAGTGGCTAGCCACATGCAACCAGCGCAACCCGATTGCAGCGCCACGCTTATGTGCAAGTGGTGAATTGAGCGAACAACGAGGTCCATATCAAGATGAAAGGTGGATAATAAATACAATGTTGACTGGTTTCAGACCAAACAGTCGGTTGCTTTTTGGAGCTGACTCCTCGCAATATCCTCGCATATGCTCGGATAGTACTACGCGTCAACTCCTCGGACCATACAGCCGTTTGTATCTGAAACTAGTCGGTGTTATATACCTACCTACACAACAATTGGTCAGGGAGGTTCTATTACGTCACCAAACCACCTTGTACAACTCTGAGACCCCGAGCCCCCAACCACCTTAATCCAGCTTAATACGCTCCAATAACATTAATTAGCTTGCGTCAGTTCACGGGATTTAAAGTCTGCTCGTCCTATATGCCTTCAGATACTCCCCTGTTTACGCTGGGGCAGGCTTCTCAGCCAATTAACTGGATTTCTGAGATGGGTCAACGATTTTCAGTAAATAAGGCTAAGCTGGCTCAACTAGCGTTCCCATGTACATGTATAGTGCGCATTCACGTATAATAATGAACGGAATATCGCTTGTCTATTTCTCACTGGGCTTATGAAATTATTGTATCTGACAGAGGTCGTCAAAGAACATAAATATAGATCTTTAATTATCTGTTTGCAACATATTTCCCGAAATAAATAACCACACATAATGAAGACATTCTATTATTGGCGATATAATGTTTCAATTAATAGCAGATGTATATGAAACAAGATTGGCACTTACACAACACATATTGGAAGGGATTATCTCTCACCCTCTACTCCATTTGCAGTCTAGTATCGCACATATATAGGGTAAGATGCCAGTGGAAGAACTGAAATGCAAAATATGCAGAACTGGTGTATCTAATAAAAAATAAATAAAATGCAGCTATAAAGAATAAGGTGGAAGGCTTGGTCACAGGGAAGAAAGTCAGGACTGAGGAAAAAAAATCGGAAATTTGAAAAACTTATAAAAGAGAAAATTTAAAACATTATTCTGGAACAGAAGGGCTATGAATCGATATATATCTTAACACTGCGAGTGTTGCTGATGTATATGAAATGTCGGAATTCCGTCATTTGGCGGAGACTTGCATCCGTGTGGTTATGTAGTGTAGCGCTGGAAAGCTTATCATGTGGTCAACGATTAGATGTTTAACTGTCTAGCAGGATTCTACCGTCGTTGTAATTTAATATATAAGGTCAGAATCTCCCATCACCTTGAGACATGCAAGTGTAGAATAACACAGTGTTCTTAAACAATTTTATGTGAGAGCAAAATCCCCTGTGGTACCATGCCCTGAAATATGAAAATAGAAATTGATAAAGCCTCTGTGTAATCATTTCTAATTTTATACGACATACAACCTGGTATATACAAAATCTATGCTGAGGTGCCGTGGACATCGGACTTTGCTATGCATGATTCTGAAATGGCTATCGTCTCTCGGGGGTTGGAGGGGGTAGGGAAAAGATCAGACACATGCGTAGCCTTGTAGAGGAGATCGTTAGCAAGGCTCCTATTAGAAGAGGTAAGTTGTCAGCTGCAAAGTACACAAAGTATACCACCAGACGGGATTCATCAATAGTCGTAATAGCAGTGTATTGACCAGTCTTGGCAGCACGTAGGCAAGGCTAAATTGGCTCAGCCGACATCTTGTCTTGTCTTCAGAGATGGGATTTTTATAGAACCTATTCCTAATGAGAACACATGCTTCAAAGCCATAGCTCAATTCTATATCTGCACTGTTGTTCTTTTTATGTGGATATACATTGTTCAATGATCGATATTCTAATCATCTCAAATATGGGGTAGTTAGAAAAGTTTATCATGGCATCTCATAGTATATTACGTAGATCCACGCTCCATTATGTCAACCTAGGCCATAAATTTCACTTAACTACATGGAAGTTACGTTATTGCCACCCGCGTTCTACAACTGAAGATTTCCAAAGTTGCAAATTATCATTTTCTCCAAAGAGCCAAAACAAATACCCTAAATACCCGATAAAGTAGTTAAGTAGATTACTAGCCTCTGATCTTTGCCACATTGGTAAATATAATGTCAACACTGGCTCTTCTTAATAGCACCCTATAGTGAGGCAATGCTTCGAAGTATTGCCTCACTATAGGGAACTATTAAGAAGAGCCATTAAGTGAATTCACCGTGCTCTATGGCTCCTTGAAACATATTATGATAATATCTAATGAGCTGGATTAAAAGGAGGATTTGCCTGCGGGCGCCATGTCTGGTATTTTGTTGACATCAACGATAAGATATTAGCATTAAGATTTCAACAGTTTACGACTACAGCAGTAAGCAGTGCTGGAACGTTAATAATGTGCACGGTATTCGGTGGTTTAGCGGACTACTCGTACACTATAGGACATTAGCTACCTAAGGTAGCCTATCAACTACGTTAGTAGCATAGATACTATATGTTTGTGTTATAATGAGAGGGAGAGGGAGAGAGAGAGGGGGAGAGGTACAATGAGCGGGCGACAATTTTGCCAGGTGCCTTCCAGTAAAGTCAGATTATTGTTAATCATAACGGGAATGCGATCTAATTGAGGGGAGGGGTTGAGTGTGGAGGTAAGGGGGTCTTACGTTCATGCTATTCCGGATCTAATATTTACCAGAGTCGGTTTTGTCCTGGCCAGCGGATTGGCCAAACTGGATTGAGGGCTGGCACCACCGTGCGTAAGTCCGATTGGTCGGACGCCAATCCAGAATCTCCCGACCCTTGCCCTCTCCCCCCTCACGCCCCGCGTGGTCCGCAGGGGGGGAATGTGTCAACATCAGTCCACAATTTATGTCAATATTTCCCTACTTTTAGCGTCATGTTTGCACGCGCGACCACCCGTGCTAACAACGGGCCGGGAACGAAGCGCGGCTGCGTGGAGAAGAAGGAGGGACGCCTTGTTGGCGGGTCTGCTTTCTCCTTCAAGCAGAGCAGACGACATTTAACAGGAGGCAAGACGCCAACATCCGGGAAGCGCGCGCGCAAGGCAGTGCCGCAGTTAAGGCCGTAGTGAAAACACGACGGTCACATGACCTCATCGGTTTGGCCCTGCGCAGGAAATGGAAGCAGTGTGCGTAAGGTGTGTGTGTCTCTCTCTGCGCTTCCAGGCACTTATTCACGCGGAACCTGCTGAATTGTGGTGGAGTGTATGATATAAACACCAGTCCTTGCATCATAACCCACTGCAACTGGGGAAATACCAGTAGGACAACCTATCGAGGGAGTACTTCGATTGCATATCGGATCTGCCTTTGTGATTGTCCCCTTCTCCTTGGGATTTTCCAGTGAAGGACATTTGCTTTAGTTTTTCTCGGGATCACGACACGGCATTTCTAGGATTTCTAGGAATAGAGCCCGGAAAGACCTCCTGCGCGCCACGTGTGTTGGGAACACGCCAATCAGTCGGTACCTGTTACCCCAGGAGGTGGCGGGGAGGGGAGGGAGGCGTACAACTGCATGGCATCAGTGAGTCAGGGGCCAGGGAGGGTCGGCCTCATTTACTCACTCACTGGAGAGGTGAATAACACCATGGAGTAGCCGTGCCTTTAACGTGTGTCAAAATAGGTGGCACTGGAAATGTCACACCAATTACCTGTAGCGGACAAATTACTGCACCATCTCGCCACCTCCGACGTCAACGTCAGGTGGTCTTATTAGTTATCAAAAATGCCAAGCGAATATAACCTCTGCCACCTTTGCTGCTAATTCCGCCATTTCTTTTATCAGCATTATATTTTTTGCTGGAGTTATTGACTTGGAAACACCGAGTTGGTAGTTACTTGTTGTGAGCACAGAATACAGGTAGTCGGAAACACCTGTTAACTTACTGGAGATTCTGCTAATTGGAAATGTCCACCTGTAAACAAGAATGTTGTTCACCGCGAAGCACTACATATTGCCTATATCAACATTAGCAATCAAAACGGTCTACACGGTATAGCACACATTCCCAACTGGCCAGGTAATAAAACGTTCGATACTGAACGGCAATACTAGAACCAATCATCTTAAGCCTCACCCCAGATTGATTAGTTAATCAGACTGGGTAATCAAAAGTTCATAGTGGACCAGCTGATATATTGCTAATATTTGCATGAGAGGAACAAAGTGTTACGCCCGTGAAATGACTCATTTTAATCAAGAATCCCCAAGATTCTGACTTCAATTCTGAATACCAACTGACGGTTTCAAGACCTTTGCAATAACGATCATGTAAAAAACAAGAGAGATACTTTTTACATGTGAATAACTGTTGAGGCTCGGTTGGAAGATCACAACAGGCCACGAAGCGGAGGAGTATACCCATCCCGATGGAGCATCCATCGAATAACGTGGATGTTAGCGCATCAATGTGGCTGCTTTGATACTTACATCGGAATAAAGCACACTAAATACAATGAGTTCTGATGCATTTCATAGTATCCAGTCAGCTTTGGATACAAGTTGAACCACTTATAGCATCACGGGTGTTCTTTGCCTATGTTGCAGCCTTACCTATGTTATAATCTTTTAATCCCGTAAAGTCGCCTCATCCTACCGGGCCGCCCCCTACTCCCACACCTTGCTGCCCATACGCCCCCAACTTGACCGAGAAGAGCCCACCTGCCGATAAGCCGGTGCACCTCCTTGGTAAGGTGTTACCTGGTTGTGGATTTACCTGGACACGCCACGAGACCGCTCCCCTGCTGGGATACACAGTTTAACACCAATAAATCAATCTGGCCGATTGGGTGCAAAGGTCTGCTGAAACTAGGTCACCTGAGACCCTCCCCAGTATTCCCCCAACTACCAATATCTGCAACACCCCCTAATACCAGCCACTATTATAGACAATAGCACAGAGACCCTGGAGGGAGAACACATGGGTCTCCAGTGTGTGCTTAGTCATGTTTAGGCATTGAGGAGTGTTACTGCCGGAGAAGAAGTATGGCGACAAACGTGTCCACAAAACTGAAGCGGATTTGTTCTAGCGTGAAAGCATCCATCAAGGCCAGCATCAATAAGTGCGCAGACCGCCAAGACGTCAAAAATGTAAGTCAGTCTATAGGACATAGTCACCTTTAATGAATAGATTATTTACTGCTCAGACTATGATATAAGGGGAGCTTGGGATGGGGAAACATGCTCTTATTAATATCACCTGAAATTAGGATACTGGAAAAGTTAAACTGGAAAGGTTTGGTGGTCCGCTTGATTAAGCATCCGTCGAATGTAATTATGCTGAGCTAGATTGTTTACCGTTGATCGTATACGTCAATAACGTGCATGCTTTTTCAATTGTTGAATATCAATTTTGTTAGGAACCGTTTTTCTACTAAATTAAAATGATCTTAAAAATTCCATGTTTTTATCTAAAACTCTTTAATTTATTCTTAGCAATTATGTTAGTGGGATATATATAATTGTTGCTATGCTGTTAATTACATTAATCATAAAATATAACAATCCAAGTAGTAATGGTCTTGCATCCGATATTGGTGTGTGTAATTTATTCAGTTTTTTCAACAGCCTTTGGTATTCTATTATCCGTTGTCGCATTACATTCCCTTCTTACTACACACGGAAGGTTGTTAACATTACGATGACGCAGGTCTGACGTATATAGCTTTTTGTTTAGACATGTCATTATACGACTCCATTAATAAACATCAGCACCAACACATCTATAATGAGAGAGATTCCCACTGGTTCTAGTTAAAGCCCCACTAATCCGCCTGTGGTTCGCTAATCGCTCTTAGTTAAATAAAAGATTATTACCGGCAGAAACTGCAATTAAATGAACCAATGTTTAACTGGCAAACACAATTAGAAAGAGTGACACAGTGTCTGATTGGGGCCTTCATCATACCAGAAGTCCGCACTAACTTATCTTCTTGGATGGAATGTACCATTGTAAATACCGGACGGCGTGTGTCTGTAGAAATAATCTTTGATGTTGGAAATAAGTGTTTTATGAAAGGATAATTAGAGGGTTGATAATCACTATACCACACGCATATTGAGTGATGCTGATTTTACGCTCGAGTTGCTATACATAATTCCTATGGACGGATTTGTGAAAGCAATACTGCCACAAGAAGCACTTTTTCCCGATTCTAAATGGGGTATTTATTACGATATGGTTTTATATTGAGATTTTGGAAGTCTTTGTCAAATGAAATAATTATCTTTGGAAACTGTGCTATAAACTAAATGACTGAAACTTGCTATTGGCTGCTTGGGTTGCGAGAGTGAACTGCTCCAAGATCTATTATTGTTTTCCTTTCTTATCATTGTTGGAACATCATTATGCTCAATATTTCACTTCATAGAAAGGTTCGTGTGATATATTTGTTCACCCACACCTTGCTACAGGTAATGGCATGTCGACATATTGTATCGATTTGTATCGATCCGATGATATAAATGTCCCCTCGTCCAGTAGGCTGACTGTGACATGTGGGATGGCCGGGTTATATCTGAAACCATGGGGTCACTCCGAGTCTCCCTGCACAGATCCCCCATAGCATGTAATGCAAATATCAATGTTATTTACTTAAGGTCCTGAAATAAATTTGCAAATATATTTTTGACTTGGCGTCCCCGGCAATTCGGTGTATAATATTTGCAGATTCAACAGTGGAGTATGCACCAAGACCGGTTAAGCAAACCAATTACGATTAACTCACACAATCCAGTCAGTGTTGATCGATGACGTTGATGTTAAGTAGGCTTAATTTAAGTACTGCCATATTTTTATCATACACACGTACATACCTAATATTAATGGATGTACATTTGAAGCCATGTCTTATAAAATACGGTTAGCCTTAACGCAGTCATTAAAAACTGGATGCAAGTATAAAGTATTGTATATATTTTATGGGTATAGTGGTAGATCGCTTGACATGTACTGGCGAACTATATTCCAATAAAAACTTTATAAATAGTGGCAATTTCCTGCTTTGCAATATTCAAATGCGCTTTAGTCTTTGGGGTTTTTCGGCTCAGGATGGGTTGTAAAATGGGTCTTTTATGTAAAGTAGACATCCTTGAGTGCAATTAACGCTTTCCTGTTGGCTTATCATCTTCCACTTGGGTGTGTATAGCAGAGTATATCTGACAGTTTCTCTTTAGCTACAGTTATTAGACTTCAAATAACATAGGGGTTTACCATAAGGTCTCCTTGCACAAGGTGTACAGAATTGGGAACATACATGGTAATTGTTAGATTATAGCATTGTAAACACAAGACAACAAGATTGGTTTTACGTATTTTGGTGTAGGGTTTCTACTTTGGCCGACCATGCCTGCTTCTAGAACTGAGCTGTGTCATCAGAGGCAATTATTCCCTCTATATTCCTCCTCTCAGGCCCTTACGAAATATGCCCATGTCATTGGCCTACTTTTCTCTGATGACATATATCGATTTGTGCCTCTTCACAACCCCCGTGTCTGTCATATTGCTCTAGAAAGAGTTTTGCTCTTGCTGTCAGGACATGAAGAGGAAAAATCAAAGGTAACATTCAGGACTCGTTTTTATAAATGCTAGTAAATGACCATTTGGTTCATAAAGCAGCATTCAGGCAAACCCAGAAAGGCCTTTAAAATGATTTTTAGTTCAAATTACAGCAATATAATGGAATACATTGTGCACATCATAAAATGGTATTCGGCTGATTTAACCCCTGCTAAAACAGTGAGACACATTTTATCTACCTGTCTCACCCCATGTTGGGGTCACATCACGTCTAGATATTAGCAATGCCAGCCTTATTAAACCTGGCAAAGCAACAAGCAGACCAAAGATTCTCTCAGATGAAATAATTTCTTTTGATTTTGGTACTTGACCATAGCAACAACATGCATAGCTTCATCATGACATTATGATTTACCATGCACAAAGCAAATAGGATCTATGCAAATCTCTAAGACACTTACGCTTCACCATGGTCACATTTTCATAATCGGTATGTGATGACGTAACATCTATTCTTGCTACATGCCATTCAAGCGGTAGCTGTAGTCTAGCAAACGTTGCCACATCTTATATGGGCTTTTAAAACGGTATTCATATTTCATATCAGGAAAGACCTGTATGTGAAGATGTTATTAGGTTTCACTGATGGCAGAACAGAAAATATATGACTGATTTCTTTTATGTATGTCTAGAATAATGTTCGTAAGTTGATATGAGGATAAAGATCTGTGAGCGATAGCACCAATGGCTTTATTCAGTACACGTAATATAGCTCGATAGAATTAGATCACATCATATACAGCCAAACCCTCCCCATGAATCAGATCCATCCCTTCAGGTATGAAATTGAAATTGATAGCCGTGCGTCCACCAGTCGCCAGAGAAGGTTACTGACGCATGCGCAGTGAGGAGAGTGGGGCAGATCGTTTCCGGCGCGCATGCTTGCTGAGGTGTTGACGGCGGGTGATCGATAGCTTCCCAGCGAGGGAAATGAGGGGGATTCTGGCGGTTAAATGTAACGGAAACTGTTCGGATCGTCACTGCCCTCCATTACTATCCGCCATTCCGGCCACGATTTGAGGGTAGCTGGGGACAATACAGACCATCGAGCTATTCTCCAGGACGGTCTGAATGAAAGCATCTATCCATGGGAGGTATTAAATAGCTAATGCTTTACTCCGGTTATTCCCAGCTTTTCCATCACTTTACCTTCAATCGGCCACCCCCTCCAACCTCTCTATTTGGCTTTATAGGCACCACGTTGACCTGTACTCATGCCTTATTTAATGTGGCAATTGAGAGTAAATTATTTGAGGATTTTAATTTGCATAAGAAAAAATATCTATGACCTCATAATGGGTTATTAAGTCTGACGGCAACTGTTTTTTATTTGAACCAAAATAAAATTCTGATTTGATATCCATTGATTACCACCGGGTAGGAGAATTGATGTGTGGGAATCTGGGGTATTACTGTGGATGTTTTGATTGCACTCCTCACGACGTTATGGTGGCTGAGGGTCCCGACTCACAGAGGGTCAGAGAGGTCAGGGGTATGCCCAAGGGACCAGGATAGAATCAGGACCGACGGCCGCTGTGCGCTGAAGAATTGATCAATTAAATAAGGTCCAAAGTCAAAGTGGAAATTGAACACTGGTCTGAGGGCTTTAACCACTGAAGCAGATGTCCTTCTATTTGTAATGGAATTGGTTTTATGCTGATAGCATACCATAGCAAATGGTTTCGATGGCTAAGATGGCCTTCTATGGGCAACACATCTGCAAGGTGAAAGATATTTATGTGGAATGTCCTTACCATGCTGTTCAAGCTACAAAACGGGATAGGAATTTACAATCCGTACAGAACAAGGCGTTTAGCCGAATTCCATGTAGAATGGCATTACGACCGAGTCTAATAGCTTGTACAATCATTTGTAGTTTGTTCTATATATATTACATACCCGGGATTGATCAAATCCTACCCCAATTTGACCGAACTATCATGATTTAGTCGAGGCAAACGGAGGAGGGTTCCGTGTTCTGTCATACTGGTCCATACAGTATTTTTGTGTTATATGGCAAAACTGTGCGTATTTACGGTATATTCGCCATTGATATATAGTAATATAATTGACATAAATACTGCTTTATATCAAAGAAAGTACTGTATGAATATGATTTTAATACTCTAATGTATTCACACTACAACATTAAAAATTCAAAGACTGTAGGAGCATATCATTAATTCATACATCTCAGCAGATATTCTTTGACTCAAGTACCTTATTCGTGATCATAGCTAGCTCTCAAGCATTTCTCTGATCTTTTGTTTTGGTGCCTCCCTGAAATATAACTATCTTACTTCCTTTAGAACCATCGTATACATTCCAGATGGATCTTAATTGCATAAGGCTTTGATTGTTCAGTGTTTAGTACCATCTGCTATTGATGTCGTTTCTCCCGGTTCTAAACAAATCTGTCTTCATAATTCCATAATGGATCGGGGTAACTTATGAACGTCTGATAATAACGGCTGCAATGTTAATTACACCAACGTGTTATTATTAAAGGTGGCATCATGATTAACCTATAAATAATCAGCATATTGACCGGGTTCTGTCCCTGGGAGGGGAAGTCTGGTATGCAGCGGCGGAGATGGATGCACCACTTGATGACATCCTTCAGTATAAGCCGATCTCGTTCGCTGCCTGTCCTGGCAGTGTTTGCATCACCTTTATTTATGCCCACAATATGACCGCTGTGCCTCACGTAGGCGGTCAACTACACCCCCCCCCCCCTTCATCTAATACCGCCCCTGTATAAGAGTCTATTCTAATCCGCTACCTTACAACTGACCGTCCATTGCCTGTCGCCCACAGCTTTTTCCCACAGGTCCGTAGTATGCCTCCCATCGCCTTTTACCTGTAGTTTTATGATATGCCGCCCATTTCCCGCCACCCACATGTTTATAGCATGCCTCCCATTGCCTACCACCCACAGGTTTATAACATGCCTCCCATTTCCTATCGCCCACAGGTTTATAGCATGCCTCCCATTGCCTGCCACCCACAGGTTTATAGCATGCCACCCATTGCCTCCCACCTGCCGGTGTATAACATATCACCGATTTCCTGCCACCCACAGGTATATAAGATGCCACCCATGGCCTGTTACCTGCAGGTTGGTTTCGGTATACTGTTCATTATTGGCCTTGTCTCAGTTTTATTGCCCTCTCCGAGCAGCACACTCTCATCGCATGGTGCATACCATCCGTCCATACCCTTCATTCTCTCAGTGGTTCTCATCCCACATACACCTCAGTTATAACCTCCTCGGTGCCTATCATAGTCTTCCATCACAATTCTTGTCCTTAATTGTTGAGTGGTGGTAAGTTTAGAAAGAGCAAGACACACCGAGACAGTATAACCTGCTCCATTTTGTTTTAATTTGTTCGATAACAAAGGCAGACAATAACAAGAAAAAAACACCCATACTGTTGATGCGTCTATGAAGTCGGCACTATCACGGTCGACTTGTCTAGGCCTTGTTCAAATAAGAAAGCTCGTTTTGGGAATGGATGGACGATGACGTGTTGTTTAGAGGAGCTACAGAAATGCCTTAAAGCAGCTCTAACCAGGCAAGGTGTTATAGTTGAAGGATGTGCAGGGTCTAAATTGACCATCTGCGCATAAAACAGCCCTTCTTGTGCGTGTTATAACTAGACCCGAACGATTGATAAACGATTTTATATTTTACATGTCTGGAGAGCTTAGAGTTTTACAGAATTCATATCGATGTAAATTAGCTTATGAATATTCGCGGACAATGTTGTAGCTCGTTTTGGCGATAGTATTCAGTTCCCATACCAATCATGATTCTTTTTACGATGTATTTCACATTTCCTTTTCCCCAGATTATGCTCCTGGCAATATGTTGCTTATCTCTGTCAGAGTAATTTTGATTTCACCAGAAGTAGGTGTGGCAATCTTCTTGTGACATTATTTACGGCGCTCATGGGGCGATGGCGATGTCTTCTTTATTTTATCCAAAATCAGTTCTCTCCAGTGGGTAATTAGAAAGGCGTTGCACCATAACATATTCAGAATGTAGACATAATACCAGCTAATCTTAGTTTCTTCTAGCACCTTTCTTATTTTATTGCAAGCACCCATTATCCGTCCTTTCATCCATAATATTCTGATTACTACAAAACGTGTATCGATTTTCCAATATTACATTATATTTGTATGAAATCATAGATGGATAGAATAAAATAGCTTTGATCACAACTCATTAAAGTTAGTTTGAGACTATGTGTCGCCAATTTATCACAAGTTAAGCACTTTTTAATATACCATAAAACACTTATCTATGGTTTTACTCAGTGCTCCTCTATAGGAGTACATACCATTCTACTAGTGCTATTATTGTATTATATATAATTTATAAAAGGATTCATTGGCAAAGCGCATTACCTTAATTATGAAGGATACTTCCATACATTTGTACATGAAGAAGAGCATAATATAAAGACGAAGTAAATTATATACAAACATATATATGCAACACACGAATCTGGAAAGCACACTCTCTACCTAACCTGAGATAGGCTCTTAATGCATCACCGGCCTATCAGACACCACCTGCTCATGCCTGGTGGAAATGTCACATCCTCTATACTACTACCTCCAATTACCTATGGTCCCACAGCCCAGGGAATTCGAAAACTGTTATGGCGTTGAATAACATGCTCAGAATGGCTCACACCAGCCATACCTGTTACCTGGTTTTATTATGTATACTTTCCATATAATACGTCCTACATGTCAATCATCCGCAAGCCCATACGATCAAAATTTGTCTGGTCTGACCAGAATTGGTGGGATATCTGGACTTTGTAGATGAAACCATATGAAGATTTGTCGATCTAATATGAATTCAAATTTAAACGGAAGATATTTGCGATGAACACGCAATAGGAATCGTTGTATCAGTAACTAAGTAGCGTGTGATCCGCTCTTTACGGTTGTGCCTCGTATCTAAAGTAATTTCAGCCCAGTGGTTCTGTGTTATAAATATTTCAACTACCAAGTCGTACATCAAAAGAACCAGACGTAATATTGAATGGATTGGAGAGCAACTTAAAAACCGATTTTTTACAAGAGTTAGATCAATGCTTGAGCTTCTCCGAATTGGTTTAACTAAGCGTTAACGTGATGCCCTCCCCTCAAACAATCCAGTGCTGGTCTGGGTGTATAGTAGACCGATCTTTCCACCCCTATGCAGTGTGCATAGTTGGTTGTTGCTTTGTTAAATATCATTCCATCACCTGTTCGTGTTACAGGGCTCATCTATCTGTCTGATACTCAGTATAAAGGCGGTTGTGTGGGGTAGCCTTTGTTGAACGTGTCATGGTCTAGTGATCGAGTGACGCTGGATGTTACCTAAACGATTACAGAGCAATGCCGATACATCTACAGCTGTCACCGTACATCTCCCCTAACTCCTACCACCAGCTCTGTTTTCCAATTACCATGTTGCTGCTATCCACAGACCTGCATAGGCAGATGTACACGTATTATATTACTCTCTCAAACTCTTTGCCAGTACGTATGTCCTAGACGTGATATAAGACCTATGTATCAACGATGGAGGGTGGTACTGTGACCTATCCCACCCGGCAGACGATAATGCCTTCCTGTTGCCTATTTGTATTTACCATTATCTCACCCCGGTATTTTTCTCCATAGGCTTAATATTAGGAACTCGTACTCCACGGTTGTGAGGTTCGTGTATCCAATACTCAAAGGCTAATTGGGGGATTCATTTTATCAATAAATTATGTTATACGGGTTGAGATAAAATCAGAAACCCACTCGATGAAAATAATTTGGACCGCACTCCAACTCGTTTGACTGCAAAGTAATTCACTCAGCTTCGCTTAGTGAATTACTCTGCAGTCGAACTCGGTGGAGTATGGACCAAGTTATTTTCGTCTCGTGGGTTTCCTTCTACTTGTAGTGATACAGTATAAATCACCCAACCCAAAATATCAGTGAGAAATAATATAGCAAACTGTCTATATATACCTTCGCCAAAATACTCGAAAAACGTACTTCATGTCAATGGCGGAGTTTTCTGTAGCGCTCAACAATAACGCGATATAGAACGCTTGTAAACATACCTGTTTGTTTCTTGCTCGAGCTGTCTCTTTTTGCATTCTAGTTATAAATAATCCTTTAGCTATATGTACAAGCGTCCAACTCCATTGACCAATAGTATTCTTATATGCATTAGCTTTATCACGCTTTAGTAGGAGGCTACAGTAAAGAGCCTGTATTGTATAAATATGGGGGAAATCTAACATTTCTATCAGTGTATTTGTCGCCGCCATTTACTTGCTGTTTTCGTTGTTGTTGCTGCTGCTGTTTGGCAATAACAATATAGATGATACAAAAAGGGCAAATTCACTTTTCCAGTCAACAACGGGATTGAGAAATATTTTCATAAAACTGCTTTCCTGGCTACCATACAGAATATTTTCTTAGATTTGGAAATGCTGCATCAACATGTTTTTCGCCAGGTAACACTTATGATATACGCGATTTCTATTTTCCAACTTTTGAAAACACATACCGATATTGGTGTTTGCCCTTGTAGTCTTATTTGAAATCTCTCTTCATCGGAAGATTCACTGCTTACTGCTAGTGGCGCCAACTGGTGTTAACTATAGGAACCATCGCATGTCTGGGATGTTTCCCGGTCTCCACGATGGAGGGCTCTTTGTTACCATGGTGACCAATGCCGGCAATTACCGTGTTTTTCACATCCGTAAATTGCCTATATTACCCTATTCAACCCACTAAAGACCCAGATATGCATATGCCCTAAAGATCAACCCATTACCAAAATGATCAGAGAAGCACACCAGGCCAAAATGAATGTCACTCATAAAGCTGATAGGAGAATCAGTTGATGCACATTTATAAACGATACTGAAATCATATCTGATGCGGTTTATTTACCCAGATAAAGATCTCATTTTTTCCATTTGGCATTATAGGGTAGTCAGCAGGAGACTATACGTTTCATTACTTTGAGCGTATCGCCTTTCCATCCGAGCTGCTCACAATGAGCTCATTAGTGTCGTCACCTGTGGGTAGGACATAATTGAATGAGGCTGTGGCGAGCGAGCCACCTCACCTTATTGGAAAGGGACTCTTGCAATATACCCAACATATACAATATCCTCGTCTCTATAAGTATTCCCGTCGTGCAAAACCAACAGTAAGTTGTTCACCTTAGTGTGTTCGAGGTTTGCTTGTCACAGATCTATATAATCTCAGAGTAAACATTATGTATAACTTTAGTGCAGATATAGTGGGTCTTATAACCACAACAATGACCAACACATTTATGCCTAAGCTGCTTCAGTCAGCAAGGTAGGCCACAAACGTCTGTATTTTTGTTAATATGAGCAATATTCATCAGAAAGTACAGCCGGCTCCTTCATAGTGGACGTCTTACAGAAAGAATCATCCATGTGATTATTGCTTTTCCGCAGAATTATTGCCAGGATCCTCTCTGTTTTAATCTGCACACAATAGTAGTTGTCCTCTCTATGGCAGGAATTGAAAGCGTCCTGTTTAGAGCGTAACTCGTGTACTCCGTAACTTATTTACATCGTTTCATTTTTTATGAACAGTGTATATGCCATTTTGGATGGAATACGATGGACGGAGGAACACTAGTAGGAATTTCTCAATCCAGACCTATGCCTTTAGTCAATCGCCATGAGTTCCTTTAGTCTATCTTCCCAGTAACCCCTTGATCCCCTCCTTAAATGAACCTATATCACAGTTATACGTAGGGTTAATCTACCTGAAATATATCTACACAAGTCTGATAGGAATGTATCGTGGTTTAAAGAAGCTTGCCAAAACTAACTGTGTTGTATTCACTGCCCAAGAGATCTGACTTCAGAACGTCCCTACACTACTTCAACAACAAGAAAATAGAGCTATTTGTTAAGGTCACTTTGGCAAAGTTAGATTTGGGAAAATGCATTGAAGCTTTAATAAAAAAAAAACACGCACATCATTTAGACCTCCCTTACAGATGTGTGGGTTCATGATGGCCTATTCCCTTCAGGCTGTAACAAGCAATCATGTGCGTTTTATCTGTAGTCCTCTGGGGACACCATCCACTATAATTCCTTTCCCGATGTGGAATGATCCTAGCTGGAATCTGGGTTTTAATATCGTGAACCCAGAAAAAGCTCATCTCCTTTCCCCCGTGAGATTCGCTGATTCATCACAATTTTACCTTTGCTCATTCAATCAGTTCCCCAACTACAGCCCAGATGGCTGTGAGGGATAGGCGAGGACAGCGCGTCTAAATGGGGACATGCCCTGAGGCTATTTACCTCTACCCTGCTGGACATCCTTAATAGTAAAGCAGGGAACTCTAGCTGGCATAATGATTCGCCTTCTTTATCAAGCACATTTGCACATGTATATCGGTCGTACTTTCAGGAAATTACAGTAAATGTAGTAATATATGCAGGTCTACTTACAAACAGAATATCTAATTTAATACACCAAGGTGAACCAGATTTTAATCGACTACGGATACTCGAGAGTGCTGAATAGGGAGTGGCCTTGGTAGACCTCCACTGATACGACCACCTCTGGCTTTTATTAAGCTGTGTCGTTAGAGAGCTGGTTGCTTCATATTTCAGATATAGGTCCCTTTCAAGGAGGTCGTATTGGCGGGCGGGTCGTCTCAGTGAAGTAGTCCTTAAGCTGGATGCATACGAATCCAGCAAGCTTTAATTCACAGGGGATTTGCCCCGGCCTCCAACGTGTACAGCATGTGGTCGTTTATGCCATGTGCTGTGCCTTTATGGTAAAAAAAACCCCTTCTCCACAACCAACACCACCTTGCCCCGCTCCCGACAGCGTCCCTTACGAATAATCAATACCCCGCTAATCGATGGGCGTGGTAAGGAGATTTAGACACCCGCGTCTACCTACCTCCACCCCTCCACACCCATCACCACCACGACAGGTGGGAGACGCTGCTCAAGTGGTCACGTGACCCGCCGATAGAGGACGCCACTGTCACACTGAATCTTTGATAGCGGGAGAAATGCCTACACTGGCCACTTGTACTGGGCTTGATTACACAGATATATCCCATGTTCGAGCGGTGCAGAGGCACGCTAAAGTTCCCCTAATATGTGTTTGCCTATACATATATATATTATATATATATATATATATATATATATATATATATATATATATATATATATATATATATATATATATATATGAGTGTACATACATATTGATACATATATACATATATATATATATTGATATATATTGATATATTGATATATTGATATATTGATATATTATACATATATAATGATGTATTGATATATGTAGATATTAGGATCCGAGATTTCTCTGAAAATAGTGAATTCTCATTGTACTTGTATATTTGGATCTTTCATTTCATTTATCTCTTGAAATTTAAAAGATCGTGGGTAATTCTGCGTTATACCGACGTGTAAGTTAGATTCCTCTTTGTTACTTGCCAAGTTAGTTTTGCTCTTAACGTAACCACGTTAAAGGCCCTTAGCCGGTGTGTTAAAGCACTGTGTTTAGTTGTGGGGTTTACATTTGACTGCCAGTGTCCAATGTATGTACACAGATATAGTCCGCTACCTAAGACGTGGTTTAATCTAGGGTCGGATCGAGAGCCAGACAGGGAATTACCAATTTCAATATTGACCAACAAGGGTCGAGCTGTCGAATGTGTAAGTGATTGAGTGGTATTGTGGATGTCCGCCCTACTAACTACGTTACACACCTGGGACCTGTTTCACTAGACAGTGACATGTCTAGATGGCGTCTAGATGGTGTGTCCGGTTTCATAAGAACTAGACATTAGACTTCGTTTTGTCCGTTCTTGCTTGCGCTGTTGGTGCCGCTTTTCATATCTGTCTAACACTTTTGTCACAGAACTAGTGAAACAGGTCCATGATGTGTCTAGATTTGTCCAATTCTTATGTTTGGGGTCTGTATTTCCTAAGGGCAGCTACTTGTGGTGTCACGAAACTAGACAAACCCAATGTCTGTATGGTGTCACAGACATGTCACAAGACTAGTGAAACAGGTCCCAGGACAGGTGAACAAACCAGTAGTAAGGCAGTAACCACTGAAATGGCTGATGATGCATTTCTTCATAGCCAATTTCCTGTCTAGCTGACACGGCTAGTGGTAAATATGCTATGACGATATTATATAATATGTGGTGTAGTTAAGATTTCACTTGTTAAAGTCTCTTGTCTAATGCCATATCTTTTATTCATTTTTTTAAAGCATAGCTAAGTTATATGGTCCAAAACCTTGTTGACCTATATTCTCAAGAAACAATTCATAATATGGGAATTGTCTTGTCTGGGCGCCTCCGGCATGTGCAATTAATACATCGGTAAGTGGGAGGACGAATCTATGGTCAGTTGTAATGTAAAGGGGTGTTAAGGGCAATGGAACAATTACATTGATTGGAAACACGTTTTTTCTAATTTTCTTCCTACTGAAACAGTCGTCATATTTAATAAGGAATTCTGTTCTCATATCAAGCCATATCGTACCATATCACACCATAGTTGTCTATCAAGAGGCTCCTAATATAGATATTTCGGTAGAAAAACATGTTTTGTCAAAAATCATAATGTAGTCGTATTTTCTTCTGATTCGGAATGGGTCGGAAACGATATGCTTATATATCTATCGTATCAAACATCCGCACCACACATGAATTTTTACACTGAAGTGTGTGTTACTCCTGAATCTGAATTGTACGGTGAATCCCCGACTCCACTCAGGGTTATGAGCAACATTAAACAAAATCTTTTCTGATGCCACCCTAAAGTATGGCGATCCAAAAGAGTGAACAGACCCGTCAGTTTTAACGTACTCCGAGTTGATATTTGACACACTGAACCTCGGCTCGTAGTAAAAGGTCAATGAATGAAATCTGTCTTCCTATCTGGAAAATGAGTTAAACGCTGTTTTAAAGTTTAATGAGTTATGATTAGACTGTGAGTGGAACTCATTCAAAATAATTGGTTAGTGTAATTGAATATCTGGTATTCAAAAATGTGAAATGTAATCAGTCGCCTTTTGGCCAATCAGATAGACGTCTTAATAAATCATTTGCCTTGAGGCAGGAACAATTGAATCACAACTTCGCAAAATAATTTATATCATTTGAAATCTGTGTTTCACAATGTATTGAGTCTTAAGTATTCCTATCAATGACTGAACGTACTAAACTGCTTCTAACTTCCTTTCGTCTTTCTATTTTCAGGTGAGTAAGACCTTTGATGTGTCCATTATGGCGGCTGCCCAGTGGCGACATGGTGTGAGTAGAATGTGAACTACGGTCCTCAGATTCATCAAATAAGACTTGTAGTTAAACATTGTTCCTCAACATCTCTGGTAGAGAGAAAACATCGCCAATTGTGCCATGTCACGACTTGGCTTTCATTTTCATTTTTCCTTAAAGAGTAAAGAAAAAGAGATGAAAAAAGTCAGATGCAGTGGCCCATCAGACATGTATTACCACAAACCTCGTGGGCATTGTCATTATTTTATTGTATACACCCCTAGAAACCCTTCTCTAATTAATCTGAAGGACTCCCTTCCAAGTATTCACGTAAGAGTTAACCCCACCTTGTTAGTCACTCGGAGGGTCTCCTCACGACATAAACCTGGCAATTAAGTGTCCTTAAAATGATCTGAAGCAGTGATTAATGTGACACGGACTCGACCACTGGTCATTCAGGCCCATCCGTCTCCCTCTATCATACTGCTGGTCAGTAGGTTTGAGGGAACTGACCACCCACCCTTTCCCATCAGCCCCTCCTGTGTTAAAGCTACCCGTGGGGAGTCCCTAATTGGACTATGGCGGCATGACGGTAATGTAAATAGGTAGTGGGGTTTTAGGGTACAGAAGGAGGTTAGGTATAAGCTGCGCACAGTGAGGGGTAGGTTGTGGTTGATCGATCCGGACACGGGGTCCTACTGTTTATTGACTGGAGTAGGGTTGAGATGGGAGAGGCAGGTGTGTGTGAAACGTCACGGTGCCCATCGTGTGCCAGACACTTACCTCGGCGGGCCAATGATGTCCACCTAGTTATCACCTTAATGTTAATTGGTGGATACGTATTGAGCATTTTCTGGAACTCAATGGAACTGTATATTCCATTTATTGTATTTGTGTTATTTCCACCTTGTCACCTTGCTTAAACCGCCCACCCCGTCCAGCATACATCATATATTTAACATGTATGCCGTTCCTTAGATTTATGTATCATGAATATTTCTTTATATACAACCTGTCCGCATCGACGTTTCTGTTCCTTTTTATCAAGATGGCACTTGGCTGAGCTCAATGTTTAAATATTGATTGGTCCTATAACCTCCTATATTAAGTATTTATGGTGTCTACTCTATAGGATATAATGGTCATCATTGTCTACTATCATGCTCAAACAATGATACTAATTTCAAGATTCGTCAATGTACTTTTGACGGGATGGAACGAGATAACATCGTGGCATCCAATGCTGAAGGTCAAACATTGCCATCTTTGTGAAATTATCCGACAGTCTCAGAAAGTAATGAGAGTCCCAGGATGCATATTTCAATGCTATTTCTTAAATCACAAGTCATTACACTAGAATATATTCAAGTGTCAGGACACGTAGACTGCATCTCCATATCATGATGGATGCTTGTTTGTTTGTTTGTTTGTTTGAGTAGTTTAACATCCAATATGTTCTATTAGGCTTCTTTATTGATTTTTTTTTGGGATAAATTTCTTCATTGAGCTAGAAGAATGATACAATAGTCGTTGTGTAGCATAACGCGAGTAGAACAGTGTACTCAATAAAGAGGCTTGGGCCTCAGCTTTTTTATAAAGCTGGTATCAACGGCCCGCCTTGATTGACCGTCGTCATCAGTTTTAGAACAATTTTCCTCATGGGTTTTAGTTAATCCTTACATCATGTGTAACAAAACTTATGTACTAACAACAAGTAAACTTCACACTCCGGTAATGAGAAATAGTTTGTATACCAGCAATGGGACTACAAAAATTAGATGTGAGGTATTTCTAGGTCAGACAACCAAAATCTTAAATATCCCAAATTTTTGCTATGAGACTGGTTTTGGTTAGGGATTTAAACCCCGCATAGGTTTCAGTGTTCCTGAGTAGGGGGGACAAGTTATTCCAAAGAGAACTGCCATGAAATTTCAGTGATCGCAAAAAGGCAGTGCAATTAGGCTTGTCAGCAAATAATACAGGGGCATCATACAATCTGACATGTTTAACATTATTATCTGTAAACTCTCTAACTCTGGATCTCTTGTACATATAGTTTAAGACATGAGATATTCGTCTATCCCTAAGAAGTGGCACTTCACTAAGTCGATGTAAGTCCCTAATAGGTGTATAAACATTAGCTCTTAGACAAATACGTAAGGCATTATTCTGCAGTGTTTGGAGAGAGTCCGTAAGGTACGCACAGGCACTATCTAATAAAACATCTCCATAGTCAAAATAGGGCAGTATAGCCATTTTATAAATCTCAGTAGCAGCACGTTTAGATAGAAAGTTCCGATGAATTACATACTACATCAAAAGCCACATCAAATCAATTTTACACAATGTTGCTGCAATTGCAAATTACTTGTTTGGCCTATTATTTTATCTAGCAACATTAGAATGGTTAATAATACGTGCACTGTCCAATGGTCATACGGTATACAAGAAATAGGTTGCTTTGCAAGGTACCAGTATATATAATATGCTGGTTGGTGCATGTTGTCAGTAGACTCTCTAACCTTTCGAACTGCCCCCTCCCTACCATTCTTCCCCCGACAGTCCTGCTTCCAGCTGCTGTCATTCTGCTAGGCTTTCCCCGCGATTAGGTCCCCTATCGTAGTCGGTATTAGTGCCTGTAACGAGGCTGGGTGGTGCTCCGTGGTGGTGTGGTGGTGCTATAGTGGTGGTGGGGTGGTGTAACAGAGGTTCTGCAGGTATTGGTGGGGCTCACATCAGAGTGGTTAGATTCCTCGTTACATTTTCCACCAAAATTAGAATAGTTCACATTGAGGTGGCAAGTTACCCGGATAATTAGTGTGTAGCTGTATACCAATATAGCACTGAAGCCCACTCTTTCGGAAAAAAATATTCAAGTTCATGTTACTCGATCGTTTTATGCAGGCCAATTAGGTCTAGATTGTAAGGACATCTCCCGTTATGTTAACCAAGAATTTTAAATATATCTGGGCAATGAGAAAACGACATAAGCGAAGCTGGACAATATGCTCAAAACAGTACAATATGCTCCTGTGCAGGCAATTACTCTTTACCTCCATTTAGCTTAATACTGTTAAAACCCTCATTGTCCGGTTCTACCACATCAAACATCTTTGGAAATGCAACGGACATCAATGAATAATTTGCTTTCAAGCAGTTAGTGTAGTAGTGGATACTTAAGTAAATTCTCGTAAGATAATATACATTTATAGCTTACTTCATCAGGTAGGCGACATAGTGGTAGATTAATAACATACGCGACAATTCCTTCATGAACTGATGCTAACAAACCTACGGCTACGATTGAGTCCTATTTATCGCAGTAGTAACGTCACCTTAGTGCCAAGCTTCCCTCTCCATCTACCTCATGACCACCGACAGCTATGCCAGTCACTAGTCGCCGCTTCAGGGTGCTGAGTGTGATTTACCAGTGAAGTCCTTGCCACGCTGCAGGGTTGTGCGTTAAGGGGATTGAGACCATGTTGGTTGGGGCAGCTCCAAGTCATTTGATGAGCATTAGGGAGCTTTATGTCCAGTATGTTGTTGGTGTTCACCCTGGAGGGGGGCTTTATGTAGCACTTTATCGAATTGTTCCGGGTGCGCCTGTGCAAAGTAGACATGGAGATCTTGGTAGATGTCTTAAGATGGAAAGCCGGCTAAATTTCTAATCCTCAGTCCTGGGTTTTCTAATGATGTCTCGAACGGCCTCCATATTGCCATTCATATATATCCCATTTCAACCCAGTTCTACCTAATATATTGGGAATTCCAATGGTAGCCCTGCCTCTCTCACTCTCCAATATCTCTCCCGAATTTCCTTCCGCGACTATCCTTTTACGTTGATGCTTGCAATAATGGTGACGGGGATACACAGATAATGCTTGTCAACTGAAGCTGAGAATGAAATACAAACAGATCACATAACAGACAGCTCTAATAGAAAAGTACTGGATCCACACCAATATTGCAGTAGCGGTGATCAGGATATGGCAGGTGCGAAGAGAAAGACTGAGTGGCGGTGGGAAGGATGGGGTATTGAAGCAGGGACTCTATTAGCCACTCCTGCCAGTTCAGTTTTCAAGCTTAGTACCTGACGGGCCTTTACGTGACTGATTCATGGCTCCGACGGATTTTAGCTCACATACAGGAAATAAACAATAGAGAAATTAGATCTTCTATGATTCCTGAACCAATAAAGTGTTTTCGCGCCTATACGTTCGTCTGTCACCAGTTGAACTAGGGCCATTGAATCAATTTATTGATTTGAATCGGGAAGTCAATAGTAAGGCCTATCGGCGTGTATTAGGAGAGTAATGGGTATATGGTTTAATGGAACATTTGTGAAGGTGGTTCAAATAGGTGGCAGGAAAGGAAAGGTGCAGCTGGAGCACTGGGGTAGGGGTGAAGAGGGAGATCTAGTGTAGATAAATTTATTCGTGTTCAAATCTGCCAGGGTGCATTGCAGTAATATATTGAGATTTTCTAATGATATAGCATTCTATGACTAATGGCTCTATAGCGCTTTTGAGCGCAAGGAGAAACCAGCTTTTGTATTGATCCAGTGAGCAGGAACACAGCCCTGGTAGAGAGCGTAGGCTGAAGACGGCTGCCCGTCAAATAGATGTTGAGTGATGGAGCCCCTCCGAGCAGCTCCGTGCTTCACACTTAGCCACGTAAGAAAGGAATCTAGATGGGATCCCCGCCAAGCGTGGAAAAAAAAGTGGGTTAAGAAAAAAGGAATGGCTCCCGCAAGACTAGTAGTTAACCAGGTTCCTTCCCCTTAGACAACTTGTAGTTCGTCATGTTTTGTAGTAAGAGGATTGGTGGTACCTCTCACGTCTGTATATGTGAGTCTGTGTCTGTGTGAGCAGCCTTTTGATGCAGAAACATGTTGAGTATGGTAGGCAGAGAAACACTTGATACCTAAACATCAAAGGCTCGGGCACATTTAAACTTAACTGAAGACTCTTTGTACTTTAATGAAGTTGCCGCTATCCCGGACGTGAACATATAGGTTAATCATTTAGCTACCACGTGAAAATAACTTAAAATATGATAAAGCTCTTCAGGCAGTTTCTGTGCTCAAAAGAAACCTATTCAAGACTTTCCTTGGCTCTTTTCTTCATTGGCCACAATGTTTTAACCCTCACTATATACAAGTGCCCGGGTCGGGACACTACACAACTGGATGCATTATAAATTACTTGAGAATTCATTAAATACCTAATCTTTCTCACCCAAAATATCGGGGGTGGGCAGTTAGCTCAGTGGTTAGGGAACTGCACTTGTAATCCCAAGGTTTTAGGACTGTGGGTTCGATTCCCACTGCAGCCACCCTTCTCCTTCATTCCCAGCAGTGGTAGATCTACTGCTATATCAAAGGTCAATGATTCTCATACCATGTCTATGTGGTGTAGGAACTAAAAAGACTCTCACCTCGGTAAATGTGTAGGGGTGAGATTTCTACCTAAATTCATTACATAGATTTGATCACCACCCTCATGGTGTAAGAGACCCTTGAGAAAGTATGGTGATAACCTCTAATGGTTAAACTGGACGTTAAATCAAACCAACCAACCAACCCGAAATATCTCAAGAGACCCCAGGCACGATAGTACTGTAGATATACTGTGAACAGTGTAGATCATATAGGGCGGTGTGAGCTGCTCGTCTGGAAATAAGAGCAGGACTCAAGTATCTCGTTCAGACTCACCCGCCATTAGTTTATCCCGTGTTGGTAAACCTGAGGGCAATAGTTATATGCCTGCCAGCACTCTGGGTGTGGTGGTAGGAGATAAGAGAGGATCCGCGGCCAGCCCTACAACCCTGTTGGGGTTTCGTATCTGGTTATCATTATGAGGGACATGGCTCTTTAGTCCTGTCAAGATCTCTTTTGTATACTATGCTGTATAACAGAGGAAGTCATTAAATGTGCCAACATGATTGAAACCATGTTGTACTCTTCATTTGTGCGAATTCTGACAGGTATCGTTTGCCTATTCAAGTTTCCATTTCCCTATTCAAGCTCGACTTGATACATGAAGGTTAATGGAAAGCTCAATATGATAATCGGACTCTTCATTGTTTACAATGCCAGCTGTTCATCATGGATCTACCTGGGAAAGACAAGGAAATAAAGCAAATGTTAGAGAATAAAATTGTATCTGTTGGTGAAATCAATCCTACCAACTCATATAGCGAGTTTTTCTCCCGAAGAACCACAGACCCGGCTTGTGAGTCCAAAGAATAATGGTGTCTAGGAAGCGGTCCTGACAGCCCAGGCGTAATTAACGGTCTGTTTGTATTGGCACCAATTGGCGGTATCCCCATCTCATTTGTCCACCTCGGTCTTTGTCCCACTCTTCTTTTACCCTGTGTGTGGATTCAGGACCAGCTTCTAACACTAACACAAGCACTAACACTAACACCGGCAATATTAACGCCAGTAGAGATGCAGGGTACACTCTCCGTTCGTAGATTTCCCTTCAGGAAGACGTCGTTTCTATTCTAGGTTTATTTTTGGTGTTTTCTTGCTAGCTTCATTTGTGGCGGTGGGAACTGATCAGCCGCTGCCTACACCAAGGGCAGACGTTTATCACTATGCGACGCCTTCTCAAGTTTGTTTATATTGTTGTTTTTTATATTGATTCTTTCGGTGAGACGAACGTATGGCGATGTTTTCATACAGTCAGGAGTCGTCCGGGATATTATTCATATCGAGGATGAATAACTCTACGCAATATTGTGCTCTCTACAATATACACTTTACAAAAACACTTCTTTATATGACCCGCATTTCAGAGGTTGAGAACTTAACCAAAATCTAGTGAGGCAAGAAATAATAGGATAAGAATTATTTTAATATGAGTCTTAATATGTAATTTCAAAGCAATGTGAGATGAATCGTCGTGAACGCCAACACTGTAGGAAATTGATGACATAAGAATATGGTCTTATTCCACCACATAGTCTAGCGTGTGTAGAAGGGTTGAATGATGATATCAGAACTATAGTGAGTGACTCTAGTTGGGCTGTCCTCACAATAAGAGGCCGGCCTCAGCGATGTGTCGCCATGGCAACGCTCTAGACATTGACTGCTGCCATATCCTTCTTCATAAATCACGTTAAGTCACTGGCATATCGTGCATTTATATAATCATAAGGACCTTCTCTTTATGGGATTATGCTAATTGACTGTACTAGCACGCCCCATGATATCACTGCCTGTGTTGGCAGGAATATCTTTCTAGTATCTAGGGATCGGCTGAACCTTCCGCCACTCTGTATCTGTCTCGTTCTCTTTCTTTCTTTCTCTCTCACTCTCTCTCTCTCTCCCTCTCTCTCTCACCCTTCTCTCTCCCGTCGCCCCTCTCTCTCTCTCTCTCTCTCTCTCTCTCTCTCTCTCTCTGAAGTAGTCTACCTCTGGCATGCCTATTTGCTATTCTCTATAACTTACAATCATGTAGATGCTGCTTGGATTGGTCTCCGGCTCTTAGGGTGCTTCTCTGTTGCACCATCTCATAAAATATCACGTTGTGATATTTTCATAATGGTCAAACCATCATCATCACCAAATCTACAGTGTAATATGTCATCTTTCACACCAATATTGCCCCACACTTAGAACTGGATAGCACAATTATATATCGGACCATCTCCCCAAAGTAGATTCCCCAGTAAAGTTGTATTCTGGCACACTTTACATGCAAGATACTGGCTCCTACGAGGCTCAAGTAGACAAGTAGATCGTGGCGTATGGTTGTTCGGCCTCCAGGAACCAACTGGAATTGGAGAGTTTGGAAGGAATCAGAACTTAAACATATATCTACTGCATTACACACATTTAAATAGTTATATGATATGTATATCCTTATCGTATTTTTCATTCATTTACTTATTCAGTTTTGCGGGAACGAAATTGATAGAAATAATGGTATCTTTGGTTGAGGCCTTTCTATCAGAGAATTGAAATCTCTCTCCATGTTCAATGTTGTTATAAGGTTGTTTTGTATCCTCCATAAATGTAATTCTGACTTATTCACTTGCTTCCTCATTGACTAACATACGCATGACTTTAAAGAAGATCTACCGACAAAATTGGTTGCAAATTCAACACCGGCTGCAAAAATTTAAAGAAATCATTTTTAAACAAGGTGGGTGTAATAAAGAGGGCGATTTCTTTCTGCGAACCCCTGTGAACATTGATTTTTGTTAAGACCGGCAGTGGATGGTTGAATTCGGGGCTGGGGCGGGCATTTAGTCGCACGAGAGCACAGATTCCCAATGGAAAATGCCAGACGTTGGGTTCTGTCTGAAGGAAAAGTCCATTCGATATTCATGTCTGAGCTCTCACATTTTGAACATCAAGAAAAGCCTCTAAATAGCCATGTTTAATTATTTTTGTTATTATCATTGAAATATGTTGCATAAAGCATCCCCTTAACATTCCACTTGAATAGAATATATTACGCGATCCTCTTAGGGTGGATTAAATCGAATTTGAAGCAGGTCTAATTTGTCCAGAGACGATATTCTCCAGACCCTAATTACAAGCGATAGCTTTGCATAGTACCACCGCCAGGGACCTTGTTTATGTCACGAAACCTGATTAAAAAGTCAACAAATGAGAACACCCATCGTTGACTCTCTCTACTTACCACTGTCACAGATATGCAATATGAAAACCGCTTTAGAGTTAAACCGCGTGAATGTTTTGAGAAATATCTATCATGAAGAAAATATCAGCTTCTAGTGGATGACCTATGACATGAGAGGCGTTATGGTTATTAGGATTTAACAAGTATGTGGCCCCAAGCAAAGAGTCTCTGCCTCTCCCGCATTAATATCATTACTGTCCCCCTCTCTGTTTCTCTGCCTCTGTCGTTCTCGGCTTCCATATCCTTTGCCCACACATCCTCTTATAAATATGTACGTATGGCTTATAGCGCCATTTGTTACGAATCGGTCAATGATACAGTGATAATGTCGTGACATTCAAACATATATTTTTCAAATGTGTTCCGTAAAATAATGTTTGAATCATTATGAAAGAACTGCACCTTTTCATTCAGGAAGTTCCAGACTGCGTGACAATATACTAAAAAGGCGTATTTGGCAAAAAGTGTGGAATGCTGTCTAGGTAACTGACGTCACAACTGGGAGTGGTTCGGAGCCGAACCAAAGGAAATGTCCCACCTGGGTTTGAAGCGAACCTTCTCCCCGGCAGGCCCACAGTCTGGTTCCAATGTCCAGGACCACTCCACCAACTTTCTATGACTCCTATTCAGAGAGTCATATGTACACCTTGGACGATATGCAGGACGCCCATTGTACTGTCTGCCCACAGGGACTTCGCCTTCCCGGATATCAGGGGATTAGTACTCGGTAGAGCAGTCATTAGGTTTCGGCATCGCTGTGGGATTCCCTCTGTCCAATGGATTACACTTCAGCTGAAAGGATTTGGTTCTAGGAAGGCTAGACCCTACATTGAGCCGACTTTCGTGTATCCTCTATTCATGTCTGACATCATTTACTTTAAGATTACATTTAGGGGCACTTATCAGGTGAGACACGATGACACTCACTATAATCATTGTTAGTTTTATGTATGTAGGCATTGTATCACAGTACCAAAGATATCATTTGCAGTCAGAACCTCACCTAATTTGTCACAATGGGATTGACATAAACCCCACCCCCAAGGAAATTGTTATTTTGATGAAACAAGATAAAGCTGAATGTAAACCAATAGAGTATAGAATTAATGCTTTGTTCGTTTGAGTAGTGTCCTATCTCGGTAGCCGAGATATGTCCTTTAAGACTGACTCACTGACTGGATCAATCTGGTGTGAGTGTATGTGTGTGTTTGTGTGCAGTTTCCCGCGATGAAAGAAAAACGGATATAAAACTGCGTCTGCTTGTAGCAGTAGGATAGATTTGTTGCGCCCTGAATTTTATTCTGGGCGCTCTTTCTGAATCGAAAGAGAGAGAGAGAGAGTGCGATATTATTGCAAGTGAGTAATCGCATTTGATAGAGGGAATATTAGGAATATGTTGTACTTTAGTGGGGCAATAGATATGGTTTCTAACAATCAGAAAAGCTAATTTAATTAATCTTTCCCTAAACAGCCGGGAATTCCCACCATATACTCGCAACAGATATCAAGATAATAGATGATCTCCACTTTATCGTCAAAGATAATTTGTTTTTCTACATTTACAAGGGAAACACATGAGGCCAGTAGGTGAGAAATTCCATCGTGGCCACCATCTACAAGCAATCATGCCTACTACAATTGCAATTCGCCTCGACGTTGGCCCGCGGTATGCTGTGAATGATTAATGGCGGTGGGACATGGGAGAAGTGAGCAGGTCTTGAGTAGGTCTGTCAGCGAAACCTGGTCGTGTGAGTTGCTCTCGAGGCTATGAGGTGTCTGCGAGGCAGGGGCTCCTGTTAGCTTATACGGCGAGGACCACATTTCCTTTACAAAAAGTCACATTTAGCAGATGTTTGTGAATAGTGCGCAAGCTCTAACGAGATATCCAGGATGGAGCGAGAATTACCTCTAAGATTTCTTAACAGCTTTCATTAAAATTCATTCATTTTGCTTCTTCTTTCTGTTTATTCTTTCTGATATGGATTTGTTGATGTATATTAGACCTAGCTCTGAGACACCTGCCATGATTTTCATAAGATGATAATTGCCTCATAGTGTCCCTTTTATTTATACAGATGAATATTTTAGGTACAATACGTATTGTTCATATGATGTAATATATGGTGAGAGAACAAATATGCAGAATGAAATAATGTTGATGCCCAATGCCCGAAGCATGTTTCCTAAAACTAATAAGTACTTTTAAATTTAGAATGCCAGTTTTTGTCCACATACAAGAACCTTTCTGAAATATAGAGGGAACCCCCTCCTGTTTGGATTACAAGTATTAACCTGCATCCTGAATGCACTTCGCTTAAAGAACCTACCAGCTGCTAACATATTCCCATCGCCCCTCTATACTCAATAATACATGTCAGACGCCGGAGCTTTCTTGATAGTATATAGAGAGCAGCAGCAAACTCTCGCGTTAGGTCACATGATGCCGCGTGAGTTTGGATGACATTTGACCAAGCTTGCTAAGGTTTGGATAACAATGATAACTTTGTCTCATCTTCGAAAAAGCCAATCTGTTAGCAGGAGAGATCACCCAGAAGATTTTCTAGATGACGGGAGATCAGATATGCAATTGAGTACACAGTGAAATCACGTCAGAGTAAGAACAGCAATTCTGGCGGATGAAATGTGACTGGGGAATTTATGGGACGTGAGATAAAGAATGTTAGATGTTGTAGATTGAATAAGTGAAGGGTATGACTGGAGGATGGTGGCAGAAGTACATATATAGGTAGGGTCATATGAACTGTACAGTTTAGGAAGGATGGTGGCGGCTTCAGGAAGATTTAGGTGGAATCATGGTGGAAGGGTTCAGATTGAACATGGGACATCCGCCTGTGGGAATGATGCTTCGCATTGGTTTTTCTATCCTTTCCATCCTGCAACACCTGATCATAAGTAGTAATTATACCTTTTCATCCCAGAGTCAATATCCAATACAGTAATGGCAAAATAACGCTACAATTGTTGAAATGGAATGGTTTAAACACAGCTGTAGTTGAGACCACGATGTAGGCCAGAGAGCTGATAGGGAGCTAGGAGCTGAGTTCAGAGAAGGATGGAGGGGAAATACTGGGAAGGTGGATAGAGATAACGTATAGTTTGCCAGTGTTTATGAGAAATATGTCTGAAACCGCAAGATAATAACAGAACGCTTCACTCAGACACTTCTAACCACTCAATGGTATGGGAAATGGACGTGTACAAGGATGTTGAATGTGTTTTGGGAGAGGGTGGCCCTCCGACTTAACATGCCACTAGATAGTAAGATAAATGCACTTCAACTAAAAGGATCAGTCATAAAAGGAACCTCAAACGCAAAGAATTCTATTACCCACCTCGGCATGCACTCGTGAGCCGTCTGTCAGACTGCCAACATGCACGCTAAGATAAGCGGTTTTTTCTCAGAAGTTCCGGGTTCCCTCCTCAGAAATCATATAATCGAATCCCTCGTACCTGTATGTATTACGTGTATGGCCATGACTTGGTCTCATCTTGCAAATACTGAGAAAGGTAATTATCCTAAGGAACTAGCCATGTATATGCTACTGACTTCATCTTGGCAAAAAGAAAACTAATTATAATCCTGGGTAGAATCATAATCATAGAATTTCTTCAAATTTTCCAAAGCAACTTCGAAATTTGAATATACTCAAAAGGATTCTTCTTAGGCATTTTCCCCGCCCTTATTCTCTTATCAAAGACATTAAAGTAAAACCCCACTTCTGGGACACCTCGCTTAAGCGGACAACCCGCTTAAGGGGCCAGTTTGCTAGGAACCGAAATTCTTATTTAATTTATTTTAATCCAGCTTAAGGGGACAACCCGGTTCAGGGGTCATTTTGCTCGGAACGGAGGGTGTCCCCTTAAGCAGGGTTTTACTGTATTTTCTCCAGGACCAAACCAAGTCGATTTCCTCCTTTTCTGAAAATAAACAGTTTAGATGAGCGGATCGATAGTCGGCCTTGTATTAATCAAGAGTCCCCTGAAAGCCGGGCGTTTACAGTGGACAGGAATATTAGAAATGTCGGCGAAAAACTTCCCCTTCATTGTACGGCAAGCTCCCCCCCCCCCCCCCCCCCCCCTCTAACACACAGGTAATCATGGCATGACGGTGACGGGCACCAACGTTCATTGAGCCGGCCGGTTTTCTGCTGGGCATGCGCCATTTCCACAGCTCACTTCCGGTTCCTGTGGCGACGCCTATTGGCAGGCTGCCGCACTAGCAAGGCTTCGGCGCGAACTCCGGAAGTCCAGTGCCCCTTTCTGCCAACTCATTGTCGAAAACTGTATAGAGCGGAGCTACCATCAGATCAGACAGAAAGCCCCGGACACTACGTGGTGCGGAAACGCATAGACGCGTTTTTGTAGACCTAAGGAAAAGCATGATGATACGAAATTTATCAAATGTAAGGTGCCTCCTTTCCGCAATAGATCTCATGGCATTAAAATCATGTGATACCTAGCCCATATATCCATCCTGAAACTAGAAACGATGTTTCAGGCCATTGAGAAGATTTACACGAGGCTAGAATACATGAGCATCCGATTGTATTTCAACTTTCTTGCATGAAAATAATCCAGAACTTCAGAATATATAGTTTTGTATATTTTCTAATTTCTCGTTGATTCCTTGGACACATCAATTCATTTTTTCACAATGCTCATGATACTTATCAATGCTCGTAGAAAATGGTGAATATATATTCAACATAAAAGCAGTGGTTATATGTAAACCTAAATATTTGTAGAAGAGATTAATCCGAGTTGACTTTCTTTAAGCATACATCCATCAAATCGATTGTGTAAAATGAAATGTTATCTGAGAGATCCATCCTTTATTTGGAATAGGTTAATTGATAGCCTGGGCAATTTCTCATCGGTGGGAAACCTTACACTCGCTAAGTGTCCAGGTTCGTTTTACCCTATTGTCCCACCGGACTCATTTAGCACCACATAGCGCTAATGAACCTAATTCCAGTCTGCCAATGGTCAGGGTCGGACAGCGGTCACGCCATTTTTATACTGCCACCTTTTAAACTTCGTTTCATCTTTGTTACATAAAGACCACGATTTTACCGAGGGTCAGTCAGGGAGTTGTTTACAGACTTCCTCCGCAAGCAGTAAGTCTGCGTACAATTTAAAATAATCAAATATATTCTTACCTTTTTTCGGTTGTCCAAACCACCATACTGAAAGATATCACCAAATATTTGATCGAATCATAAACTCAGGACGAAACAATGATAGTACAAGATTTCTGAGCCCGCAGGTATATATGTAACCATCATTTAGGATCAAAGGAGTGTTTGTCCTATAGTATTTTCAATGGTAAGGTACAGGATTTTATTGAAATCAGTATTTATGAGAATGGGACAATTTTTATAACCCTTAACACCTGCACTTGAGGGATGGCCTACTGATTAAAGCAGTGCCTTCGTAATCGCCTGGCGCCTACTCTGCGCCGAGATTCTGCTTGGCAATGGGCATAAACAGATGGCGGATCGCCTCAAAATCCGGAACTTCAGTCAGGTGTCCGGACACAAAATAACAACGTATCTGGCATTGCGCCCAGCATGTCTGAAATTAAGTGAAGGAAAATATAAAGTACAAAGCAAATCCATCGTGACATCACGCGGGCCACACACCTCAAAGGGAATGCTGGCCTGGCTTTTCGTTTTTATCAAAGATCCAAGAGCAAATATAAGCTGCAAAGCCATCCTGCCATGCCGAGACTGGCCCAGGGGCCATCGGGTTTGGTACAAACGGGAAAGGGAAATGTTTTCGTAAGGACGCATTTTCGTTTCCCTGAGGGCAACTGGAAGGGGAGAGGGATTATAGGATTGGAGAGGATACATGCGTTATTTATTTAGGGCCATAACCTGTAGGTGGGGGATTCGAATGGTTACGTAATTATGGTCTTGTCTGTTAGCATATGATCTTTGATTTGCCCAAAGCAGCAGGGATTGTGGTGGCAGGTGTGTAACAGGCTGTTTTTCTAGTTTGTCTAGGCATACACATCATGTGAAGTGAGTAGTACGTTCACACTCCCCCAAAGGAAAGGGCTAGCAGTATACATGGAAAGCCTTATCCTCTTTGTGTTTATCAAAAATATATGTCTGTGGTGTATAAAAACATCAAAGAAACAGGGAATGAAAGCGGGTTCTTTTTCATATTGACACTTACTCTTTATACAAACCCTGTTGCGCCCATAAATGACTACCGCACTTGATTTGCTTTAACATATTGATTTTTGTCGTTGCCAAAGGTAAGACGATGCCCTGTTTTTTGTCTTTTATACATGAGTCTTTTTCATATATCTGGCATGCTTTGATTTAGCCTTTGATGTATTATATTTCTGCAGGCTTCAATAACCTTGAAATACGTACGTAGTGAGAACAGTATGAGGCTTCAGATGTTTCATTTACACAGGAATATGCAATGTTGATGTCTGGGCTTTTTGTCGGTCTCTGTTCATCCTGTACCTAAGCAATATGGTCATGTTACTGGACTCCTAAAACAATCTCTTTACATCATACTTAGGCTTATATACTGTATTAAGGACTGGCCTGCTTGCATCTTGTATTGTATACAAGGGAATGTGGGTATGGCTGAAAACAGCAGTTCTGATTGCTTTAATATGTATCTGCATCCTTTAAACTTTGTCAAATGGAAGTAATCCTAATTGAATTCTCCTTAATTTCTCACCTGATGCAATACTGGAATATTTTTTTGTGAAATGACTTTATCAATGTCTGGAATGCATTATCTGCATAGTCATGATATCTCTATATGGCTTGATATCGAGACACAGTTACACTTTAGGATTTATATTTTGCTACTTTGAAACATGGCAATTATAATTGACAATGTCTAAATGTATACATATATCTTTTTCACCAAGTTAAGGGCGGTACAACAAAACTTTTCTCGATGTGGTTTAGTAGGACAGTGATGAGAAGAAAACAGGAGATGTTCCACATCTGATCGATCGACAGCTGGGAGAATAAAACACCTTCCCATTTTAATCGCCTCAACTGATTACACCGCGCCATCGGCATTATGAGAACAATTTATTTTAGTGGATCGTTGTCTGATTTTACGCTGGAGACCGAGCGGTTTATTTTACAAGCAATACATTCAGACTTGCCCCATATAACCTCACAATATATTGGATGAAAAAGACTAAGGCTTGTCCGGAATTGAATATCCCTGTTGGGCTGCTCTATTTTACTTTTGTGTCTCTATTCCAAACCATGTTATTGCTGTCGGGTTTTTTTTCTAATAACATATTAAACTGACTTTTTCTTACACTTTCAGGTGAGTGTTCTGATGATGAATTCAGATTCAAGAGCCGTAAGGTAGGGTTTAATGAATTGGACAGTATACTATGGCGTGTTTATCATCCTCTCCAACGATGAAAAGGCCAGTGAGATAAATGGGAATGTATGGAAAATTTCATTATGTATCATATAGGTAGGTGTATGTAACCTACTACTTGAGGAAACCATGGAATTGCTGACCTGCTTTACCAGCATATCATATACAAATTGTATAAGCTAGGTATATTGTCTATACAATTTAGGTATGTTGTCTATATTAGACATGTAGAAACGTGATTAGGGGATAGATGATTCAATCATTATATAGGTTTGCAAGATTTTAATTCTCTACATAAAAGAATTCCTTTCTGCAGCGTCAACATAGGCTGCACTAGTGTGCACGAGGTGTACACGATAAATGATAAACCTGTTTACCCTTCATATACATGTCAATATACATCAGTACTGTATTGCTACCATCAAAAGGGACAACAGTTATTCATACCTCGGTCCTACCCAGGTCGTCCCAGCCCCAGAACACAGCTGCCTCAGCCGGACACGCTATTAGACAGGCTATACCCATGGCCCGCTGCATCCATGGCAGCTAATGTTCGGGTTCAGTAAACCTGTTAGCAGCACCAAGCCATTAGTGTGGCTTCTCCTTGCTCCTGGTGCCAGCCCATTGATCTCCCTAGATCTCCCTTCTTGCTAGGTCTCCATTCTCTGGTGAGGGAGGTGGGTGAGGGCTGAATGAGGTAGGCCTGATGAGGGTGAGCTGACAGGAGATGGCCTGTAGATGTAGGGAGGACTGTGTGAAAGCTTGGGGCAGACCTCCGTGGCAAGCCTTTATATTCGGGGTGAAATGTTCCAATAAGCTGATAGCAAATCTTCTATGGGGGATTCATTTAATGGGTTCTCTTTCAGCCATTTGCAGTTGTCACCTGTTAGGCTGCAAAGATGTTCAAGAACAATTTTTATAAAATGTTAGTATAAACAATCCACATATATACGAGGCTTGATGCATGGAAATGTAATGTTATTTTACCATATTATCAGGCAAATTGAGGTGGCCTTCTTGAAATGTTTTATTCAATCTGGAGGTGAACGATGAGTTACTGATTAATTCGTATTATTCACGGTGCTAACAAATTATAGATATGACGTTTCCCCCAACGGAAGTGAAATAACAAGTAATAATAACTAGCTCATAGAAGGATGCATTTAACGAACCAGATATGGCAACTAAAGTTCCACTAGTAGCAATCCTATAGGGAGTTATACTCGACAAGGATTACCAAAGAATATGAAATACTAAGCCGGAATATCCTTGGTTTACCTGTCCGAGGTTGGTAATGTTGGGTGGTAGGCGCCTCAAAGTGAAGAAATTAGTTTTTAAGATTTAATTTGATTAGCTGCTGCTCTGTGAGACGTGGTCTATTGATGGTGGAGTTGTTCGCTCTGGCTTAATTTTAGCTCAGATAATGAAAACATCACATCTGTCTAAATCAAGCAAACCCCGCAATGGAACTACTAGCGCCCCTGTTGACTACCGAACATAGTCTAAACATGTCCCAGGTAGTATGTTAGCATGGATAACGCAAATTATACGAATCTTAGATATACCGACAGTGGGCATTACTGGTACAAAACACATTAGCGTCGGATTTGTAATTGGCAGGCCTACAAGGAACAGATCGTTGCCTGGCAGTGTCGTCGCTTGGTTGTGTGCCAGAGATCCCCGATGGACCCAGTCCTGATCCATTCCGTCCGGCTTATACTTATGGACACAGTAGATGTATTGCGCGGCCCACCCGTCCGTTCCAGCCAACACAGCTGCATAGTGTAATCCTGAAATATGATTTACATTCACCGCCATAAAGCACGGCGGTATAGTAAGTCGACGTTTAATACGCGATAAGCAATGATCCATGGGGGAGGGTGGGGTCTTACTCATTTGCATCGCAATTTCGCTTATTTCCATTGGCATTAGTCTCTACCACACATTCTATAACTTATACCAATATATTCATTATTTAAACGAGACACAGTTCTTTCTAGCGGTCTAACTTCTCCTTTTGCCAATCTGAAGTTATGGCATTTAGTTCGCCAACATACAACGCTCCTGGTGTTAACGCGAGACATGGGCAGTTAAGAACAAACCAGATTTGGACAAGATTATAACTGTTATAGGTTTGAATTGAGGAACGAATAAAAGGGTCCTTTTTGCGGATATAATCTGCCCGTCATTTTACTGGTGGCTGGTTGTGTTCTGATTGATAGGTCCGGCGGCTCTTATCTGGTGCGGACATTTCTATCCCCAACCCCCATGCCGGCCGCGTAAACGCATCGATGGCAGTTTCCCATTTATCACATTTTATACCCTGTCCCCGAACCAGTCAGCCAGCCAGCCACCCTGCTCCAAGCACAGCCAACAGGCCTCCACCTCCTCCTGGGCCTCTCCTATGAGAGCATTGCCCCTCGTGGGTTGAAGAGGTTGCCGGGGGAGAGCAAGACCTCCGTCCTGACAGGCATGTCTCACCTACCCCAGATCCCCACCAGGAATCGCCTGCCTTGACTACTTCTCCACCCGTTGTCCGCCCCCTCCCCTACCCCCTCCCACCTATGTCCACTCTTGCAGCCAAGGTACACAATCAGAGCTACAGCGCTTGCTGCTAGAGGGCAGGCCCCTCCGCGGTGCACACTCCAGGACACCAGACGAAGGAGGAGAACTCTCACAAAGAGGAGGGAAGGACCTATGCATTTCTTACCTCCCTCAGGCAGTAGCAACGGATATAAAATCTATTCGTCTAATGGTAGCGACCAGGCAAGTCTGTGTACGGACAGGCTAAGACGTGACATAAACATGGCCTGGACTAATGTAGAACCTTTTACAGATACGTTGCAAAAAAAAAGCAATAAGAGGAAACTATGTCAGCGTTAATCATACATTTCTTTTCACGAATCATTTTATAGTAGACAATGCCTTAGAACTGTTGTATTACATGATACTCTTTGGTCTGTCATTTATACAGCAAAAGTAATATCCGTGACCTTTCATAGCAAATTAGATTGGAGATAGAAATTGTATTTGATTCTATAGAATCTTCATGAGTCGTTTCATGGTTTTCATTTGGATTAAGGTGTACATATTCTACATGCGACATTGTCCTCGTACATTTCTTGATGTAAGTTCTCGTCGTTTTGACCTTACTGATGCTTGTCGTTATGAAAGCCAAAGACGTTAAGGGAAACCTATTGTTTTACGAGGAAACAAACAAAGTACGTCGTTGTGAGCGAAAGTATGAGACTATCTTTCCTTTGTCCTAAACCTCCCCATTTTTCATTTCATACTCTCTGTCTCCTAGTTCATAACTAACAGGTTACGTCTACAAGCAGCTTCAAAAATATTGGAAAATTCCTCCGGAAATATGTGAAGCATCTTACAGATGTACTCTATATCATAGTGAGAGCCTGCCATGCCGCAGATATTTCCCGTATGTTATGATGTATGTACATGGTCGATCAATTCCTTGGAGTATTTCGTTTATTTACACGGACCTAGCACCTCTTAGCTCCATGTGATGGACGACAGGAAAACAGACTGGTACAATTAAATGCTCCCACGGCTTTGGCGGTACTCGCTTTGCCAGAGCAGGGTGCATGAAGGCCGATGGACGTCTGATGCTAACAGGTCTAGTCGCCGCCACAGCCCAGGTAGTTTCTCTTCCGTCCAGCCACACAGCCTAGACAGGGGCCCCGGGCTGGGTATAATCTAAAGGGTTCTTACAGCATGTCTCAAAGTTCAACCCATTCGGAAATGATCCGACGCACTCTCCACATATAGGATGCACCGTCTAGGAAATTAGATATCTTTGCTCAATAGTGGTGTTAGTATGGGGAGTCAAAGGGAGCTGGTTGCACTTGGCATTTCAACTAATGTGTTGGAGTAGATGCTGTGTGAGAGGTGATATGTTATATAGCATATGAGGAGTACCATAGGCAAGATTATAGCTACTCTGGGTAAGATATCAAGTAAAGTAATTTTATGTTTTGAAATGATATGATTTTATGGTTGTTCATAAGTGAATTATTTCGTCTGTACAATAAGGAATTACTCAATTTCCCAGTCATTATGAAGGAATGGAAAATAATATATTATGACGTATCACAATTCATGAGAATATATAGCCACGGCATATGTTTTGCAAGTATCTTACAAATTTGATGCCGCTTCATGACCTCAATGACCGCTGACTGAACTGAATCCACGATGTTTCCGAGAAAGACGTAATACATTTACAAACTGGAGAATAAATAATTACAACTACCCAATAAATTTACTAGGGACCTTGCCCAACCTTTTCCGTCACAACATTCATATTTAGTAGAAATATAAAAAAGAAATTGAATTGCCACGGGTGTTATTTGTACCTCAAGAAAGGAAACCTACTGGGATTGCTGCTTATCTATATCCTTAATTTGTTTGGTTTGAGGTCTTCCAAAGTGGGTACAGCCGACTTTCGTAACCTGGACCTGGTAATTTGAGAAGATAGAGAGCGGCTATGTGAGCTGTTCTGTGTACTGAAGCTTCGGTAGTTACGGTTGTAGGCGCTGATACAGCTCTAGAGGCTGAGTTCCAGTGACAGTTTGGCTTTGGATTATGTGTACATTAGCTCGTCAGGTATTTGCACCGAGTGGCTTCTCTCCATCCCTCGAGATGCACTGTGTCTCTGTGTAGGTTGGCGTGGTAGAGGGGGAGGGCCTTCTGTACGATATCCCTAATGGATATTACTATGAAGGTGATAGCACTAGGCTACTGAGGTAAGATCGGAGGCCCAAAAAACATAGAATCGAGATTTACAGATTTACGAATATGTGCTGCATTTTCAGGTAAACCAGGCGTCTTGCACCAGCGTATTCTGCTTTGATCGCCCTAATGGTGTAATCTTTCTGGCTTGCTGTCCTGCTTCCAAATTCCTCCCTGGCAATATTCCTTCTCCGTTTGGATTTTTTTTCTTTTAGAAAGTTTTCCTCCTGCCCAAAAAGCACACTATTTTAGGTCGGGAGTTCTCACAGCTGTTGTGTGTGGGCTTACTGTTACTAACCAGGCATCTAGCCAATAGCACTATAGACCATGAGTGGGCCAGGGGTAGGGGATGGGGGCCGTGGCGGCAGTGATAGTGATTTGCATGAATTCTACTTATTGGTTAGGTATTTGGCGATGCGCATACAAGAGGACCCCTGGGGAGCCCTTCCCTGCACCCCAGAGTAAAATCAGTTTCACAGCCTCCTCCCATGAGCAGCTCCCGCCGCACTGCCCGAGGACCTCACCCAAAAGACCATCCCTGGTGCTACTACTCACCTACCGTACTGGTTTCTGGAACGTAGGAGGCTGCCAGGACCGAGACCTGCAGAGATTAGTCAAGCAGCACATTGGTATCAGTTGATTACCGGCGCCCATGACTGTGAAAGAGGAGTAGATTTGTTTATCGCATGAGCTGCTCGAACTGATCACATTGAGGTTCTTTATGGTTCAGCATGGGCCTTCACACGTATGTATATGCTTATAACAATGTCAGCACCAAAGGATTACCGAGCCTTAGGGTCCTGGATTTATGCACGCTCTGTGCCTGTTTGTGGGGATTACCACACTGTATCCATCACTAAAGGCTAGAGTTTCCTTTCTCCAGGGTCCCATTGTCACGGCGAGAAAGCCACGCGGTTTCCCCCCTCCACGCCGTGAGAAACATCGAGTGATCTCCTGGCAATGCAAAGAATAATGACTGGCACAGTTCCCTTGACCCTTGCCACCCTTTCAAGGCGTCCACCTGGCAATGATTTCAGATGGCAAGGGGGAAATGATCCAACAATAACAATGCAAGTCACGAAGCCAGTGTTATACCAAGAGATAATGTATAATCCGTTTTACACAATATGTTGAAGGCCGAAAGGATTCGAGTCTGTTATCCCCTAGGGTGGCCTTCGAATAATATCACAATTATTTCCTTCGAATAGCGAATTATGTATCTGCATGTTTTTATCTAAGTATGATTTTTCAAATGATCTCAGGTATTTTAGGTCATCAATGATAACATTTGCATCCGAATATGCCTTTATAGGTTTCCCCTAATATATTTTAGTCATTACAGTAGTCAAATTACTTTATAAGAGTTTTCCAATTGAACACGGTACGAATACAGTTATTAGATGTATGCATAAGGACGTCAATGTGAAACTTATATATTTTTCTATAAAGTTATGAGTATTTATGTCAATACTGGGCCCCAATTTAGTATGTATGTGTTCTCGTTTGTGACACATTATAAGAAGTATGGTTGCTTAAATTTGAGATTTTAGAGCTTGGTGAAATGTGGCTTTTATGGCACACTTTCCAGCTTCACATGCTAGCTTTAACAGAGACATTGCTCTGGTTATCCAGAAAAGATATAACAGATTAAACTGATTCGAAACTAGCCTACAAATTCACCTGATAAACGTTATGATCCTGCTTTGATTGGTTCAGGTAAGCATGATGCTGTCTCTCTCTCTCTCTCTCACTCTCACCACAATTACGCTTCTCTGAGCAGCCCGTTTTGAATCATACACTTGACCTATATAGATGAGCCCCTTTCCGTGAACCATTCACCTGACTTTCGGGTAGTTTGTCTCGGGTAGACTCCCCATGTTCTATACCTGACCTGGCCTCCAGCTGATGTACTTACCAGTTGGGTTACTGGGGGCAGGTCACTATACAGTGGGTTCACGTGAATTGCTCACCTGATGGCGCCACTAGAGGTGAGCTGTTCCCTGGCGCGCCGCCCGTGGGTCGCCGTCTCAGCGCGAGCAATTCGCGAGCTACTCGGGGCGTGGAGAATGGGCGTGGTAAATCCTGCTCACTGGTGTCTGCTGTTTGACTTGGTGCTGTTTCGGGGGAGCAGAGTGGCGAATGATATGAGATTCAGACAGGAAGACGGGTTTTATTACACAACTAAAGACAATGCCATATGTCGGGGTGTTGGTAATGGATATATAGTGTTCTGTGATATTGGTGTAATATAACAGTTCCTTCTGTTGACAAAGAGAAACCAAGCCTAGCCCTCAGCTGTGCAATAATTTCATATAAGCATAACGTGGAATATATGAGAGGCCTCATGCATGCTATAACATGAGTGTGAATACGAGAAAAGAAATTTGACATATTAGATAGGGATCAATTACAGTTGATTATAAGAAGCAGCAACAATATGTACCCATTTCTAAACCCATCCGCTAACAAGTCCGCCATTTTTACGAACTGTGTACGAGCCTATAATGAGCTTATATTAACCTCATGACAGGCGGTGATGACTAAGTCCCTGGTTACCGCCACGTTAATGGGCGGCCAGCCCCTTGACACTCACTCAGGTATACAGGTGTTGTCAGAGATGTATCCGCTCCCCTTTCACCACCGGAACCTGACATATGATCAATGACCCCACCATACCCCTGCCAGATGGTTTCCCTCAAGTGACGTCTTCATTTGGGCCCTAGTTTAAATCAATAAGATCAGGTTGGCATCCTGTTCGTCTAATCCAATGGTGTCTGAATATTAGCCTTTTTCTTTTATTCTAGATGTGGTAGGTGATGACAATGAAGTACCTCCTGATGCATTATTTCTGGATAAGGTTTTTCTAGGTTCTGACACACCGTGAGAAGTAGCGTCTGGTGGATATAAGTCCTGTTAAAATTACCATGGTTTGAGTAAGGGGAGAGGGAGGGGGCATCCTATCAGTTGGTTATCCCTATTGTTGTTTAGGAAAATGTTGATATTTTCTCAGTACATAAGGAGTATTTCCGTAAACTCTCATGAGAAACTGATGTTCAGCAAAGATTGATCATCTTATTGTATTTTATACTAATGACGAGTAGACATAGTGGTTATAGAACACCAGTGAGATTTCCTACTATTTGGCTCCCTTGAATTTCCCGTATTCATGGTTTCCTCTGCAATTTGCTACTCCCCTCATATTCAACTATACCTCCCCTCTCTCTCTCTCTCCTTCACCCTTCCCCCTCTCTCTCTCTCTCTCTCTCTCTCTCTCTCTCTCTCTCTCTCTCTCTCTCTCTCTCTCTGTCTGTCTCTCTCTGTCTCTCTCTGTCTCTTTTCTCTCTCTCTCCCTTTCTCTCTCACTCTACAATTTTAACTTAGGTTTTGTTTTCGGTTGAGCAGGTGCATGTCGAAGTCATGTAGTCTACTTCTGGGTGGTAGTGCCACCCAATAACTGACTTCCCCGGGAACCCTGGCTTTGTAGTCGCACCCAGCGGCAAGCTTTACGAAGAAGCGGGGCATATGGTAAAGCCTATAGAAACCAAATGGGAATGGATGTTAGCTCGACGCGAGGTTCAGGCTGGCCCATCGGCAAGCACTGTCTACAGCACCTACCCTTCACCTGTCGACTACCGAGGAAATCCATAGACATTTAGAACCTCATCTGCAATGCTTTTAAGCCTCACTCGCATCCATTCCAACGAAATAAGTATACAGAGTCCCTTCAGCGCCCCTCTCACCCGTCTAAGTGCATTTACTGGGAATTCCCAAAGCGCATTTGTTGACGGTATGATTAATGTACTAATGATTTGTTTCTTTCATCTGGATAATGATGTAAGGTTTCTAATATGGTCTAATGTGTACTCTTACGCTTGTTACAATGTGTTACCCTAGGAGGTATGACTGTTCGTTCAGGAGGTCTTTTTTTATAGAGATAATACTATTATCGTAGTCTGTTTTGATACTTATCATCGTGACAGTTACAACTTGTTTTATAAATGGTGGTGTGACATTACGATTGATATCGAAGTCACCATTTCTTAGTGATGTAGACCCTCTCTGTTCAGCTATACTCGCGAACATGAACCCTAATGTTTGCGTTGCAGAGCAGGCAAACAGTTTCCTGTTTACTTTAGGTGTATAGTCGGAATATTTCGCTGAGTGGCTCGGGTGGCTCAGGTTGCCCCCTGTGGTGGCCATGCCGGGAGCCCCTCCTCGTGTGCGATCCAGCGTGAGGGTGGAGAGCTTAGATTGATAGCCATGCAGCCCTGGAGGAGCACCCATAGTCCCTGTACTTGACTACTCCTGGCTCCAGTTCATGAACGGCGTTTTACTCCTTAAAGATCTTCAAGGTATTACTTTATGTGGTTCACAGAAGACCCATTATGTCACCACTGGTATTTCTGTCCCATAGGCTTGACATTGCGAACTCGTTCTCTATGCCCCTACAAGTATTATGGTCCGTTTTCCATGGTCCGTCTATGCCTTTAGTGTTATCCCTTCCTTTAGTGTGTACAGGGGGGACATAGATACAGAAAACAACTTGTTTTGGTAAAAATCTTATCATCAAATTTATAGAGAAGGACGACTTTGACCAAACGTGCTGGTTTCTTCTTTATTTTATGCTGCTTCAGATTTGAATAGCAGTGTGATATACATCTAGGTTTTCCAACCAACCTATGCATGACCTTGACGAATATAACACTTGGGTTTCGTGAACTAAGCTACTCACTGAGTTCCCAGTAAGTTTATCTCAGTGGGATACTCAGCTGCTGACCAGTTTCAACAGAGTATCCGGGCGAGCAACTCTGAGCAGCTCATCTCTCTGCTCCCCGCGTGGAGCTAGCCGGAGCGCCGCCATGCTATGGATTGAGGACCAGCTCCAGGGCGTCGCTTCTGAGCGCGGTGAGCTGCTCCTACCTCCAGCCGTGGTTTCGATGCTGCCGCCGCCGCCTCCGCTACCACCGCTGCACAGCTGAGCAGCTCGCAACGTCGCCCTGTAACTCCTGCCCTTCCTCCTGTTCCCACAGCTCCCCGCGCTGCTGCTTGCTCCGCGCGCTGTCCCTGACACCCCAACCTACACGCCGCCAACGCCGACGCCGCGGTTAATGCTCACCCGACCATTGCTGAAGCAAAAACATCGGTGTGCCCCCACATGAGCTGCTCATTTGTTCATCACAAGCGCATGCGTGCGGGGATATCAGCGTGGACATGGCAGGACGAAGGAGGGCCCTGTGTGAATGGTAGTGCTACTACCACAGATTGACGGTGTCCTCGGCGGAGGGCTCACGGACGGGCGCACTGGGCTTGTGCATCGGGAGGGGGCCGCCCCAGACCCCGGGAGCTGCTCAGAGCGATACGGACAGGACAGAACGGAGGGAGACGTCAATGACCGCCAATGCTGCTGTTGTTTCCCTCTGAGTATTACCTATGTTAGCGGTAGCGTGATGGCTTTACCGCTATGTTATCCGTGGTGTTCCTGAAACATATGTATCTGTGGCTTCAGTTCAGGGCAACTCAATACAGGTCTGTTACTGACATCTCAAAGGAAGTGGAAACCGTGCCCTTGATATTAAACCAGGACCGCCCACACTCGTCCCTGGCACACCTTGTTGTTACTGTCGCAAGCTGGTGGACACGAGACTGGACTGCTGAGCTGCTCAACTGAACAGCTCGAGAGCTCGGGCTGCTTGCAGTTGGTAACGCCTAGGATACGAGGTTTTGGGGATGGCAGAGATGGATGAGCCAGTCTAACAACAGTAGATATATATAGACCTCACCCTTCCTATAAGCTAATTCACTACGGAACTGAATCACCTGTTTTCTGTTGTTGGAATTCCTATGGTGTCATTTGTTATGGGAGGTACCAACTACAACGTTAGTCATAAATAGAAACCCTGGATATAATATACATAAACCAAGGATATTTAAAAATAACCAATGTGTGACTTTAACATGCATCTCACTGTTAACATAGAGACCCTGAGATTGTACCGTTGATTGTTGTTCATAGCAGCAGTGTTCCCTCATCATATTATTCTCTATGTAGAGTCATGTGAATCTAAAGGCCAGTAATACCACTCTGCGGCTTCTGACAGGTGGATTTTCCCACTCTCTGCTCGGGTGGGTCTGTCTACCCTATGACAAGGGCTTGGGATCGATGTCCTTGATAAACAGAATCCAAGCTAGCCTCATGCAGGGTATGTAAGCGATCCGAGGACCTCAGTAGGTACTCAGCTGCTCCGAGCATATCGGTTGATGCTTATAACGACCCAGACACGAATCGCTCGCCAAGGTAGGCCGCGGATAAAAAAGGGAGGAATCACCCCATAGAACGGTGTTGCATAAATCTCCGAGTGGTATTTATACCATCTTGAGGTGTGCGTGCACGCGCGCGTGAATTGTGAGCGACTCCCGCGGCCATTATTAAAATCATACATCCGTAGCCTCTCTCACACCCACCCCTTTCCACCGGACACTCATAGGCGGCGGACGGCTGGGACATTGATGGGCGGGCTAGATATGGCCGTCAGCCAGTAGCATTGATCCTTACTCTCCTCTCTTTCAGCCCCACCCTTGACTGCACATACACCCCCTCCCCCCACTATCACATGACCCTGCGGCACGGACCGCCCCCTATATTAAAAGATCATGAAATCAAAGATTGCTGTTGGCATCTAGCGGTACCACTGAGGCTGGGGCCATTCCACCCGCATTCCCTGCCACACCCCAGTGGGGTCACGATAAGGGGTGGTGGTCACCCAGGCCAGTCCGGCAGTACTGTCCATGCTCGTTTATTACCATAACTAAATTGGAGGTCGGCTTGCAGAAGTAGCGGAAGCCCGGACTGTAGCACTATAGCAGTGGGATTAAGCAGGAAGAAGAAGGTATGGATAAAGCGTAAGGGCACGGTGATACATATATCATTCAGACTGAAATGCCTTGCGTACGCGGTCTTCAGGCATCATGCTGAAGTACGGGGAGTGTGTCTGGAGGGTGAAAGGAAAACCCTAATCCCCACTGAAGCCAGTGGTTGGCTGCATCTTATAGATATATATACAAGTGTGCTGGTGGCGAGACGTGGTTTCAGGACAGGCCTGGGAAGCCAGGCTAACGTTGATGGGGTAGGTGGCGGGGCCGGAGTCTTGGTTTGCCGGCACTAAGTACCCCGGCGGCGTTTGTGTTTAGATTCCCGATACAATAGGTCATCTACAGTTACACTCCATGGTGCGCACCACCTCCCAGCACTGAGCAGCTCTCTGCGAAAAAATAACAAACTGCTCTTCACATTCTCCCTGTTATTGTCAAGTATTACCGAAAGCAACTCAGTGAGCAACTCAGTCAGAGGAAAACATTGGGCCAGCAGCAGGACCAAGCAACATGCACAGAGGAGACACACACACGCATTGAGGACTGGAGGGCCTGTGCGTTTTTATCAATCAACCCAGGAGGCTTCAGAAGGCTTTCACCAAAGACCTTCCGCCTCCCACCACGCGGAATTAGAATGCTGCCGATTTACCAGAGAAAATATCTTTGCCTCCACGGTTTGCCAATGGAATAAGTGATAGTTTATTTCTCTCTGTGTGTTTGTGTGCGTGTCTGTGAGCGCAGACCAGTTCGTTTATCCCCCTGGAGGAAAAAGTAGGAAAAGCTGAAACACAACAGTGAAGCGAGTCCCACACTAAAGGCTCAGAACTCGTAGTGCGGTGAGTAATTTAGCATCAAGCTAGCTAATACTGAGCAGATCTCATAGCACGGCACCATTTAATGTTACAAACAAAGTGAGATTCAATATCCAGCGTTATGATAACGTAATTAAGGGAGAAGTCCGCGATAAGTGGACTCCTGTGGAGTATGGGCACCAATAAGAAATGTCATATTGGGAATACACGTTCACTGCGCCCCCACCACCACACACCATGCTAGGCTGTTAACCTAATTGGGTTAGAGCGAGATGAGTAGCTCTCATTAGGATCCTACAGATGACGCCTATATTTATACAGGAAGGCATCCGGGAGGTCTCTCTATCTGCAGATTTATATATGCAGCAGCGATGTTCGATCTCATGGATAGATAACTCATAAAGTGATGGCTGATAATACGCGTTGAGATCTGCGTGTTGTACGCCAGTGAAGCATCAGTGTATTTCTCAATCAGTTGATAATGTGATGATTCATGTTGAATTACATGTGGATTACGTAGCATAATGACCCCTTTGGTGGATTATCATGGAGAATAAGCTGAAGACGAAGACTAAAGGGGCCCTCATTGGCACCTGTTGCGGCTGGGTGCAGGTGAGTGGGTTTGGTCATTTTCCCATACTCTGTCTCCATGTGATGACGCGTTTTTTTATTTCTATGAGTCATCAAAATGATGCAGCATCAGACCATATTCAGTGTTATGTGATGGATATCTTAATTTGTCTTTCGTTATTATTCATATGAATTGGTATCAGGGTGTTCTTGATAGGAAGGTATTAATTCTCCCATGACCTACAATGAAATCTTATCTTTGTTAAATATACTTTTTCGACGTTTATCAGATGACAACAATGAATATATGTATGTATCATCTATGAAATATTGCATAATGTATACTATTGTAATGGATTACTATTTAAATTTAGTTTTGAGGTGGATTCATTTGTATTTTCTCAAACAGTCCGTTTATGTCTTACATGTAGTATGTGTTGAACTGGAGCTTAACCGTTTGCTTTTGTTGGCTACACCACTTGATACCTTTTTTGCGTTCCATTGAGCTAAATCGGAAAGAAGAACTTGGTGGAATATTTTATTGTATGGTTTCCAGGCAAAGGGCAATGTAAGGCGCGTGCATTTTCGTAGTCGTTAGCGGTAAGGTATGCGGGTGTGTAGCCTGCATTCACCTGAGCCTATCTAGGGACCAGTCTTCCCCCTACACACTCACCTCTGTGAGCACCTGGATACTGTTTTACTTCACATGTAGAGTGACGGGTACATCTGTGTTACCTCTCCCAGTCGTACTGAGCGGGCATTCACTAAGGAGCCCACTTCTCACCTTGTATCTCATAACAGCAGCTTGATCTCTGCCGACTAGCCATTTGTCTGTGAGCAGTTCCCTGGCCGTGTCAATTACCGGGCTGTTCTACCTGTGGACATGTCATTGTCATTGTGTCTGTGCATACAATTTTCTCGTCATCGTCCTCCTCAGGTTCCAGCTGATACTGAGTAGCTCTTATCTCACATGAACATCTTTTTATGTCCTCATCCGAGCGACTTTACACCTACCTACAAGTACTTGTAATGCATATAACTATATCAGTCCCTATTAGTCGAGGGTATATCTACCTCAGTCCCTTTTGCACCTAACATCCTCAATCTCCCTATACCGATCTGAATTCTGCCTTCGAGTACCATTTAATTATCTAAGTCTCTGTTACACATACCTTACTTCTCTGTTGGTCTCCCTTGTCCGTACATCTTTCCCTATTCCTATATGTCAAGACACAAGTATTTTTTGTTTACAAGGCGCTCCACTTTGCATTTTCTAATGTCTCTACATGAGCACATAAACACTTCCATACAAAGGGATACTTGTTCGAACCATATGCTTACCTCAGCCTCTTACATATCTCACACCTGTTCCAAGCTCTTTTACATGTATAGCCCATCCACACTTGCCATCCGAGCATTATCCTATCGTGAATTCTGAGCTAATGAGCAGCTCAATCCTATTATCATACACCTATGGCTGCATGTCTTACATATACAACACACACGTAGCGTGGCGCACGGGATCTGCATGCGGCATACGGGGTATGTACGGCAACGAAACCCAACAAATCTTCCAGAAGCGATGGTGAAAGGGGCTATTTTAGGTTATTGAAGGAAGAGACATCATTGGAGGATAAAGGTTTATTACACTAAGAAGGCGTGCTGCACGCTGGGGGAAAGTTGTTATGTTATTAGAAACAACTAGTCATAACATGATTAAAAACAATGAAGATAAATAACCTGATAAGCGCTTGACTATTATAACATGATTAATTAAGACTAGAGAGGTTATGTAACCTGATACGCGCATGTCACTGACGCGAATACAGGGATACCCTGTATGGACGTGATAAATATCTGGTAAAATTTACAAACAGATGTACCTCTGTCTTCGGCGTACTGCGCATTTATCACGTACAGAGTGAGTAACCCTGTTTCCGTATGTACTCCCATTTTATGTTAGCTACACCCATGACCATGTGTGACGAGGGGGGATGGGGGGCTTCCTACCCCGTTGAAGGCCCCACGGCGGGTGTGGTCTGGCCAGGTAGACTGACATGATGAACAGTTCCTGGAGATCCGCTTCTTGTCACGACAGGACTTGCGATATGAGCCCTCCTGGTGGTCAGGGGAGGGGAGGAGGTCGGCGGGGGAATGTGTGAGCTGCTCACCTTATGGTAAGTGGATCTGAGGGACGACGGGGTAAGAGCATGGGTCCTGGTCGTGTAGGTCCATGGAGATCGGGCTCTGTCAGCCGCCAGTGACCACAGCCCGACCACCTCGTGCCAGGCCACCCACAGGTAATTTATCAGCCTTACCGTCCCGGATGGAAGGAGACCCCTAGTTCTGTGTATCTGGGGGTATGGTATTTCCTCAGACATATAAGCTGAATCGTTTATGGGGACAATTGTGCGTGATACCATATCTTTGGGATATTTTATTATTAATATTGACAAATCAAGATTAAAGTGACTGCCGCCAAATCGTTTATTCATGAGGATGATTTCAATAGCCAATCATTTTACTATCATTAGTTGGATAATTTATAACAAAGTAGTTATCACTGTTTTCCCATTGGAATAACCACCCAACTGCCTTTATGCTAACAGGATATCCCACCCTATTACTTTAATTACCTTGAGCAAAATGTGTAGAACTCAAGGTCATACCTTAACCATAGCCATTTTACCACAACATATTTTTATTGAACTTTCCTTTTTAATTCCTTTTTGGTCCCGGTTTCAATGTCAAACTCCAGTTGCCTAAAATTTGCCTCTAGGCGAGGCTCATTAGGAACGGTCTGGGATGAATGATCCACACAAAAAAGATTGAAATCGCAATGTGAACAAGTTGCCTTGTAAGTGTGGTGCAAAATGAAAATCTCAGACAGTACTATTTTCTCCTCATTTGTGCAACATCCTTCTCAATGCTGTTATTATCTGAAATTCTCAATCCCACTTGATTTTGTTTCGGCAGGTTGGTTACTAAATAAATAGCGTTATCTACTAAAAAAAAATAGTATTACAATTTCCTCTATAGCATCCGAAATGTCTGAATGGGAAGTCCCAAGAGCGGGACGTGAAGCTGTCGACTCGTAGCTCTGTTTTGACTATTAACATACTAGTCTGCAGATCCAGAGCCCCATGCCTCTAACCTAGGTCCCCCTCCTCCCCTGCCGTGACTCTGAATAGAGTTTATGGGCAGCATAATCCCTTTTAGTGGTTGCAATTCCCGTGGATTACAATTTAAGCCGATGCGGGGCTTTTCCTCATTATTAGCTCCCCAGCACCTAAATAAAGTGTTTTAACACTTTCGCTACACCCGCAAGTGAGATATATACAGCTCATGTAATGCATCTAGGCACCATTAGTTTTCAGTGGTGAATACGATGTTTAGGTATATATATATATATATATATATATATATATATATATATATATATATATACATATATATATATATATATATATATATATATATATATATATATATACATATATACATATATTTGTCAGATTCCATCAGGCCGACGGCATGGCCACAAAAGAGCACCGCAAGGCCACCTCACTAGACTAGCCTCCGTTCCTGTGTCATACTCCTACTGCTGCCTACCGCCTCCGCACGCCCTCCTTACCCCTCCACCTACTCTCCCCTTGGCCTGGCTGATTCCTGAGCCAGTCAGAGGAACCTTACACATTGTAATTTATTGTATTCATTGAATTTATGTTCATAATCAAAGACTTGAGCAAGTCTACCACCTTACGTATGAGCTCGAGTATAGAAGTCGGTACGGTGCAGCAGGCTCAACGGCGATGGCCAAACGGCGATGGAACGATAAAACATAATAAATTAGATTCTGTCGGGTGTCTGAAAATGTCGGTCGCACGACCGTTGTGGCACATCGGCCATAGAACGGGAATGTGGCTTTGTACACTATAAATATGTTCGGTGGCCTGATGGCGTCAGATTCACGGTCAATCCGGTAGAGCAGAACTTTAATAATCCTAATTTGGGAGTCTGATGTTACAATATTCTTTACCACTCCGTGCCTATAGCTACATCACCACGTAACGGACAGAATTATTTAATCACCCTCAGTAATTTATACTAGTTACCTCGTTACAGGACACAATCTTTGATATTCAACAGGCGATCTTGCCAGGCTGTGTTCTATATTGTTGTCTAAGTGGTTGGGGGCGGTCTGGGTTCTCTCGACCTCAACATCTAATCACCAGAGGAGAAATGGTTATTTTAGTGCCCTGTGTGTAGACGGCGTGCTGACCTTTGTAACGACCCGTTCATTCCTCATGGGCCCCACATGGAAAGCAGTAGTAGAATGCACTGGATACAGATGTGAAATCACATTATAGGCTGGGCCAGCGATAATGGTACTTCAAACAACTGTACGCGTGTCATGCATACGAGGATAGAATTGTAGTTTTCTACATTTTCTCCTTTTATACGTTCGGCACATAAACATACGACTCAGTTCGGGCTGATAACTTCGATAATGTGTGTTTAAAGAAGGACAATGCACGTGCGCTTGATATTTCTGCACCTCATCCTGCATCGTTGGCCAGAGATTACATTGAGGCATTTTCTGGAACTGATGCAATGGGTTGTTTTCTTTGCGTTTCTGATAAATGCTTAACGTACATATTCTGATATTTATTCTGATTTAATCACGGATTTAAATATATAATTATTATCAACCAAGAATATGCGCTTCACCTCTGTGTGTGTACATGTTAAGTGGGATTCACACGATTGGATTCACGTACCTCACAGGGCTCAAAATCTCATGCGATTTTGTTCCCTTTTAGGGGGAAATGTCTTTAACAATTACAGGGAGGAAAACATGCCTCAGGGAAATGAATCCCTATAATTTAGACGAAGACATTGTATTCGAGTACAGTATCTCAGTAGGATTTGTCTCAGACAAACACACCGTGAGGTACATGAATTCCCTCGTGTGAATCCCACTTTAACAGTGTCAGGCGTGACTGGCATTCGCGTCACGAAAACTATTTGTCAATTTTACAGATCTCAATTAATTTCTGTTTCTTTCACCATATTATTCTACTATAGATCGCAGTAGTATCCCCAGAATAAAATCTTGTCTTATCTTCTACCCAGATGCATTTCCCTGCCCTCCAATTCTCCTTTTCCTCAGACGCAGTCAGCACTGCATTCTCAGATAGGTAAGCTACCTAGAATCGTGGGACACGTTGCTACGGTAACAGCACACCTGAGAGGTGACCTGCTCGTCACGCCTGCCCCCTTCTGCTCTAGTGTGTCAGGGAGATCAGACAGGTGGGTGAGAGGTGCTTAAAGTGGGTTGATAAGGGGCGGCCAACTGGTCGTTGTGACCTACTATCGCGTGAGCTGCTCTTTGAGATAGACTGACGATGACAGGGCCGTGTCTGTTACTGGGTTTAAGAGCCATCCTGTATCTCTAGGGTATTCCCAATAGTGAGACTTATTCTATGTATCCCCAGGAATGGAGGTGGTATTGCATGAGCATTTCTATATAAATAGCAACTCGGGTTATGATCTGCTTTGCTCACTGTACTCATAATCATAAATATTCAGGAGAAGCTGCTGTGAATTGAATATATCCTCCATAAGTTATTTTAGTGGCTTATTATCAAGGGATATTTGAATATTGGATATCGGATAACAAATATTGGATTACTAGTTGAAGTGACTTTTTGGATTAAGAGCAGCTCACTGTGGATTGACTTAAGACACGATATAATATATGCGTTACTCAAGATGAGCGGTGTCCTAGACAGGTTTTGATTTAGCTGTTTGCCTCTGTAGAGTCTGTGAAGTGTTGGATGCCCTTTCATACCATTCAAAATTTAAAAGGGCCTTTCAAATTTGAATGCTGGATCCCAGAACTGGATCCTACCTGACTCTGTCCATGTTTAAAGATTAACCCATAAAAAATTATCGGGTTTCGCCATTCCCTAAATGATTTCCTTAATGAATCATTTAGCGTTAATTTGCACACCAGCAAGAAAAAGGCGTGGGTAAAATCACTTTGTCTGGGTAGTAAATTGTATCAATTGGCAAGGAAATCGATTTTTCTGGCAGGTGATCATCAACGCTCGCGGTTTGGTGTTGACCAAGTGGGTTTCACACTTGTAATGATAGAACATGAGTAGACATGGGGCTGATAGACATCTATCCTGGCCATAACCCATGCCATTGGGTCGCTCGTACCGTCCTGGTCCGATTGGTGGTGGTAGTTTGTTCCTTTCCAATGAATTATTGATTTCCTACCAAATGGCCCTCGCTGGCACTGGAAAATACACAGGAGTAGAAACAAGTGGTGAATCTTATTGTATTTCTATATGTATATTATGTATTTATCACATACCTTACTTTATAAGATTCGTAATCATACCTCAGGGTTCTGTATTACATCCATGCAAACTACCCAGCATGATTGTCCTAATTACCATAATTGCTCTAGATCTAGCTCCACCAGCGAGGAGATATATTTTCACATGCACCACTTCATATCATACGCTGCTATGTTTATATTAATTCCTGTAGTCCATTTATCCTCTTGATGGATTCATGTTATTAGGTTTGTGGGGAGGGACGGTTAGTTGACTCGGACGCCAGCTAATCGACGTCTCCGAGCAACTCGGGGCTCTAATTATAGACTGCTTGCGCTGATGATTCTCCTCCAATTTACTGCAGATGTCTGATATGATGTTGTACGATGCAGAAAGCGCCTAATTGCTGGAGATTGTTACCTTGAGAGGTCCAATTCTACCATAGATTTTCATTTCAAATAAAATTGAACCTAGTGATCACACTCATAGACGAGATTCTATTGACATCACACATTTGGAGAGTTTCCTCGTTCTTTATGAGTTTCCACCTGGAAGCAGGATGGTCAGTAGTATAAGATCTTTTTGCGACCGGATTTCCCTCGTTCGGGGTCATCATGGAATACCTGTTCAGTGCTAATATAAAGACAATAATCGATGGTTTTGGCGACAGGTGGCCGTAAGCCGCGAGGGGTTGATGCGTCGTAATACACGAGGGCCAGCGAGTATATTACGACGTCAACCTCGGATAGTTTACAGAGCTGTCCACAAACTATCGTTTGTTGTATTATTATCCATCTTCTCAAATAAATTAGACCCAGTTATAGCACAATGGCACTATTATACCATAAACCATGAAGGCCGTATACAATGGATTTGAACTCGTATATTACAGTTATAGTATCTGACAGGTTTTATATAATGGGCAGTGGTTCACTGAATCCCCATACATTTTCAATGGGTACTTTGTATACCATGGATAATGAATAGACTATAATCGATGGTTTTGTGGACAGGCCTGCGGCCATAAACCACAAGCGACAGGTAGTAATACACTAGCATTTATTATCCGTCTTCTCCAGTAAATTAAACCTGTGGATTGCCATATCTAAGGGTATATCAATGGGTACTATTCTTTTGCTCTATAGCACAAAGGGACTATTTCACATTTCTCACGGCGACAATGAGTACTGATTTACGGAGTCGCCATACATTCTCAACGGGTATTTTATATACCATGGATAATAAAATAGGAAACCCTATACCTAACTTTCTTGCTTAATTCAAGGAAGAATGCCTGAATGATCTAACTACATGAGATATACGCGTATGACATTTAAGGATTGATCGTTGCCCCACTATATCTAAAACAAGATCGGTTAACTCCACATAAAATGAATAACATGTATACACAATAGAGCCGCATATTAGATAAGTGTCAACAAAAGTGTGGAAGAGTAACTTATCAGCAGTACCTGATTACGTTTACAGCCCGGCAATCTAACCCTCTTTATCGCCCACTTGAAGGTGCATGCTATTCTTAACTTAGCATATGTTGCCGCCTACCTTAAGCCGACAGGTGTGAAGGATAGGTAGTGCACATGTGGGTAGGGGTTCTACGTACTTGATGACGACTACGTATATTTACACTGTCAGCTCAGCTATCCAGGTACGTTTGTCCATGGTATGCCCACCCTACGGGCATTTGTGTAACATAAAGACCAAGCAGCTAAGATTGGCTGTCTTGGTGAAAGAACGGCCTTCCATGAACGAAAACTTTGTTCAGCTATGATGCTGGAGAAATGCCATAACGTGTTGTGCCAGCAATGCAAAGCCAGCAATGCTTAGCAGATGATACGATATGAGACCCCTAGATACATTTGCCTGGACTAGGGTATTCTAAGTTTTCTTTCCGTGAGGATTGTGGAAGCCACAAGAAGTAACTGTAATCAGATATTTGCACGGGCACTCAGGGGCAAAGATGCCATCGGAATATCGACATTTTTCTCCCGTGTTCAGACATTGCTAAAGGTGCACCTCTCATTCCCCATGCCTTGCTATCTGACTCTATCTTTCTTTATAACTATAGACTGCCCTTTGCTATCTGCACCCCTTGCCACTGAGCAATATATTGGGACCTGCCGCTAGGTTTTATCTCTACTGCAGACTGATATATCTGTATCATCGAGACTTCGACGTCTCTCCCATGCTCCTCCTGTAACCTGCGTCTTCTTTTACTCTATCCTTCATCGTCTCATTCATCTAATGTATGTACGTGTGTTGTTCTTATTTACATCTTATATCGGCGGTGACTCTATATACCACCCTCTTTCCGCCAGCTATATATCCCCTGCTTGTTTCTTTCTCCCATTCTCTTCTTTGTTTTTCTTTCCGTATCTCTGTGTCGCCTTTTGCCCCACTGCCCTCCTACAGCCAATCCCATTTCTGTTACAGTTACCACCTTCATGACCCTTTCTCTTACCTGTCCCCTCTCGCTTCTTCTCCTTTTCTCTATTCTTTATCTGCAATGCCTCTTCTCGCTCTCTCTTACCTTCCCACTCCTCTCTATCTCTCCTTCTCTGTTATCGTATATCTCTCCCCATCTCTGTCTCTACCTACATCGTGCATCTTTCCCCTCCAGCTTCCTAATGATAAAGAACCGTGGCGTGCCCTCGCCGACTTGGCAGCCCTCCCGGCGCCCTCCTCCATGTCTCCCCCAACCCCTCCCGCCCCGGGAGCAGGCTGTGAGGGGCCGTGTCCGAGCAGCTCCTACCACCCGTGAGCTGCTCAGTGGGTGCGGGGAGCAGCTCGCCTTACACGAGCAGGTACTACTGTAGCCAAGTGAGCAGCTCTTCTGCTGTCGCTGCTACTGCTGCTGGAGCCCGGGCAGTCCGCGGTATTCCTAAAGGTACACGTGGGTGGATTGAGCCACATGCAGTTTTTATGTGCGTCACCTTGCAAGCATGCGGCGCGCGTGGCCATCAAAAAGGTACATGTCTCGTCTCTTTATATCTTTCTTTTATCTCATCGTTTCTTTCTGGTCAATTTATCTAGGGATGATTTTCCTCCCTTTTCTGTTTATGTCTGTGCAAATGGGCCAGTTGAGAGATGGTCTGTAAGCGGGGACCCTGGATCAGGGCATACAGGTGGGGAATGCGGCCAGACGGGGTGGGTACGTTCCCATACGCCGAAGTGACCTTCTCACTGGCAGCAGGTGGGTACATTGGTAGTGAAGGGTGCCGCCTCCTACGACTATTACTCAAAGGGCATGCTGCACCCTAGGGTATGTATGACTGTACCTACACTGTTTGGCAAAGTGGGGGCACCAATGGGTGCCCCAAGCGCCAATTCCTGGGTGGCGGTGCATGGCTACAATACCCCTTCTATCGCTAGAGGTGTTTTCTATCATCTCTACTAATGCAGTTCATCGTGGTAGGTGAGGCATGGGCAATGCACTCAGACTATTTATGTGTAAGCCCCCAGCACACATTATGTGCACGAGTACAAATTAATTTCTCTCGAGGCTGTGTCTTTAAACCACACGCCAATGCTGTGTCATTTTTGGCAAACTGTGGAGGGAATCAGATTAGCCTTTCTATATAATCTAAGTAGGTTGATTGAAGAGTGTTTCTTCTTGCACTGGTGGTACCCATATTGTTCTTGCAAACAATGGGAGCCTAGTGGAAGTGGGTAGTTCTCCTCTTGTGTGCTAGTGCAGTTCTTTTATTCAGGAGACACTGAATAGACACTCAATCCGTGGGTCTTGTAACATTGAAGCCTAGTTAAGTATCCACACAGTGACACTTACGATCTCTGCCAAACCGAGAAGTAGTAATGAATCCACTAATCGTAACGTTATCTAGTCACATTGATTTTCCTGCCTTAGAGCTGCTTGTGAAAATGCTCAATGACTGGATGGAATGAGCAGGGCTTCAGCCCAAGCCATTAGTGAGTTAGTGGGAAGGGTTCATTGTGGGGCCGAAAATAGTCTCCGCTTTCCCTATGATGAAGTGGGCGTAGAATAAGACAATGTCTTCCTTCGACTTTGTCTTTTCTACCCAGGAAAGCACAACTGGGATGCTCTCGTTAGATTTCCGATTTAAAAACAGAATCGAAACAGAATGTAGGGCATCTTCCCCCGCCTCTGTTTTATCATATTCGACCCCATATCATTTTGCTTCTATCGGATGGGTTTCCACGAAAGCATAATTATGTCAATTTCTATGATATTCACCCTGAGGCTATAGTAATTAGTCTGTGGAATGAGCAGTCCAGAGTCTGCGGAGAATGTGGGTGAGCTGCTCGGACAGCCGATAATGTAGCCTGAGTACGACTACGCCTACACGCCTTTTCCACATACCCTCACTACCACCCACGGTACACCCACCCACCCACCCACCCACCCTCCCTCTGCTCTGCTGACGCTCTAATAATTCATGGCTAGTTCCTAGGCTTGTGTTTTCCTGCCAGCAGACACATCAGGCGTTACAGGTCCCTCCCAAGTAAAGCCACCTACAAAGATGGGAGCTGCTCAATTATGCATGCTGCCCAGGTTTAGGCGGTGCTAGAGTGTGGGAGCAGGGCAAGGGGACTTCTCCTTCTTTTCCTTTCCCGATCTTTCTCTGGATTGTCCATGAGGGTTTCACGCATACGTCTCGTAGGTGCCAGTGCGGCAATTACCGATGAAATAAGATGAACAACGCTTTCACTGAATTTGCCACTTCTTTATAATATTCTGGAGAGTTGGTCGTTGGCGGGTATTATGCTTTATCAGTTAAATGGAAGCTCATGTGCATTATCGTTGATTGACGCTCAGGAAACAGCCTTACTCCATTACCTAACGGCTCTTGATTAATATTTCTCCAGTCTCAAATGATGCCCTACCCTTTTTAGGTTCGTTTCCCCCTGAGGTTCGTTTCTCTATAATTCAACGCACTGCAATAACATGACAGGCCTATAAGATGATTGTGTGCCTTCATTTTCATAACGATGATGAAAGCCATTCGAAATAACAGACTAAGCGCAGCCTGCACGGCATGTCAAACATCGCGTTACACAATTTGACTGGCTTTTCAGTTGTGCAGTTATCTATTAATTATTTTATTCTATTATCATGAAGAATTTCCATAAGCTACGACAATATGAGTGGCCTTGAGCCACAACAGTGAGTAAGGCATTCCTTTAGTCATCTTTCGTAGCGTTTATTTTATCAATCGGTCGATAGGATATGCTCAGACTCAGAACATAAAGTTGTTTTATAATTTTAGTGTTCTACAACTACCTTTTAATCAGTGAGTGTACATCACTTCTAGGTGGAATCAATGGGATATTTGTTCAATAAACTTCCCAGGGGAATGACTAGATGCCAATCTCTGGATACTGCTATTCGTATTTCATGCCTTTACTACTGCGCTATACTGCAACATTGTGTTCCTTAAAGCTTTTATTCATACTGCAGGATCGTTTAGATTACAATCAGGTATTATGAACTATATCATAGATATTCTATATTACGCGAAGGTGGGATCCTCAAGCTAGAAAATAGTGTTCCACTTGCTCTGTGTGACCTATTCCCTTTCCAGATCTTAAAGAACTCCTCGATGTAATAAAATCAAGTGTTATACGGACTTTAAGAGTGGGTTGGTAAATCTGAATACTAATGTTTACGAAACCACTGTTAGTTTTTATTCTGCGGTAAGTATTATAATACACACTTTATGTGTGAAATACAAAAAAAAGTACAGCATAAGCGGTGTACCAAAAAATACTCCAACATCTCCTCAGGCGGCGTTGGGAACCGGAAGTGGTATGGGGTCTAAACAATACTCGCCATCCTTACACTACTGGAGTGATGTCGGGGGTAAATTGCGAACCCTGCTTCTAATCGTGGTGTCCTGGGCCAGCCCAAACAATAGCTGATATTCTGCCCAATACTGGGCCAACTGGAACCAGCTGACCGTCTGGGCGACATCCCTTCACTGATTCCGGCCCGAACAAGGTCGTGGTAAGCAAGGATTTCCCGAGTACCAGACAGGAGCTATAGGTTTGAGTCAATGGAACCTGAACCCTGTTGGGAGGGATAAAAGATTCTACGGCGAACAGTCTGTTTAATAATCTATTGGGAATTGATGAAAAGGGATAAAGATGCTCTCCAGGGGACGGTTAAAACATGTTTTATATACTATGCCTGAATAGTTTTCATTTTTTATGGTATATGTCTGTATGAAGTAGATAGTGAGAGGCTTGTATTAGGCAATCATTTTAATCTGAATGAAATGCATCGTTATTTAGGAGATTATCTGATGGGATCTTGGCACAATGGGTGTCGCATGAAAAGTAAATATGTCATTGCTTTGTTAGATATAGCAACATAATACAGAATGGGGTTTGTGAACTGATCTCTGTCCTGATATGGTTATAAGTATAACACAAACGGCGCACCATAGTGCCTGTTGACAAACCACTCTATTTCCGTTTCCACTAGCTCTGAGAAAAATCGATGACGTGCAAGAGGGTCTTATACCGACGACGGTGACAGGGGGTGGGTGGAGGGATGCCAAGGCCGACATCAAAATGGGATTAAACGCCGTGAATTTGGATTAAACTGTTCTGAGGAGACTGCACCGAGAACAGTGGGTCGAGGTTATTTTTATCCTGCTTCCTCATTTTTAATCATTTATGTTAAGTATTTTGTAAGCCAGGGACTACTTATGGATTTTAGTGCTGTATTACCGCTCTTTAATTTTACACTTGTGTGTGGCTTTAAAATATTGTTGAAGAAGGTGCTTGCTTTATTAGAGAATTTGGATTATGTCTCTCTTATATTAGTGACTATATATCAGACAATAGTCAGGCAACTAAAAGTGATGGTGCTGACACAATAGCAGAAAACTACCTGAGAATTGCTGCAAGGGTCGATATTTTATGTAATGGTATAAGAATTGTATGAAACAAAATTTGTTGCTACATTCTTGATAGAGTGTATGTTATGAATGAAACGTGGGTTCTGTAATATTTCCGAATACATATTTACACAGTGCGTTTGGCATGTCTGTATATGAATCTCCACAAACATATACCGAGTTTCTGAATTGATTATATACCATTCACAGGTGGATGTGACAATTGCAATTACGATGAATGTGCTTCAGCTTGAGAAAGCACTAAATTCGCTTGCGTCTGATACAGAGTCCGCCACTCGGGGACGAAGGGTGCATGAATTCTTGAAGCTTCCTCGATAAACCGACTTGCCACACTAACTGGAACGGGCATGTCCAGTCTCCATCCGGATCCTTCACCAAAGGCTATAGTTCGGGAGGTGGCGCCCCTGTCATGGCCAACCCAGACAGCAATTGAGAACTGTCAGTATCATTTCCCGCAGCCTGAGCCGTGTATTTAAATTCTAAACGACGTCTTCCTCTATATTTGTAATGGCGTTTCCTGCAGTCAAATGGATTGCCACAGAAGAGTGTCATGTGAATACTTCAATTGCTTTTCAGTATTGCCCGTTTTTGATATTGCATGAGTAGACCAGGGATTTATAAAACATACTTATACTGCTTTTTAATCGGAGTTCTCTTTTAGTTTTTAACTGCTCCGGTCTTTATAGTCCCCATAGGTGTCATCTAATTTGCCACGGTCATGCTTTTCCCGGAAGATCGCTGCCCTAGAAATGAGCAGCACTCATTTATATGAGAGCTATCATTCATCCTATTAATACACAAGTGTTAATAACACTGCCTTCTGCCTGACACCCATATATCATCAGTCTTTACACTAGAGCTAATCCCAATATAGCAATATAAGAGTTGCTCGAAACTTCATTTTCTCATTTGGAGAGCAACTCCCAAAGGATCAAAACTCCCAAACTGTTGTTGAATAAATGCAGTGGACCTAGAGTCACTACTTCAAGTATAGCCTTATGTGAAGGTGAACAGAGGTCTCGCCTCGATTCAAACATGACCACCATGACCGCCCAGCCCTGCGACAAGAAATGCTTTACAGAAATACCATTGGGTGTGTAATCCATCATAGCGGTTGCAGCTTGGGCCTGCGTTTAGCGTCTGAGCACGTCGCCATTCTGCTCCATACCTCCCCGAACCCATTCCCCAGCCCAAAGCGCGTCTGCTACTCACCCTTAGCCAGCACTTAATTGAAGTGATATTTCACGAACGTGGAGGAGGTGAGGGGGAAGCAGGATGGTGGCGGCTGTGGTGGTCGGGGAAGCACCCAAGAGCACACTGCGTTAAAGGCACGGTCCCATGAGGGTTGGGCAGGCGGACAGGCCAATGAATACCAACCCACAAAAGTTCGACATTTCCTCATATTTTTATGTCTGTTTCCAGCTGGGTTCTATTGATGGATGGTATGGTAATTGCTTCCTTTTGGGCCAATATTTTTATCATTGTATTTGCCCTTTTTTTGTAGAATTTGTGCATATTTATGATATCCAATATGGGTTTTAAAACTATCATTATTCTGAGGTTCAATTTCGATGAAGTATTCCATATCATTTTCGATTGGTTAAGGAAAATAAATTTTCGGAAGTAGAAGAAACATTAAACAAAAAGGGGGAAATCGAGCTAAACCTTGATATCCATTTCCTCTGAATTCAACCAAAGTACGTTTCACCCAAGATGGAACGCCATTATAGATTTCTGTCACAGATCCCCAAGACTTAGTGGCCCTCAATGCAGCCCACGACAGAATCATTTGCTTCCATCCACCTCCCAACCAGACGCCTGAAAAGAAATTCATGATTTTTTTCTTACCTCGATCAGCGGTAAAGGCATTCCGTCTGCGTTCCGTGTGGAAAATTACCCCTCTGATACTCTAAAGGGTTCTTTTTCGGTGCTGTTGGCGACTGTGACGCTGGTTTTAAACCTCAGTGCATCTGGTGTCTCCACTGCCCTTAAAGCAATGAGGTGCTCAGCAAAAGCCTGTACATCTACAGATGAGTAACTTAATGTATCATCACGAATTGGGAATATGACCTGCTGCCGCCTATTATTTGCTGCTGAAGTAAACCCTATATATCAATAGTTCTGATTTGAAGGTGCATTCTGCAGGGTTTACTAAAAAGGTATTCATGTTTTAAGTATGTTCATAGCAGGGAACGGAACACCCAATGATTATGTCCACGTAATAAACAGCGGGTATTGTTTACGATAGCACGCCCTAATTGCTCATTAAAACTACTCACAGGATCCACGGTTAAGACAAGCAGAGATTAATATGGGGAGACATTGTTCTCTACTGTAAGGATCTACCCGAATGAAAATAGTCTGCATGTCGATCACGAAAGAAAAGATGATGCGGACAATGAAAATAAGTATTATCATATTAGATACGCCAAAGACCATTGAGGGAGTTATTGAAAAGTATTTATTGTATATAATCACCCTGGAATCAATTCTTACCTCAAAATCGTTTGAGACATTATATTTTCAAACACACTACTCGTCAAATATTGCATTCCTGGATATAATCTTAATATAGCACAAGTTGCATTTAACAAGGCTTGAAAGTAATATCCTACTGAAACACAGACGCAAGGAAAAGGATAGTAATAACATCAGATCGCTCCAAAATGTGGTTTTTTTCTGTAAGCCTTTTTTCAATGATACCAAATCTCTATAAATGACTGTATCTAGCGAACGAATGACGGATATTGGTGAAAATACCTTCTCGGTGAAGACAAATATTCCGGTCAGCATGCCTTGGTTATTTCCCTGGATATCTTGCTCTGAGGGGCTCCTGCAGGGCGCCGCTCGCGGCTATGTGTATACATCAGGCACCCGTAAGTGTATATAAACAGAATCTGGACAGTGGCTGTGTTTGAATGCAGTGTAGTCAACATTCCTTCAGCTGGGATACCGACTGAGTGTGATTGGTTCGTGTTGGAGCAGCCCAGACAGGCCACCTATAGGGTACCAGTAGAATTACAGTCAGCAGTTCTCATAGTAAATCATAGTACACGATACAGGCCTATTGCAATGGCTGGGGTTTATTGCAAATGTCGGTATATTGCAATACACACAAATAGACAAAACATCAAATATATATACATATACATATATATATATATATATATATATATATATATATATATATCTGCCATGGAACAGTAGAAACAATATGCAAATACAAACATTACACAGAGGCATTCATAGTTCAAGCTTTCATATTTATCTCTAAACTCAGATTGGGTAAAAGCCTTGTATAAAATGTTTTTCTATGTAGAGTGGCATAGTGAATTTGCTATCCATACATTTCTATGGTTTCTAGATTTAGGATAATGGGGAACAAAAGCAATAGTTTTATGTCTCTATCAATTTCATTTCAGCGATAGGCGACTGATACAGGGAAATGTCATTCTGTATCCAAGCCCTTTGTCAAGTCCAAAGGAAAGATACCTAAGCACATATGCAGATCGGGGTTAGTAGCAGGGTCTCAGCCTGTAGCCTTGCTTACATATTTATTGTTGGTACATTCCCCTCTCGTGTTTATGTCTTGCTCAATTACCATTAGCACCATGCCTTAAGTGCCAAATCCACTAAGGCGATTTTACATGCGAATTTGGGTTCGCAGACGTTCGCAGACGTTCGCATGGACATGCGAATGCCTTGCGACAATATCTAATACATTGAATATTATCGCATGGGATTTGCACAGTCGCACGGATCGCAGACGCATTCCCCCAGTCGCCTTAGTGGATATGGCGTTTTACGCTTGCCGTAAGCACACATGAATATATATAACACTTTCTTTGAGGAAGAGAGTCAGCAGCAGAATTCATCGCTGCTTGTTGGGTGTTTGTGTAGGTGTAAGGTAGGGGGTGAAATGCTGCAAGGCACCAAGCTGTTTGCACAGCCGAAAAAAGGGTGGGCACCGCCAAGATCTTACTAGAATCTTAGAAATATTTCATTAGCTTTTCCAGAGAAGGAGATATTCATACTCGCCTTTAAGGATCGTCATACACCATACATATTGTATACATGCTTGCATGATTGTATATCATTATTTATTTCACCCCTAGTGCAAGTTTAGCCATAGGAATAATATCTTAAAAAAACCACCTAAATGATCATCCCGGTCAAGTGACAATACTACGCCATGGTCGTGGGAGAGTGATCTGAGATGACATCATATATGATTGACCAATCAACAGCCAGGATTTCAAGACAGCACATTAACGTAGAGATTTAAACATTCTTAACTGGGTTTGCGAAATAATTTGAATTATTCTGATATTGTGATGCTATTTTAATGTCCGTAAAAGGAGCGAGATAAATCCAGTACTGTACTCGAATAGAAAAATACACAGTACTCCACTCGTTTGGATGTACTGTAATCATCACTCGCCTTTGCCTCGATGACGATTGTGGTGCATTCAAACTTGTTGCGTGGTGTTTATCTATACGATGACATGTGAAAGCAGAGAACTAAGATCCCCCAGTGGTGGAGGATTGTTGCCTCTGTTGCCTCCTTCTTCTCAACATATAATGTCTCTTATCTACTATTGCAAATGCACTTCTTGTTTCTATTCCCAGAGATGAACATGGTTTGCACTGTCATTGAGTTGCTCACATGTCGATAGATTAGTCATTCAGATTATAACTTTGCATTATTCATCCGGATGAGCAATTTCCTGACATACTACATCTTGACACTATATATATGAACATATTACATATCATGTACATTAACATTACACATATTTACATTTAACCAATGCCTTGTGTAACATCCGCATATCCTGACAGTATCTGCCCCCATCCCTCTCTATGTGAGGCTCAGAATAGAGGAGCCAATACATAAGAGCCCTCCATGCTCTTCTACACGGCTGTCAATAATGGCTACCAACCAACAAAAGGACTATATACAAGGCCGATGGCGGCGTATTTAAGTAGGGGCGGTCAATGTGGCGCCCCTGGTGGGCAGTGAAGGTGTTGTGCAGTATGTCTATATTAGTGCGACCTAGCCCCTGCTATAATAGACCTGTCGCAAATGAACCAATCCCACAAATAGAGTTATTCTACCCCTGCTTCTATATACATAGAGCAGACCTCAATGAATCGATACTGTAAGGTCTGGTGGATGGGAAAGGAAGATCTTTAAATGCGAGGTAAATGAGAGGTGCATCTATACACCTCCCTTGAAGGTGGTCAAAGCATCGAGCTGCTCACCCCAGTATTGGGAGCTGATCGAAGAGGAATGCCACCTCTGTCCTCGACACAAAAGCTGGGATTGAATGGCGGACTCGCTGTAACTCGCCACACCTCCAGCATCCAGTCCATCAACACTCTCTGACGGGTGTTTATGAGATAGTTATGGTGGCCTCATGGCCGGTTTAACACCGGCCATGCTTATATTGTTATGGTCCATTCCCTATTGTCCATGTTGGGCCGAGCAAACACCAGGGGAAGGCAATATAACGCCCCACTTTTGGGCTGATTCGTTGGATCAAATGGCGCGATGGAAAAATAAAAAGGTCTCGCGTGTATTGTTGGGGATGTATGCATCTGGGCATCCTATTTTCTAGGCGAAACGTGGTGGTGTTCATCATTATTCACAATGCTCTCTGCTATGGCTCACCGCTCCCTCTGTGTATTGACAATTGTCAATGATTTATCGATGCATTTTTGCACTTGTATATCTTCTTTTTTTTTTGCCTGAGCGTTTTTGCCATAGGACTAAGCCTCTAATTAACCTGATTTCCAAAGGTCTTCTTTTATGTATTGAAATCGATTTCATCTGGGCTCTTGATGAATGATGTGAAACGAAATTATGTAGTACATTCACTACTTGCTTACACCGAATACCTCTCCCAATTGCAGAGGATGCCATTAGGTAAAGCATTCTTTTTAAACATTTATTGACAGGAAACGATATCAACCAGGGTTGTTTATTTTAAACAGAGAATTCAATATGCGATAGATTTAACACACAGATCAAAACAGGAAAATGCAACAGGGTTTAAATACATGAATAAATCTCGTTTGATTCATTAATATGTTGTATTCACATATAAGCCCATATCAAAAAGAACCTGAGAGAAAATATCACAGCTCGTGCCAAATAGTTCTTAGTGTAAGCCTATAATTGTACTGCTTATGTGAGACATTTGTGATGGGTATTATCCAGATAAGCCTCTCAATAAGTCAGGTGTATGTAAGAAGCACTCAATGAACATCCCCAAGTAAGATGCTCTGAATGTAACAGGTCTACAGGTCTTACGCAGCTGAGCGGCTCAATTACAAGGAAGCTGCTTTGGACGAGCATCTAAGGACGTGATCACTGCTGGGGAGAGACACTCTGAGCAGGCAGTTCAGAGTACACTCATAGCCGAGCTGCGCCTCACGTGGTAGGTCGCACAGAGCAGCTCACTCTGTTTGTAATTCCAGTCGGCATCGACTCTGAGTCGCTCATAGGCTTTGATGTGAGCTGTAGGCGTATAAGAGGCAGTGACACGGAGTGACAGTCTGCATCACACCGCCTCACTCTCCGTACACAGTCTCTGGTACGCTGCAACAGGCTCGTATACGGACTGCTTCATAATTCCCCTTTTATGTATATTGACAGTTAACCGGTTGACAAACAACAGCGGCTCTATCTGTTATAAGCAATGCAACAACATGATCAAGATGTTCAGCCTCTCCTTTTCAACTTTAAAATAGGACTAGATCAAATCTGGCAGCTTATTTGGGGTTTGCGTTTAAAACAGAATATGAACCTATGTTGGTTATATCATGTATCGTTTTAACATTCAAGCGAAATATCTGTAATGTATCTACATCTTTGCTATTTATATAGCGGGTTTATAAGATCATTCACAAGTAGAACGTTCTGTTCAAATCATCTGGAAAGGAAAATACCTATTTATATATCTTATTCAGAGATGTTCTGAGAGAGAAAGAGAGCGAGAGTGTGTGTGTAGATAGGTGTGTATACGTGTATGCACAAGACACACACAGAAATAAAGTATCCGTAGGGAGAGTGAGCCTGCCTCTCTGTGTGCCTGTCAGCGCAGGTCCCCCGCCCGTGACCTCTGCCTGGAGAGCGGCTCCCTGCAGTGTGAGCTGCTCGTCAGACCCGCTGTCCCGTTGACCCCTCACTGCCTGAACTCAGGTCAGGTCATATGACAGCGTAGATACCGTTAAGGGAATATCCGAGACGTGGGATGGGGTACCAGTATGGACGACTGGGGTGAAAGGAAGAGGAGGAGGAAGGAGGTAGTGGGACTGATGCAATTAGCTTTCTGAGCAGGTTGCGTGGACGACCTGGGTAAATCGAGAAGCCTTGAAAAGGCCAGTAACGTGATGTCTGCGATGCAGTTATTCTTTGCCAAAGTATTTTCTTCCTGCGTGCAATACCCATGGGAACGAATCCTAACTGACGTTAAAGAGAGAGTATCCACGGATGGAATCATGCTTAATGATGTAGAAATACAATGATGACATAGGAAATGGATATCTCCATTGTTGTTGAATGAGCAACTGAGTAATTATAAATACTGACATAAATATATTGAAAGGTTAGGAAGTGAGTATTTATAGGGACGGCCATTCAAGGGAGGCGGTTTATACGTATTTGTAGACAAATCACAATACACATAGACGTATTGCACCAAGCATATGTTAGACTGAATAAGAAGGAAGTAGTTTGTTGTATAATAAGAAAAAACACAGGCTGTACATGAGATGCTAGTATCGTTCTCGGAGAGGTGGTGGGGATCTTATAGCCGACGCTAGCGCAGGGTGTCCGGCGTAGGAATTCTACCCAGGCCTGTTAGCGGATAAAGCATCAGATAGGATGGTAATGGGGGACGGTAATGGTCAGGCTGCTGCTGGTCACTGAGGATGTGGGCAGTGTACTGGCCGTCTATGCTGGCCGTGGGAACGCACGGCCGATGGGTGTCCTTAGGCAGAGCGGTCTGACCACCGGCCTCATTCCAACTCCCGACAACTGACAATAAAGCGGGAGATACCGTCGTGTCCGACCGACAGCTAACAGTCTAGAATGCTGCTGTAACTTCTACACTTCTGATATCATATAGCCCTTTGGGAAGCTATGTATGTACATTCTGACTATTTGATATCTGGGCTAGTTGACAGCTGTTCAGTCGACCACAAGGCCAGTTGACAGTCACGCCTGTTATGACGACAGGTCGGACTCATTGTAGGGCTACTTGAAAGCTGCTGGTAGAGTAAGCTTGTCTCAACATCACAAATGTGTCTCTGAACAGGTGGTATACCTATCTTGTCAGTAAGATAAAATACCTGTTATAAAATGTATGTATATATAGATGCAAAGCTCGTGTATGTATAATGCCATTCAGTGTACAATTACCCTATGCCTTAAGTGAAATCAGTGCCTTTAATTAAGATATACTGCTTTGCTTTATTACAGAAGCCTTCTTTTGAGAGGTCTAGTATTCAAAGTATCTTAAAGATAGATCGGTCTGCTGTAAATCCTGGTAAATTAGAGAAGCCAGCGCGGTACTGGCTTCAATATTTGACTACCATTGATAAGGGCCGAGGGAAGCCCTGGTGGAAGCAATGACGGCTGCCGGAATTTGTCGGAATTTGTGTCAGTGCTCAGCAGATAACGAATCCCCCACCTGGGGCGCCTGTCATTTCTGTAACATGAAGGTTTTAGCTATTTCCAAATAGTCACTATTTGCTTCTTGTAAATTTTAGGAAATAATTTGAGAACATGGTGAGCCGTCAACTTGTATTGATTGCTCTCCGTTGCCCACTTCCTTTTTTCCTCACACAAAATGCCCTGGAAGATGAACGGTAAAAGCCACCCAAAAATAATTACGTCCCTACAGTAGGCTATATCTCAGCCTGGAAAGGTCTCTCCTATGAGAGTAGGGGTGGATGTGTTGGGCGAACCTGATGGGGTGGATGGTTGGGCCCGTGGACCGGACCCCAGGGGTGGAGAGGTAGCCTCCCAAACCTCTACACGATATTGATTGGGGTGTGAGAGGAGGCAGGGACGGGGAAGCAGATAAAAGAGCACCCGTGTCCCCAACCCTCACACATCCCCTACCATCTCCACTCTAGGGGAAAACCCAGAATTACAGCATTACCAGCGCACTCAGTTTGAGAGAAGGGTAGTGGAGGCTTGGCACTGAGATTCATAAGCGGATTTATTCCCTCACTCATACCCACACACCCCATATACACACACAACTAGCCCTTCGTTCCCGCCGGCTTGGCTATAGTGCTTTACTGGTATATCTTACAAAACTCTGTCCCATCGCTGTTAGCTTTAACTTGGCTTTAGTGGTCCTGCCCCTTCTATCCCTGTTCCGCTTTCCCCTTCACATCCTCTCTTACAATGGAACAGAGGGTGTCACTCATTTAAATGAGTCCCCTCATCATCTGATATAAATCATGTCGTTTCTAAAGGAGGTGTTATTGTTTGATCAGCCTTCCTCAGATGTTTTAGGTCTGTTTCACAAATCAATCAGATTACGATATCTTGCCATCCTCTTATGTTTCTGCTGCTACAGTAGCGTGTCTTGAAGCCTTGATATTATTTTAGAATAGTTTAACTGTGGTTATGCCTTCACAGTTGTCATAATCATAGGTAAATACGGTAGCATATAGTTCAAAAAGAAAGATGGCGTTCCATTACCCGTTGGTGTTCCATTAACCGTTTCTTATTATATAATATTTCACTCTAATCAATCGCAATCAAAATATTTACTATATAATGTTTAAAATCATTATGATTAAAATCATCAGGCAGCTAGTTCAATGACTGGTATATAAAGTAAAGTCTTAATCGATAGTAAGATTTAATCTGTATTATCATTGTTAATTTCTTTATCGTACAGTAACATATTTCTGAAGATAAATCATATCACAATCCTAATTTTGCTGCTGCATATAGCTGAAGTTTCCTAACTGAGTCATAAACCAGATTTATAAGTTCATCTATGATTGAGAATGTCAATGGCAACAGTGAACTGGTACACCTCTCATGATACAGACAAGACGGATTTTGCCGGATTGATCACAGAGATAGAGGCTGAAGCACAGGGACTACGCCTAGCTGGCGCCAGTCTGTGGCAGGCCTGGATCAGGCCTGGCGGGGTCAGTAGTATAGGGAATGACGAATAGTGACAGGCTGTGATAATGGTGTCCCAGGGTGAGTCGGTGCCGGAGACCGGGGCTGAGGAGCAGCTCGCCCCGCCACCATTGAGCAGCTCAGCATGTGGCCGTCTGTCTGGTGTTGGACGCAGAGGTCAGCAGTAGCCCGGTGTCTGTCTGTCACAGCCCCACACCCTCCACCCTCACTGCGCCCCTTACACATAGTGTCCCGGAGTGAGCACCTTCCTGTTAAGAGCAGATTTAATGAGGCATCCGTCCATGAAGGCGGACAGTGTGGGTGTAAATCACCCAGTCCTAGTGTATCATTAAGGAGATATCAGTTGACTGAGTTGTTGTTTGTAAAGGATGGAATAGTTCCAAATTTTAAAAAAGGTAACAACGAGTAATATTTCCATTCCACTTTTTTTCCATTCAGCTTATTACATTTTTAATATCAATGGGTGATTTAATTTCCATGGCGTTATCTGAACAAACACAATTAGTGTCCCCCTGATAAAAGTGATAGATGATCCTTCGATAAGCCAGCCATCTATAACTTCGTCGTCACTTAGATAGGATACTATGCAACCGGGAAATATACTGCTTACAGACAAAGCAAGGAGGACGCGCCAGACGCGTATAAATAAAACAATTCTAGTCGCGCCAGCTGAAGCCAACACAGCCATCCATCATGAAAACCCCACTTCTTTCTAAGTACCTCATATACCCTCAATCTGATCCATAAAACGCAGATGCCAGGACTTGTAATTTGGAAAGGGTACATTGGCTTGAACCTGGGGATCTACACCTCAGAGACGTTCATGCATAATTCACGAGGGGAAATGTACTACTCTGGGAGATTATTGCAAATGTCGTCTGCCCCGATCTGATTTTGGATAAGGATTGGAAATAAAAGGAAAGTGTCGCTGCTTGCGGCTTTATGATGGATGGGGTACAGTTGTCATTGATATTGAACGTATAGTCCTGATACATTTGTCTCCCCTTATTTCCTAGTTCATGATATGTCACTACGACTACGGGGACTTTCAAAATAACCTTTCTCAAGGGCCTTGGAATGAGGAACACAGCTTGATAACAGCAGTTTACAACTCTCCTGGGAGGTAGCCCCACAGACTGACAAACAAAGACTGCTCCTGTATCTCGCACAGTATAGGATTTACAGTAAAATATCGTTATCTTACATCTAGAGATATGTCTATCACAGCCATAGGTCACGCCCCCTTCATTCTAATTGAAAGACGGACTATTTCTTAGTACCTCCAAACTGCTCATGACGTATTCTAGTCTTTTTTTTGTTGAGTTGTTTAGAGGAACAGCAAATAGTGGCGCCCCTGAAAACAAATATTCTGCTTTTTACAATCCAGATAATTTGAGATGAACTTAATAGAGAGGCCAAACTCCACTCCACAGCAGTAATTTAATACCTCTGAGAAACTAGATAACTTCATGATTACCGGACAATAACTGAATAAGTATTATAAAGTCAGGGGTATCAATTATCAGAAATCCTTCTGAAATCCGGAATTTAAGATGCTCTTGTCCAGTGAAGAACATTAAACACTATTTAAAAATATCAGTTGTCAAAACTGCCATGACTCGAGCCACCACAGAACTCAAAAGAGGCAGGTAGCGAGAGGGTCGATAGAAAAACATTGTCTGTGTCTCTACTCTGATTTCAGAAATCATTTCAGAAAGGCTTAAAGAAAATGGACTTTCTGAAGGCCGTTAAGATAATGATAGCTAATATGCCTCTGTTGGCTCCAACATTGACCGATTGACACGGAAGTCTGGTATTTTTATATCATTCTTATTATCAACATATTAAATCCACGTAGATTATTTTCTCGAAAATTAGGTTTATGGATTATATTCTCAACACTGACATACATACATGTACATGTAAAAGGCATAAATCCCAGAGTTTACTGACCGGCCGTTCTTGTTTTCTGCTGCAGGGTGCTGAACAGGTGACGCACTTCTGCCGGTTGCTGCATCAGCCGGCGCCGGACAACTCGACCACCGAAGAGCCTGTCCCTGTAAAACCCCTAAGTGACTCCCAGAAACTCCGCAAGGTCATCATGGAGCTCATCGACACCGAGCGGCACTACGTCAAGGTCAGTCTGCTAACCCTTTGTCATCGTTTAATCCTTCCTTAACTGACGGAGTCTGGGTATTTTCATTGAGTAGTTCTGCAACTGCTCTGAGGTATTCCCATTATGTGTACTATCCTGCACAAATTGGCAGTGCTTTACAAAGTTTTTCTTGTCTTTATAATAGGTATAAAGGATGGATTGCAAAAATGATAGTATCTTAGAGCTTAGAGGAAGAAAGAGCAATTATGAAATGCTCGGGCGTTTCTTTTTTGTTTTTTTTATTATCATGAAATATGGTATGTCGGTAAGAAGGGAGTCTATAGTATCGCGGGTATGGTGGACTTTTTCAAGGTCCTCTCCTTCAGGATTAATCCAGCATTGGAGGGTCCTACGTTTTATATTCACTTTATACATACATTTTTGATTGCTTGCTGGGATATACGTTGACATGATATTGTGTTTCGCTTGTAAAGGAGCATATATTCTATGCAGGTATTCAGAATGTGTCTGTCCAACATGAAGATACATTATAAAAATGCTACCCATCAACAACAAATGCCATCTGTCATATCACTTAAAGGCCATGCATGAGACATGACAGTTGACACCTATATGTTACACGCCTAATATGGACGCTCCTAATCAACGCTGTCAAGCATTCCCAACCAACCTCCGCCGAGGCTTTTGTATGAAGCCCGAATTACGCCGGCCTTGATTGGCCAGCACTTGGTTCGACTAAGTGTCTTCCTATTAGATTACCCACACTCATCTAATCAACGGTCATGGTGGACAACCTCGCTAAAAGCTCTGTCGGAATCCATAGATTACTGCTGTCAGAAGAAAACTAGTGCTCTCTATGCACTCTTCTATGTAATCATATCTACCTTCCCTTCTCACAGGCATAAACAAAGGTGAATGGAGAGAAAGGTTGGTTGGCAGTTCTAGGTCAGGTTAATCCTGGGTAAGGTGACTCCAGTAGCACCTTACCAGGGAAACCCTATTATGATCCATCGTAGACAGGGTTGTTTAGGGCCTCGTAAAGAGCTGGGCAGAGTATTAACCTGCTCGCCCTAGCAGATCCTTATTGCATGAGCAACTCACCACTGCCACTCATTGGCTTTGTGAGGTCAGTATTATATTGGAGCAGGGATGGGTTTAGTTACCTCGCGGATCGTTTAGCTCTTTGTTGAGGGTATCAAGTACTTGTCGGGCTTATCCGCCATATGATCAAGGGGGTCGCTTATAATACACGGCGAACACCAAATAAACAGCAATATCCTGGAATGATATTTAGTTACTCACAATGGAGGTGATATCTAAATGTGTATTTACCCATAGATCTAATTCTATATCTACTAGAGTTTACCTTTGAATGGGTAAACAAGTAAATACATAGCATCTGTAAATTCTCCTTCTTCGAGAGAAACTATAGAGTTATTTAAAAGTTCAATATCCCACTGCACTACGGAAGTGAACGACATTCGATTACATTGTTATCAATCAGAATTTAATATACTGGCATGTAACTGTTTAGACCAGGCTTCTTCCACCAGGGACTGGTTGAAAAGAATTCTTAGGGATGAAATTAGAAACTGGGCCTTTTGAAGCCAGGTTACATGTTAGATATACAGCAGATACTTATCTTGTTTAGACGATATATTATCTGTTTCTATCAATTAAAAATGTTCTGTGGGAGTAGAACAACTGTGAGGGCGAACACTGAACGCTGTTGTTGAACTTCTCCAGAAAACAGAGTTAGAAAAAACCCGCACGCCTCTCCTTAGTCAGGGTCCCTCGGGTGAGACGTGTGAGTCTACTGCCAATGTCCAGATCATAATCGCTCCATCCAGCAGGCATCGGTTAGCGCAAACGGCCGCACAATGGTTGCCTAGTAACCGCAATTCGATTCTACCGGACTCCGTGTGACGCAAGCAGGTCCGATGCAGGCACATAAGACTGGAAACGAAAGGTGACCCTCCTCCAGGCAGATTACATCTGAAACATACACTGAAGCTACTGTCTTGGCTTTCTATCAGTTCGGCTTGCAACTTTTACCCGATCCGTTCGATTTATGTCCGATGGAGGGGTTGGTGTTACCCAGCGATTCCTTTGAGAACTAAGGTGAATTAGAAATTGTTTGCGCTAATCGATTGGCTGCTACAACCGCACTGTTGTCTTCCTGTTTACGACGTCTGACTCTTAATCTACTGGTGTATTCAATCCACTCCTTAAATGGTTTATGCCACTGGCTTCCGCCTATGGCAGACGGCTTGTCTCCTTGAGTCAGAACAATGTATGGATGGTATGAAACATGGACAGACTACTTTTGGTAAGAAAATATACATCTAGAAAATCTAAGGAAACAAACACAAAGCTTTAAAGATCTGCTTATGAAATGTTGGTATTGAGCTAGGTTGGACAGCATCTAAGTCGGTACGGGATGTAACTGGAATATATTCTGTTTTGTAGGTAAAGGGTAAATGAATATTCCATACCATTTTATGCTATAACTAAGTTTAGCAACTACGTGTGTATGTGCTTGGCGAAACTAAAATACGTCAAGGTGAGAGACGCATCACATGGCTTCCGATATGGCTTCTTATGCAATGGCATTATATAGTTTTATAGAAAGATTGAAAAATGTAGAGTGTGGTATCCGAGATGTGACTGTGACCTTGTCTTGGCACCAAATATCGGTTGGACATCCACATTTCCACCACCAGTTGTATTGCTTTGCTTCTTACCTCTTCTTAAACCGAATTGCGTTCAAACAGTTAAATATATCTAATTATCTGATGTTTGTACATCATCATGAAGACACAATCAGCCGACTGACTGTAATAAACAGGGGGTTAAAGACCTATCGGTTCTATTTTTGCAAAGAGCTTTAGCTGCTCTAAGATGAGGTGAACTCTTAAGGGAGCTACTCCAATGTGACCTGCTCTAAATCAGTCTTCTCCAAGGTGACCTGCTGTAAAGCAGTCTACTCCAAGGTGACCTGCTGTAAAGCAGGCTTCTCCAAGGTGACTTGCTCTAAAGCAGGCTTTTCCAAGGTGACCTGCTCCAACCTGGCTTCTCAAAGGTGAACTGCTCTAAAGCTGGCTTCTCAAAGATGGCTGATTCAAGGTGGTCTGCCCTAAGATTAGCTAGTCCATGACGACCTGCTCAAAGGGTAGCTGCCCCAAGGTAGGCTGCTCCAATACGAGGTGTTCCAAGGCAAGCTGATCTAAGATGCTTCTGCTCCAATATGAGTTGTTCCAGACCAAGACGGTCTAAGGTGATCTGCCCCAAGGTACGTTGCTCTAAAGTAAGCTGCTCTACAGAGAGTTGGTCTGCTCAAAGTCGCGCTGCTCTAAGGCAAGATGCTCCAAGCCCAGCCGCTCATAGGCGTGCTGCTCCCTGCTGAGCTGCTGTAAGAGGAGCTCCAAGGCGAGCTGCTCCAAGGCGAGCTGAGGTAAGGCGGGCTGATGTGAGGCAAGTCGCTCCATCACATCTTGTTACCTTTGTTACCGCACACGTCAGGATGAGATGGGGAGAGGTTGGAGGGGATGGGGCGGGGTACGTCACATTAACGATGCATATTACACACATGTGGAGATCTCTGTGACAGGTTACGTCAATAAACCCCTCTCCCCGGAGTCTCTGCCACTCAAAGCCGTCAGGAGCTGTCTCGGGAAGCCCCGCCTATACTGGTGACGTACATGTAGCCAACACCTTATATTTGACTCAGTCGATACATCTCTACCCCGACAAATGAGCCTTCTTCGTGGTTCAAATCTGGCCGATGAACAATTTTCCTAATTTGCAGTAATTATGGTATGAGATGTGTTGCGTCTCTGTATGAATGACTGCCGTGAGTATAAGTGGCAAGTTAACTCTAAACTAAAGTCCCCGTGCAGTTTCACATATTATGGAATTTAGATCCTTTTCTGATGGCATAGCTGAGACCTACTTTCATCTAGCCAAATAGGTCAATGCAATCAAGAGGATCGTTGTCATTCTGTGAATATCTGCTGTAACTGAATCCTTGCTTGAAAGGTTGGCATTTCATAAGGACCATAACCCAACGGTTCATATAACATGTACCACACCTTATGTTACCTGTCTTTAGCTACCTGCAGAGCAACCCAGCATTGTTCATGAAGTAAATGTGAGCTGCTCACTTTGCATCTGCTCCTGACGTCAGAGATATCATGAAGTGTAATGAGCAGAGTGGGAGAAACCCGAAGTGGGCCTGGTTGATTGACTGTCCTCGCTCATAATCTTGCGGCCAATAGTCCTTGCCTCTTGTACGACAGTGTAGAAACAAGATGAAGAGTATGCAGAAAGACTGTGAGTGCTGAGCAGAGAAAACGGAGGTTACATTTGTTAGAGTTGCTCCATGCAATACCCCGTTATATTGCATGAAAGAGCATTGTACCAACAATGATTGCAATTCTTTTAAAGATTCATCACTTTCAGTACAATACAACATTTTCATTTATTTCAAATCCGATTTCGAAAATCTGAGAAAGTCTATAAAGCAAAGTCAGTTGGTTCAACAATAAAACGTTTACATACATTATTGTATTACCCTGACACTAACTAAATGATAATGGATTAGATCACTCGTTGGTGGTATATCGTTGGTTGGATGTCCCCAGAGTTGACTCTATGTAAACCCATCCCTAGAATAAGTAGGATCCACATTCAAAGAACGCTTCTCCTTCGTCTCCAATTAAAAAGGTTGGCAACTCTCTACTGTATAGGTCTCCGTACAGACAATAAGGCGACACGCTGAAAGTTAGTCCAGGCTCTCAGAGAACCACGGTGAGAGGTTTACAGGAGGACCTGTGAACTGTACCCACTAGTAATTCACTTTAGAATTAGACTTCACCCCGGTACCAGCCAAAGGTCGTCTTCTCGAGGCCTCATACATTCACGATAATAAGCTTGTCGTCCACGCCGGTGCAGTAATCTAACTCAGCTACACGACGCTAGAGGGACGGTACACCACTCTTGTCTATCTAGATGTCTATCTGTGTGGTAGGGTCGTATTTCCTGGATGTAGATTTCACTATATGAAATGGATTTCTCCGTCTTCATATGCTGGTCTCTATGAATGTGTTTGTTGAGATAAGATATGTATCTTTGGTCCACCACTCCAATTCCAAAAGGGTTTTTTCAAAAATGTAAAGCTCGCCAATGCTTGTGATATATTACAGCTAGCATAATCCTAAGCACAATCTGCAATTAGATATTGAATAGATCATAAATGGTATAAAACCTAAAAATACTAAACCTCGATGGCCTTTCCTTTCACAGATATCCTGGGTGAAATTGCTCAGTCATACTTCTGACAAACTACTATTTGTATCCCAATTATAGTCAAAGTTTCTTAATTCGTATCTTTTTGATAATATTAGTTTGTAAACATCCAGACGATCTGAAAATGGCATTGTCTAAGTAATTTTTCCCTCAGTACATTATCTAAATCAGTTCTCATTTTGGCTGATAAGACAAATTACTTACGTACAAGGACAAAGGACCACGGCCATAAATGATGCTGGAGATGCGCTGTCATCAATACATGGCAGGTGTATCATTAATGGAATACGGTAGTATCTACTGTAGGCTCTATGTATGGCTCTACTTGAATCCACACATTTTGCTAAAAGGAACTTGGATAGATGCGACATTGGTGCCACCAGCGGGACACTCTAGTAACTGGGTAGGCTTTAGCTGACGCTAATTGTCGTTATCAAGCTGCTTGTTTACTAGGGTAATTGGCTAGATGTCTTTCAAATCCCTCTCCACTACTCCAGCCCCCCGACCGCCATCCCCTCCTGTGTGCATTACGGCAGGTGGGCGGATGGGGATGGGACACTGGAGGAAGTAGCGCGAGATCTCGTCGCTGCCTAACGGTTGCCATGGTTACTGTGATTAGGAAGCTGATGGAAGGAACGGATGAAATCAAGGGGAAAGGTCTCGTCATATCCGTGCCCCGATTGGGGGCTGGTGGTACTTTGGTGTCTCCTCCTGGGCGAAATGCCAGACGTCACCAATCTGAAGTTCACTGTTGTGTCCAGTCAACCATTCACTTCTCTATCCCCAGCTTGGAGGATTCAGGTGAAGATATGTGGAAGCCATTACGTGACCCGCATGTTAGTGCCACTCCTGAGATTCTGTCCCTGATATCCTTTAAAACTTGAGCCTATTCATATTATGGACAGGGTATCAACACGTGTTTCACTGTTACCAAAAACCTGTACTTTGAGGATTGACAAATATTATAGAGGAAACCCATGAAAGTTTAGGGTCTGAGCCCGTATCCCATAGAGTTTGAATCACATAGTAATTCACAAGGCGAAGCCGCGTGAATTACTATGTGATTCAAATGAGATGGGGTCGAGCTCTGACCCTAAACTTGAATGGGTTTCTGAATTTATCTCAGCCTTAATATTGACTAATAGGCTAACATATGTGACATTATCCCCCATTGGATATTTTTCCTATATATCTAATGGGCGTTAGATACGAGTTCCCAATGTTAAGTCTATGGAGAAAAATATCTGGGGTGAGATAAATATTTCAAACGTTATCCTCCTCTTTTTGTATATGGGTTATACTACAGGTTTCTTCATCTACTTGATGATAGAGGAGGGGGGGTTCTTTCTGTGATAGACATGGTTGTGCGGTAGAAGTTTTATCCTGAAACCCCTCCTGGACGTTTATGTTTTAAAGCACCTTTATATATTTCCATCCAGGAGGCATTCATAGTTTATATTTATAGCATGCTCCCATATTCCTATTTTCTGTCCTCGTTCTCCAGGGACGGTCTACTGTAAGCATGTACAGTGACCTACCCAGCCAGTGTTTAAGGGTAGAGTGTTCAAAGTAAATATTATTTTTAGTAACGCTTTATTTGGGGTTCTGTGGTATTTTACACCAAGGATGCAGCAACAATCATATCACTAAAATATCGAACCTGCAGCATGAGGATACAGGTACACTAGTTGTGTCTCGCTGGCATCCACAATTTGCCTTAAATAAAATGCAGAAAAGAAATTAAGTAGACCTGATCACAATTTAATTTCATCTGATAAGATGTTGGATCACACAGCGCGGAAATTATCGGCAACAAATAGAAAAACTGCCTTTGTTTGTCCCTAATCTATGAATATGGTGCTCGTTCAATGTACGTCTGAGTGCAACACCTTTATCTCAGGTGAATTGCTTTCCAGTGGTATTAAAGAAGGAAAAATCAGCCTTATAGGCTCTGAAGATGTCCTCTATGACCTTCATCCAATGCCCTTTGGAGTCTCCATCTTCTATAGCCATCACCAATTATAGCTAGATACCTTTTGAACTAGGCTATCAGTCTGCAATAACGGTGTCTGTGGACAAAGCCTTTCTCATTTGATTCTAGACAGAGGCAAAGATATCTGAAGCTAGAGATCGTCACTGATATGACCGCCTGCAGGTGTTTCCGTCTGATCCAGACAGTATCTACTATTTACGTCATCCACCCTTGTGGTTGTTTCCGCTGCCTCCCGAAGGCGCACTCTCGTTACTGTCATTGCGGGACATCAGGCTGCGATGTGCCACATGAACCGTCTGTGGTCTGTGGCAGTTAGCATGACCCCAAGGCGAACGTTTCCATTGTGCCTGATTGTTATGGCCCGAGGAAAGGGAACACTGGAATAACCCTTAATAGTGGAAGATAGATTCGTTGTATCTTCAAAATAGAGGGTAGAAGAGAAAGCATTTGAAAATGTGTAAAACATGAGGCAAGAGAATATTCATTCTGTTGTATAGTCTATATAGCAGCTAATATTTTAAAATCTAGAGGTCAAGTATCTCTGAAATGTCCCTGAAGGGTTTTATGTGCAATTCAGCAGGATAGAACTATCAGATCGAAAAGGCATGAAATACTTTTTCATGGTTTAGGAGATTCATTAGTTGTATGAATAAATACTAATGAATGAGTTATGTGACTTATAACAGTTGCGATTCAGACTTCATATGTACGAATATCATTACATTAATGTAAATGTATTTCATGACCAATACGCATTTTTCTGTCTCTCCCCTATAGGACTTAACGTGCTTGATAGAGCGCTATCTCGAGCCCCTGAAGGAGGAAACATTCCTCTCTGGAGAGGATATAGAACAGCTGTTTGGCAACATCCAGGAGATAGTAGCCTTTCAGAAAATGTTTCTCCAGAGCCTGGAGGAGGCCATTGAGCTCGAGCCCAACTTCAACACCCTGGCAGAACCCAAAGACTTCAGGGTGAGTACTACATGATCTCTTCTTTTTCTCCCCCAAAGCTGTCCTGTACCTTACATCTATATTTCATCCATTTCTGATTACTAGCTTAATCCCATTTAATGCGATTCTAGAAATAAAATTTTCTATGGTAATTTTTGTATAATTTATTCTTTTGAAATATACTTTACTGTGAACAACTCGTGTCTATACTATACTATGGATTCTGATCATCTGACTTTATCCTACATTGGCATCACTATAGACCCCAAATTCATACACATTCTTATGCTGATGTTCACTTATGTCATTTACATGCCAAACCTCACCTACTATACCCAAAAATACATGATAACAGACAATATCGTTACATGTTTCTTAGTGTCCCTCCTAGTATCCAGACCAATCCTATCTTTCCTCCTTCTCTCTTGTAATTACTAACAACTCCTGACCTTCCTGCTCACTTTATAATTATATACGCCTACTTTTAGTCTGATATCTTTTGTTTTTCTAGAGCTTGATTTTCACTCATTTTTCTCTGCTACTGGTGTGTGTTTCAGGATGACGACTTGCGGGTATGTAGTTAGCCAGGTGGTAGTACTCCTATTGTTGTAACACCCGTTGTTTACCTACATACATACAGACATGTGTTCAGGTATCCCTCCACCATCTACTGCGGCTATGTATATTTTGATGCATTTTTTATGGTGTAGCGATTTTGTTAGCGTCACTGTATCTTTTTAACCGAATGTATTTGATTTTTTGTTCAAAAGGCATTACAGTTTGTCCCCTCAGATTTAGCCACCACACATTGTACCCTTCCTCCCTTATTCCCATCGTAAGTACACCACCAGTATTGACATAGGGTCTGGAATGAAATGAGCAAAGACTTCAGTATTGATAATATTAGATTAGCAGATTTTTTTTAACCCAGTGAAAGTATATCGGCACATTAGGCATTTTTCTCAATCAACTAGAACAATGCATCTATGATTATGAAATCGTTATGGTATAGGCCTGATAACATTGGATTGTCTTGGTTGCATAAAGCGAGAGGTTGTTATTTTTCTATTGAAAAAAAAACCACATCAAAATCATTAAACACTAACGACCAAAGGAAATCTAGATTCTATGATAATACAGTCGTGTCACGAATTCACCTCCTTTGCTTTAGCTTGATCTGGGTGAGCAATCCAATGTCTGAAGGCAATCAAAGCTGTTGTTTCTCATCGGTTGGCGGAGAGGGAGTTTGAGTGGAGGATACGCTGTGAAAACAGCTGCTCCGTCTCCCCCTATCCTTCTTCCTATCCCACGTGCATCTAGGGCGCGACTGACTAGAAACAGGGCTTCACCATGCATAGCAAACGTCTAACCTCTAACGTCAACCCTTTGCACGTCCATTCTACTGCATACTTTATAAGCCCCTTACTGATACTCGTGCCGGTTGGGGTTAAGTCAAGTCTGTGTTAAAAGTTTTTGTGTCTCGACCAATAAAGCACACTGCTATGAATATACAAACACGCACTTTGAAACGTAATATTAAAAACTATTGACTGTAAGTAAAACTGCACTGTTTGTATTCTTTTGTCCAAATGTTTCTGTTAGAATCTGCGGAATGATAATTTTTGTGCGGATACACATAGTATTTTTATCTGGTTTTTCAACTTTTCCTTCCTATGATATAGGAATAGTCTCTCCTTGGTCTCCATTGTTTTTTTTTTCTGGAATATTTGGAATGTAATACTTGTCCTTCTTTAATCGGTGGATGTTAACAGTGAAACACCATACGTGATTTAGTGTTCCAGTACTTTTTCACCTTATTCTGTCATATATTGTGTGGCGTTTTTTTCATAGATTATTGATCTAAGAAGGAAACACCTCTTTGCTAGCTCATCATAACTGTATTGTAAGGGCGTTCTAAGCGGTGTCTTATCATAATTCGTATGTCCTTCGACGAAAGTAAAATGAGACTACAGGGTGTATTGATCCTGCCTTGATGTGGCTTCCCCGTGGGACCCATTCCGCCAACCTACCATTATGTCCTCAAGATGGCTGACGCTACCCCCAATAGGAGCATTACCTCTAGATCATGGCCTGGGGACCACCCCCAATTTCGTCAAAAAGGAAAGTGGAGAGGAGTCAGAGTAGAGATCCTATGAAGCGGAGGGTCTATTGTCGTAAATCCTCCTCGGGTTTCCGACTTGGAGATTAAAACGGCTTCGGTTCTCGCTTCTCTCGTGTGTTACATTCTACAGTTATCGAACATTATCCTCAATCATATATTCCTCTCTTTGCGATATTACCCGAAATACTAAACGATTCAGTATTCATAGACTCATTTACTTAAAATACCTTGCGATGATCTATAGTTTGTTTATATGCAATTAGTGTAGTCAGAAATACTCTAGATATTATAACACTGTGGACATTTGGCATCAGATAAACTGGATGTAATTGCTATATAGATGGAACTCCTAACGTACCAGATCCTAAATCGGAGTCCAGGAGGGGAGGGGGTCAGAGGTGCATTTGTTTGGGTCAAATCCTCCAGGTCATATACCAGATTGCCAAGGGCGCAGGTCAGTCTGTCCGGGGCAGGGGCCACCCATCTGGGACCCATGCAGGTCCGCCGGGATACCACCCTGACTGGCCGGCTTCTAAGTGCCCCGTGCCAAGGGACACATTCAAGTCAGGACAGTCTCCGTACCCCATGGCTTCCCACTGCTAGCTGGCTTCCCTTTCCGCAACCACAGATATTGCCCCCGCCCTACGCCATTAAAGCTCTACCAATCACACGCTTCGTCTGGCCTACCAATCAGGCCGTTTTGTATCTATTCCTCTCCGCAGTGCGCCTAGTAGTAGTTTAAAGCCTAGAGCACTCGGCGGTGTAGGTCTTGATCTATTATTATACAGCTGGGTGTTGAATATGGATGAGAGATTTACGGGGACTGTGTGGGCATTGGGTGTGAATAGGCAGCCTGCAGCCAGGAGAGCAGCACTGTGATATATATGAATAATATCTAGCCCTAATACTCTGAGCATATATATAGTATAAAACACTATTTTGGCGTTCTATGAGTAGCTCACACGAACTCCTGCCTCTAAATGGTTATCTCTACAGGATCATTAGCAGTTCGAAGCTGAATTAGATGCCTACACCCCATCATCTCTTTGCTCAAGATAGTAATGTCTTTGAAATGGTGAATACTAAAAACAAATCGGGGATAGAAATGTTCAGCAGCTTATAAGTGAACCTCACTATGGCCGTTGAGCAGTTCCTTTTGTAGTCTTTCCTCGCTGTCTTCTTTGAAAGGAGAAACGAAGCAAAAGAGACCTTAGAGTATGTCACAACTGGGCGTTATCGGAGCGGCCGCATTGGTCTGATGATGATAATAATAATGACACTACGGCGTTTATCCCGAACCATTGTAACTCTCACAATATGCCTGCCACTGAGCAGCTCTGTCCAACAGAGATGTCATTGCATAGTTGATCATTGGATCTGGTATCTATTTACAAAAATTTATCTATTCCAAAATGATGGAACTGCATGGAGTATAATTTGAATTAGAAAAAAACTTGTTTCTAACGTGATTTATCAGTTCTCTAACAGAGGTAGAAACCGTCTCACACGATATCGGAAATGCAGCTCCAAAGGTGGACATCTTAGATGGACTCCTCTATAGCACAGCTAAATCCCCGCGAGACTCTAATATTCTGTGTTCGTCCCCTATATTGACCGAACCGGAAGGTAGCTAGCTGCGGGCAGAATGCCAACAATCACTGCTGCAAGTACACATATTGTGGTGACGTCACGTATCGAACGGGGCATGTCACGGGAGGTGCAGTCTCATCAAAGCGTTGCCATGTGCCGCCGGCAGGGGGCGGCAGGTCAGGCATGGTTTTATCACTGTCAAGGCATAGAGATATTTTGTGACGTCATCCTGAAGGATGGAAATGGGTTCCTCTGCAGTTCTGTTTCTTGAATGTACACCTCTTCCCAAGAAAGAAATGTTCTAGCACGTTATATGCCATAGTTAGACAAAACGTAGATTTGGTGAATAATTTCTGCAGTCTGTGTGTTTGGAGCTTTGGAATTTTTTCTAGAGGGATGGGGGGAACGCCTTGGGAAGGTGGATGTCGTGTGGCACTGCGAATCACGTAGTCCGTGTTTATTTCCGGTGGGCACCTATACCAAAAAAACATGAGGCCTATATTTTTCAATTGTTGTCTGAGTAACGTTGATTGTTGATGCATCTTTTTCTATTGATCATATAATAGATAGATTAGCATAGCAAGGAACGCTGCGGAACTGTGGTGGCAACAAGCTTTTCCATGAAGTTCATGATAAACTGGATACCGGACCGCCCGTTTTCACCCTTCATTCCGTATTTTGTTGTGGATAGTGATGACAGTTCTTCGTTATCTCAACTTACAAAGTGGATTTCCTTTTGAACGTCTTTATCAAACCGTATTGGTTGAGAGAATCCTTTTGGGCATCTTATAAAGGACCATTTCTCCTACAGCCTCTTCCATATAGTAGGGGAGCAATATGGACATTTAAAAAAAAAACATGACACCCTTCACACAAACACAAAATGTGTATTTTTAAATAGTATAGATTCTTGGATATCACGCATGGCTGCTAGTCAGGTCAATTTGTGGTAGCAGTAAGTTGCTAGGAGAGGTCAAAAGCCAAACGTCATCTTGTAAACCTTAGTTGGAATCCCCTACTGATATACATACCAAGAGTATATACATAGTGTGATCGTAAACATAGTTCGTGGGACGTCGGTTCGACATGCCAATAACGTGATCGTAAAGTAGGTGCGTGGTACTGCATCCAGACGCCACCACAAGGAGTGAGATAAAAGAGGAATACTTGACAGCCTGATGGTGGCTCATATAGCAAGATTTACTGTTCAGTGAGATGGTATTTAGTGCCCATAGGGCAGGCGGCCGGCGCTGTGCGCAAGTATCCCATCTGAGTCTATAAATGCTACCGATGCACCTTTGTCTGGATCCAATAGTAAATGGCATAGGGTGTCCATATATAATCACCCTTTTTTGTCATTTCATTTTTCTAATAACGACATTTAAGTTAGATTCCTCTACTGGCGAATCGGTATGGATTGGTTACGTCCCAGGGGCCTGATTCGGATTTATGTCGATGTGGTGTGTCTGATAAAGAGTATATGTTATGCGATCCTTTTTTTTTAAACCTTAATGAAGTTGTAAATGATAATTATAACGCTCAGGAAATAGGAAATTCTTACCTAAGCCACCTGCCATATAAAAAGACTCGGGGAACAGTCAATCCTAATGCCCTATCTTTATATTGTCCGAATCCATCTGTCTATTGACCAAAAAAACGCCAAGGTTGGCGATGTTACATTTTGCTCATATCCTTAAATAATGTTTTTACGGAATCCAGACGACAGAAATCCGACCCTAGCCACGGCCCTGTATCCTGTTGCTTCGTATTAGCATATTTGACAACCTTGCTAACTGACAAGTGAAAAGATACAAGTGGACGATGTACATAAATTCAATAACTTCCCCTCGAAATGCAGTGTTTTTATCAGACACGCCGATTCCCCAATACAAGTAGCACAATGGTAACCACATATAACACGTATGGTCGATACGTCTTTGATATGACGGAATATAAAGCCCCACTCACCCTCTGACACGCTGACGTCTAGCCTTCAGTACTAAACGAAATAGATGGATCCTTCCGACGTAAGGGTGTGGGTTTCTAGGCACGGCCACCGCGAACTGCATTAAAGCACCGACCATGTTCCGGTCTTCCCTGGCCACAACATGGAATACCAATAGGATGCTGAACGAAAAAAAGGGAGGTGCCTAATAGGAATCCCTGCTGCACACCGACAAGGGTTCCCGCGCCAAGACCCTACTGGGCGTCCAACACATTCTATAGCAATAGTCTCTTTTTTAAAGGAAATTCGTCTTGTCAGTTATCAGGTCTGTTGGGTTTGGATTGCATGTATTTTTGATTAGAACAACAATTACATAATGTCCCTATCGCAACACACAATGTATAGTTCCCAGCTGTTCGAATGATTAGTCGGCAATGGAGACAGTAGGAGCCCTTTTAAAATCATTTAACTACCTACAAGGTAGGAATTCAAACATGAGCTAGTTCTTAATGATTTACATGTAGGCATTATTCAAAGGTGTAGGGTGAAAAAAGGAAAAAGATGGCCTTAGCCATTAGCCGTATACATTTTACTGTAATTAAAAGTCCAAGTGTGAGTCTTCGAATTGATGATCTTGCCCTTTCCATCAAAATGCAGAAATAGGAGTCCGGTATCACCATTTCGCTTATTTCAAGGCAGATTTAATGATAGGCTACAGTCATATTCATAACGCAAGCAAAGAGGAGGACAGTCAAACAGGCTAGTTAAGCCTAAGTCCTTGCAGGGTAAAAACTCAAAGAAAAAAAGAATCTAATCCAGGATCAAGGTTAGAAAATGCCTCTGCTTCCATGCTGTTAACTGCTATTATTGCACAGACCAATATGTATTTACTGCAATATGTAAGATAAAAGTACACATAATTTAGTGTGACTGCTTATAATGTAATAACATGCATGAATGTTACATAGGATAATTTACACATTAAGTTGCATATATTATTTAGGATTTGTTTGTAAGTTTCCCTGTGTGAATGCAGTGTGTGCCTGTACAACTTCACTGTGAATCGGAATAGATATTAAACCTGTACGATTGATGAAGTGAGAGAATCTATGACCGTTTCAGCTAAGGGGAAGATGGATCGAAGTAGACATGCTTCCCTTCATTAGATCTGTCTGCGAGCAGTATAGAGGGAGGTTCTAATCATAGAGTTCTACACGCGTCGTGTTGCTTAGTGTCCACAAACCTCATTAATGTGCTCTAGTAGATTGAATCACTTTAAGAGGTAGCTATTAATCACTCTCCCGCTATGTTGGCTTAGAGTTGGGGGACTCTCATATACTTGGGCGGGCTTCCTCCCATCTGCCCTGGCCCTGCTTCACATCATTCTGCTATAGATTAAACCATTTACCTAATTGCAATCTTTGTATTGATTCTTTTTTCTTCTCGTTTGTGTTCTTTGCAGAGAATCCTCTTTAGTCTTGGAGGGTCCTTCCTGTATTACGCCAACCACTTCAAGCTGTACAGTTCATTCTGTGCCAGCCACTCCAAGGCACAGAAGGTTCTTAACCCGGGGTCTGAGGGTAAGGAGTACTCTTATGTTATCTCATTCTACGTTAACTTGTAGCGTTAGTTAAGATTAGACGCAACTGGAAAAAATAATTGAAATAAAAAATCAGTGACATAATAATTATCACATGTATCGCTACTTTATCATATTCTTATCATTTCCCAATGGAACAATGCTTTTGCTTTCTTTTTATAAACCCATGCATTCTTTTGACAGTGATTTGTAGATTTTAGTGTCTTTTGTATTGTGTTAATATTGTTTAAATCATTTTCCGCTAAGTAAAGATTATTTGATTTTTAACCTGTTGCCTCCTTGGTGTTTCAAAACGATGTTTCAATACTTTTGTCGATTGAATGTTTCTACGGAGCTTCTTGGTCTTATCTGCTGTTTTATATAGTATATTTTTGGCATGCTCCTAATGTCAATGTTACATTACTGTTTTTTAACATTGGATGTTGTTTGATATTTGATATCTATCTTATCACTGTATTTCGGTATGAATGCTTTCTATGTCATAACTCATTCCATCAAATCAGAGAATGCACTGATTTTTTTTATAGAAATTTGAGGAAATAGTATAGGTCTAAGCAACTCGATTCAAATTACCCAATACCTATCTATAATTACAAAGATGCTCTCTACTTTCTGGTTTCGAAATGATAACAGATGTCCTCAGATTATCCAGTATTCTAAAATCTGTACCAGAGTTATCTTTATTGTATGCTAATTGAATCGGATTGTGTTGCACCTTAACTTATCACAATCTATGAGTCTCCAAGTTCCATAGTGTAAAAATGCTTTGCTCCTACATCTTACATGAAGAGTTATGTTAGGGGTGTTTTATTGCGATGATGATGAGGTCGGAAAGACGACTGTCATATATATGCTGAACGACATCGCACGGCGATTATCCGACGTCATTTGTCTGCCAAGTATAAGGCACCAGTGCAGTGGAGCGGTGCCACTTGACATCTCCCGACATCGGTATCACACATGGATGTTTAATTGTATTCATGCGTCGACCGAACCACACATTTTACTGCCATTGCCATCTTGATGAAACGATTCTGCGTATATAGTTCTAGACTGTTTTGCATAGATATGCAGGGTTTTTTCAATTTGAAATGATTAGATACTGATTTAAAGTGAATATACATCTACCCTTTTGGATAGAAACAATGCCATCGCCTGAATTAAGACAATAGACACGGAAATGTCGAACGTCTGGCCGACTTTAAAATCTAATGAATTAGGTTTTGTCGGATCCCCGTAAACTGTGACCTCACAAAGTTTGATGTTACTTATTTCTGTTAGAACTAGAATTCGTGAATTTTCTACTGAACAAAACAAAACACTTGTAATTTTTTCAGATTAGCGAAAAAAATACAAAGAATTGAATCTCTATCCCAAAGAAATTGAAAAAGGAATAGTATTAATTAATGAAATAACTCACCCAATTCGCCATTGAGTATTGGGTACACTACTTTCACGGCTCTCATGAGTTCCTAATGTTCAGCCTATGGGGAAAATACTAGGGTGAGATGAAACTTGGAGATTGATGTATTGTGTATGAAGTACTCTACCACCTTGCACGTCGCCCGACTATTGTGTGTGCGTCTCGTCTGTGCCTCTCGGTGTCCAGCACTTTCTCTATATCACCACAGCTTCCGCCGTTACAGAGAAGAACCAGGCTCTCCGCGAGTTTCTCCGGGCTCGAAACCCCAAACAGCAGCACTCAGCCACGCTGGAGTCCTACCTCATCAAGCCTATCCAGCGCATCCTGAAGTACCCGCTCCTGCTGCAACAGCTCAAGTCCCTCACCCACCCGCACACTGACGAGCACCACCACCTCGCAGGTGAGCTGCTCCACTGAGCTTAAAATAGCCTGTATTGAACTCGAGATGGGCTGATGGGATTTGCGGAAACAGAAGATCTATTTATTTTCGCATTTCATTATGTAAAAAATAAGAAATCAAATGACATGTTTCTATAGGTTTTCCTTCTCACTTTTTCTATTTTTTTTTCATCTCAGTGGTTTTCTATTACAATTTCTTTATGGAAAAATTGCGGTCACGAGATTTTGCTTCCTCCCGGGAAAACAACGTCCTCGTGTAAAAAGTTCTTCAGTAAAAAAAAAATGTTTCTGATGTTTATTTTGAGTCAAATCTCTGTGGTGGGTAATTTAGTTGAAACAATCCTATAATGGATTTTACATTATTCGAGAAAAGATCTGCGCTAATAATAAAACTATGCTATGATGATCGCGTTCGGTATCTTTATCGACTCTCTATGTAAGTAGTATATGAACATTGTCAATTTGTGATGGTGTAAATTACCAACTCCACCCTAAGTAGTATAGCAATCCGGCCTGCAATTCAGGTTCAACACCTACTACATTTTCTGTTTTGCTTATGGAGAAAATTCCCTAGAATAAATTAGTTTTCTCCCACCGCGCTCCATATGTATATTCTACATTTCTCTATTTACAGAGGCGCTGCGTGGTATGGAGGCAGTTGCCGAACACATCAACGAGATGCAGAAGATCTACGAGGAGTATGGTGCCATCTTTGAGGAACTTATCAAGGCTCACAGAGACAGCCACCCACACGGGAAGGTAATCCGTTAATCATTACCTCATAATCACCCATAGTTATCATCCATTTAAACTTCTGAACTTATAATTTATGAGGAACTCTGGACTCTAAGTCACTCACAGATATTTAGAGTACAAAGACTGTACTTGTACGACAGGTAGTAGAGTCTATAGCTATGGGTTCCAACTGTATACAAGAACTATGCAGCGGAATTTATAATCGTGCAATCATAATTCTGAGTCACCCAACCTGAATGCCTTTGAGCAGCTTTGAGCAATTTAGGATAGTGCCACTGGAAACGGTTGTCATGGCTCTCAGAATAATACATCTCTAGTGCATAAACTTCCCTCTATGTTTCAAATGTACGGTGGCATGTATAATCAACGAGAAAACAATCCATATGCTCTTCATGATTTAAATAAGTGTCGCCTGGTTTATACTGGTTCATGCCCTCTTTTTTCATTTGTGAACGCCGCGAAACAAGGTGCAGGTCCCCTAGTGGTGGGAAATAGTATTACTTAGTTCAAATATGACCCCTTTCGAAGAATGAACAAAAGAACACATATGTTCCCGCCATTTAATGATCAAATACGGTATCAAATGTCCTGCCCATTGATGACTATGAAGACCCTTACAATATATAGTAGGTAACCTGAATCGTAATTGGTTTTCCTCTCTATTCCAGTCGCTGGACCTTAATGTAGGGGAGCTACAGATGTACGGGACGGTAACGTGGCTGAACGCCCAAGACGAGCTCGGCAAACTCAAGAAGGGTACAGAGCTCGTTTGTACGCTGTTTGTGTTCAAGGCCGGAGTCGTCATCCTCGCCCAGGAGAAGGCCAAGGGCAAGAAGAAGCCAAAGGTAAGCAGGCAGTGTCTCTATCGCCCCGTTCCTCAGCCACCTAGGTCAGTTGGGATGCTCCAGTACCTATCATACCATAATGTTTCGACATATTTACACATGAAAGAGATCGGATAGTCTGGATAATAACATCGTCGTGCGCAACATATGTTAACCGGGCAAGTAGTATATGAAAAGGGGGATTCCAGCAGGTCTAAGCTATTAATTTGGTCCACCAATTGCTATTTTTAGACATTAATCCTACATTTCAAGGTAGCATCGTTTGGTTTTAGAATTGTTCTTAGCCACGTTTTATAATTCTCAAAAGAAACATTAATCCATAGGATCGTTGGGGTAATGGTTATATGCACTCAAGTAGTGACTAGACTTGTTAGTTCCCCATATGTACCTATGGTGTAGTGATCTTGCATTCTGATGTAAGCCTAGTGACCTTGGTATAGTGGTGCTTGTTAGATGGTGGTATGACTCAGGTGTACCTTTAAGTACTGCTAATGTAGGATGAACATCGTTATGAATTCTTCATAGATGTCTACCCTAAATATTCATACAAAATGATTCGGTATTAATGATTCTGAAACATGAGGCAATGTACGGACATGCATTGGTGAATCCAGTGGGTTTTTTTTATGTTTATAATGCGTCCATGTAATAGATAATCATCATAGTAAATACTACCTGGGAAAAGTGAAATTAGGATCTACTATGGGGCAATCTAAATTTCAATTCCTCATATAGGGCAGTGCAAAGTGCATGGGACTCTAGAGAATATGCATAAAAATATTCACATTCGCTCTCTAACGACAGCACAACTTATCCTAAAGTTATTAATTTATTGTATTATCATTAACACCAACACAAGAAGATTGTATTAATCCTATGTTCTTCCTATTCCCCTCACCATTCAGCAACCGCTGCTTCGGCCCCAACCGCCCTCCCTGGAGCCAGGAGACGTGCCCAAATACCAGACGGTGATACCGGTGGACCAACTTCAAGTACGTGCCAGTAACACCAGTGACACACAGCTGCACGGTCTCTGGGAACTGGTCCACTGCAAGTCGGAGTCTGAGGGTCGACCAGAGAAGGTCTTCCAGCTAGCCAGGTGCGAATCAGGCTTGATCTCCTTCTTTTTAACCAAGTCAGTGCCTGCCTGCACGGATCACCACTGAGCGGCGCTGGTACCATCACGTGACGTGGTCCAGACGCTGGTATACATGTTGGTGATCTATGTGTGTGTGTAGATTGGTGTCCTTGGAGAGAGAGAGAGGTGTTAGAACGACGACTCTTTCAGTTGGATAAATGTGTATATGTATCATAGATATACATATATATAGGCGTTGCATTGGATTTCTTCTTCTTGTGGTGTAGCGCTGTATAGCTATTATACATCTAGTTTTTCATGTGGTACCTATGATAGGAAGAACCCCATAGACACCACCCACTAGTGTATGTTTCACTGCTGGAGTTGTTATCTGTAGTGATGTTATATATATATTGTTCGTATGACACTTGTAACATTTTCCTTCTATACATGAGACGAGTGACAATATTCTACTTTATATATCATACAAGTGACGTTATCCCTCTTTATGTGATACAAGTGACATTGAGACTTTCTACATATAATAGATATACTTAGACATTATATAATTAACAAATATATACGTATGTCTATTTATAAGAAAAATGAAAAAACACCCCGGAAGTGAAATTCAACGGAGCTCGGCTTACCTACCACACAATTGTCTATCCAAAACTCCTTTCTTTGCAGTTCGGTAAATGCCAAAAACGATTTCATCAAGACCATTCGGAACATCATCCGGGAGAGTGTGCGCCGGATGACTTTGCCGAACCCCAAGGCAGCAGGGAAGCCCCGCCCACCAATGCTCGGCCAGATGTACCATTACGGCAGCCAAAAGGGGAGATCTACCGACAAGGACTCCACCCCACTGAGTCAGACTGCCTGGAGTGTGGGCAAGAAGAAGGGCAAGCAATTGAAAGGGGATCTAGTTAGACATAGTATGGAACTGGAGGATAAATTCAATGTGCTCGATCAAAGCGGGGGAGATTTCCGTACACGTAGTCGGACGTTTAGCGATCTAAACAACATCGACCCTAACGACACAGGAGAGCACCACTCCTACCCCTCCGGGTCGCAGTCCACCATTGCCAGTGGCAGCGGAAGTAGTTCCGCCAAACTCTTGCACTCTAGTAATAATCCCGTCAACTATTCCTCCAGCACCAACATACATAAAGACGCTCTGGGCTCGCCTATCTGGAAGCCTCGCCACCAGGGGCGGCCCAAGGCGGGACAGGCCAAGTCCCCGCTGAGTTCAGAAGGAGAACGGACTTTGGAGTCGTCGGTGTTCACAGGTTCCGTTTACGGGGACTATTCCCAGGTTGTTTACGATAAATCACAGGGCCAGCCAGTTCTGCTGCCAAATACGTACGTTGAACATGAAGATACGGAGTGCTAGCAAAAGAAATACACACCTCGTGCGGTTATATATTATCATGATATATATTATTATATATGAATATATATGTGTGAACAAACCAAATAACCTCTTGTTACTGACCCACCCTAACTGTACAATATTATTACCTTTGAGAGGACGACTTCACCAGTTCATATGAAGGTCATTTGAAGGTCACTCTTGTTACAAGTTTCCAGTTGAATCAAGGGCCTGCTGGCAGTCGCCGAAAAACGTTAACGGAAGGATGATTGGTCAGGAAACCAAATATTGTGTTCAATTCACCTGTCACCGCACACAGTGTTTGTTCGCTCATGTGTGTGCATAAGCATGAAGTCTCCAGCCTCATGAGGTATTTCTTATTTTTAAAAGGATAAATAAGTCAAAATACTAAAAAAAAAGAATTGAAAATGGTGCTAGCAGATGTGGATCCTATATTGCAGATTATCATCAAAGTGACTGAATTATAGGTTGCTTACATCTTCAACTTGGACGGCGACAACTACCTAACCCTGTGGCTACGTAAAGCCAGCCAAATCTCACCACTTTATAGGCCGAGTTCGAGGCTATATCGAACCAGTATATATCCTGGAAGGCTGTGCTTTCTTGGAAACTATACAAACTGTAATGGTTATGTATATATACGGAGGGCTGCAACGATGTCATCAAGTCCCAGCGTACAGCAAGGAGAGATATCAATATGGTCCTCATTGTGTAATCCAAACCGCGGAGAGCGCCTGAAACAACTGAATTATTATTCTACGCTTTCAAGACATAATAAGAACACAGGGCATATATTACTTGTAGTCGCCCATCCTCTCGGTTTTCTCGTTGACAGGTCCTCTTGGAAGTGAGAGTTGTTTTACTTGTGTCAGATATCATTTTACCATTTCGTATGTTAGTGGCATGATATTAGTGGCCTACATAGCATTATTGTGTTTGGGGGGATGTTCATCCTGGTCGGTTGCAGAGAATGGTCTATAGGGGAGTGCATACTGAAACCTGACTCTTATATCAGTGTATCATTCATTGAACAGAGATGAGAACTATCTACAGAGAGGCTTGGACCACACGTCAGTGTAATGTACTTCTCATTGTTACTTCAAGGACGTGGCCTGTGTACATTTTGTAAATGACAGTTGTACCAAATGTGATGTTATGTATACAGTTCATAAATAACTATATTCTGAACTTTATTATTCACCTGAGTGTGTGCCAAACGCCAGCTGAGGATGAACCGGGAAATATTCTGTGAATAGCATTGAAAGAAGTGTGTATTTCTTCTCTTTTATTAATTCATCAAAATGTTGGTAAATATTTTTAAGACCAAGGTTTTTAAACGGGATGAAAAGTATTTGTGTTGCTATTATGTTAATTGTTTGTGTAAACATGTCAGACAATATTGGATAATTGTTCGTTTTAGGTGTTATGGGAATATCCTTACGAGTAAATCTCTTTTTTTAACTTATCTGAAATTGTGTATGTTTCTCTCTGAATAGATTTTAGACGCTTACACTGGAACATTTAGATGAATTTAGTTTATCTTCAAAAACAATTTGGTCTTTTAATGATACATTCGCACAAATGATTACTGTCTAAAGGGTTGCAGATTGGTTTCTATATGTTGAAAGGTGTGAAATAAAGGGTGATGAGGGTAAAAACAGAGCAGTGTCTAGCTGTGTGAAGACAATGCTCTGTAGGGGAAGGTCTTCGTATTTTTCTAGGTCCAGTGCTCATACTTCCCATTACTGACTTAGCTTTATCCATTTGACATTTATTCGACATACTTTGTACCAGTGGACGGTACATCTGAAACCAGTATATGTGGTAGCTGCCTACATTCCAGATATTCATGTACAAACTATTGATGTCTCGTCGTTTACTCTAGCCATCTGGTTGCAACACTCAACGATAATCATTAGCACAAAATTATTCTTTGATAAGGGTAGGTATTGGTTCCCCCTGACAGGTGGATGTTTTAAAAAACATTTTAGTAACTATTCTGAGAACATGAAAACTACGAAACGAAGATGAGTTGTTATTGTGGAGGTATGGGGCCAGAGAGGGGAGGGGATTCTGCCCGATGACCATCTAAATTTGGTTTAAAACTTTCTAGGCGCTATATGTTTATTTGTAGATTATGTACATAAGAATTGTCAATTAATGAAAGGTGTTAATAAATTATTTTGTCATTACTTTGAGAAGAAACTGACTGACTTGTGGAAGGACACCGAATTAGGATACAATTCGTCTCAATGTATTGGATGTAAAATCCTAAATTACAACTCGTATTAGCTGAGTTTTCTTGCATTGAAGTGGCATATCAAATGCAATATAGTGTGCATGCAATCGGAGAAAAGGTGTCCACACTTGTTCCAGTGTGTAATTTGCTTACAATGTCTTCTCTTGTGGTATTACTTTATTGAGCGTGGTGGAGTGTCAATAAAGTTGAGAACTCAGGCCTCAGCATAGACTAAATCTAATGAGATTTGATTGGGGAGAATTCTGAAGCCGAACCAAAGACGAATACTTGGGATTGGGATTCCCAGTCAACACAAACGAAATACTCATGTGTTAGAAACAGGAAGCTAGTCATATCCTGATCCTTTTAACCTTGAACATTTGAAAACTGAACGGGCAGGACGAGTGTCCAACTATGTATTTGGTTCTGGTTATTTACTTCAAATCTTCTGTAGGCTTTAACGATCAGGAGTATGTGTATAGGTCTATAGTTCTCAGTTGGTACACTTCTTGACTACAATGTAGACGTCGCAACCCTGAACATACAAAAAAGAGATTACCTTTTCATTATTATCAGTGTGTATATTGAATTTGTCCTTTTTTGTACTAAAGGATTCCTGTTTAAATAGTTAGTATGCAAAAGAGTCAAGAAATTTAATTACATCACAATTTAAGACACTCGGAAACTACATCTCTATGATACATACGACATTTTGTTAAGTGGATTTATACCTCAGGAGTTTAGGTCACTTTCGTCATTCCGAAGACCAAAAGTATGACTATTTCTTTGCATATCATCTGGGGATTTTACTTTAAAATGTAAGGCTCCAAAGATTGCCACAAGCTAAGGTTGTTGAGTCGGTCTTCATTGTATATTTCAGAAAATGGACGTATTGAGTTATAAATGTTTTAATACCTCTTGAGTTCCCTCTATGTAAAGATAAGGCATGATAAAGACATTAAATGTACCCCAGTCACACTATCTAATCAGATCGGTGGTAACGTGATTCTAATCTATGTTTATGTTATACTCCTCTTGGTCAGTATTCTATACGTTCTATGTTATTTATTATCTTTATCCGATTTCTCTGAAAAGGAAAATGCTCTGGCGTCCTCTAGAAACATTGAGATATTGTTGCATTCAGGCGATAATGTTGCTGATAAAAGCAACTATATTCACATTTTGGAAATAAAATCTTTTGTTATGAGTAAATGTAATATAACAGAGGATAAGGCCACCTATGGGGAGTTCTTCTTTTTCAAGGTATTTTTATTCGGCGAGAAGAAACAAAACATGGTTATTGTATTGCCAAGTCCCATTAAGCATTTCGTTGAGAAATCCGATATTAAGTTCAAACTAATCAAACAGTTTTTTTTATTATAGGTCCTATCTGGTTGTGATCTTGGAACCTATTTGTAATTCATGTGATTTACGGCAAAATATTTCAAAATCTTTCATGTGAACTGTAACAAGTATACATTGAGATCGGGTTAAAAGGTACCAACTTACCAGAAATATTTTGTGTGATTTCCCGTTATTAGGTTTATGAAAATGAACAGAATGTTCCCCTAGGTTACCTTTCCTACTGAGTGATACAAACTAGCTAAAACCAGAAATTCGTTTTGAAAAAGCATGAAATGTATAAATCTGAAAGGAATCTCGTACGCAAAATTGGTATTTTATATTACAGGTCGGATAGATATTTACTTATTTCCATTCATAAAATGAATTGAATTTTTTAATCGACCATAATTGCGAGCGTCGCATTACCAACCTCATGAATATGATTTATTTTGAACGCGGCCTTTCTTTTTGGGTCGATCATGTTTAAGGTACAGACTCTTCCTGAGTTAATAATATATGCACCCTCTAGTGTGTCTTTCTGACCGTTTGCTGGGAGAAGTTGAATGCAGTCCTTGCCAGTTTTTCACTCTCAATGCCAACATGCTGAAACAATAGGCTTTTCTATACTGTATTTTCTCAAGAATCTGTCAACGTTGGTTAAGCTTTTCTACGATTTCCAAGCTGTAGATTTTGTCAGTATTTAGTAGGGGAATGTAACAATTGTACATACATAGCCAATGCTGAAACTAGCGCTAGCGAGTAAATAAATCTATCAGCGACTTATTTAGTCTTAAATGTGCAAGGGTGGATTTGAGTTGAGTACCGTCTGTGTTATATGGAAAAACTGTTATACCCACAATAGATATTTGAAAAGAAAAGTCATTGGTTTTATCACATGTTTTGAGGAGAATGATTGTGTTAGATACGATGCTTTTCTAGAAGTGGCGTCCTTGGTGGGATCTTGTTGATTTCAGTATTTTTGTGAGAAACAAACAATTTATCTATTACCCCAACCGTAGGCCATACAGAAAAGAACTGCTGATTTGATCATTTCCTACCATTTCTTTTCACCTTTTTCATTTTGACTTAAGATATTATTTCAATCAGAAATGTGGCGCCACTATTCAATCCTTTAATCCACCCTTGTGTCGCTAGTGTGCGAAAACCCCTGCAGGTGGCGTGACTGTAAATGTGTCAATTCGGTTAGCGAAAAGAGGCAGTATCTTTGCTAAATACCGCAATAGTTATTTGCATCCAGTGTCTAATTTATTGTTGTATCTTACAAGATTTTTATCTGCTGCATTGTGTGATTTCAGAAATATGAAATAAAACAGCAGTAAACCCAACCTGTACTCTGTGTTGTTATTAACCCTTTCAGGACGCATAATGTTTGGAGGCATAACTGAGCAATTGACGCATGATGTCTACATGCATCATCCCACTAAAAACGCATGATGCCTTGAGGCATCATTTCTCCGATATTTATGATATTTGATTTAATTCTATTATTTCTTTTAGGGTTATTTATCATATTATGTGATTATACACTCGAATTATGAATTTTGGAGGCGATGTTCCCGTCCCTTAGTGGTATACACTGCCACCAGCGCTTATCCTTATTGGGGTAGCATGGCATCTTCATCATAGATGCCCTGTTCCTAAAATCGGACTAGATTCGTGAGCAAATTAGCAAAATCAACCATATATGAAAAGTATTGATATCTCCTATATATCAAAACGTTCAACTCCTTAATATAAAGCAAACAATAGCCATCAGCATATACTATCTAGTATATCTAATGGAAAAGGTTCTCAAAGTTCATTTTAAAACGGTCATCATAAAGCTTGTACTCTGAGGCCGAGACATATTTATCATACATGAAGTCTTTAGACATAGAACCGACCTGGTCAAGGCTTCTAGAAGTGTCTTCACAGCGATCACTCCATAGAGTATAACGCGTCCCTTCCCATTTCGATGTATATGACCGTGAGTTATTTTCGAGCGTGGTTTGACAGTTCCACGGCCGACGTCGTACAGCGGACGCGTGGGCGACACTTGAAGGTGCCCGGCAAGAGCTATTTCTTTAGCAACGTTGGCCGTTCCACTGACGTGCGGCCCACGCCGTTGAGCATGTGGCCTGCTCCACTTCAACGATTATTCTAAAATGCTTGACACACGGTGGCCGTACGGTGCTCTGTTGTGGTTGTTCCGTTGGTCCGGTGGGGGAGGTTAATTTAACCGGTTTCACTCCCGATGTGGTCATGATCTATTCCAGTTTTGGTGCTAATGCACACATACCCTATTCCATTGCGCCGATGGCCTCCAAACAGAGTCCAGACATGGGCCAGTTTTGGTGGCAAGACTAAAACTGCAGTACGTCTGGGGGAAAAAAAGCTGAAAAGAGATGCCGCACCTAAATGGTTTATCATTTTCATTACCTTTGCAATAACTAGTGTCGATATTCAGTGCTATTGAATGCCAAATTAAGTCTCCTTGATAATGACATTGCATGCCAGACAACAAAATGGGATATAAAATGGAAATACCTAACAACTTCCTGTTCTGTATGTTAAATTTAGACCTAATTACAATAATTAGGTATATGGAAGCAAGATGGTAGAGGGAATGGATTTTAGGAGATAAAAACTGATTATATAATGTTTCTGGTAAAATCAAGATATAGCTCATTCACGAATATTGGCCATTCGCAGCTAATCCATCTCTTCTCTTCCTTTTTCAAAGGGAACCACCACTAGAATGTATTATTTGTAATATTCCCTGAAATATAAACCACATTTTATTGGATTGTGTTGATTTTGTTTAAATGTTTCACAGACAATTTCATCAGAGGTGATCTAGAGTCCCTTTTCAACTGTTAAACATTTCCTTATTATTGACCTTTTTAAAGACAGTCGGTCTATAGACACCATTATAATCTATAAATTCTGATGCACTTAAATCATTCTATTTCTCGTAAACCCTTGTTTATGAACTATTTCTACACCATGAATAAAGCCCCTGTTGCTGACATGTCATAAATTACAAGTTAAAAATTGTAACATATTGTGCATTGAAAAATAGCATTATTGGCCTTTAAAGGCAAAACTAGCGGGTTGACGTGCTCATTACTGGATGCCACACGCAAACCTTTACCCAACAATACTCTGCTTAGGAAACCCAATATATACTCATGGTAAACCCCCGAACCCACCTGCATAAAAATACATAAATCTAGTGCCTGCTAATGTTACAGTGTACCAGCCAACAAGCAAATGACACAAAAAAGAGGAAAAGGAGCAAAGGGTCAGAAAGCCTCATAAACTCTCAACATGATTCGGGAAACGGTCCTGTTGGCAGCCAAGGGGAAAAACTTGATTCAACACCATCCCAACACCATCCCTCAAAGGAAGGACAAAGGGATCGAAGGAGGGAAGGAACGAGTGAATATTGGGAATGAGTGAATAAAGGAGTGAAGGAAGGAATGAATGAAATGAAGGGAAGGGAGGGTGAATGAATGAATGAATGATAGAAGGAATAAAGGAGCGGAGAAAGGAAAGAGGGAGTGGGTGAAGGAAGGAAGGAATGGAAGAAGGAAGGAAGGGGCAAGGACAAAAGTAAGTAGTATATGAAGGAGCTGAGGAAGGAATGATTGACAGAAGGAAGAACTGAAGGAGAGAAGTAATGAAGGACTGAAGGAAGGAATGAAGGAAAGAAGAAGGGAAGGAAGGAGTGGAAGAAGGACAGGGGAGGAAGGCGTGGATGGAAAAAGTGAAGGAAGGGGGGAAAAGAAGGAAGGAGTGATGGAAGGAATTAACGAAGGAAAAATGAAGGAAGGAAGGAAGGACTGAAAGAGGGAAGAAAGAAAGGGGAGGGAGAAATGAATGAATGAATTAGACCACTTGCCCTGCCAAGCTTAGAGTATTTTGTGTATGAAATTAATTGAATCCAGAGGATATTAATCTACCTGTAGCGATCTTTTGAATTAAAGTAACAAAATTGACATTATTCTACTTTGGATATGGGATCTTCCATAGTGAGGTCACATAAGATACGGACATCACATCACAGAACAAACTACGAAGTACAATACAAAAACATTTACCAAAAAAACATTAATACATCAACGCCGCCTGGTAATGATCTTCTGATCCAACTATGATATATGTGATCTTAAAGTTCGATTTTCAAGATTTGATATCCTTGGTAGTACTTCTATTAATTGTTGAACTTCTTTTGGTAAGCGATTCTAGTATTCGCTCCCTTTATCAAGCGGTGGCTGGCGATACTTTTAAGTCTTATTCTTAGGAGTTTTAGTTTTACCTTCTCATCCTTTATAGTCCTTTTATCTAAGATTTTAAACACGTGTGGTTTATCATCTACCCACCACCTGATCATAATTAGTAGATCCGTTGCTCTTCTGATATTTAGTGATCTCATCTTATGCTAGGTTTACACCATCACCCCGGCAGTTCCGGCAATGGATTTTGGCACAATCCTAACTTGACTTGGTGTTTTTATGGTATTTCAATGGTATTTTTATGGTTTTGCCCAGACGACTTACGACCACTAAAGGCCCGGCTACCGGTGCGATGCGATTGTCGCAAGTCCATAAAAAGTCATAAACGGCGGGCTCGGGTCATAAAAATGGCGGCGCCCCTCGCATCGCACACAATCGCTCCAGTGGGGCCGGACTTGCGCGCGTGTGCGCATCGCACATCATGAAATGTTCATGATGTGCGATGGATTCATCGCATAGGTACAGAGTTCTTCCTATCATATTTGGATGGAAGCTGTGGAATTTACTGCCTCAGAGACAGGAAAACATTGAAAATACATCGGTAATGGCTATGGAATGGAGCCGAGGTCTCTGGGGAGGTTTGAACCACTTGGTGTGAATGAGACCCAATTTATTCTCTCTTTGTTTTACACTAGAAAAAGAAATTTTATAAACTTCTATGAAAAAAAGGATTTCCTTATAAAAAAGAAAAATTGACATCTCTCAGTTACAAAGGGTACCCTGATCATAACTACCTTAGACCTACTGCAGTCAATAAGGACCTACTACGGTCAATAGAGATGAAAAGTAACATGATTAATTTAATCAATTCTCATGGATATTAGAAATGAAGCTGTATACCTAGGCCTATACATAGTGGTACCAGAAGCGTTGCGACAAATCCATCGCATCAGTGGGGCATACCCTGAATTTCCCCAGCGATTGAGTGCGATGAGTCCATCGCAATAGGGGTCATAAACCCCGCTGAGGGGCAATTTATGGGGCTATAAAACGTGTGCGACAATCGCATCGCACCAGTGGGGCCGGGCCTTTAAGCACGAGATCCACCAAGAATGGGCCGGACGATGACCATGTGGAGGAATTGTGGACGTCGGCCGCCCAAATCGTTCGTCGGGTCAGATCGGCTGGGACAATCTGCTAGGTGGATCAGCAAATCGGCCGGAATCGACCCGCCCATTGAAAACCCTGTCGCCCGCATCCGTGTGGTCGTGGCCTCTGGCCGTCTCTGAGCGTCACGTGCTTTACACTGTGAGCCCGACGGATTACAGTTTCCCTGTCGACATAAGTTGACTTAGGACAGTCCCGACCAGATGGGACTTTTATGGTTTCTTAATTGGTTTTTCTCCACTTGGCCCCAGATATCCCGTTGACTTAAGTCGAATTAAGAATGCCGGGCCCGACGACTTAAGCCTGATTACGGCAGTTTACCGTCGACAAAAGTCGACTTGCGCTGAATTACGGTAGTTCCCGACCAAATCTGTTGGGGTCTCACAGAGATGCCTACCTATATATTATATATCTATATATATATGATATAAAATACTTTTGTTCCTTCCCATAATTCACTATTTCAAAACAAAAGTGAATAGGTTTGATTAAAAAAAAAGTAGAAAAAATAAGAAAACATTCATCAAACTTTCCTGTTCACAACTGTTTGCAGTTGTTCACCTTCTCCGGTAGTCAGCATGTATCTTATTTAATTTAGTCTCTGCCTGTGACTGGTGGAAGTTCAATGAATATCCCGACGACCTAGAACGACCTACATCCCCATAGGCCTAATGCTATCCGTAATCCAAGTCGACTTGGGATTCACAATCCCGACAACCTAAGATGTCCTAAGTCCAATTAAGACCACTTAAGACAGTCACCACACTCGAATGCCATGGGGGATTGCCGGGACTGCCGTGGCAGATTTTTTGACAGTCAGAAATTTTGTCCCAGCAAGCTCCCGGCAGTCATGTCCAGTTAAGATTCAGAACCAAGTAAAGATACGACGACTTAGGAAGTACATGTCGAGTTGGATTGCTCCCAAAATCTATTGCCGGGACTGCTGGGGTGATGGTGTAAACCTAGCATAACAAAGCTCATGTCATTTTTCTCTACGGATGTCTTTTATACCTAAAGCCTGAGACACACCAGGCGAGAGCGCAGCGATTTCCGGATTCGCCAACAAAAAAGATAACGTGTATATGAGCTATTATTTCACATGTGGCCTGACTATTGTGTGTGATAAAACGTACACGCATATTTAAAAGTTGAATGATGTACAAGTAAAACGCTAGGTGGTGGCAGTGAGCTAGCCAAAGGCAACAAGGACCTATTGCTAAGCCATCCAAATGAAATAAACAAAATGGTTCCAAAGGTTTACCTGGAAAGCGTAAAATATTTAAGTCTAAACCCATATTGGGTATGATTTGTGCATGCTTATACCCCGCCCATATATTTTGAGATTTGTCATTGACAATTGTGATCACGCTTAAGGAACCGTTCATTATTTACGGCAGGGGGGGATGAGGTATTGGAGGGAGGGGGGCAATTTATATGAGGGTATTTGCCTGGGGGAGGGGGGCAATTTATTTAGAGGTATTTGCCTGGGGGGCATTTTATTTAGAGGTATTTGCCTGTGGGGGGATTTCATTTCACGGTATTTGCCTGGGGGAGCGTTTCTTTTCGCGGTATCAATTTCAATGATTTATGTTTTTGTGATTCACCCACATAAGAGGTTTTAGAGCTGTGTATTTTGGATAATCTATACAATTTAGAGGCCAATAGTGTCTGATCTCTTCTAGCAGAATTAAGAAATTTACATGTATATAAGCATGGTGATTGTGGCAGAGAAGATAATAAGTGAGGTACTGTAACACCTTCCATCTGAAGAACTAAACAGGTATGAAAATTGCATTTTGCGAGAAAAAAAGCAAAAAAAAAGCAATAAGGCCTAGTGGAAGAACAGATGGCAAATACCCTGGAAACCCTGGGATTGATTAACACAGTTATTGAAAAAAAATTCCCATGTGGATGAAAAATCAATGGAAATCAATGGAAAAAGCCCCTGCTTTGTATATGCCTGAAAAAGAGAATGCAAAAATATCCAGAATAATCAGCAGGGGATTTGGGGGCCATCTAGGCCAGAAATGGGATTCAGGGAAAGTGCTCTGGGTGGGGGCCTAAGGGGCAAAGCCCCTAGAAGTACCTGCATTTTGAGCTTTCCTAAGATCATTTCTGTCCCTAGCTGAGAACATTGTGCAGGTGTTGACCACACTATTTCATATTACTATTTTGAACTCCCAACCTTAGATAATTTCTCCTCAAATTAACATTGATCTAAAGTTTGATCCTTGGGGTGTGAACAAATCCAGAATTCCAGAAAAATCCTGTCTGTCATAGGTACACTTGAGGCTCTGTGAATAAGTGCTGCTATCTTTTGTATTGCAATTATGTTTGTGTATTTCATTCAAGAATTGAATTGGATGATTCAGCACAATCATCCATGAGGACAATCTTCCTTGTACCAGTCCAACAACAGTGTTGGTAGCATGTACTCCTGTTATATGGGGTTTGGAGTGACTCTTTAAATCCCTGGATTTTCATCCTGACTCTCTCTAATTTACCTAAAAAATATATATGATTATGAGTATACATCCTGTGCCTGGAGTAGACATTCTCATGGCCAGGAGCTTGATTTTCATAGGTTTAACATTATTCTATATCAGGAGGGTGCATGGGGGAATTCACAGGTGCACAGTTTCAGGTGCACAAAATTTAAGCATTAGGCAGCAAGCTATGCTGCCATGACTAGCACAACTAATTGAAAAAAAATCCAAATATTTCATGTATAGAAAGGTTTCATAAAGATCTACAAATTTTGTAGAGTATGCAGTGTATCATTCTGAGGTCTAGCCTCAGAGCGCTATAAAGGACATGGTTCTGGCCTGGTTGGCCAGGCCACCTGTCAAGTACTGCCTACTTGGTAAGTCATTTGTAGTTTGGCAGGACAGAATTCAATTTGAGTGTGTTCCAAAAAGTGACTGATAGTGTCCGAGAAAGGGGAGCAGAATTGAATTCTACATGTCACAGGATGGTTTAAAGAATTTTGACAGGACTAAGTAAGCTATAACTGCACCAAGGCCCTACATGGGTCCATCACATTTAAACCCAAGGGTGCATTTATGTGCAGGCACTGAATTCAATTAGATCTCTTAAACATGAGGATTTCTCCCCCTGCAGATGTGTTTGGATGAGGATCAGAATGAAAAAATATTTTAAAAATCCAATGTTTTCAAATATTTTTTACACAATCAAAGAGATTCGTCTGTTTCAAAAAGTTGACAAGATCTTTCTTTGAAGTAGTCTCAAACAAAATTTTCCTGTTACCATTTTCCAATTTTTTTTTCTTTTAGGCACACATAGGACTACCTTACCTGTATGCCACTAAATTTGTATTCTCCACTTTCCCTCAAATAGGTGTCAAAATGTTCACGTGGAGGTTCCCTCATAACCCTCAGGAGGGAATATCCCTACTGCACCCTAGCCCCAGGCTACACCCAGAAGGGCACCATGCTTTATGTGTTGTTTTGAATAATGCTCAGTCTTAAATTTGAACTGGATGTGCTAAATTGTCACTCTTGCCCAAAACTGTGAATTAAAGCCATCTTCCAGGCAAATGCTCACAGCAGTTCTGGTTTATGACAGGGTGTACTTTTCAGGTGGTCATATTGTCCTGAACTACAATATACAAATACACAATTAGAAATATGGATCATTTCATAAAGCAAACCTATCAGGGAAGAATTTTGCATGTTTCATAAATATGAACTTTCTGAGAAAATTTTGGTCATATGTGTATTTTTGAGAAGATTTACCTGTTAAAATAACATCATGTGGACTTGGAATGATTTCAAAGGAGTTTAAAGAAGTTTTTCACAAAAATAAAGAAAGTAAAGGAATTCTGAAGGTTTTGATAAAAATAAAGGAAATTAAAAGAATCTAAAGGAATGGTATCCGAATGGTATGATCACTGTCATTGACAACTTACTTTGTAGGGTGTTTAACACATACTTATAAGGGACCTAGTATGCAGCATATATTGATCAATATCTGAAGTGTTCAGCTACTCTGATGATAAAGTGCAGTAAGTGAGTGAGTGTTGGTGATTTAATGTCATGTCGACAGCCAGGGTCATATTCATGACAAGAAACCATGGCAAAGCCGAACACAACACTACCTTTCGACACAAGGATGGGTTTAATAGCAGCTTAGACCACTGCAAACTATCATTGAATCTATGAGATCATAGACAGCTATCTAGGTAACGTCCAGTTCACCAAAGGCCATCATGACTAGGCCTACCTAACAATCTACTAATGGCAATACCAAGTAAGAAGAAGGAACCATAGAGTGTTACTCAATCTTAGAACCAAGGCTTCTAAACAGAAAAGCTAGAACCAGGAGTCTAATAGACAACTTGAGTGCCAAATTTAGGGTAAACACACACCCTCAAAGGCCCCTTTTTCAGGCAAAGATTATTTCAAGGCCATCCATAAAGTACTTGCAAACTAAAGGGGTGGGGGCTGGGGTCAACAATTTTGGAAATATTCCGGACATCCTTTATGGATGGCAACTTCCCAACTTCCAATGTTGCACATCTCTGTTTTGTAAATCCTTCCCCCTCCATAAAAAAACTGGACCCAAGCTCTACAACTTGACCTTTTTCAATACAAAGTCTAAATCAAGAAATATTAACATATAAGTCTACAAATGCTTTTATATTGTCAAACAGAAAAGAAATAATAGAATGTATATAATATTGTAATATTTTCACGAGTCATCTTCAGAACTGCATCCTTCAACTGATGCAAAAGAAACCAGAACCACAAGTTTATAACATCTTAGACATACCAGAATACCTGTAACAGCCCCTAAGACTTACTTGTCAAGCTGACTGTCAGCTGAGTGTGTTGTTTACATTTTATGACTGCCCAAGGTCAAGGTCAAGGTCACTGACCATTTTTACTGCTATTGACACTTGTTTCTCTTTATGGCAATATAACAAACTTAGTAACATAATGTGTATTAGATATATTTTATGTGCTTGTATTTGCATGAATATTTGTTGGTGTTGATATAGTAACATCATTTATTGTTATATGATAATTACTGCTGAACTGTCAGTTACTGCAGAACTACAACTTCAAACCATGTGCAAAGAACAGAGAAGTGAAGCACTGTTGTAACTCAAATTGAAGCATCAAACAACATGTGCATTGTCAACATACACTCAATCTGGAATGGTATGTACCTTACACTACCTTTTCATGTAAAATGGTATATTGTCAACATATATATTGCACATAAATCATGTCATTGTATGCTCTCCAGTACCACTGTCACTTACTGTCACTCCTCACTAGTATTAGAGTTGCCAAGTTCAAGTGTGGATTAGATTCACTTAAGATACTTATTTCTGTAACCCATGTAACTGTCAATGTTATTTACTCAAATACTTACCCTGTTTAAGAATATATCATAAGGTGGTTTGAGATCTATATCCATTGATATTATTTGTTTAGGATGCAACATGTAGCCAACCAGAGTGCAGCCATGTAAATCCAACCTAAGTACTCCAATTACTGTCCTCCTCAAAGGGCAATCGTGGTAAGGTGTTTATGTTATCAGGAGTATTATTGTACTGATGTATTTTGATGTACGAGCAGAAAATCAAACAAATACTTGAGTTAGTTTTTTGGTGCTATTTTACTGTCACATGTTTGCTGTAAAATCTGGTCACATAGTATTGACAAACTTTTCTTGTCATTTCTTAGTTCAGTTATAATTAGATATTGAAACATACTTACATCGCATTTAAGTCATGTTTATCACATTTATAGTCTGATAGTTTAAATCTTGTATTACAATGTGTGTAATTTCATTGTAAACCCTACTAGTGTGAAACAATTTTCATGTTTACTTTCAGTTTCACGGTTTGGTAATATCAATAAAAATCCAAGTATGCCAAATCAGTTCGTACACGCGTCATTAATGAGGGAGGCAGTCACAATACCAAAATGGAATCTTAACCCTTTTAAAAGTTTCACTGCCCTGGATATCAGAGAGGCATTTTCTACATGTAATATGCAAATAATTTTCCCCTGAAATTTTTAAAGTTTGCCTGAATTGGTGAAATCATCTTCCCTGTGTTTCTGTGAATTTATAAATTCCTGCAGGGAAAAGGTTTTTGGCATTTTCCCCCGTTTTCCCTGTGCTGTGGGCACCCTGATCAGGGTATTTGTCGGGGGGGGGGGGGGGGGGGGGGGTGGTGTTATTTTGAGGTATTTCCGAGGGGGGGGGGCATTTTCTTTTTTTAAAACTATAAGTTCCTAATGATTATGTAATAAGAACAGTGACCTATAGCTATGCACCCAGCATCCGTAACCCTCAATTACCAGGCAGTGGTGCTTCACTAACAGGTTTCACACTTGGGACCAGGGATTGGCATAACCTGCAAATCTTCAGTGCGGGAGTGGATCTGCTGAGATGTCTGTTCTCAACCTACTAGTGAAGGGATACTTGTGCTAAACAGAGCAGGTCTCCCTTGAGGTTCAATAGTAGTAAACGTATGGTTTATACAGTAGAACCCCGCCTAACGGAAGACCCTGCGTTAAGAGACACCTTTGCTGGGAACGGATCCCTCTATTAGAGGTTTATTCTATCCCCGTGTAAGCGCTCACCCCGCGCAGTGTTGAACATTCTCTGAAAATTTAAGTCTGTACACCCTGCTATCATGGATAAAATCTTGCAATTTCACTAGATAATAGAATTAAGATGATCCAACAAGCATTATTTCTAGAATAGATCCGAGGGAGCCCATTTTATTTTCTGTAATACGTCGATGGTTCAACAAAACTTTCCCAGAGAAAAAAAAGCATAAACTATTGAAGCATGGAAGCATCTAGCTTCCTTTGTTTATTGTAATAGTGAACAAATCAAAGAACACATATTGTATTTTTTAACTTTCTGCATTAGTTGGGTTTATTCAGATTTCGTTTATTAAGTTGCCCTTTCGTCATCACAGGGGCTAGAGCCACACCTCCTCATCAGACAAACACAAGGGGAAAGTGACCATTGCCTATGGCCACTGTTGACAGGTCTTTGTGGCTGCGACATCAACCAAGGCCTTGCCAAGTCACATAGTAATCATCCAACCCATTTGTGGTACCGTTAGGACTGAGCAAATGCGTTGGATTCTATATGCCGTACCAAGGTATCAGTCGTCCAAACATTTGAATAATTTAAAATATAAGTGTGCCCCATCAGGGTACTGTATTTGATGCTACTGAATGAATTATCCTAAGTTCATGGTTCGAATGGACACCCTACCAAACACGTTGGAAATCATTGAGGTGTACCACACTCTTGGCAATGATCTGTTTTTCTGTTGTTCATTATCAACAGCCACCATCACGTGGGAAAGCTATGGTGCGTCTTTTGGCAAACAAAAATTTCCTTTGCTACAATTTCCTCTCTTTGATGCTACACTTTTTCAGGGCAGTGGGCCTAAATCTGGGCCCGGGGTACTTTAAAAACAGAGTAAGAAGGTGCTGTAACAGCGAGTTTTTACTATGGGAGTTAATTTTCACCTGGCCATCGTTCCGACTAATGGCCTTTGGTTGCTATAACACGGCTGAGAAGCACTAGGCTCAACCTAAATTTGAACTAATTGTCGTCTGCCCATTCACATGTGGCCTGGAATCATCCAAAAGGAGGGACCTTATTTCTCAGTTTACATTCATCTGAGTCTTATTTTTATAGTCATGGCTCTTCAACCTTACTGCCTGCTGGCAGCGTACCAAAGTCTGTGGGTAGGTGGCGCCAGGAGTTAGCACGGCATTCTGGAGGATCTTAGTGCCGCCGCTGGGAAAGTGATGGAGCTAGTACTACAGTGGAAGCGGCGAGAATTGCGGAAAGCCTGCTCCACCATAGCAACGCGCTCCCACCGAGCAGGGTCAAGATTTACTAAGAATATTAACTTTGAAAAAAAAGGAGGGCTTAGGGTCTAAGGGAAGGGCTAGGCTCTTGCACAAGGCAATACTACTGTGTTTTCCCCACACCCATTACAATTATATCAATTCCGTATTTGAAAGAGATATACAATAGTTTCTCTTCCCTCGTAATCTGTCGTTTGCCCTTTGAAAAAAGACACGCATTTCAATATTCTCTCGCTTGGCACAAAGGTATACCATCTCAATCGTCTGACACACGTTCATATCATTCATTTCCTAGTTGAATATCTTTTCTTGTCTGTGTTTCCTTAAACGTAATGACGTAATGCTGTCACCAGGAAGTGCAGCCCTATATATCATAGATGCCTCAGTCGCGATAGCAACCGGATTAAATGTGCAGCAACAACTTATCTTTTTTTTTGCGACGCCCGATTACAGCGCCTTATTTTGAGTATTTTGTACTTTTTTTATACTTTTTTTCTAATAAATACATTTTGTCATTTTTTTTTCGCAATGCTTTTTCTTCTTTCATAAGCGCCGTAGGGAAAAAAGTCTCGCATGATAAAACAATTTTGAAGTATCAAGTAAAGTGTCACAGTCACTTCGAGATGGAAGGCACTGCTAAGGGCCATAGAGAACTTACATGACAATCCCTACGGGGAGTTCGCAAGAAAACCAATATCTGCTTGAAGACTGCAGAATCAGTGTAACTGACAAACTTTGTTTCCGTCGTCTAGAGCCATGAAATCAACTGCACCTGACTTGGGGGATCAAAAAAGTAAAGCGAGAGTTTATGACACTACAGAGGTTGACGCTTTCCACTACAAATTTAAAGGCTCAGCTGTCTTGGACTCGGGGTAGGGGTGGTAGTAGTAATAATATCGACAGAGTGTTTCCTATTCCTGTTTCCTCTCTCCATTGTGAATTTTTCCCCTTTCGATATACACATACATGGTACCCATAGAGAACCAGTGAATCTTCCCCCCTAGTTCTCTCTCTCAGATTATGGGAGGGGGTGGTGGGGGAGCGGTGCGAGTTTGGTGGTAGTAATCGTAGTCGTAGTTCGAGCTAATCGTAATATCGAGGGTCAACTTTGGCGACTGTTGCTATGGCGTGAGGCGAGCCTCTAGCAGGTCTCTGGCGGCTTCCACAGCACGCGCTCGATGACGAAGCCGCGCGTACCGTCAGGTCCACGCGGCTGGCGACAGCACGTCACGCGGGGTCCGCTCTCGTCCCCGACGCTCTTCAGCCGCGAGATGAGGCGCTCAGGCCGAGGCCGCTCCCTGTAACCAACAAGGTCGTATGTAGTGGTTTAATGTGAATTCTATTATTTCCAAAATTTCCTTGGGAGTCATCAATTATGACTACTCTGATAACAGCTATTATCTGATAACCTAAGATTTTTTTTTTTATAAATAAAAAAGTCAACATGATATAAGATTCAACACATTCTCGATGTATCAGAAGAATGCATTAAAAGAATGTACAAATCTGGATGCCACAGAAAACAGGCATATTAATACCTTTGTAAATTCAGTATGAATAAAGAGATCATAAAAAAAACACCAAAAGCCCAGATATATCATCTTTTTATCAGCATAGAGTTACTCAAAATGTACTCAGTTAACATTTACTATGGTTCTATGTGTGCTCATATTCAATGTGTACTCAAATTTTACCTACATTAACACATAACCTGTACTCAGATTTGACAGGTAATAAGAATTGAATAGGAACATTCAATGTGTCTTCAATATATCTAAAGCAAATACGCAAACTCAACATGCACTCCAATTTATACATGTATATAATATCAGGTGAATTAACGAAAATCAGACGATTTAAGTTGAGAACACACACAAAATCCTTAAATACTTAAGAATCTTTCATAAAAACCTAGTCATCCTTAAAAACACCCATGTAATATATTATCAATATATTATATTAGCACAGACACATCATAGCCTAGAAACTTGACAATACTTTATGGAAAATCAAGTAGTTTCTCGAAGCGAAAAGCCCTTCCTTTACGGACCCCAGATCTGTTTATTCTAAGTAATCCGGTTGAGTTTGTGCATAATAGACGTGGACCGTGGCTGGGATAGATACGATACAGATATAGTTATTCTGAGTACACTTACACGTGGGCTGTTTTGCGCAGACTGCACGCCGAGTATTTTCCGTTGCGCTGGTTCTGCACGACGACGAACTCGACCTCGTCGCCGGCCTGTAGCTCCACCCCGTCATGTACCTCAGTCATGTGGAAGAAGAGCTTCTTACCATCCTCCACTTCATAGGTCAGGAACCCGAACTGTGTAGGGAGAGTGAGCATAGTTAATGCAAATACTGTTAACGTGCTCAAACGGGTATTCATTGCAAAAAGAGTTATCTTCTAGTAGGCAGGGATGTCAGTTGGGGTCATAAAAGAAGGAGAGAAAATATTTTTCAGGTGGTATTCACTGCCTCAGAGAGATTGAAAAAGTATGGAAAACACATCGTTATTGGCCATGGAATGGGACCGGGGTGTGTGGGGAGGTTTGAACAACTGTTTATAGGTGTGAATGAGGTCCAATTTATTTTTTCTTTGTATTACACAAGAAAAGAAACTTTTATGAACTGTAAATTAAAACAAGGATTTCCTTCGACAAGAGTAAAACTAACATCCCTGAGTAGCAGGGATGTCAGTTGGGGTAAGAAAAAAACAAGGAAATATTTTCCATGACGATTCAGGGTTTAAACATGATATATATATACACAAAAAACACTGGAAATGTATTAAATACAGGTAATATCATTTTAACTAAATGTCCGAAATTGAAAATAATTTTTTTCCCTTACTTATAAAACAAAAACAATAAAAAAGACATTGGCTCTATACATTTTGTTCATGTCAATTACATTTGTAATGCCTCATTACTTGTGCCCATCCACTGCGCTGTGACTAGCAAGCATATGCTATGGTGGCCAGTGTATTATATGACACAGAGTGCTGCCCTCTATGTTAGATATAGACAATAATCGATGGTTTTGTGGACAGGTTAACTCAAAAGAACTGGGCCCTTAGTAAAAACTGGCCATTGCAAAACCAATAGCCAGGGCGGACTACCTGTACTTAAGCCTACTCCATCAAATATACTCTTAACTCTGTGCTTGCTTACCTCAAATTTGAAGTTACTCAAAACTTGAACTGAACAAAATGTGGCCTATCTAAGTTAAACTTAAATCTGCATTAGACTACCATCTGGCTTATGGGTTAATCTCAGATAATTGTATTATGTAGCGGAATGCCAGATTGTATTTTTGCGTTATGATAAAACCAATGTTGATTACTTTATAGTAATCAAACGATCGATGTATGATTTGTACAGGTGACTATGACAGTTACCTACTGTTCCGAAAATTATTAAAACACAACTAATATGTCTAGTTAAGTTGAAAAAAAAACACATATACAAGGTGAAATTATGTAAAACTTCCAAACTGGAAGTACACTCGAAACGGCTGTAAAGCCGATGTACCTTCCAGTATAAATAAAGTCTTTAAAAAAAAAAAAAAAAAAGGTGGCCGTAAACCACGAGAGGTTGACGAGTGTATTACAATGTCAACCGTGAGTGGTTTACAGAGCTGCCTGTCCACAAAATCATCGTTTGTTGTATTCATTATCCATATTTTCAAATAAATTAAACCCAGTAATTGCCATATTAACGGGTATAACAATAGGAACTATTTCTTTGCTTTATAGCAAAAGGGACTATTTTCCCCGTATACCATGGTTTTGAGACCGTATACCACAGGTTTGAATCCATATACCACAGTTATGGTATATGACAGGTTTATACAATGGGTAGTGGTTTACTGAGTCCCCATACATTTTCAATGGGGGCTTTGTATACAATGGATAATAAAACTGTAACTACATTTGAATCGACATTTTGCACTCATTTTCGCTCACATGAGTGGGCCTGCATCTTACATTGAAATTACCTAAAATATAGCATTATGAAAGATCATAATGGTTCAAATACAACTTGTTTTAGAAAATATGATCACTAAAAGCACAGTGGTGAAAATTCACCCCACAGAGTGTCAAGATTGACAGGCATGTTGAGTGCCCTCCTCACTTATTCATTTGGGCAGGGAACCAGTCTACTGGATATCACACTCCCCAAGCATAAAGCTAGTGCCTTGCTTCCTGCACTGGTTGTAAGCGCAAACACCACAAAAGATCTGCTGGGAAAGTGTGCTTATTGTTCTCTCTACTCACAGTCGGGCACCAGCGAATATTAACCAATGGCATTGAGAGCCTGGTATCCTTCTGTGGTTCTTCTGTGGTTTCTGCTGAGAGGGTTTACACTGAGAGTACCCCGGTAAACGTGTCGGAGTCGGTGACGGAAAGGGGCTGAGGGGCTGTGGGCAAGGTCCAGGAGGTGGGGATACAAGGAGTTGAGGTAAAGATTTGTAACCTAACACGATTCTGTGGCCAGGTTCAATGGGGAATGGCGGTTTATGGCTGATTTGAATATTTATTAGTTGCTATTTTCATTTTACACAAAGAAAAGGGATTTCACATTTCAAAAATGAAAACACTGATTTCCTCTGAAACAAGGAAAACTGACATCCCTGGAGTAGGGAGGCGAGCTCGACCTGTATGTAGCTGGGCGAACTAGACTGTGTTTAGTCGCGTTTATTTTTAACTATAGTATTTATTTTCGATAAACACCCTTTTTTCTTTTCTTTTTCAAAAAGCTTCTTCTGAGAATAAATGTTCAACAGCTTCCAATGAGCTTGCCAGAAAGGAGAAAACAAATTGTGTCTTCTGTTGCAGACCTTTGTAACCACTTAAATAAAAAAAAAAAAGACTAAACCGCTACGATCGAATTAAATGCGCAGGGCACAACTGCTAGGACCGCACATCAAGCCGAGACAATAACATATCAATTACAACACAGAGTGAAAATTACAGGATGCTCCCAAGTCTGACAGCAATATAGTAACACGTTTAATTGTAATTGAAGAAGCAATGAAGAAATCATCATAACCTTAGAAGGATCCCTTGTAGCCCCATTTATCTAAAGTGGTATCTCTCATTAATCATAATCACAGGAATTCAATATCTGATGTTAAATGTAAGATAGAAGAATGTAATAAGCATGAATGAAAGGGTGTGACTGAGATGTGATCTCGAGGTATTTTTTTCTTTTCTTTCTGATTGTCCTGTCTACTTATATTACATGTTACGACTCCTTCATGGGAGAACACTTTGTAGATGGTTGATATATGTCATCAAAATTGTCCCCTGAATATAATTTTTTTTCTCAAAGAACAAATTCGTTATCATAGATTAGATTGTACATGTATATCAATACAATGACAAGAAAGCAGCCATTTTTGTTGAGGAAATAAAGTGATAATCAGAAATACCGCAGATCCTGGTACTACTGAGTTCTGGCCACTCCCTGGACTCACCTGGCCCTTGACGGAGTCGACGCGCGCCTTGACGTACTTGCGGACGGCGGCCACGTTGGTGGCGCGCTTCTTGCTTGACGTCTTAACGAGCGCCACTTGGAACTTGACAATGTCGCCCTTCTGGAGGAAGTCGCGCTTGTCGGCGAGCGACGTGATGCCATACGGGTAGGTCTCCTGGGGGCCCTGGTCGTCGAAGCCCACCTGGACCAGTCCCGGGTACTCGTCCTGGTCTGGGTTGATGATACGCATGCAGCGAATCACCTTACCGTCCACCATACCTGGCAGTACCTCCTGAAACATCGATATTAATATCACTTGTAGTATAAAACCTATATCATATTTGGCAGTACCTCCTGAAATATTGATATTAATATCACTTGTAGTATAAAACCTATATCATACATGACAGTACCTCCTGAAACATCGATATCAATATTACCTCCTGGTAAATCATTTTTACCATTTTGATTAAATATACTATGTTCTACCACTCAGTACCTTGTAAAATTTTAAAACAGGATACAAAATTCTGCAATTCTTTTTTTTCAGACGCGGCTTTCTCTTTCAAACTAAACTCTTCGTGTTGACTGTTCCAATGTGAATCGTAATATGGTAACTGCTGATAATACAAAAATTCTACGCACATATCAACGCTTTATATATCAAGAAAGGTTGCATGAACAACATATCCATGAAGGTATTAAGTGAGCAGTGTAGGTTAAGTCTTTCTTTGAAAAAAAAAAAAAAAAATTCTTAAAAAGAATAATAAAAAAAAAACCCACAGGTCTCTTCAACATATTCAATTGTCAAAGTATACGAGTATGAAGGTAGCTAACGTCTAAGGGTAAGAGTAACAGCAGGTCAAGTTACTTATCAAGCTGGCTTTGAACTCACCTCTGGGGCGACAGTGCCTTTGGCGACTTTGCGGATATTCTCGGCGCTTACTTTGTTAGTCTTCTTGGCGAGAGTGAACTCAACTTCATCGGCAAGATCAAGGTCTCCTGGATCCCCTTCAAAAGCACTGAAATACAGAGAACAAAAGTAAAAACCTGCATCCTTTGAAACTTTATAACCACTAATTAAAGTAAGGCGCTAGGAATAAGATCAGTCCATTTAGAAATTCTTATGACCTCCATTTTTCTTTTCTCAGGTTAAAAGGAATTTTGACAGAGGGTTGGTAAAATGTCCTGTACGTTTGCTGGACTCGTACCAGATAGTATAGGAAATTAAAAAGAATAACATATATTTAATGTGAGACGAGGCGACGTCTTTCTCCCCTAGCGATGCTACCTTGAGTGGCAGTTTCTAGAACTGCCCCTAACCACCGTAACCATAGTGCACTCACGGCTGTGACATCATGGTGTCAACAACCGTATCCCTGGAGTCTCTACAGTGATATGTTGAGACTTGTGAAAGTAAATACTGTTATTAAAAAAAACCAAAAAAAAACCAAACCATATATTTAGATCAGCACAGAATTGAAGATGATAGTAACTGATGATAGATAACAGAGAAGATAATAGACGTGAATTAATATTATTCCAAGGACTCCAGTATTAACAAGCGCAGATGTTTCATTGTAGCAATACGTGCCAGTCAAACGAGTAATGACGTAATGCGATTTTTCTGGTATAGACGTATCCATTATTAGATAAGATATATTCTAAATACAGTACATGACTTACCTAAAGTGGAAGAAGACCTCTTTGTCATGCTCGGCCGTTTCAATGAAGCCAAAGTTGTCCTTCAGAGTAGCAATGAACCCGAACTGCTTGTTGGTCTGATTGCGGCTGGTCACCTTTACTTGAACAGCCGTCTTCGTATTATTCCGCTTAGATTCACATATTTGGAACTCCACCTGGAAACAAAAAAGACACGGATATAAATTTCTCGAAAAATTTTGGAACCCTTTATATTCTAATAATATGTTATCTGATGCTATGGTGTTATACCTCATTACTGGTTCAAAAAAATTGTTATGTCAGCAATTTTACTTTGGTAAAAAAGGTATTATCTTAATCACTGATTACACAATGCCGCCTTCCTAGATAATTACTGATATTGTGGTATGCGACCTACCTTATCTCCATATTTGGGCACACCCCCAGTGATGGCTTTGGCGTTGTAGGGGATAGTTTGTTTCGTGCCACTTACGTCGTACATGATTATTCCTGGGCTGGAGTCCTTACCCTTACCTGAAAAAAGAAAATTGGACTTACATCCCCTACATACACCACTCGTTATCAACAAAGGATTAACAACTTCTATGTAGTGGTTCTTTATGAGGCGCTTGTTAAGAAACAAACGCAAGCAAACGATCGGAGGGTAGCCATTATCTAAATCAGACCTATTGTGTTCCTTCAGATTTTGGTTTTTTTAATAATACATGTATATCAATTCGCAATGTCCAAATTGTAAATTTATTGGCAAAATATCACTTGCTATACATATAAGAAAGCATAACCACAACAGATGTGTCATCCAATCCTTTCCTTTTCTTTTTAATGAACAAGAAAAAAAAAACAACCCAACAACGCACACATTAAACAAAAATGTTTATGTTTACTAGATAAAAAAAATTTAAACCCAAATTCTCAGTGTTGTGTCTACTTTGCTGTGATATCGACTTACCCATGTTCTTGTGGGTTGATGGTTCCTTCTCAATTACACCGTTGTATTTGGTTGGGAGAACTGTCTCGAATTTGACGCTTCCTTTCTGCATGTATTTGATACGTATGGCGATCTGGCGGCTTGCACAGGTGGGGTCCTAAAGAAGAGGGATAGTGGTCAGAACACAAAACTCACAGGAAGAGATGGTAATACAAAGGGAGCAGATCTCTGAAGATTGTCTATATTGTCAAAAATATATCAAATATATCGTCAGTTCTATCTTTCGTGTGAGGTCTAATTAATACACAGAGATGAAAGTTGGGACTGAGAAAAACTCGGAAATTTACAACACTTCATAACATTATTTTGGAACACAATGGCTTTGAATAATCGATATCAATTCTAACACGTCAAGTGTTGCCGAAGAATATGAAATGTCAGATTCCGTCATATAGCGGAAAACTTGCATCCCTGGATACAGGATTTGTATCTTGCCTTACTCAATAAAGCGAAGGTAGTAATTGCATATATAACAAGAGAGGGGGACTAAATGAAAAATTAACGGAAAGGAAAGAAGGGGCAGTTTAGCTGGGAGGGACGCAAACTGAAAACACGGTGTAAGGATGACATCAAGGTAAGAGAATGACCGACAAAGACGGACTTTTCGCTTGGATAGTAAACGTATCCAGAAACAAAAAGCGCGCTAGCTCGTACCTGTATGACGGTAAACTCGACCTCATCATGCAGCTTGATCTCGCGCTCTGTGTTCATCATCTCACTGAAGTGGAAGAACATACGGGCGTCGCGCTCGGCACAGCTGATGAAGCCGAAGCCGTCCTTGATGGCGGCGATGACGCCCGTCTCCCGCTTCTCTCCGCTTATCTTGAAGGTGTCCTCGACGAGCACGATGTTCGTAGCGCGCTCCAGTTTGTCACGGCGGTCCGTCGCGATGTTAAACTCGACGATGTCGTTCACCTGCAGGGTGTAGTCTCCCTTCTGGTCTTTGTCCCCGTAAGGGATTTCAATAGGACTGCAAAGACAGACCATACTTCCATAGAGAAACTGGTCACTTATCTTTAAAAAAAAAACGTAGATAATTTTCCCCTTACGCTTACCAAAGTTATGAAAACCTATGAAAGAGATATACTACCCTCCCTGTGAAATGTTAGGGTTAGGCAAATGTTACGTAATGCTGAAATTACTAGAACTACTACTTCTCCTGTGGCAAAGGCCTAAATACGTGCAAACTTTCAATACTAGATTACTCAAATATTTTTCATACGAGAGCCTCATCGGTTCATAAGTATGAACCATAAGTGACGCAAAATAATTGTCCTTAGCGAACTATGTACTAAGTATAAAAGTATGGAATAAATTCTACGTCTATCTTAAAAAAGAATAAGAAGAAGTGTTTATTCATTCAATTCTATTTAGACGCCAATGCATCTATATAATATTAAATGCATATAAAGCATTCCAAATGAATTGAATTGTACTAAACCAATCAAGGCTTGATTTAAAATTGAACTCGATCAAAGTTTCGGTTATCTTCATGAGGATTGTAGTTTCAAGTGAAAAGATTCCGTCCTTGAACCATTAGAAAGTAGTTCAAATTTAATATAAGCCCACACATAACTAAACGGTGCAGAAGTATATATATACATCTAAGGGATCCATTCTATATTAAGGATTGATTACCATCAAAGAGAAAACACATTCAATATCACCAAAATCCCAATATCGGGCAAGAAGTACAATTTCTTAATGTCAGTGTTAACTTACAATATACCATATACACTTTTCTTAGGAGCTAGACATTTATGTATCGCCTAGTCTATTCATGTTAGTATCATGATTGTATCCCATCCGATACTGAGTGCAAAAATGTCAACTGCAAAGAATGATTTTCACCCAAGAATAAAATCCATCAAGTTGACTATTTACGCACGGAATCGGTTCTCCTACGAACAAGAGTTGATAAATCTAACTATGGCGAAAGCAGTGAAGACACAATATTACGTGTGCACCAAACAAGAGATTTCTGGAGGCAATAAAGCAAAACTACTGTAGCTGGTCGCAAAATACGTTACTGATCAGTTCATAAGTTCGGGTTAATTTTGTTAATTCAGGTTTTATATTTTGTTTGTTTTGTAATTCATGTAAAATTATAACAAAACATGTTTTACTTCCGCAGTAAAACACCGAGATTAAAAGAAGCATCCAAAAAGAGAGGTTAATATAGCTATTTATTACCCACTACATTTTACGAGTTAGACTACACAGTAGATTAAAATGTCAGCAGATATTTGAACAAAGAAATATTGGCCAAATGCAAGGGAGTAGAAGAGACTGTATTCTCGAGTTTTCACAGCAACATCATTTGAAGATCACCCAATCACCTCCACCAAACCAGTAGGACACTTACACTGAGTGACAAAGCGGTGTGAGGTTGGTTAACCAAAGAATCCAGAATTTATTTTATTTGTAAAAAAAAAAATACAATGAGAGAGAAAAGCGGAGAGGTTATGTTCGTCAAAAAACCGACGACCTCGAACCGGTTACCTGTTTGCACCCCTGCCTCCTTCACCGTTTCGCCCCTTGCTCCTAAAATGTTAAACATCCAAATTATCCCACAAACACAAACATACAAACGGTGCGCCAAACGAGGGGTAAGGGAGCGCTGGGGAAAAAGTGAGATGTTAATATTTTCTTTGTGGGTGGCTGACAGGACTCTGCAGGTGAGAAAGAGGTGTGGATTATACTTGGTGATGAGAACTTCATAGTCTTCAGAGACCTACAAGGAATGTGGCTAATTCACAAAGGGTAAGAACAAGCCATACGTCTCAGTGTGCCGGCAGAAAACAAAGAGCACATAATTCCATGCTTATTTTCCAGAGACGAGGATTAGATACAGCTGCAGTTTAGTTTTTAGTAAGAATAGACAGTTATCGAAATTCTATTTCTAATTCAACAGATGCATGTCTGTTATTGAGTTGCATGGGAATGGTCTTATTTTTATGGGTAGTAAGAGTTCAAGACATCAAAAGACAAGCTAGGGAAAAGTGATATTTTAAAAAAATTACTCGTGCACAAAATGAATGAGAGCGAGTGTTTCTTTTATTAATCATGAGGTTCAAACTTAAAAAATGCATTTACACCACGTCGCCAACTATGTCTTTTTTTTTTCTTAAGAAGAGGGCTTGCTGGTTGATCAGTCTGGGTCTACCGTTGGTCAGTGGCTGATTCTAAGTTTCTTCAAGAGGAGTAGCAGGCACACACACACTGCACAGAGACCTCATCATCTTGCCAGGAAAAAAACTAGAAAAATGAACAAGACTTCAAGGCTCAAACCATTCCAACGCCAATACAGCCAAGAGACCACAGGTGTACTGTGGTCGGGGTACATACCCATTCAGGGTTTCGTAGACGATCCTGCCGGCGAGCGGGTCGCTCAGTCTCCGGCCGTGAGGGGCGCGCAGGGTTTTCATCACCTTGCCCCGACGTCGGTCTATCCCTACGTCTTCGAAGATAACTGTACCTTCAGGTAGGCGGCGGATGTTTGTGGCCACTTCTTTACCCTGTATTATAATGGTTATAAACACGTTTATAAAAATATTATTGATAATCTAAATTTAAGAGTGAAAGAACATTCAAACTTTATGTATTGCAGTAGGTACTTGGCTAACTTGATGACATGAAACGATCTCATGAAACGATCTCTATAATAGTACACTGCATTCCTTGGTGATTGCTATATACATGACCTATTAATATTAAGTCCCTAAATTGACCTGATATCAGGCGACATTTTCAACGTTATTGTTATATCAGTTTATTATATCAGTTGTAATATCAGTTTGTTATATCAGTTGTTAGAAAAAAAAGGTATTGTTATATCAGGTGCGAATTTCTCATCGCATACGGTTCAACATAGATTGTATCTTATATGGGGGAAAAACCCGGTGACCTAAATTAACCGGATATTGGCAGGATGATACACGCTGCTGGCAAAAAAAATCCCAGTCTCTGCAAAGATATGAGACTATTTAACTTCATCCATTAGATATACCCTACATTTCAAAGCAAGACCCAACTCACGTTTCTAGTCTGTACACAGAAATCAACATCGTCTCCCAGCAGTAGCTCCTCTATGGCTCCCTGGTACTCGCTGTAGTGGAAGAAGATTTCTTTCACCACGTCGGAGCGTTCGATGAAGCCGAAGGTGTCCTTCATGGAGCACACGACGCCGTCATAGCGCTCCTGCGGCACCGGGTTTAGAAGCCGCACTTTGCGGGCACGGATGTTCCCATTCCTGCTGAAGCAATCCAAAACAAACAGAACCAACGGTTAGCGTATACAGTATTATAAATAAAATAGAATTTCAGGTATAGAACTGCACAGAAAAATGTTAACGTAGCCTAGTATTAGCATGTATAGGCCCAAACAGAAAACGTAAATAGAGCAAAAGATAGCACTACAGGATCGCATAGAAGATGAAAATATAGCCATAATTGGTTACGCACACTCTAAAACAGAGAATGTGAATATAAGATTGAGGGTGTATAGCACTGCATAGTAAGACTAAATGTAGCTAATATTAATTATGCACACACTGGACAGAAAATGTGAATATAACCAACATTCAGTGCGTATAGGCCCGGTCACACTGACTGCGACACGACTGTCGCATGATTTTTATAGCACCTCCACCGGCTATGAATTCATCACACTTAAACCTAGCAAAATTCCCTCTAGCCAGAAAAGATGCGACTGTCATAGTAAATGCTCACGTTTTTCCTATTTTAAATGCTTAATTATTAGTCTAAGGAGTTTGCGCTGCAAAATATTGCAATCTTTCAAATTTCCATTTAAACCAATTAGAATCGGATACATTAGTATCCATATTGGTATACCAAAATGTAGGACATTCCTCGAAATGGACATTTTGATAATGTGTTTTTACATTTTGGATGGTTGAGAAGTTTCTGGCCAAGTGGCTGGCATTGAAAAGTCCTAAAAGCTGATGACCAATACTATAAATAGATAAAACGTAAGTATTTTCTATACACTTTTAGATTGTGGGACACAAGCGCATTGCATATGATGTGCGACAGAACAAATCCGTCGCATCGCATCAATGCACAGCGCGGCCCACTGGTGCGATGATATTGTCGCATGTACCTTCCTGACCCTTAATTACCTTTTATTACCTTGCGACGATTCGGTCGCACCAGTGGGACCGGGCTCTAAATCGCTGAACAGAAAATGTAAGCATGGACAAAGATTAGTATATATCACAGCGTTGCACAATATGCACAACTTAAAGAACATTGTAGAGATGATAATTTACTGCTGAATGAATCATCATATTGTACTATGGCCAAGAAATTGCTCTTTATTTCCAAATGATTAGCTAATCTTAATAATAACTTGATATATTTAAAACAGATGGTTCACCTAGGATAATCTCAAGCATTGAGGGGATTTTTAACAGATACCTTGTATACTTTCTTAGAACTACAATTCAAATTTGTATTCATATTTTCCAAATTTATTTAATCTATAGAATAGAATCAAAGATAAAACAAGTGAATAAGTTTGAGAAGGTCACTCTGATAACCTTTTGTCTGTGGCGATGAAGAAGGTGACCTGGTCTCCTGTCTTGAGCTTGTGTGCGTCTTCTACATCATCCATGCTAAAGGGAAGGAAGAAACACTCCCCTTTCTGTTCGTAACTGACTCGACCGAGGCCGTCTTGAGTGCTGCCCGATAAACTCTGACAAAATAAAATACCGAAAAGTTAATTCAATTTTTATTTTAGACATTTTCCAAAGTATCGTTGACACATGGTCAATATTGTTGACAGCATTATTGGCGTGATATTAATGACAGGATAATGTCAATATGCAAGAAAAAGTAAATCAAAAGTAAATAGATGACTATTAAAGGCTGATTCATACGGTTATGCCTATTATTTTTTAAGTCATAACTTTTTGGTGTCACATACAATTTTCCTGAAAATGTAAAATTCGTCTGTCTTAGGTCTTATGAGAAAATCTCTTAACCTTGGAGTATATGAAGTATGAAGTATACTTATAATTGCTATATTTGTCTCTGAACTAAATTTGAGGATAAATCGCTAAAGCACCACATCTAACATAGCTGACTTAATAACCGGTGTATATAATTGTATACTCCCAACGAAAGAGAAAGCTACACTCCCTCTTGTAAACTTCCGCCTGTCATCGAGACTTTCTGAGCTGATGTTAGCATTCCGGCGATTTCAATCTTTTTTTCTGTGTGCATACCAAAGACCATGTCCCCAATGATACTACATTTTAATCAAGTCTAAGAGCAGTTTTTATATGATATAGAATGACTTACATTTCTTTTATTTGTGGGCTTGGCCTCCTGCGCCACAGTGCCAGTTACTTTTTCTTCACTGAGTATCTCGTAAGGCACTGCTTGCCCTTCTAGTTTGACGAGTGCACAAGCAATAGGCTTCCCTGTCTTGCGGTCGAATGACATCTGAAATTCTACTGGGTCTGTATAAAAGAAAGAAACAAACCGCTATGAATCCATGTAAGCCGCAAGCTTCGTGTGCACTTTAAGATTTTGTTTTCCTTAAATAAGAAAATGAATATTACAGGTATATTACATCTACATCAATTTCGTGGATACATGTTTGGGGGTTAATAGGTGTAAAGGGGGTACACATTCATGACGTGAGAGGTTGTACAGACCTGTGTATTAGTATCAGAGAGTATGGATGTATAAATGTAAGGGGTTATGAGTGTATAGGTGCATGATTGAATGTTTGAGTATACTAGTATTTAATAAGGAGGTGTCTACAGGTGTATGAATTTAAGGATATATAAGTATAAGAGGGTATGAAGGTACGGGCATCTTGGGGTAAAGTTGTGTGAATTTAAAAGTGTAGGGGTCTATGAGTGCTTATGCATATGGATGTATGAGTGTAAGAGGGGTAGGAGTATATGGAAGTATAAATGTAAAGGACGAGGGATATGATAGTATGAGGACATGAGTAAGATAACTTGAATGTAAGGGCGTATAAGTGTATGCGTATGTGAGTGTCAAGGTGTTCCATATATGGGAGTATGTCTGTAGGAGGTATATGTGTTTGGGGAGATAAATATATGAAAGTATGAGTGCATGGATGTATGAGTATGTGGGTGCAAGGGTGTATGTGTGTAAGGTTATATTTCGGGGAGTAGGGTCGTAGGAATGTAAATTAGTAGGTGGCTAGCGCAATTGGAATGTTTGACAAAATATAAGTATAATGTCAAGAAAGCACACCAAATACCCTTAAGATTTCATTTAACTTGGTTCCGTGAACACGTGTGCACCATTTCCTTCCATGTTTAGCTGCACATTGCCCCTGTATTCTGTGCACATACATGTACTATACACCGTGATACAATGTGCCTTCTCACCACACATGCCCAGTATGGGACATTAGTAAGTCATAGCTGACTTGTCCCCCGGACACACACCTTATTCTTGACGTATGTACCCGAGTGCTGCTGGTCTTAAAAGAAGGACACACAGCCAACACCGAGACATTGCAGAACGCCTAGCTGCAGTTCACTTGACTGGACACAACACTCACTGCAGACTGAAATACAACTGGTCTTATGTAATCGACCCCGTGACACACTACATATGGCCAGCACCACTATACACCGTACAGCACACAACTGCAGCTTACCTGACAGACCACGTCAGACTCAATTCAGACAGACTTGCCACCTCTTTTCCAAGCATTATATTTGCACTGCTTCTTCTTGGGTACTTTTTCAGTTTTCTTTAGGTCGCGCTCCCCAAATAATTATTTGCGCTTCCATCAATCTTTCCTTTACAAAAATACTCATGCCGATTCAATCAAAGATGAAAATTAATGAATCTAACTTACCGCCAACCTTCATAGTATCAATATTCCCATTGTATTCGCTGAAGTGAAAGAAGAGCCTGGCACCGCGATCACAGCACTGAACAAACCCATAGGAATGCAGTAGTTTCTCAATGACCCCTGTTTCGCGGATTGAATTGCTCACGCTATTATTGCTGCCATTCGTTTGTGGTATCACAGAGCCAACATAGTTGTTGGTGGTCGGCGATCGTTGGAAAGCAAGAATTGCAGGGTCTTGGACAGGCGGCTGGTAACTCTGTGGAAGAGAAAAAAGTGCATTTTTACCATTTGTTTCCTTTTAAGGATATATGTAATAAATTCATTTATTATAATCTTTCATTATATGCCTTTTCAGGAAAAAAAACAAAAAACACTGACCAGGTGGTACCAACTATGACCACCCGTAATGGTGAAACCAGGTGACAGCCCCCAAGTGCTTATTTTTAACGTGGTTTGTGTAATAAGAGATATGGCAATTGATATTATAAAATGACATTGTTTAGCTCCAGTATTCCCTACACTCTCCTTTCAGATATCCTGGCTACTGGTCAGGATATCTGCAGGGAGATTGATACCCTCTCACTTTGATCTCAATCGGGTCAGAGTCAGGAGCAGGCAAAATTCAATTTCTATGACAACACAGGCGGCCAGGGAACTGGAGGAGGGGAGGAGGTATAGGGTTACAGGGAGCGGCTTGGGGCCATAAACAGAAGATTCTGTTCATAGTGGACAAGTCTTGATTCATGGGCCAGTCAGAGAAGAATACATATTATAATGAAATTCATTCTGATTGTGATTTATCATTTAATGAATGTTCATGATCAAAGACTTGAGCAAGTCTAAATGTTAACCACAGTCATGTCACGGACAAAGATGACCGCATACATTTCAACGGTCACATATTTCAGGAGAATGCCATATTGCTAAGCGTATGAGAGACGGAAATAGCTACATTTGGCTGTAATAATGTTTCATTAACAATTCTGCGCGTGTAAAAACTGCCTTAACCAGTAAGATGTATTTATATCTTTGCTGGATATTGCACATTTGCTGTAGCCAACACAGAAATGTCATCAGAGAGAAGGTACGTCTTCTGTGTGTATGTCTATTTATAGAGTGGTACCGCCATCATGTACGTTTATGAAACTCGTTACAGCTAAAAGGTCATCCCGAGACAACACGATAACAGGCATGTCTCGGCACGCAAATCTCGTTAATATCTGATCAGCCAAACAGAAACAAGTTTTACATACTACACATTCAGGTATTTGGCATTCTAGGTGTTCTAGGTGAACTGCAGGGGTTAGGATGGGCCGATTGCCAGAACCGTTCTGTTTCTCCTTCACTGAGATGCAATACTTGAAAGCAGAGCCCAACATTAGTATCACTGGGTTCTTGGGAATGGAAAAATTATCTTTCTGTACGCTTTGAGCAATGTGTTGCCATCACATTTTCCTTAAGCGAATCATTGGTATATCATTGTATCTGGATAGTTTACTATATAGAAATTTAATAGGCTCGCTTCTAGTATGAGTCGCGAGAGAATAGATTGACTCAGTCTTTAGAATAAACACAATTTCTAACCTAAACCAACTTTAATGCTAAAACTGGGGGAAAGCTGTTATTTTGCATATTTATACCAGCAAAGAGAATAGTGAACTCTAAATAATATAAAATTCCTAGTTAAGTCAACAATGTCTCTAATATCAATTCATTTTACAATGCCATACAAACTGTTCACCTAGAATACGCAGCCGTACCCTGTAATAAAAACAACTGAGGTTTTGATCTCAGTGCCTGGACCGAGTTCTCTCTAGTGTAATTTGTTCTTAATGAGGACGTCTTGCTGTCTCTTCTCTGAATGTCGTGACTTTTTGCCCACAATTAGAATCAAAGTGTTTGTATTGGTGACTTGTGGACATTTTGCACAGAAAGCAGTGTCTGTGATTATAACTTTAGAAACATCCAGGGCAGTCGTCTACTTAAACGGGTTTCAATGTTCCCATCCAAAAGAGTGGGTTTGGCTTTAGAAACATGTTTTCTACAGTAAAGTGGGAATTAGGTATAAGTGTTATATACAGCTGCACAGTGAATCCACCAGTCAAAACACATATCCTTATGTTATAATCATCCAATTCAGTGCACATTCTGATACCTAACATTAACCTGCATTGATCGAATTATATATAAAACCTGAATCACTGCTCTATATAATAATCTTTTTTTCTTTTTTTTTATAAACTTTTTCTTCGGTTGAAAATTAATTGTTTTGGGGAGCGTCCAGTGGCGCTATTTGGTATTTATCTCGACGGAAGTAACCTGACCAGACAAAAGCGGACTGGCTGGTTCTTTTAATGTCAACAGTTGGCAAACATTCCCCTGGAGTATGCTGTCGGTAATCATGGCTTTTGTAGGTATGCTGGCCTCATGTGTGTGTGCGGGGGAGTGGGGTATCAGTAGAAAAAGGGAAGGGGTGACTGGAGGCTCCCGCGCACGGCACGTTCATGCTCTTGCCATGCAGTATGAGCCGGAGACTACAGTCAGAGGCCTCCACGAGCCAATCTCTTGCTGGCGGCAGGCCAGTCCCGCACCGCCGTCTGCTGCCCGGTACTCCCCGAGATACCCTCCCCGGCGAAATGCCCCCGCCCTCTACCAACTGAGATAGTGGGCTGCTTTTACTCTTATATTGATTATCCTCAATAATTCAAAGCTCATGTTTGCATTTGCTCTCCTGTATCGAACTCCCATGTTGTAAGATCTCGCCATTTTACTGGGTTTTTTTTTTAGCACAGGAAGTGCTACTAGTATGGAGCGAAGATTATAGTACATAGATCGAATCTGTGAGGTGAGGATAATATGAGAGCAACGTGGCTTATTGTAACCTACGGGAAGAACACTCTATCTATATGCATTTATCCCTGATATAGAAATGATAGTAAATCAGACAATCTACTACCTAATTAGCATGCCTTTTGCTATTTTAGTTCCTTTTCTCCTGTAACTGCTACAAGTGTTCTATTTATTGACTGGGAAATGATAAGACTTCATAGATATTCGATTTGGGCTGCCACAATAGCAATGTATAAGAACATTGGATTAACAATCCCTAGAAAAAAAATCCACACAACATCAACAAACAAAGACAACAACAACAACTTCGGAATAGTAGCATATCATGCAGCGTCTGTAACTGGACAAGGATGTGTTACTCAGTCATCCAGGGTCTGTCTGGGTCGAGCCAAGGGAGAGGTGCATGTTGCTGGTGGCGGACGTGAGTGTGTCTGTGTGTGTGTGTTGGGAGGGGGGGGGGGGGGGGGGAGGGGGGTTACGGGGCAAAAGAAGCACATTGGTGTAGTCTCACACTCAGTGTAGCTTCCATTACGTCTTCATCATACCAAAGTGGTGAAGAAGCGTTCCCCCCGGCACCACGTTGAGTTCCAGGGACCGAAACTCGATTTAGTCACACGGAAGTGTGTTCTAGTGGCTACCATGCCTAGTGTGGTGGAGTTCGTGGCTCAATCGTTACTTCACATGTTCATGTGCTGTATTTTCGAATTAGAAACTGAGCAAGATGTGGAGAGTGTAAAGCTTATTGATGTAACACCATTATATAAAAATTTATAAAACACCATATTAACTAACAAAGAATCCGAATTGCGAATATAAAGATGGAAATATGATAGTATTTGGGAGTATAGAGGGTAGATCTTTGTAGAATATCAAATGTTGGGGAGATCAAATCTTTGTCTTTTGTATTTTTAAGAAAACTCAAGAACACAATAAAGATTGAAGTAACCTGATACTTGAATCCTTCCCAATAAAAGCTGTCTTCAAATATATAGAAACAGGTCATTCACTCCGTCTACACCGATTCACTCCCAGATAAAGCTCACCGTATGAGAACAGAGTTAGATTGGATTGGGTCAAGCCTCTTCACATCAATGCCCTGGTTAGTCTAAATGTCACAGATGTATTCAGGATATATGGACTCTCCCGGTACCCGACCACGGCTCTTAAACTATCTAGTGTTGTCTTTTCGTTGCGAAAGTTCCGAGAATCCCTGTCTTATCCGATTCTTTGACATCACCATAAAAAGAGCATTCGATTCTTTCCTTCAAGTAAGCAGCCCATATTGTTAGCCTCATAACCTCCATTGACATGAATTGTATGCAAGGCTACCAACCCTGAATTGTCTAAATGAGTACTTAGTCTGCCGAAAATCCGTAATTTACCATTAGAATTAGTAATGGCTGTGACTGAAATATGTAATAGAATCTGTAATGGTGATTTTGGTATAAAATCGTTAAATAGCCTGCTATTTCACCAATCTATTAAAAAAACAAGCACAACACATATTTCCAACAAATAATCCAATTTATTTCCTAATTCTAAAGATAGCTGTGGCTGCTTCCTGTCGTATCTAAGCAATTTTAGTCAAATGTCTCAGTCATCTCAAAGGTAAACATCACTTTTGAAAGAAATAGTGGAAATAATCATGATTTTCATTGATTAAGGTAAAAATTCTTATTCAAATCGCAAAATGTGTATTACGGATGGTTCTTGCCGTAATCCGTATTCTGGCGCTGAAGAATGTCGAAATTCGCAACATTACGAAAAATGTGTAATACTTGGCAGCCCTGATTAACCCATTCAGGACGAGTGATGCCTCGAGGAATTCCCCAGTGTAGGTCGAATGATGCCTTGAGGCATTATTTACAATATTTAATGTTATTATTGTTTTTGTCGAGAAATAGTGTATTACCAGACATGAAACTTGCAGAGAATATACTTATGATATAATATCTAACATCATTAGGTAAACCAAATGAAGAGATTAAGTTTGAAGTGTCATATCACATGATCAGAAAATCGAATTACGGTTTGGACCATACTATGCTCGCGCCCTAGCATTATGCCTGTCCCTGGTATCCTTCCCCACCGACATGGGTCTGCCACAGCCCCCGCCTGTCAAGAGTTAATAATGCTGAGCAGCTCCTGGTTACGTAATGCTTCCCTCCAGCTCAAACTGGGACCAGTGACTAACATTAGACCACAGAGCTGGGTGTTGTCTGGTTCTCACTGGTTGTCTAGTCTTGACTAGATAACGATAACATTACCTCATCGCTGTTGCCGTGATAGTCATCATATAAACTCCCACCGCCTTACCACTGAGCAGGGGCCTGTTTCGTTGGGTCCATGACTTACTTAACATCATTGGATATTAGAAATTTAGTGAGTCGTCTCTGCAACAGATTGATCATTGTGTTTTAACTCACCGACAAAGATTTTCATTATGTTGGAATATCGTTAACATGCTTTGTGATAATATCACAACATCATTTTAGTCTTGGCCGGTCTGGTATCAACAAATGGAAAACAAACTGAAATTAAAACTTCCCTTTTCAATAATCAAGTATCCAGAAAGTCTATTATCATTATGATTTGTCCCTTGCACCGATGTATTCAACCATCAGTGAACATCAGGTAGTTTTATCATGACCTCTCATGACCTAATTTAATTATCTACAATTTTTAATTTCTTGCACTCTGTTATGCCACTGGTGTCAAGTCAAGTCTCACAGTTAGAGACTCATTCACAGAGATGGCGTTAGACACAAACAATACACGTTTATAAAACACGCCCACATCGCCTAGTGGATTCGTGTGTGGAAGCTGTCATCGAGAAGACAATGCATCGGCAAGTGTTCGTACCTCATTGCACGCGATCCAGTAATATCAGAATGGACACTGTGGAGCCGCACTACTTATTTGCTGTTCCCAATGTATAGACTTTACACCAAGAGTCATCTACATAAGTTGGCCACTTGAGCAAGCAACATTAAACGCCCGCATGGTACTTCTACATGGCAGAATAATGCAATGGTCTATAATGTCGATCTATGTTTTGTATATAACGTTCAATTGCATTGCAGTTATGCACTGACCTTGGTCTATAAAGTCAATTATGTGGTATCTACCATGTTGAAGCTCCATTCTGTGTATTGGCGCTATTCTACTGCGCCGACTAGAGCTAAATTTTGTCGGGGCGCATTGACAGTATGTCACAGTTTGTAAATCCAAACTCGCATAACATTGTGGGTATAATGTCACAGTGGATATATCAGAGGTAAAGTCCACCCAAGTTTAAATTATTAGGATAGATGTTAATACTAATAACCAACACTTAGAGGGGGGGGGGGTTATATTAGGGAAACTAGTTAACCTAATTTGTACGGGTCCTTGTCCCGCGTTTATTTCGCTAAATCTACCGCATGACCTCGTAGAATAGTAGAGGTTGGTATTTGGGATATTTTAAGGCATAGGTGCATAGTACATGTAGTTGCTGGTCTATTACTATTTTTTTGTGCTCTGGCATTATCAAAGTGGGGTCCTCATGAATACACCGAAGAATGGACATACCAGACCATGTTTAGTATTCTATAATTTCAATGGAATTTCCCACATGTCTTTTCAACAGGATTTACTATTTCCAAACGCTCGCGGTATATATATGACAGCTACTCTCGATCAAATGGCATTGTCACCGGAGTCCCTGACAAAGGCAGAACTATCTGCTGAAACTTGTAGGATCAATTGGACAACTGATAATCATACAACGAATGAATATTTTGAAATAACTTATCAATAAAACTTGGAACATCTGAGCAAAGTTTGTGAGTGTTTTTATCAACATCCTTTTCTAAACATGTTCGCCAGGTTTATAATTCTTATGTTGTGGACTTAGCTGCAATAGGTCTACCTCCAGCTAAGAAAAACGCTTAGGATTTGTGGGTGGTGACGGTTCCTCTTATATTGACATGGTCTAGCCAGTTACTCATTACCATATATACTACCACAGTCAGCCACCAGGCCTTTAATTAGGTTTGATCCAGGCTGATTAGCCTCACACGATTGTCCCACAACAATTAGCATCTGTCATTTACATACTAATTAGTTGTCTAGTTTACTCCGGTACGTATCGTCATAGATAAAAGTCAATCACTTGAGTGCTATTGAATTCGTACAACTAAGTACATCTTCCCCACTGAACCACCTTTACAGTCGTCCCCCCTGACAGACTCTCCCCGGTTCAGGTTTACTTAGCACGCGCCTTAGTCAGGCTTTTCCAGCTGTAGTGTTTATGTTGTGGATAGAATGAACTCGAATATACTCTGTACATTATCCGTCTTGGGGTCATCTAGATGTCATGTCGTGAAGCTAGTTATATAATGTGTCAACGTATTCAATGCTATTCCAGGGTCGGCTATCCAAATAAAATGCTGATGATTTCGCCTTGAACCACACAGAAAAAGATAAATCTTTATATAGATTTACTTTAAGATCAATGTATAAAGTTTGTGTCTCTGTGTAAGTCATACTTGACTAAATTAGTTCAAAACTTTCAAGTAAGAACATTTAAATTCAGTTTTTCGGTATTATGATGTGGCTAGTGTCGTCTCGTTTGAGACCGATTATACAGATAACATACTTTTCCTATTCTCGATCTTTAGGATTCTTTTGCTCAACTACATGGATTTTAACTGTGCTAAGCGCGACCATTTTCCCTAGAGTACCATACCGTGGAACAAAATCACTTTACAGGTACAGTTCATGTGGCTAACCCAATGGGTCACTGCATACATTCAAGGTTTATGGTGCACATGTACATTTATGTAACATATTATATCACTATAGATGGGTGAAGAGCTTTCCTGACTTGCCAAACTCACAATGCAGTATGTATCAATATGGTGTACATTAACTTGCTTAATTTATCATCGTGACCCCGTATTTTGAAAGCATCAAATTTCTAAAACGGTCTGGGTGTTCTTGTGTTTGCTATTCCCAACTCCTTCTTGATATACTATCTTGCTTAAACCTCCTATAATTTGAGAAAATATAAAAACCACTTCCTTAAATCAAATATGACTTTACTATCGACTCAACTATGGCCGGACTAGTACAAAGATAAGGTTCTCGAGCATGATCAAAATGAACTTGAGTTAGATGCTATCGATAATGTAGTACTTCTCATTCATTCACTTTTTTACTCTCATATACCGTTAATAAAAGTGCAGCTACAGCTGTACTATACGGTACTATATTGTTTATATAAAATGGCTATTTGTTGTGTCCATAATTATGTATGTATGCTGTTGAATACTAGTAAATATAGGCCATAGATTGTTCAATAGAAGAACTGTATTCAATTACTGAAATAAATTAACACGTCAAAATTGCTACACAAAATAGATGACGAGACATTCAGTGTGTTGGGGACTGTTCCTGTATATTACATCTAAAAGGAAATGGGTAACAGCATGATAGAATACATGCAAAATGTGTACATTTCCGGACTGTTTCTTTAGTACCTTGAACGCTAGCCAAAAGATTAAAAGATACACCGTACAAGCCCCAAGAACTTTGAGGAGGGTCTGGTTGGCCAGAGACATGACCCGGTCAATTACGCAACTGCATTCCAGATGACGGTACAGAGGGGAGGCAGGCTTGTATATTCCAAATGCATGGACCTCCTTGTATCTATATCAGTACTAGACTTGTATTATTAAAAAAGATCAATATTGACCGAACTCAATATATTCTTAGCGGTGAGTGGTACGCAGTTGTCATCACTAAAAATAATTTTTGGGTGACCAATGTGGAAAAGTCTTCACTTTTCACTTGAAACTGTCATACACAATAAAGGGAATCCCCTGTCCTACCTTAGACTCCTACTCTGTTCCCTTTTTTCTATCTTCAACCACTTGTTGAAGAACCCAGTGGAGGATCCCGGTGCTGCTGCCACCAGAAAGCTCCTATCCTCGTCACCCCCCCCCCCCCCTCGTTATCGAGCCTGGAGAGCACTATGTGAAATTGCATAGAAATAATCAGATCAACTTCGAAATTTCGGAATTGAGACATCACACCAAAAACGGGAAAATGCGCGTCACTAGTGACATCAACCTGTCAACAAACTGGCAGTTACCATACCAAGGTTTCAGTGGTTAAGGTTGCCAAGGTAGCTAGCGGTCCAACTATTCGTCGAGTCAACCTTGAAGTTTTGTTTTTGTTTGTTTGGTTTGATTTTACGTCCAGTCAACCATTATAGGTCCTTTCCAGACTTTCTCAAGGTTCATTTACACCACTAGGGTGGTGATCGAATCTATGTGATGCATTCAGGTAGAAATCTCACCCCTACACATTTACAGAGGTGAGAGTTCTTTTACTTCCCATACCACATGGACATGGCATGAGAAAGATGGCCTTTGTTATAACCTGGAAGTAGGTGGCACTACGAAGAGTAGGGGGCAGCCATTTTGGTGAAGCCCCTATGCAATGCTATGCCTATGGGACCATTTGGAGGATAATTTAGAGGGTATTTCAAAGCGTCACCAGATGAATAAATACTGGGAGCAGACGATCTGCTCCTCACACTCATGTGGTAGCTCGAGCTGTAAAAATCGCCACGTTTTTCGAAAAAATATACTATTAAGGGAAATTTAGAAATGTGATTTTTTTTCTAATTGTCACTGGCTTCTCTGTTTAATGCAATACTGAATTTATTTTTTTCCTCTCCTCAGCCACAGGTCGCGCTAGACTTGCTCAAGTCTTTGATTATGAACATTCATCAAATGATTTAACACAATCAGAATAAAGTTCATTATAGTATGTATCCTTCTCTGACTGGGCCATGAATCAAACCTGTATCCCAGCGAGGATAGCCATAGGATGCAGGGATTGGAGCCAGTCTAAGGTCGCACCTACTTGGCAAAATACAATGTATGCTGCCAGAGTTTGAACACTATATACTGCATAACATGTTAGTTCTGTTCTAAACAATACTTTGGTCAAATGAAACGACAACTGATGGACCCATTTCGAATCTTTATCGGATCAAATATGGCCTTCTGGAAACCAACATAGGCCACCACTTCAATACAGATGGACACAATGGTCTATCTGACATGAGTATACTTCATACACTGCTCTCCGAATACAGTCAGCCCAAACCTTACACGACAGCATAGAGCAAAACTGGATGTTCAGACTCAGAACACAGATTCCTTATGGCCTCAATCTAATAGATACTCTGAACTATTAGTATCCTTTTGCTACTTTGCACTCTGAGTTGTGATTCAATTACCGCGTATAATTTTTTCAAATATCTCTAGTTTCACTGACAAAACCAGCAGAATATTACTTTTCTATGAACTATAGGGAACTACTCATTGTGGACCCTATTAAGGGGCTACTACCCTAACAAAATGAAGTTGAGTTGGTTGTACATGTTTCCAGAATTTACCTTTTCGTAAATTTCAATGAACTGGGAGAGGCTCATGAGAACCGCCCCCCCCCCCCCCCCCCCGATGTCACATACCTTGATGATGGTCATTAACTAAGATACCTGAGGTGTCTGAACCAGATGAGACCTTGACGATCCAACCCCCCAATATGCTTTATTAGGATGACAGTCATAGAGATGTTTTGGCATGTCTTGATAAAACGCAATACTGGATTGAGGTGTGAGTCAAAAGTGCGCAGGATTCCATATTCACTCAACTGAACTGACCATAAATGTGTTTGCTAAACTGGACAAATGGAAAAACAAATCTGGCTTACCTTCCACTGAGGACTTGCCATGTTCCACACTTGTTGCTTGGCTTGCTTCTGAGTTACTTGCAAGAACGTTTCTGGTTGCGCTTTGAACTTTAAAACTTTTGCACGGTTCTTTGTTGCTTGGTGTTACATTTGTTGTTATCTTTCTTTTTCGCTTTTTAGTCTCAAGCTTGTTGCAAATGCAGTGTTCTCGCAGTTCGAAAGTTCTCTTCAGCAGATCCTCAGCTCTGCAGTGTGTGCTGGTGATCGACAAAAGATGCTGGGACACGCTCTGGGACTTCCTTTAACCTTCTTTGTACGTATTCTTTGTGAGGCTTATTGCTTGTCTTGATAGATCAACTGCAAACTCCCAAGTTCAGGAGGTCGCAGATATATTTTTCTTAGCACATAAGTATTTTGCCTCTTAGTTCCTCACATGCTGCAATAACAAAATACATCAAAGTTACTGTATATATAATGAACTTAATAGGCTCAATGAACATCTTAATTTTCCACACACCCTTGTCTTAATAAGTTAATACCTTAGATATGATACAGTTCATTCGGTTATCCATGCTATTATTTTTGCTTATGGACTTCATTGTTTGTAATATTTCATGATATTTTCGGTAATACTAATACTACCCGATCTAGATCTAGTAATAGAAAATCAGCGGTGACCCCCTGCTGCTCTAATGAGAGAGGCTTATCAAGTTATCAATGTTTTCTCATATATTGGTATTCAGTTTATACATGCTTCACTTATCTCGCAGCGATCTAAGATTCAATTTTAATCAATAAATGGTTCAAGGTGAAGTACTCGGGCTACCCTTAAGGATAGGATGCCAAGACAGCTGCAGTTACCGGGGCTCTCAAGCTCGCACATGATAAATCACTTTTCTGGCAACTCGCCGATTCGACGATTTCACAATCTATTGTTCTTGATGAAAAATATGTAACGAATGTAGCCTACTATATGATCTAAGTATTCAGATATCACTAAAAATCTTTGCGTCAACTTATAGTCCGTTTGCTTTAAAAGGAAGACATTCGATATTGACTCTAGACTCGGGTGTTTTGCAGTAGATTCAGTCAAGGCAAAGCTAGGGCCACATCAAGGCACATGCACGATCGACGCAGATTCCGAGACTCACACAATAGGAATTTTCAATATAGATTTTCTCACAATTTATAATAAAAAGGTGTACATTTCTCAAATGTATTTGAAGATCAGTATTCAATAACACTGTTACATGGTATTATATCAGGACAGCTGTGAGTTAATCATAAAATATCGAGAAAATTCTTCACTCACCCCAGCAGAGCACAGCACTGCAGACAAGCCGCCATGTCAAATTTACGCAGGACCGTTGTCGAGATTATAGGAATACATAATACAGAGGTTCGCACCTATTTTTATGATATAACCAAGAAATATTATATATTCTTTGATTTATAAATATATGCATCAACAATATAGGTTTTATATATGATGCATTTAAAAACAATGCCTTACATTTGGTTACGAGGCTACATCACATAACCCGTGACGTCATCACACAAATACACATGAATCCGACATTGGTACACAGGGAAGACCGATTCACGTAAAGAGGTTAACAGTGAGGTAAAGATAACTCTTCTTCTGAGGCAAGGTATGTTAATCATTGCATATATTAAGGAGAACCCTGTATTAATGGGAATTGAATCATATATGTTGTCATAACCAGATGCATTGAATTCATCCAAATCTGACTGTTACTACCCCTATCAACTTCTTGGTCCTAATTATTTTCTTAGTTTGAATGTGCGGCCTATGAACCTGCAATCCCAAGCAAAACAATCATTGATGACTCAGAGTCACAAACTGTATACAGTCAGCAGGGCAAATGACGGTATCGTATACTATGCCATATTGAAAATGTAAATAACAGATAGTCATGACTGAGTAAAGTTATGTATACACATCCCATGCCAAGTATTCATCTCTAATCTTGAGGGTTGGGTTGGGGTTGATTGAAACCATTCTAGAGGCTTCAGTGCAAGGACCCCCCCCCCCCCCCCCCCCCCCCCACACACACACACACAATGAAAATAAAATAAATAAAAACAAAACTAGCCGTGACACTAGGCCAATCGGGGAAAGGTGTACCCTGATTTTGTTGAACCATTGAGTGCATATTCATAACCAAAGACTTGAACAATTCTAGGTTGGTTATTATTTACATAGGCAACTTATGGCCATGAAGACCATATGTGCACTGGCAACGTGTTTATAGATTAGGGTGCAACTATAATTCAATATAACCATAATGCGATTTACTAACTCAGTAACTGTTAAAATACTTGTATTATCTGTATTCTAATAGTGTAACGCATAATATAAGTATTGCCACACCAGGTATATTTTTTCACGTGGACACCACTGAAACTGTAGACTTGAAATAGTATTTGCATGGGTAACATAGCCCGAGAGGCTCTGACTAGGGTAACACTGCCAAGTATTACTATTAATGATACTTTCGAGTAATTCCCCTAAACTTCTAACCTTTTATCTTAGGAGCTGCCTGTCAGGGTGATATCTCAAGCCATCAGAACGCTTAAGATATATTTATGAAAATAATTTCTTAGGTTTGAAGTGGTAAAGGTCAAACTTATAAGATGTATAGCTGTATCTCTCTAAGAGTGAATCGAGTCCCACCCCCAGCAGTGGTAGATTTACTGCTATAACAAAGGCCATCCTTCTCATACCATGTCTATGTGGTGTGGGAAGTAAAAGAACTCTCACCTCGGTAAATGTGTAGGGGTGAGATTTCTACCTGAATTCATCACATAGATTCGATCACCACCCTAGTGGTGTAAAAGAACCTTGAGAAAGTCTGGAAAGGACCTATAATGGTTGTCTGGACGTAAAATCAAAACACACAAACAAATCTAAGAGTGAAGTTGCTATATCAATGATCAACCTTATTATATATCCATCAAATTTTATATTTTTTTTATTTTTCAAACTTTCAGAAATACATAACCAGCAAAGATGCCACTTGAGTTTCTGTTTGGGCGTAAAAAAACGCCACAGGAGATGCTCCGTCAAAACCAGAGAGCATTGAACAAAGCCATGCGAGACTTGGACAGAGAGCGGCAAAATATGGAGAAACAAGAAAAGAAAATCATCGCAGACATCAAGAAGATGGCAAAAGCTGGACAAATGGTAGTAATGATATAAAATTAGTCGGGTTCTTTAACGTAATCCATACTAATATATGATATTGATATGTAATACAATAGCATTCCTATGATTCTTTTGTGCATCGTGGGTAGATAGAAAACAAGATTCATTCGTGAACCAATTTATTTTGGTCCATCTATTCATTATGGATCATAACTACAGCTTTCTAATGTCCCGTGTTCTCCTATTCAGCTATATGATGAATTAGATTCATTCTTAAAATTTGCCAACTTTGACGGGCTTCAATTGTTCCCTTCCAGGATGCTGTTAAAATAATGGCTAAAGACTTAGTAAGGACACGGCGTTATGTGAAGAAGTTCATCTTGATGAGAGCAAACATCCAAGCGGTATCACTGAAGATCCAAACACTCAAATCTAATGATGCCATGGCACAAGCTATGAAAGGAGTCACCAAGGCAATGACAACCATGAACAAGCAGGTACTAGTTTTAATAGCCTTTTCCCGTTCTCCATTGGTATACCATTAAGGATATCGTAATCGTATATTGCCAATCCAGTCTTTGGGCCCGTTAACATAACCTAAAGGTCAGACAAAGAGGTGTTTCTTGTAAACTATCCCATTAAATATTTTATTGAACGGTCTCGATATAATTTCTGCCGCATTTTGGTAGACCAATGAATATCGCTTCTCGCCGTCCTAAATTCATGGAAATTTAAGTACATTTACCTTTCACTGACGGCATATTATATCACAGTACACTTGCTATTTTCAGAACACAGCTAATAATGACTCGCTAATCACGGGAACGTTATATTTTGTGAAAGATTATCAAGCCTTGACACCTCACTTATATTCACGTTTATCGAGACAATAATGCCACCACAGTATATCATGCTGTAAAATTTATATAAACAGAACCTATCTTAAAATACATGTGTCCTCTCGCACTTTTCTAGTTGAAGCTGCCCCAGATTCAAAAGATTATGATGGAGTTTGAAAAACAATCGGAAATCATGGAGATGAAGGAAGAGATGATGAACGATGCTATTGATGATGCGATGGGTGATGAGGATGACGAAGAAGAGAGGTGAGAAATATTCCTGCAATATATACCATATATTTTTTCATTTATGTCAACCATTAATCGTATAGATTAAAAAAAGATTTTTTGGTTTAGAATATGAGGCGTGAGCACTTCTGACCACAGCCGATGCTACCTTGAGAATGACAACTACATGTCAGAACCAAACCGTTGCTATGCTATCTCCCTGGAGACATTGTTGAAAGAACAATGCGGCATAACAACCACCCGACACGGCAGTGACATCACACTGGCGTGGTCAATCTCCCAGCATATTTTCTGAGTGAAAGACTATATAACCAAGCAGGTTTTTGGTTTAAACACTGTCATTGACAGTGTATGGGGTGGGGCTCTAAGGTTTCATCCGAATCGGACTCTTCAGGCATCTTTAAGTTAGGCTGATACAAGGCATATGACATTGTCACATTTAGAGGGTGATACACTTAGTGTAGGCCCTGACCACTTTAATAAATTGTTAAAATGGAAAAAATGGGGGAAATGGGAGAAGTGTTCTCTGGTCAAAGCAAAGGTGTTTGCATTTGAGCAGGGATGGGGGTCTAGAATCCCTGTTCGTCTGTTCGACGAACCGAGTGTTTAATAAAGTTGTCACTTAACCGGTAACATAAAAATTTTAGACGAGGCAATGGGTTTAGGACTGGAAGGAGTGGCGACCCCCGTGAGTTAATAGATCGGTGCGTCTATCAAGTTTAGACCATACGTGATTTGGGTTCTCAGACGGAACATCCAATTCCTCTCAATGCGGTTGCGCAGATATTGACCGGCTTCAGAGTCTGGAGCTCGGTGGATGAAGTCAAGTACAGTGATCTGTACATCTTCGAGGCCTTTGTGGCCATCAGTGTTGAAATGGTATCCCATATCAGTATCTAGATGGGCATATTTTATGCGGTAGAAGTGTTGCTGGAAGCGGTCCATTAGCCTCCGTTTGGTTTGTCCCACATATTGTGCAGAACATCTCGTGCATGTTATGCAGTAAATGAGATTAGAGCTCTGACAGCATACATTGTATTTAAAAAAAAAAAAAAAAAAATTTAAAAAAGACAAAACATATAGATTGACTCTTAGATACGACATTGCCCTTTTTGCACTCTAGTGTTTCTATTTCAGAGATTTATTAGTCAGCCCAAGATAAAAATCTGTATGAAAATATGTTTTCTCTTAGATTTGACTGGTATCCTTGTGATTAAAGGCACCCGCTTTACTTATCTCTAATCAATATTACAATTCATGTTTGTAGTGACGCTGTTGTAAGTCAAGTTTTGGATGAACTGGGTCTTCAGATGACGGACAAACTCTCAGGTGTGTGCTGCTTTTTACTTTTTTCACATTGAAGGTGGTACATATCGAGTGTATATCTAGTCAAGCGAAAAGAAATAATGGTAAAACAGCAGATCCGGGGTCTTCAGCATGTAAGCAAAGGAAATGTCACTTTGGGGCCCTGATTCATCTGCGGCCTGAGAATATAGTTCTGCTTTAGGGTTAGGGTTAAGGCTAACCCTTACCCTAACCCTATTTTATGCTTACCTTTAGGATTAGGTTAGGGTTAGGTTTAGGGTTAAGGACTGCGCATTGATATGAGTTAATTCATCGCGCACTGACATGGCGCCGTTTTCGAAATATCGTAATTGCAACTTTGACCGTTTGATTCGAAAACTGCGAAAGATCGTCGGGTATCGGGCCCACATAGTGCCATTCCCTATCTAATACGCTAGAGGCCATGGATCTGCTGTTTTACCGAAATAATGAGAATTTCGATGAAAAACCAAGATAAATGTCTAAAATTGAATTAATATATTCTATATGAAAGCGTTTATTTAGTATGTTGATTACTCGTTCGCTTCTTTCTAAGATATTCTAAATAATTATACTTATTACAGGCACATTATTTGATTAAACTACATGTATTATATGCAATTACCCATGACAAGGTAAACCTAAAATTATGTAGTTATCTTTCTGTAACATATACATTCGTTGAAATTTACATTAACATTCATTCTCAAACACCCTTTATAGACCTCCCCAACACCGGCCAATCGATAGCGGCGGGTGGCGGGAAGCAAGCCGTCCCCGCAGCCGCCGGAGTCAGCGACGCGGATGCCGACCTCGAGGCCCGTCTGGACAATCTACGCCGACAATAACCACTGATCGTACACCGAGCTGCTTGCTAGTGTCCCATTGAAGGGACGGCAAGTGACCTCAATATATCATTTCATATGTATTTTTAACAACATCTGTTGTTAAGAAGTGAAGTTCTTACAATGTAAACATTTGTATAGGGTAGTTTGAAGTCTCTGCTTTTATTGGTGCCTACGAATATTAATCACAATTCAAATGAAGCTTATAGTAGATGAATGTTTGAAAAACGGTAAGTATCGTACCCCCACCATTAGATTATAAATCGGGATATAAAAAGAAAACTAGTTACCGAATATTTAACAGCTTTCTTGAATATATCTTATCAAGTGAGGATCAGGAGTTCAAAAGAGAGTTATAACCATTTGATGCAAGTCACTTGGCTAGTTTAGGTTTCAAATAAAATAATGGTAAATGATGTTACCATAGATTACCATAATTACTTTTTTTTTAAACTTGGTATAATGCGGTGCTTTTCTAGCGACCAATAATAAAGTCATCTTTCTAAGCCTCAGATTGTAAAGATAGGGATCCTCGAGGGCATAGTACATTCTTGACCTATATTGTATATAATATGTCTGTATATTTCAAACAGTTAATATTTTTATTCATTCTACTCCCCGTACATAACGCATGTCATTTTGTCTTTGTAGTGATTGTTACTATTGGTCTATCATCTTGCTGGAATTACTTTTTCGTGAAGAATGTCTCCAGCCATTTTATTTGGTTTGAACAGCTTACGCATACCAGAAAACGGTTTTCTATTGCCCGTTCAGGTTATTTGTACTGACACCTCTGGCAGGTGACTCGTTAGATAGACCATAAATTACCGAACCGTAATGTACTGGAAGAGTGGGGAGAATATCGAAAATAAATATTTTGTTTTTCAAAAAAAAGGCTTTGAAGTGTCCTACGTGATAAAATAACGTCATAAATAGTTGGTTCAGTTGGCTTTATGCACGGACTTGACAAGACCCGTGGTTTTATATGAATTTATATACAATCAACCCATAAACTGAACTTATCCCGTCCAATCCGGGTCAATTCAAGAGATTTCCCTGTGATCCAATATATAGGGTACAACAGTGAAGCCGTGAAGATTCACTTCATTGGGTAAATCATTGTAATTCATCTTTTGCTTATGTGTTTTGGGGGTGGGGCCGAAGGTACGTTATCTGATTAGGATGCAAGTGCATTTACGGTAAGGCCCTTCCTCTAGTTCAAGTTCTGGCTAGGTTTGTGTTATGTCACATTTTAGGAACGATCAATAATCCAAGAACAAAAATGAACATATCACAGGTTGCAGACTTACTGAACCAACACTCGGTTAGCCAAGTCACTATTTGTCCACAATGTTATATCAATCACTCGAAGTTCATATTATCAATTCTTAGACCAATTCTGACCGGTCTTTTTCTTGGATATCATGTTTATGATATGTTTGTTATCAGTATCTACCCCCAGTTTAATTGCGCAAGTACATGGGTAAAAAGTCGATTTATACCACACTATATCTGACGATATTGTTTTTCTATTTACCTACCATGTATATGAAACGGTAGAATTTAATCGGATCTGCTTAAAGTTTGACCCGCACATAAGGACAGGGTTAACCAGATCTAGGCTTGGAAACTGATGTGCCTCGAGAGAGCCTCATATTGAGAAATTCTCAAACCTGCTATTCTACTCGGACGGTCTTTTATAGACATGCTAAAAATATAATTTTGATTTTGATTGTATTCCAATAGACTATCTTGGCCCAGCACAATGTCATCTTCTGTACTCTTTTGCAAAATCTAATTTTGCTCCCTAATGCTGTCACCTCAGTTGTCAGGCCTGAACCATTTTAATCGGACGCCCCCTTGTTGCTATCTTCAGAACCAAGGGGAAAGAGAATTATATATATGCGAAGGGAGCAAGTTCCAGTTTCGCCAAACCTGGACAGTAGTAAATAGTAAGACTATGCTCATGGTGCAATTTGGGGTCGCTTCGGCATCAGATAGAACTGCATCAGTTTGCACTCCAATGCTCTTGGTCCATGATAGTATATATCCATATGTAGTGTTTCAGTTTGACCCAGTTTTGAACAAATTCCCCACATTATTGATGTAATATACGAACAGAGGATCAAGAACCGAACCCTGGGGGACGCCGAAACCTTTTCATGGGGGAGGGAGGAGGGGGGGGGGGGGGGCGCAGTCTTGGATGCTACCTCGTGTTGTGTGTGAACATCTTTGAAGAATGACTGAGGGCGCATTTCAGCAGTTTTAATAAACACATCCAATCAATTATTTCACTTATGTTGTAACCTTCATCCACCTTTCAGTTGATGACGTGAATATATCCTCTTGGTTAGAGCCGTTCTCATTCCTCATAACACTTATTTTCCAGTATTCCCATATCAGTCAGGTCTATTTCATATGTACGCAAAATTTCTGTAAATTATGACACCCCACCCCCTCTCAATCTTGTAACAAGACGAAATTCTATATTTTCGTTGCACCGGCAATTATTTTCTAATAACGTTTTGGGTCATTAACAGGGCAGTCTGTATTTTGTATGCATATCTCATATGATGTTACACTATTTCTTGAACGATTACAGGAATACAACATAATACTAACTTAATTTTGGACATTTTATTCAAATCTTATTTACAAACACAATTTCTCTCTCGCGGGGCAGTGATTAAGTAATGGTCACCAATTGATTGTAGAAGTACGTTACAAAGTATAGTTATAAGAAACCCATAAGATGGAATACTCAGGATAATTTGTACAAAAACGCGATATACAACAGTCCTATTTATACGCTTTGGTTATATCTTGTGCATTATTACTAGCACAAACAAATCGATTTCAGTCTGACAGCGGACAGTGAGTAAAAACGTACTTGATGAGAAATATAAATAAGGAACTAGCTTGACGGAGAGAGAGATGGAATACAGATTCTACAGAAAAGGAAAGCTGATATCTCATTCACAGCGTCACTCGTCGTTCTTGACATATGTTTTAGACATACACCCATTAGGATTCTTCCACATATACAACACATTTTCAACCCCATCTGGAGTTTCTGTGAGCACGCCCGCAGGGATCACCGTCCACGGTCAATGATGGTCTGTAGGGAGACGGGGATCCACCCGTTATCCTGCTGCATGAAGATGACGCCACGGTCAATGACCACGTGCAGACGGCCGAACTGGTAAACTTGCTTCGCCTCGAACGTCTTCCCCACCAACGGCATAAACAAGATGTTGTTCTCCTCAGCCTGTGGCAAAATAAAATAGGCGCATTAAAGTAAATACTACCAGTGGTAGAATACAGGAATATAGGACAATTCAGTGTCCACTTCCATACATGGCTTTCCTAAATCTACAAGAAAGCTTCCTAAAATGAACAACGTTCCTAAGAATTATTTGTATAGTTTCACATCTCGGTAAGCTAGTTACGTCCTTTTGAGACTGGGAATTGGAATGAGTACTTTTCTCCAAGTGTTCCTTGATAATTCTACTGTTAGAATACAAGCTTTCTTTTTATACAAGCTATTTGTGATGATACCCAAAACTAAACGTGGCTCGAGTTCAAACTGTATTGGAATCTGATATTACTATATACCTATGAGCGAACGTCTACAAAATACTAACTGCTGCTACGGGTGTAATATAAATAATGTTCAGGCGCTGTGTCAACAATATACATCGCACTTTGACCAACATTTGGCTCACTAACGAAATTTCTCGCGATATGCGCGAGAGCAGTGACAGTCTCAAAACAAAACAAAATGGCAGTTCTCTCCCATTCATAACTTGAGAGACATTCTAAGACCTACCCGTAACAATTGGGAATGCGTTATGTCCAAATTCGAGGTAAATAACGTGCAGCTTTCACCTAAGACAGTTTAAATGGCTTAAATATGCGAGACTGATCGATATCAACAAGTCTGATCGCCTCCCGTGTCGCCGCTTCGCATTGTCGACGTCATAATTACGTTGGCTACCGGAGTTCTAGTGTCAATAGTGACAATACACTGCACCACTTAGCAAAAGTTTCCCGTAAGTAGCTCGAGCGGGGCAGTGCCGGGTGTCTCTGCGTAACTAAGGAAATTTGACGTTGACAACTGCCTGTCTGTTGACATCGCCCACGAACGACGGTGAGTGGACGCCGAGTTATCAATTGTTTTTGCATATTTTATCTATTTAAACGGTATTATGTGAATGCCTCAACCTTCCTGTAATAACTCGAAATGGGTAGTGGCAAAATACATCAACTAAGAACCCCCAAGTGATGGCAGCCTGCGTTGCAACGAGCAGTTTGGAATAGTCCATTATACGGCGAAACGATAGTTTGAGGAGTGGCCACCACTTAGTGAACTTGTTGATATCGATCGATTTCTCATATCTAAACTGTATTAGGTTAACGCCCCATGTTAGTTACCTCAATATTTCGCTATTGGGTATTACTAGGAGAACAGAGTTCTTTGGTTGTGTTGGGAATAGTCCATTTTACAGCAAAGCATGTACTGAGGGGTGGCCGCTATAAGCAAGGGATAACAGGTTGGTGGGAGACAGCGGCCGTAGTGATTGGCAGTGGATTTATACGGGAACAAGGGGGGGGGGGGGGGTTGAATCACGGACTAGGAAAGTTAATTGAATAGTGTTTTAAACGAGTAGGAGGCATATAGTAATAAGAAAACGTAGTGACTGAGCTCGTACGGGTGCCGTTCTTGGTCATTTGATGAAAAAATACGGCCCTCCCACCTTCAGCGTCGGGCCGTATTTTTTCATCAAATGACCTCAAACGGCCACCCGTACGGGTTCAGTAGCCACGTTTTCTCTTAATATACTATGGTAGCGTACATAATATCCTTTTGCTATATCGTTTAGACTAGGCCCAGCGTGGACTCTCAAAATAGCCAGAATCTAGGTCATTCTCTGGGTGCTGAATCCTCTATGGTATTGCTAGTCGTCTATACCGCTTCCTATCCCACTGCCCTCGGCCCTCACAACAACTAGACTGGCTTACGGATCTAGCTTAAGATATATAGCCACATAAATCATGTGCTCAAACACATAGATTCTCTCTCACTTTCTACATGTTCCGTATCCGGTTTGGCCGGTACCAAATAAGGTCACCCTACTTTTGTTTATAAAAAGAAAAATAAATTTGTTATTCAGGTGAACGTTACCACAAACTGTTCAAGACACAGACACCACAAGATCATACCTTGCGTAAATCAACCTTCGATTTTAAGGGTACATTCAAATCTTTATCAAGAGATATCATTATATACATTATTATTGAAAAATGTCTCTGAAACATGCACATCGATTGTTAAATCAGCCGCCATCTAGAACCCGTACTGACTATCTCTGTAGTTTGAGTAAATCACATATTACATCAAAACAGCAATCTTTGTCTTAAACATTAAAACTGCACGTCACTTACATTCACACAGATTGACAGACTTACCTTTTTCTCTATAAGTTCCTTGAAACTTGTAGGCACACTGGATGAGGAGGTGAGACTGCGAGCGCCATGCATCTGTAAAAACACAATTATATCATGTCTTTTATCCACCCTAAATGCACTGCTTAGCAGCGATATATTTGTAATCATATACAGGGGTGTTATGGATCAGGAATATCAGTTGGGGTCATGAAAATAAGTGGAATCCTTCTTCTATGTGGAATTTCACCCTCCCACTCACTCGAGACGAAGACTTTTATTTCAAATATTCTTTACCCAGAGCATATAGTGATCTAGATCTTCCGCTTACCGCTAAATAGTTATTCTCACTGTTTACCCAGGAACAAGTTGGTGATAAAATAGAAATCAAATGTCTACAATATCGAAATGATATTACCTTTAATTCACTAAAATCATCATCATTTACTAATATTTTGTTTGGCAGGATTCAACAAAATCTTACCTCGTAGTCTAGCTTGTTCTCGCTGGGTGGGGGCGGCGGGGGCGGGGGCGGGGCGGACGGCGGCATCTGGTAGGAGTAGCCGGGCGTGTAGTCGGCGCGCCGCTCCGTGGACGTCAGGTAGGCCACGTTCTCCCGGGCACCGGGCTGGGCGTACATGGGGCTGCTGGCCGCACGGTTCATCGAGTCGAGCGCACGGTTCAGCTGGTCTGATGAAGGGGATAGACAAGGGCAGTCATTAAGTATATAGTATTAGTTGTATACCTGGGAGCTGTTTCAAAACGTGGGTTAAGTCTATGGTTTTGAAACAGCTCCCTGTTGTTTTGTATTGGGAAATCATCTTAGGAACTAGGTAAAATAAAAATGCGGCAAAATACCAATCACTGCTCGTGTATATACTCCAATCACCACTTGATGATGACTCAAAAATTAATATTAGAACCAATTTGGTATCGATTCTTACTCTAACAATCATGGAACGATCAAAATGATTGAATTTCAAATATATATACATGTATACCAGTCTGCCTGTACAATTCCCAAATGCTCTAACAAGGATTAAAAGTTGGCATGGCATTGCCATGATTTCGGTTTCAAGAAGTAATAAGGGAGGGAGGGAGGGAGGGAGGGAGGGGAGGGAGGGTACCGTACTTGGAGACAGAATCTTGACCAATACAAAAATAGCAAACCATTGAACCGCAACGGGTCTGTCGCCGGGTGCGGACCCGATATAGAGGGTATGCCTGCGCAATATATAAGAATACACTACTGCTAGCCTAGGGTGGCGCCGGGTGCGGACCCGGTATTGAGGGAGGGAGGGAGGGAGGGAGGGAGGGAGGGAGGGAGGGAGGGAGGGAGGGAGGGAGGGAGGGAGGGAGGGAGGGAGGGAGGGAGGGAGGGAGGGAGGGAGGGAGGGAGGGAGGGAGGGAGGGAGGGAGGGAGGGAGGGAGGGAGGGAGGGAGGGAGGGAGGGAGGGAGGTCTTCTGTCGCCGGGTGCGGAACACATCTGACCACCGCTAGTAGGTATTCATTGAACCGCAACGTGGTCGCTTTGTATCTAAGCCAGCACTAGCGCCCCAAAGGATCTGGGGGGAGAGTGTAGTATTGGTATTCATTGGTCCGCAACGGGTGCGCTGGTGACCTATTTGACCGAGGCCCGTTTCTTAATCTACTTGGATTTTAAGTTATCAAACTTTAAATTAATTTCTACACCAGCGGTCCGTGGCTCACCCCGGCTCGGCTCCCGGCGGCTCTCTTTGATCTTAACTTTAATCTTAACTCGTAATTTACAAGGTTATAAAAGGAGGAGGTGTCGTCGGGAAGAGTATACATGTCGGTGTCTTATAGGTACAATATATGAAACGGGCCCCTGCTATCGGCGCCTTCACCCGGTGTCTAGAGCTAGAGGGAGGGAGGGAGGGAGGGAGGGAGGGAGGGAGGGAGGGAGGTGGAAGCCTGTTGCAATATATATAAATACACTGAACCACAACGGGTGCCTATACAATATATAAAAATACACTGCTGTCGCCGCCCGCACCCGGTATCGGCGGTATCGAAACTCTAATTATTCAGAATACATTACTGTAATGTATTATAATGTAAGCCACAAAAACCGTTCCCCGTCTCCCCTAATATATTTCGGTCTTGACCTATAGGTCAAACCGAAATAATAAAACAACCTTATGATACAGTAAATATATATTAATTGTGGTTAAATATTTGAAATACTTTAAAAATTGATAAAATCGGTACCATAAAAGATTAGAATTAAAATTCAATTGTCAAAACTAGCATCATGAGACAAATAAAGGCATACCTTTGATGACAGGTTGTGATCGCAGCACCTCGGGTATCATCGACTTCCATCCCGTATACCACTTGGTCACCTCGTCGTAGTTTGGATTAGAGGCCAGCCAGGAGCAGAGAACCTGATGCCAACGTGGGAAGAAAGACTTCTCGAGTATGGCCACCATGGCAGGTAGGGGCAGCACGTCCAGCCAGGCCATAACCCAGTTCCACGCGTCTGTAAAACCAAAAAAAAATCATCAAAAAAAATTCCTCGAGATAAACGTTTTCATGTTGTTGTTAATGTGAGGACCGAGGTTATCATAACGTCCTGAATTCAATGTATCCGAATATGGAGAGATTTTGCTGAGATTCAAGTGTCTACTATTTAACAATGATTCAAAGGCTCATAGGGAAAAAGCTGAAATGATATTATAATGCCATTTCTGTTAAAAATTGTGAATATAAAGCCAGGCTCCACTTGATTCTCGGTGACCATACTCGTGATTCCATCGACAATGCCTAGCTGGAGTAGCCTACTGCATTTTCCACTCTTGATACAAATGTCATCTTTATATTTTAGTTCGTATTGAGATTATTTCTGGTAAATACAATTTACGCAATTTCCTTGTCTACATCCTCCCCCATTTTCTACAGGCCAGCCAAACCCACATGTGTAAAAGGTAACAGAGATTGTTTATCAACAAACTGACCACTAACCTAAGTGTTGCTGGTGCGGGTTGATGACGAACTCCTGCATGCAGAGAGCCAGTTTGGGCGCGATGTTTTTGACCAGGAAGGCGTCGGTGTGGCCCTGTTTGAAGACCTTCAGCCACGGCTGGAGGATCATCTTGGCCGAGGGGTCTGACGGGTGCCAGCTCGTCAACGCGTTGGCCAGTTTGTGTCGGATGGGGCCGTACAGCGGCTCCAGGCGCTCCCCTGGAGCAACGAAAGTGGAGTTTATATTGAGGTTATTTCTGGTAAGCAATTTACGCAGTTTGCTTGTCTATACCTTTTTCTTGAAAATAATCCATTCAAGAATATGGCTGATAAATACAACAAACGATGGTTTTGTGGATAGGCGGATCTGTAAACCGCTCAAGGTTGACCTCATAATACACTCACAGGCCTCCCAGTGCCCCACTTCCTCAATATAGGATTTTAAATAGGTTTTGAAAATCAAAATATAGATTTTTACAGGTTTTTCAAGGCCCAAAACATAGGCTTTTATAGGTTTTTAGGGTTAACATATTCAGCATAATGAGAGTCAAAATATAGTGAATCGCTTATTTTCAGTTCTCAATTTCTAAAAAATGTATCTAGTACTAAATTGCAGGACGTCCGGATGTCTGTTTCATCAGGTTATACCTAGGAAGCATGTATACCCGTGTTGAGTTTCCAACAGGCAAGCCAACCTGGCAAGAAGTCACACCAACTGTTGATTCTTATACACTTTTATGATCTCTTAAATAAACCGATAATGTGGATTTCTTGTCATTTAATAATCTAACTTTGTGTAAATTTAACTTCTAAGATTTCCTGTACAAGTCAATCTGCATGGGGGTGAAAATATAGGTTTTTATAGGTTATATAGGTTCCTTTAAAAAAACAAAGGCTCATGAATCAAAATATAGGTTTTTATAGGTTTTAAAGGTTTCACTGGGAGGCCTGCACTCACTAACGCTTGTGCATTACTACACATCAACCTCTAGTGGTTTACGGCCACCTGTCCACAAAACTATCGATTATTGTCTATATCCACCTCACCTCTCCTACTTCTTCTTTCCATACATCACTGATCTCCTAATTCTTAATTCTTTCCCCCTACCCATCTAAATATACATAAAAACTGAAGTCTCCCAAAATTTGTAGAATTTAAAAAAAATGTCTTAACTTTCAATCAATTAAGAATTAGCAAGTTTGATAAATAAATAATTGGTTAAACAATCCAAAATGAGATTCTAATCAGACCTTGTGTGTGACGAGATTATTCTGTACCAAACAAAAATTTGAAGTTTCAACCAGATCAAGTGCCAAACTTACCCATCAGCGGCAGCCAGGGGTGCAGCCAGGCGTGGATAGGCATTGTGTCTGTGAGTGGGTTCCACGAGCTCACCTCGGTCTGGAGGCGCGGCATGATCTGCTCCAGTAGGTTAAAGAGCATCCAGGTCGGAAGCAGAGGCACCCAGGCCTCGAGCAGTTCCACGAGCGGGTCACAGTTACGTACTGACCACTTCACACTGGAAGAGTTGAAAGGTTTAGTTATAGTCATGTTAATGAGTTATGAATAGATAATTAACGTTGGTTTTGTAGACATACAGCCGTAAACCACGAGGGGTTGATGCTTAGTTATACACAAGCATTAGCGAGTGCATCACAAAGTCAACTTTGAGGGAGTTACAGAGCCGCCTGTTCCCAACCATTGTTTGTTGTATTCAGGTGGGGTCAGAAAAATAAATGGAAGTATTTTTCATGTGCAATTTACTGCCTCAGGGAGACCCAGAATACAAGGAAAACCCACCGGTGTTGGTCAGTGTGGGGAGATTCAGAACACTATTTTATTGGCGGGAATAAGGGTCAATTTAAACTCTATTTCTTTAACACATGAAAACATAAAAAGCATCTGAAAATACACGGTGTACTTTGGTTTGATTTTGTTGATCTAACGTCCGATAATGGCAGTAAGGCGTTACCAGACTTTCTCTGGTGATACCATTTCTAGCTCCTGCAGATACATGTACCAGGGAAAAAAATTTTATTCATCGCTTTTCGATAAGTTTCCCAAAGGAATTCAAGATCATTCCCATTCACACTGAAACCGTATACATGTTTAGTTAAAGAGATGCGGATGGGATCCGTATGCATCTGGATCTACAAGATGAAACCCAAGCTGACATATTCAAATAGAAGGATAGCCGTATCACCCGTTATAATGTCCTTTCACTGAGTGAACCCATAATAACATATCCTCCATTTAAAAACAACAGCAAAGCACAACTTACTTGACGGTGTTCCTTATGTGTGGCATCCACACCTCCCACAGTAACCTCTCATACGGATCAGTCTGCTGACCCTCCTCTCCAGCACCAAAGTTCCTGTTCGGTCCCTCCAGGATATTCTTCCATTGTCTCAGCATCTTGACGCCGAAATTGGGTCTACGCAGCGGTTCCCAGTTCTCCAGCTCCTTCTTGAGTAGCGGGAAGACGAGCGCCATGCCCAGCGTGGCCAGATCGTAGATCTTGTACTCCTCGTAGTAGTCCTCCTGGAGTCGGGTGAAGAGTGTGGCGCATTCCTCCAGGGTGAGCGGGTTCTCAGCCCCTGGAGCCATACGCGTCTCGCACTCTGAGATCACCGCCATGATATTTGTCAGTTTGGAGAGCTGTTTTTCCTCATTGTCGCAGACCTCGTCTAGCTTCTCGCTTTCATGCTGGAGGTTCACCATGAGGTCAGATTCATACTGTAACCTGTGGAAGTGAAGTCGAGATGATTAAGTACATTTCTTAATATATTTTCGTTACATACGGTAATTTGTTTGTGTGACTTCTTTCTTCCACCACTATGAATATAGTACCAAATATAGGTTTCACCTAAATAATGATACTTCCTAGGATGTAAACAAATGTCAGTGCCATTTATGGAGATGGTAAATATTACTCCAATGGAGGTTTAAGTATGCCGATTTCACCCCCCCCCCCCCTAGAAATGGACGGGTGGCCTATAAAGTATTACATAGGCGTTCTGTCATGGGCATATAATAATATCGTTGACGTACTAAAGAAGGATATATGACCATATAGTATAATCAATTGTTGAAAGCGAAAAAAATCCAAAATAAAGAGGTGGAGTACATCCTTAGATGTGTCAGCGCACTAAAAGATAATTGATATTATAACCTTAACAATTCGAACGCAACCCACTCAGCACCCCGCACTAAATGAGAGTATGCCCACAAACAGTGTGCACTCACTTCTTGTTATTCTGCAGGATCTCGTCCTCAGCCATCTCGACTAGGAGATCCAGGTTGTGGAGCAGCTCGGGCATGTCGAAGGCCCGCTTCCCCTGTCTGTCCATCATCGCATCCATCAGGTCATCCTCGTCTGGCTTGTCGTGTTTGTTGCTGATGGCGTGGTAGCCTGAGAGCACGCGTTTCTCTTTGCCTGTCATATCAATCACCTTCACTTTGGCCAGTTCGCTCTGTACAACAGTCCGCTTCTTACCGCCACTTGCAATGACTTCTTCTGCCGTTTTGTAATTGTATTTTGGTTTCTTGGGTTTCTTGTTGTCGGTCTGGGAGTAGGAATGGAAGTGATGGGGTGAATATCACAATATGAAAATAATTCAGGCGTCAATTGGTCTTATTTTTTTAGCCGAAGTGTTTACAACCGTGTAGTTTAAATATTTAACAGGGACATTTCGATGTGTTTCTGATTCGTTATTACAATGCAATAATCTGGAATCATAACACGGATATCAAACACTTCTGCACACAACTAATGCTAGTTTGAAAGTGACAGTTTTCAGCTAGACCCACGCAATTGCTACAGTATAGTTTCTCCACGAAAACATTGTTAATAGAACAATGCAGTATAATAAAAAAAAAATCAGGTAAATCATGGAAAGGGTGATAAAGGAAACCCACAAAGATCTAATTTGCAGTAGTACCATGTATGACGGATAGCATTAGTTACCATCAGTCACTCTCGGCTACTCGCCTCATCCTACCTTCGAATTCATATAAAACTTAACACTTCGATTATGGAGGTTACTGCTCGTTATATTAGTTGACTGACTACATGCTATGTAAAGAACTCGAATGTACTACAGATGTAAGAGGGCCCGAGAAGAAGACCGGCAACATTGCCGAACCCGGTGTAAATGTACAAAGCATTCCCTGAATAAAAATTATCCAAAAAAACAACAAAAAAACTTCGAGGCTATGGGAGAAGCTAGTTTGCTGTACGACGCTACCGTTCAGAGATAGAGCACTGCGCTGATTGACTACTATTGCCATATCAACCATTTGTTGATGCGACCCAGGTCAACGGCGGGTGCTACACTTGTGTTGCTAGCAAGCTGATAATTCATATAAAAGTAAAGATATTCTCAATTCGCTCCATCTGTTATAATGTTGGGTGCATAAATTTATACATACTGGTGTTCCCTTCTTCCATTGATGAAGCTTCTCCCGGAACTGTTTCTCTTCTTCCTCATCAGAGTCAGGTTTGGAGGGGAAATCCTGCAGTGAGCGAGTTGTCCTCTCTGAGCCATAGAAGCCGATAGCTGCACGGCCTTTCCGCAGGTTGGCTTCCACTGGTGTACTGATACCTTGTAAGGATTTACCGATACCAGCACCTTCTTTGTAACCCATCTAAAAGGACAGAAATAGTTTATTACAATCTGGTTCTCAGTCAATGTTGTTTAGCATGGTCAAGCATTTACAACTAAACTTATGCATCTGGATTCTTAAAAAGGATTTTTCCCCAGCTTCTTTTCTTGCAATACTATAGTAATAGCAAGAGCTAAGTGTGCAGCTTGAAATAGAATTGCTGGCCCTAAAGACCAAATTAACAGGTGGACACATTGGAAGTCTAAGCCTTAGTTATGGTGCTATCTAGTGTTAGATGGCCATACTACTGGTTCCATGCTCAAAGAAAAGCTGATCTGCAACCAGACATTTAGTGTTTTTATGAAGATTTATGAGGTATGTGTCAATGGTTGGAAAATATCTGCATTACTATGCCAAAGTCTAGTAATCGGACGTTAAACTACCCTACCAAAAAAACAAGCAATTACTATGCCATGTGCTTTCAAAGATGGTGGATCCCCCATGACGCAAAAATACATGAATAGTATGGCAAATATAAGTTTCATTTAAATAATGATACTTCCTAGGGTGTAAGCAACTGTCAGTGCCACTTATGGAGATGGTTAACATTTTACCAATGCTCATTGTAAATCGATTTCAAGTAAACATCTGTTTTAGTATGCCCATTTCACCAAAAATCCCTCCCACTTTTAACAAATACTTCAAAATCTCTGTAATTATAGAATCTATCTAGAACATTCTAGTGACTCTACAAGAATGTGTACTATAGTCGGCTGTAGCCATAACCTGTGAGAAGAACTATCCACCCACTAATAAATTCTTCCTGGACAGTATTCTCTATGTGTGTAAGTAAACACAGTCTTCCTAAAACCGGGAAGAATTCGATTATTTTAGAAGAAATTGTTTTAATTTCCTGCGTTCATTCCTAATGTTTCTTTTGTAAATGTATGTGAATATCCTTTGCTGAAATAGAAAAGAAGAATGTTAACGCTACCTTTTCCATGAGTTTCTTTCCGATACCTTTAGTATGCACCTCCCAGCCTCCAATTCCTGGGCCTTGTTGGCTGAAATACAAAACATTCCTAAATTGTAGCTTCACAATTAGATCACAATTCTATTTGCATATTTCAGTTTTAAAAAAAATCAGAATTATGATCTTCTGGAAATGTACAATTTTGTTTAAGCCCCCTGGGTTTGGTATACCTAAAGGAATAGAGTAAGCCAAAGTAAGGGCCTTACTGTTCCTGAAAGCCTTCAGATAATATTATGCACAGCAACAAACAAACTGGAATGGTAAGGAGTATCAAAGAGCATCCTGACAGGTTTGTATCCTGCTAATACAAATATTTCTTACAATACGTATAGCGTAGTGAATCTTTATTTATATCTATTTATAGTTTACTAGATCTAAGACTGGTACAAACCTTCCTGGATGTGATGCCTGTGATGGTAATTTTTTGTATGCCGATCCTCGAAAGGCTGGCTTTCCTCGCTTTCCATATTTTGGTTGCTCAACGGGCGCTTCATCATCAGAATCCTGAATTCATGAGGGAAAATAAAGTAAGATGCCATTTTCTTTCAATAACCTCACACGAACGAACTATAGCTTATCAATGCAGTATCTTCTAATTCCTCTTTTCTAGAACTTTTAATTTTCATGGAGGTTAACTTAGGCACGAGCTGTGCCTATTTCCAAATCGCTCCAGGTAATGTTACCAAGAACACTATATCTGAATACAATACACAGTAGCGTGGGCGTTTGATCATGTAATATATATAAATTTCAAATGAGGCATTTGAAAAATATTCAGTTATGCCATTTACATGCATACTTAAGCTTCCTTATGCAATATTTAAATATCATTTCTTATTAGTATGAATAATATATTTTGCAAATGTCATATAAATCGCGATATCTGAATTGCGTATCATTTTGAAACATAGGTAGATTTAGAGTAGTCAAAGACTAAAAACACTTACACTAATAGCATCTACGCCTTCGGCGGCTTTCTTTTCAACCGTGTCTCCAACCTTCACACCACCGCTAACAAAACTGACTGGGGCGGTGTAGTCTTTGAACTTTTTAGATTTACGACCCCCTCCAAAACTTGGACGTCCTTCTTCGTCGCTTTCATCATCTGCCCATATACCTAGAAATGGCATACTTTTAGAAACATAGTCAAGGGGCCAGATTTTCAATGTATTGTGTAATTTTTATATTATTTCTGCCTTTAAGATAACATGACTTTCCAGTCATAGATAATTTACTTTCTACAATAAACATTTAAAATGTTTACCTTAAAATTCAAAAGGTATGGTCAATCATCAACCAACTGCACGAAAACAATATGGAAATTAATAGTGAGGATGATGATGATAATAGTAATAGTAGTCGTAGTAATAGTAATAGGTGTAGTGGTAGTGGTAGTAGTAACAAGAGCTAAGTGTGCATAGTCAAATAGAATCATTGGCCTTTAAAAGGCCAAATAAGCAGGTGGACACATTTATATCTACAAGTAGCTTTACACATGTTTAAAATTGTTGAATGAAAATATTTTGATATCTTAATTCTAATGACTGAATGAAGGGATGGAGGGATGGAGGGAGGGAGGGAGGGAGGGAGGGAGGGAGGGAGGGAGGGAGGGAGGGAGGGAGGGAGGGATGGGGGGAGGTAGGGAGGGAGGAAGGGAAGGCATCCATGAATAGGGAAGGGCCTGCATTTATTGGATATTTTAAGCCCTACTCTTCTGTGAACTCAGCAGGTCATGGCTCAATGCACACATATATTTAGCTACCTGAGGACAATTTCGTTTGGCAATCAACAAATTCTCTGAGTACATATGCAACGTTTTCAGGTAGCCTCATGGTGATAGCTTCATGGCTGAGTGCACAAAGACCTGTCTGCATGCTCCCTAGCCATGTGGGGGACAAAACTTTGTTTCTGTGTATGCCAATAAAGTAGGTCAAGCCAATATCTGGTGGTAAATGATATTGCAAATAATTTTACAAACCAATATCATTTGACTGGGTCTTGACTGATTCCTATAACAAAGTTATGAACCATTTTGACTTCTATTTGCGTGTTAATATCCTGAATAAACCATCCACTCATACACCTGCTGCCTCCCCCCCCCCCTCACATTATGAGATTTAGAAAAAATACATGAATAGCACATCAAATATGTATTTTACCTAAATAATGACACTTCCTAGGGTGTAAGCAATTGTTAGTGCCACTTATGGAGATGGTAAATGTTACACTAATGCTCACTATAAATCAATATTGAGTAAACATCTGTTTGAGTATGCCAATTTCACCCAAAATCCCCCCCCCCCCCCCCCACCCACTTTTAACAAATATTTGAATATCACAGCAAATATAGAATCTACCTAGAAAATTCCACTTCCTAGCACCTACTGTTTTTTATTCTCTTTCAAAAGGGGCATATTAAATTATGATTGAACCAGTTTTACAGGTAGAAATATGCCCATAAAGGAGTTCTTAAAAATGGACCTGTGACTCATAAAGTACCCCCCAAATGAAATCTCTTTTTTACTGAAAATCCATGTCAAAATACTAAATACTAAAACTGTCAGATATTGTATGGCCATAAAACCTTCTGTCCAAAACAGAAACCATATTCCTATCTCTACTTAGTGAGCTATAAAAAGCAAAAATGTGGTCAGGTCATCTAGTGAGTCTACAAGCATGTGTACTACAGTAGGCTATAGCCATAACCTAAAGACCAACCGTCAACCTGCTAATAATAATCAAACGGCAGTTGAATAATAAGTTTAGCAGGACAAAAAACAATGTATCAACATGGTCTTACCATACGTAGCTTGATTTTTAGTCTGATTAAAAGTTCGTCGGAAAGGGTTGAATTCATTTTCCAAGTCATCTTCTGTGATTTCAAACTTTTCCACCTCTGGTGAAGACATCTTGCTTTTCTAGATCACGTCAAGGATGCTGAACTTATTCCAGTTGGAAATAATGTAACCTGGAGGAAAAATACAAAATAAATAATGTTTACTTTCCTGAAACCTATATCTAGTTTATACATTTTTCTTGATGACATAATGACAGAGAACAGTAATAAGAACACATGATCATTCCAGGGTCAGGTCTGGATATATAAAATTACAACTCATAGTAATGACTAGAGATAGTCCGTACCATCGAGCTATTGTTTTCAGCATGATTATAAATGAATCCTAAGAGAGGAAGTACACCTGAGTAGGCCATACAAGAACAGAATATCAGGTGCCAGTTTTTTTCTACACGAGCAACTCAGTCTCATCCTCATGGCCTTACAAAGGGTTTCTACAAAAGTTACCGCCTAGTTAGGGCATTTCAAATGGCAGAGACCTTTTAAGGGTGTGCTCCACCATATGGGTGTCATACAGGCATTTGGCAGGCATTTAAGCCAGCCTGCCACGAGCCGACTGCCCAGCTGAAAGTGTACAAATTGTCAGAGCTCTTCCACTGACGCGGTGTCCCTTCAAAGTGCCCCCGTTAACCTGGCTTAAGAAGCATTCTTTACCGAAATAACTGTCCCCTTATGAAGGGGAGTGACCCCTTAAGTGAGATTAAAATAAACTCTTAATAGAGGGAAAAAATTCTATTCCTAGCAAATTGTCCCCATCAGCGAGGTGCCCCCTTAAGTGGGGTGTCCCAGAAGCGGGGTCTTACTGTAGTCTTTTGACCATGGAGAATGGACTGCAATTTATCTCACCCCTGGTATCTTTGTCCCATAGCCTAGGCTTAACATTGGGAACTTGTTCTCCATGCTCCTATGAGTATTGCAGACCGTTCTCCATGGTCTATATCCTGTGTATCAGACAAGTTCTATCATACATTCTGCTAGTGTTAACAGCGGTGAGATGAATACAGAAAGCTACTTGTTTTGGTAAAATTCAACTTTCTCCAACGTGATTGAATGCTATCTAATATTCACTCGGCTATCGCCTTGTCCATATCACTCTGCATCAAACTTATGGAGAACGACGACTTTGACCCAAACTTGCTGATTCCTTCTTTAAGTCATAGGGGCATGGAGAACGTGTTCAAAATGTTTAGCCTATGGGTAAAAAATACCAGGGTTACATAATGAGTGGTGTTCGCCTGACAGGCAGACATTTCTCTAGTCAGATGCGCCATACCTAGCCAGTGTACCTGGCCCTGAACAGGGCCGGGTTCCTCTGCCATAGAGCGCTCAACCGGGGTCATCATTTCATACTGCACACACTCTGACATATATGAAGAAAAAAAAATCGAATCAATAAATATATACCCATTTGTCTTTGCCAACCTTCAAAACAGCTGTATCTTATGTTATAACTGTGTATTAAGAGTTAGTTTTCCAGTGGAGCTTGGCTGGTTCTGAAGTCTGACCATTTTGTTCAGACTTCCTTGCTGGTTCCCTAAAGGACTGATTCCACCAACACTATGGATTTGTTGTGATATATCTTGGTATGTCTTGTAGTGTCTTACAGTGTTGTACCTCTGTTGTCGCAAAACGTTGCCATGCGGTGTAGGGTGTATGTTTTGGTGCTCCACCACCGCAACACCTCAAGACACATCACGATAGAGAGGCACGTGATTATTCAAACCAAGCCTGACTTAGCAAGACACCCAAATTGTGGCTAATCTCGCTAGATCTTGTGTGTTGGTGGAATCACCACTTAACTGCAAAGTGCTTCACCTATTTACATAGAACAGCTGTTCACCCCTGAATGGAGATAGGGGTGAATACTTTACCTACGTCAGACCCTATACTTTATGGGGTACTTCGTGAAACAAAGCAGTTTGGATTGTGCAATAACTGAGATTTCTCGGACTACGAACCACTGGTATCTGGATGATACGCTTCGTAGCCAGCACGCTTCCTTTTTCTACGGGTGAATGACGGACCCTACGCTTTTTAAAAAAAATTTGTCAGAACTCTGTCAATAATTAATAAAGGTCAATGGATAGCTAAAGAAGTACTGAAATCAGTTTGTTAGCTTATTCATGAGAGGCAAAATATGAGTATTTGCCCTTGGCGTTGTTTGTTACGCGGTTCGGCGAGAGTGTGAAAACGTGGTCTCCCGAAAACGAAGTGTATTGTCCAATTTACGAAACGTATCGTCCAAAGCGTGCTGCTTATTACCGAGCGTATCGTCCAGTATTCGAACCACTAGTCCGAGAAACTTTGACTGCCTGTTCGCACTGTGTTACTGTTAAGCCTGTATTCCACCAAACAACCGCTCAACAGACGTTCCAGCTGACCTTTCAGCCGACGTCGGTTGAAACGTCTGGAAAAATGGCCTCAAAATGCGTCGCTGCTCCACCGAACCCCCAACAGACGCTCATTTGGTCGCCATACGAGCATCTGGTGGGTCCGAAGTTCCAGCAGATCCTAGCCGACGCCCCTGCCGTGGCGTCGACTGGTGGACGTTGGCCGCATTTCACGTAGTAATCGAGTTCTCCGATAGGCGGCGCGGCGTGCGGCGATACACTACGACGCTCCATCCTGCGAAAGTCGCATATTGAGCGGAGCAGTGTATCGGCTTGTCAGGATTTGTACAGTAACGGTCAGAGATTGTCAAATAACCGCGGATATACACATTAAATCGATCAATGAAGGTAACTAAAGATAAGGATAGGTGTTATGAATGTGTATGGCACGCTATGCTACTAGAATTTTGCCGAAAATACCGAACGTGTCAGAACTTTTTATGTCTGTTTGCGGCATCGGCTATCGCCAGTGTTGGCCGCTCACTGTTGGCGGCGTTCCCTCGCCACGGGTCCCGGCAGAGCCCACAGGCGGGTGTCGTACTCTTCAAATGTATCGGCCAGATGCTCAATTCCAGCCGATAAAAATCGAATGAATCAGTTTTTCGCCAGATGGGCAAATTCCGTCTCTCGGAGAGTTATTGGAATATCGGTTGGGATATCTCCTGAAAAAATCTGGTTGGTGGAAGTGCATTTCAACTGGCTCTCCTGCCAGACGCTCAGCAACCGTGAGGAGACGTCCCAACAACCCCAATATCCTCAAACAGACATCAATTTCAACTGCTGAAACGTCTGGTGGGTGCTTCCACCAACCCGACAGATGATTTAAAATTGAGCAGATATGCCAGCAACCCCAGCAACCGCCATACGGGCGCTGTACAACGTTTTTGTCTTGTTGGTGGAATACGCCCTTTAGGCTTTAGACAGTCAGAGACTGAATCACAAGCTACTCCATCGTTACCATATTGACAGGTTATATCAACAAACTTCGACATCTACTTCTCCTGGTGTACAATACACACCCTACAGTCTAAACATTAAAACAATGCATTAATCGGCGCCAACAACCTCTCAACTCAAAACCTTCACTGTGGACACAAAGTGTTCCTCTCAGTCTCACATTGCTTTTGTTAAGTACTTAAGATTCACGTTTGGACCGGGTTGTTTAAAATTGAAGTAATCAAAATGTTTGAGATAATCTATTAAACCTTACTCACTATCAAGATGATCACTGCCCTACAGGTTTTTCAATCCAACAAGGGTATATGTAGATTAGATTTACTGTCCCCATGATAAGTTAAAAACCAAGAATTCTACAGACGAAATCCTTTCGTCGGCCCTCCTGATTTGGTCTTCATATTATCGCTCAGAGTTCACTCACCAAACATAGTTCTAGAGACAATTGCCATTTCATACTGAGGAAATCAACTAGAAGATATGTGCTTGGAGAGCAAACACGTTGGGTACCCGGTTTCAGAAACCAGGTGCTCTGTAATGCGGGTACCAGAATTAGCCGGAAGTTAGCAAGTTTACAGTGCGCTTGCGCGAAATGGTTGCCAAAGTTTTAGCTTCGTTGGAGTCGTTGGAGTCGTGACTGTCATTCCCAATAGAAATCAGTCTTTCTTATATTTTGGAATGTTACCAAGTGTACTGTAAGGCCACCAGCTTCCGCTCTGAGCTGTGAAGGTAAATAACATACTTTGTATTTGGTGTATTTCCACAATTTATTTCGAACGAGTCCGTGCAGGTTTGTTGTTGATCACTCGCGACTGACGTGAATCTGGGTTGAGTCCCTGTCACTCAGTGTCTGGCGGCTCTGCTGCCAGCCGTCAGTTTAGACAGTAACACTAGACCTATCTTTAACTGAAATAGTATATCACCCATCCAAATTGTTAGAAGGTTATTTTCAGTTACATGAAAACACAAATGGATAACCAGTGTGTTCTTTTGGTCTGCTTATATGTTGCGCTTAATTTTGAATTAGATGCATCAAACAAACAACAGTGCCTGCCACTTTTAACTCAGAAACTGTAAAGCATAGGCCTAGCTAATTTAGGAAATAGGGGACCGTAAATATAATTAGTTACTAATCTAGGAATTATGCAATGTATGTATTCAGGAAGCCTCGTTTTGTGTTATGTATTGATGGAAAAGATTCGGTCTAGTTACCTGTATTAATCTTATAATAATCTTATATGGGATTAGTGTCTAATAGTACTGACTTGGAATTAGACTAGTCTTAATTCGATTGTGGTACTATTAATAGTTTTAGACTTGCTTAGGCAAGATGTAATCCTAACCTAAGGTTAAACTTGACTAAGGTATGACCAACTCCAGTTTTTATCTATTGCCAGAGTATTGGTCGCATACTTTGATTAGGAACACACATTTGCATCTAATAAGCTAGGCTTGGTTCATTATATGTAGTTTGGTTTAAGATTGTACAATATGTTTGGTAGCGGATGATCTACAAATACAAAGAATTCAGTTAAACTAAGCTTATAGACTTTACCTAGTAATCCATGATAGGTTAGGCCAAATTTAACTCATACATATCATTGTACAATCTATATAGTTAGTGGTCTAATCTTTCCAGCACAGTTAAACAACCCACATAATTCGAATGCTGTTGTACTTTTTCTTATCATGGAAGTTCTCATGAGATCGGCCTTTAATGAAAAAGGGAATATAAACCAGAGAATAAAAATTGAAATATTGATAAAGTCAGAAGCTGGCAGTATTGTCAAAACCGTTGCTAGTGGTGTAACTGGTTCTCATGTTATATCACATAGAAAAGAACAATTATCCTTCCGAACCGCACTTGACAAGGCTTGCTTCAATTATTTTTCGTCAAAATATTACTTGATATTTCAGGAAGTGCTTTGTTCATGCTTCTGGAATAATCTTTTTATCTTTATTGCAAATCATGGAGATGCATCTCAGTGCAGTAGTAATTGAGCTAGGTGATATTACAGGGGTGGCGATATATGTTTATAGTCCCACTTTATTGAACTTTCGTGTGACCCGGGTCTTGAGAGTTATGGATTCAGAGAAGTATTAATGATAATACGAATAAGCTTCAAAACATACACAATCATCTTATCAATCCCGTCCAGTATATGTCTGAGGTCCCGGTAGAAACCAAGCTACAGCTGTTGAAAAATATGAATGGGCCATTTGGACTGCCTCCGGCCACAATCTAAATTATGATAAAGCTGTATGATGTGTACCTTTAAATATTACACCCGAATGTGTTTGAATCCTATGAGAGATACAAGCAAATATATAACACCCCTATTAATCAATAACTGGGTCGGATATATAGAAATCTAGGGCAATTAATTAGGTAAAGTCAAGGTCAGTGAAGGAATGAATGAGGTTCATGCCATGTTATACACACAGAAGGAATTAGAAGGAAACCCACAAGATGAAAATAGCTTGGTCCGTACTCAACCGAGTTTGACTGCAAATTATTCATGAAGCGAAGCTGAGTGAATTACTCTGCGGTCAAACGAGATGGAGTGCGGACCAAGTTATTTTCATCGAGTGGGTTTCTGATTGTATCTCACCCCACATGACACTATTTATTGATGAAATGAATCACAGAATTAGCCATTGAGTATTGGGTGCACGAACTTCATGGCCGTGGAGTACGAGTTCCTAATGTTAAGCCTATGGAGAAAAATACCAGGGTGAGATAATGAATTAGTCTGAGAGCCTCTGACTATCTGGCAGACAGTTAGAGAGCACTCCTGTCCTTTTCAAGCAAGTAGAAAACAGACTTTCCTGTCTATAGGTATTTTGCTAATTTCAGTATATGTTCATGCACCCTTACCTTCAAAGATGTCTTTTGCACAATTTTATAAGTAAAAAATAGATCTTTTGTGTCACTTTCGGGGCATTCCTGGACAAGTCATAATCACAAAATCAACAAGTCAACAATATTCAAAAAATCGATCATGGCGCCACCCTGTGTCATGTGGCTGAACTGAGAAAGCCTCAAAATGTGTCACGTTATTTGGGCATCTATAAGTAGCAATTTCTGCAGTTGATGAATTAATGGTCCCAGTTTATTATTAAATGAGGAAGCACATTGAACATGTGCGAAACGTCGTGACTAACTTTGATACCACCATGTACACCAATTGTCATCTTGGCCAATAATAAGATCTGTCAACAAGAATTACTGTGTCTGGTTTTTTGTGAGTTTACCCTCATTACATTTATTATTAAATGATCTTTACATCTCCTATCTTGATCATTATATGCATCATAACCACCTAGATTTCAAAACTGACTAGTCTACAAGGCTACCCACCATGCCCTGTTCCAACATTTGGAATTGCTATTTCACGCCTTCATATAGATTTTACAAACACCGGCTGTTTTATTATTTAGAACTATTGCAAATATAGGAAATTACAATCATCCTACTGCATTTTGTCTCAGGAAACTGTGTATTACAAAATCGGAAAGTTTCAACCTTGATGCATATGCTTAACTCCTGCTGAACTGAACTCATAACAATCTATCTGACCTGTCTATCTGGCTTGAGCTCTATGATTGTGCAATCTGACTGTCCACACGGCTAGACAGTCAGAGCCTCTCGGACTAGTAATGAATGAGGTCCATACACATTTCTATTGGGTTTTTTTTTCAAATACTAAATCAAAGATAAATATCAAGGTTAAGAGTGATGGTCACACCAAATTCGCCAAATGTGGAGACAGATACTTACCATCATACACAATATTACCATGATTTCGATCTGAGTGGCCGTATTCTCTGCGTAGTTGACACGTAGTAATACTCCGAGTGATAGTGATTCTATTATTACCCACCTGATACAGAGTCTCCATACTAGGCCTATGGAGATTACAGATCGCTACTGAGGAGGATACGGAGCTCCGTACCCTCCTAGGAGGATACGGATTTTTGAGATGAAAGTAGTCCCAAACATAACTTCTTAATTACGTTGAAAATTTTTCTAACGATCATATTTATTGCTTAAATCTAAAAAGTAAGTGAGTAATAAATACAACATTACCATAATGTCGATCTGTGTGGCCGTATTCTCCTTGTAGTTGACGCTACGCAATACTCGTCAACTACGCGGAGAATACGGCCACTCAGATCGACATCATCGTAATATTGTGTATATATCACTATCATTGTATGTTATCAAGCATTTTTCTATTAAGTCAACCCGATTTTAATCCTAGTTAAATTAATGTCCGTGTTCGTTTCACTTTCAGTCTTCAAAACAAACAGACAAAATGCCTTGGTGAAGAAAACGGTACTCTGTGGTCAAGAGGAGTCCCTTATTGTTATCATAGAGATTCTACTTAAATCTCAACCATGGATCCTCACGGAAGCCCCGCCCGAAAACCAAAGGAATTACCGTTTTACCAAACACCAGGCCATGTCAAGACTAGCTCACAGATCATCAATGAGGCCAGGGATTCACTGGTACGTGGTCAGTTGCGGTCTATCGCGACCAAGAGACCAGTTACACCACAAGAAGGTCAAAGGAAACTATTTGGAGAACAGAGTGTACGAGATCCAACAAACCGACCGCCCAGTGCATTTAGGTGAGTCACCCTCCTTCCTTTTCGTATGAAGAAAAAATTTAGTGATGGCAACTGTATACCGAGAATTTATATTTCGGTGATATTATACCAGTGTGGCTTTGACAAAAAAGGGGCATAAGGGTCTGAAATATATGTTTAAACAAATGCTCTTGTAAAATTTCAGAAATGACAGTTTTTCATGAAGATACATGTTATCATTTTCAGTACATGTGTATCTAAAAAATAAACCCACCAGTATGTTAAACGAAGATAATATCAATTGAGCCTCATTCACACCAATATACAGTGATTTGGACCTCCCCATAGGCTCTCAGCTAGCGACATTTTGATAATTTTCTCTTTCAGTGTTGGATCACGTCACTTTGACAGTGAATCTCGTCCAGTATCGGGGACAAGACTGACACCTATCGACCACGTAAGTACCCTACCTCTGAAATACCAAGAGGTATGGAAATATTCAGACTAACAAAGAGTGATTTAAACGTGTAAGGGTATCGCGTGTTTTATGAATACTGCAGACATGATTTTTTACGGTAGATACAACACTCTAGGTTCTATTGATATGTTAATCAGATATGAATTTGTAATTGTGTTTTAAGTATTTGTAACTGGAAAATACCATGTATATTTATAGTTGCCTGGGTAGGGATAAAGCTACGATTGTTTATAAGGGAGAAAAGGCTAACTTCCTATCACATGGCTAATGAATATAACTTTCTTCTTATCGTTGGGCTGTTGGGCATTAAGACATTAACACATAATAAGGCTGCTCTAAATTTATTAGCATGCCTAGTGTACGGTCGTTCTCAAGAAATGGTAACTAAAGATAGTCTCTGGAGACCATAGGTTATACAACAAAGCAGTGCGTCTTGACAGCCCTCTTACTAAGCATCGATCAGATAGCATCCAGTATTACATTCCTGTGATATTGCCACGTGTCTCACTAAACATAGATCAGCGTTTTAACCGCTACCTTTACCCAAAATGCCCTAATCAGATTTATCTCACCAAATATCTGTTATTTATTTAGTTCAGGGAGAGTAGAACATGAGAAAATCATCTCGGTTGGCATCGTGCCAGTTGTTTGACCTATATACATTATTGATTTTATTCTCCTTCACAAGTAGATCTGTGAAGAAGGGATCACAAAATTGAATTCACACTCTGTTCTATGACAAATTAACTAACAGAGTTGCCAAAAGTGTACATATTTAATGCTGAGGGACAGTCATAAGATAAACAGCGGGAGGTTTATTTAGGATTAAGTCGGACGTGGTTGCGACACGCTATCTACACATATCCGGGTGTGTCTCTCGGGGTAGAGGTCAAGATATACCACGGCATAGAAACGCAAACACGCGAAGGTTGCCAAGATACGGAAACATTAAGAAAGGCCGATGGGTTCTGATACTCCTTAACTGCATAATTCGAGGTTTATCTTCACCAAGCCTCTCATCTATTGCCTTATTGGTATCATGCTTGAATATATCGAGCACATGTAGTATATGCCGTGGAGATGAAATGTTTTCTTTATCATGTATTATCGCATAAGCACAGTAACAAGAGAAAACGTGGATACTGAGCCCGTACGGATGGCCGTTCGAGGTTATTTGATGCAAAAATACGTCCCGACGCCGCAAGCAGAGGGACGTATTTCTGAGAGTATATAATCTGGTAGGCGACCCACCCCTCCTATCTAGCCCTGGGAGTTCTTTAGTGAGCGACATTAATTGTTCTCTATGCAGAAGTTTAGCCTTCAGAACCTATGAACTAGAAGACAGATTGACAAGTGTATTTCCCATGATCAATGAATCTGTAATCACTGGTTATGGGTTTTGCTAGCTAAGAAACAATCAGTAGCAATTTACTGCGCCCTGATACATTTTCATCGAGGACTTAGTATATAAAGTGAAAAAGGATACTTCATGTAATATGCATTTCTTGTTAAGAACAAAAAAAGATAAACACTGATATTGAAAATCTAAGAGAAGAAATACACCCAATTTGAATTATATAGTATTGGTATCATAAACAATAATTACCTATTTGATTACGATTCCTAATATATGCAGTCTATACCAGACAAATCTTGAACAGTTTTTGATAGACAGTCAATTCTTCCTATATCCAAAATAATTAATATATTTACTGAAATTCCTTGATTGAATTGGAATCGTTTTTGTTATCAGAAATCTGTTGAAGAGTCAGGTCAAGAAGACAAGGTTTGTTTCTTTCTAGTTCAGATGTGTCATTCCGTTTTTATTATGTTCTTGTGGCTTTTGTACCTGTTTAGCAGCAAACTCTACCGTACTTCATATGACATTCTACACAACACTAAGCTCCAATATGAAAACCTCATATTGAAAACTTCATATTGTCAGAACACTTTAAGTGCACAGTGTACTTTTTCAATCAATATGAATATAGTGTATTTTTATAATTGATGACAATATATATTGTCCATTAGATTTTCATTGATTTGGCTACGCATGCATATTGGAACACATATATTATTGTGTTCTAAATCGAATCATGTCACTTTGTGGTAAAATGTCTCTTGTAGCCGCCGGTGTGGCCTTTCATGAATCACCACTGGCCAAAAAGTTATCGATAGTCAAGGCTCATATGCAGTAGCCTAAGCTTGTCAAACACAGCGTTTTATATCTAAAAAGACCAATAAAATGATGAGATAGGAAAGAGTGAATTCTAATTTCACAGACCTTTCTGGGTCAACAGACAATATTCTTTGTAAATGGAAAGTACGATATACGCTTCCAATGGGAGTGGTGGAGGGTTTCCCAATATTAGACGTCTGTCGCAAACCAATGTAGAAATCCACGACCTATGCAACTATGCGAAGGTGGCATTTTTTCACTTTCATATGGAAATCTTTGTTTTCATTTTCAATCTATCAAATAAGGTTTTCTCTTACAAACAAAAATGTAAATTGAGCCTCAATCACGCCAATAAAACGGTAGTCAGAATCTCTCCACAGACCCTCAGTCCCATTGCATGGTCAACTCTGATATGTTTTCCGTGATTACCAGTTTCTCTGAGGCTGTTAACTCCACATGAAAAATATTTCCCCTTTTCTGCCCTAAATATTACTTTCAGAAATTAACATTCTCATTTATTGGAACTTGATGTGGCATTGATTTTTGATTCAGTTAACCACATTTGCAATCATTTCATACATTGTTTTTCCCCAAGAGGTTGTCCTAATAGGCTCCTGAGTAGGAAATATATATGGAAGTATTTGAGAAACCCTACTGCACTAAGGCATTTGTAATGTCAAACCAGAAGTCATTATTGACTTCAGAAAGGCATATCCTACAATACAAAGTGATTTTCAAATGCTGGCAATTATCAATTAAAATTAGTTTCTTTGACTTTTTCTAATACATGATGAGTGAAGTATAACATATCATTGAGTTTGAGCAGACCTACTAGGTAAATTAAGCCAGTTTAGACTTGACTGATTTACAGAAGAAATGTATTGAAAAATATAGTTTTCTACAATTCAATCAAAAACAAGGCCAGTGACCTATGATTTATAAAAATCAAATGTTTAATATTATTCATTTCCTATAATCTGTGAAAGTTTTAAGAAAGTGGCATGCGTTTTACTATGTAAAAACATACTTTTAAGAATTCCTGTATATTATATTCTAATATTGCCACGATATTTATTTCTAAATCAGAAACTAGCATGGTGACCCCCCCCCCCCCATTTTAAGTTAAATATGTGTTCTACAACACTAGGAGAGCATCATATTCAGTCTTCAGGATATTGACATGGGTTTTAATTTTCAAGGCAAATTGTCCGATATGCCTCTAAGTTCTACAACGTTATATCATAAAGAAATATAGTAGATTGTTTAAAAAACAAGAAAAACTATATGGAAGTAGTTTCAATGTAGTTTTATAACTCATGACTCTGGCCATAGTTTCAATGTGTGCACTGATATAGCTATATGATATACAGGACTCTCTGGACGATCCTATGAAATATTCTTACCACTAGAAGAGATCGCTCCGTGTTCGCATGATGCCTGGTTGGGCATTCAAAATCATTCCATCTTCACCTAACAAAGAATTAACCATGACCGGAGTACAAAAATTGCCATGTTCCTCTGACAACTAAACCTGGTCTAATTCGTTGTCAAAGTTTTGTACATATCCATATTAACCAGATACGCTGTCATTTCTTACATTGCTTTTCTCCCACGAGGTGGTCTTAATAGGTTCTTCAGTTAGTAATCTATATCGAAGTAGTTGAGAAAACGTACTACGCCAAGTATTTGGAATGTAAAACCAGAAGTAATTATTGACATTTTAAGTGCTGCAGGGTTCTGTCATAAACAGATGTTGTAGATTGTTTAAAAAAAAAAAAAAAAATCTTTATCATATTACTAGTTGTCAGAACCTCATAGTAACAACCCCCCTACTATTCTACTGCTAAAACACATATAACTTAATATGACCCTTACTCTGAACATGGCGTTAAATCTACATTACCTACCTTACCTTAACCAAGATACCGTGACTGTTTAACCACAGACCCGCCGTGTATTTCACAGAAACCCAGGACCTCGATCGACCCGGAGGCTGTGATGGCCCCGAAGCCGCCGACGGACCCGAACCGGGCCGTGCGCCGCCCGCCGTCCCGGCAGCGCCTCATGCACCAGTCGGCGAGCCTGGACGGCGGCAGTGAGATGTCACCGTCACGGTCCAGGTCCGACTCCATGCAGGATGGTAAGTCTTTACACCATGTAGAGGGGTTTCAGGGGGTGAAATGAGGGGAGAATGACCTCTCCTACTAAGGTGAACAGTGCTCAAAGCCAACTAAGCAGAAATGACTGAAAAAAAACCTGATGCGTATTCTATCAGCGATGGAGGAAGTGGCCACATTAAAACTCAGAAAGACCAGGAGATTTCTAGAAATATGTCTGTTAATGGACCGAGGCTGATTCTATGTTTGTATTTGCAATACATGTACTTAATAACATTATATGGTTAAAGTTTTTATTACCCACTTGTTAAAAACTACGAAATTAGAGGGATTGGCCTTGATATATATATTTTTATATATTACCATGAAACAACTATTTGATGAAATGAACTACCAATGAACTGTAAACTACAACGAATACTAGTATACTATATTAAAGTGTATCTTGTCAGATCAGTTGATACACGTATACGGTGCTGTCAACATTGTGTAAAATTGCATATATAAATCACCATAAACTCATTGATATCGCCCATATTTACTAAGTATGCCTATATTCTGCAGACTGTATGGCAACAAGATTTAAGCTCTGTTACCATCACGTATCCAATACAATGAAGAGGTGTATTAGAATTTGGTTTGTGTTTCTTGCAGTATCCATCTCGCCGTCCGGCAGCTCGACCACGCTGAGCTCCGTGCCCACGACGCCCGAGTCACAGCGCCGCGTGCACAGCGGGCCCAAAGAGCGCACGCGCAACGCCCTGGAGGAACGCGGGGAGGGCGACGGAAGTGAGGCTGCCCCACGCGTCGATAGCAGGACGTACGTCTTTCTGTTTTCTTTTATTATCGCCCTGGATCAGTCCAATGCAGAGACCGTTTAACACTATGTAGAGTTAGTGTAGAAGGCCAAATGGAATACATAAAGTGGCGGGCTGGAGTGAGGGGTTGTACAGTGTGTCCCTTTAACCCTTTCACTGCCACATGATGCCTCCAGGCATTCCCGGGTGAACCGCTGCATGATGCCTGGAGGCATTCCCATGGCTACCGCCGCATGATGCCTCCAGGCATTCCCGTGTGAACCGCCGCATGATGCCTTGAGGCATCATAAACTCTGATTTTTTTCGAATTCACTTTTTCAATCGATTTAAGCATGAAAGGGTTAGAAATTTTCCATATTAAATAAAACAGTTTTAAAACAATGTATCTTTGTTTTGAGTCTATATAGTGGTATTGAGATGTTGATTGGCGAGTAGAACTCAGAGAAAACCAAAATAATTCACAGATCGAGTCAGGCATATGGGCGGGTTGGGCCGGCGTTTGAGGGGTGCATCTGTTAGAAGCCTGCAGCGGTAGTATAAAGGAAAGGTGTAGGGGGTGCGGCGGTACAATTCACGATTCATTTTGGCATGCGGCGGTTAAAGGGTTAACTAACTATGATTGTACTGGGTATTGTTCTTTACGGAGAATAACTGTAGGTGATGATCACTTTGTTGATCATCCATTGAGAAGTGAGGAACTTAAAATGTAGAAACGATATAATCATTAAAATTATGTTCCAGACGTTTACATTCTTCAACATATATATATATATATATATATATATATATATATATATATATATATATATATATATATATATATATATATTGAATTACTTAATATTTTACATGGACTAGGCTCTGAGTTCTGTCTTCTCCCTTGATTCTCGGACTATATTTCATTACATTTCCAAATTTTCTCCTCCTGATTATTATTTCGGTTTGACTTATAGGTCAAGACCGAAATATATTAGGGAAGACGGGGAACAGTTTTTGCGGCTTACATTATTATACATTAAAGTAATGTATTCTCGATACCGTCGATATCGGTCTGCACCCGGCGACAGTAGTGTATTTTTATATATTGTATAGGCACCTGTTGCGGTTCACTGTATTTATATACATTGCAACAGGCTTCCACCTCCCTCCCTCCCTCCCTCCCTCCCTCCCTACCTCGCTCGCTCGTAGATGCGTTCGATCTTTATATTTATGTCACGTTGAGCCTCTGACTAGGTCTTGTATGCTGGTGACCTATGTGACCTGATTCCCTCGAACACGTCTGGTCCCGGCACCCGTTGCGGTCCAATGAATACCTACTAGCGGGTGGGGCCCTAGACTTGCTCAAGTCTGTGATTATGAACATTTGTTAAATGAAAAACACAATAAGAATCAAGGGAGGGAGGGAGGTAATGGTGTTGGATTTCTGGTGTTGTTTAGTGCCAGTATTCCCAACACACTCCATACAGATATCCTGGCTACTGGTCTGATTCATGGGCCAGTCAGAGAAGGATATATACTATAATGAACAGCTGATTGTCTTTATTCATTTAATGAATGTTCATAATCAGAGACTTGAGCAAGTCTAGGTCAGATGTAATCCGCACCTGGCGACAGTAGTCTATTTTTATATATTGCGCACCCGTTGCAGTCCAATGAATACCTACTAGCGGGTGGGGCCCGCTCTGGTCAGATGTGGTCCGCACCCAGCGATAGTAGTCTATTTTTATATATTGCGCACCCGTTGCGGTTCAATGAATACCTACTAGCGGGTGGGACTTGCTCTGGTCAGATGTGATCCGCACCCGGCGACGGTAGTGTATTTATATATATTGCAACAGGCTTCCACGGGTGCCGATACCAGACGCGTTGGATGGCATCAGGGGCCTGTTTAATAATCTTTTTTATTTCTTAAAATATGTATACATTACTTGTTGAAACCGAAATCATGGCAATGCCATGCCAACTTATAATCCTTGTATGTAACATTTACCTTTCTCAAAAGTATAACAGATTTTTTTATATACTTGCCCTATCTACAGGGGTCGCCGACGACGGTCACAGGATCGCAGCAGAGAGCGTGGAGAACGGGCGGAGAGTGGATACTCCAGTGACGTCAGAGAGAACAGTGCCAGCTCCCAGCGGGGTTCCAGTGCCGGCAAATCAGGTGAGTGATATCATACAATTGAATTCTGGAAAAGAAAATAGTTACTTCTGCCTGTGTCGTAAACGAAGTGCAGTAGATTATCTACACATGGATTTTTTTGATATTTTTCAAACAAGTCATTAGGAGACAATATATATTATGTTTTTAGTGTAGCAATCCAAAAGAGATATAACGTACATCACAGTAAAATACACTTAGAGAATATATGAAAAGTTTGATAAACATTCTTGCATAGATGATACATCTCCACAGATCAAAGATGGGAGCAAGCTACACTACCAGAGGTGCTGGAGTATGAAAGTGAAGGTCGATGATAGTTCTCTAGAGTTCTATATGTCATAGGTATCTTTTGGCTAGTTCTCGTATTATCTTGTCTTTAGTTATATTAACCTTTACAACGTTAACATAGGGTGTAACAAAAGATAAATTTTTTCACCTTTGAAGCAACTATACTTTAGGGTTCAGATTTAGGTTTCACATTCTTTTATTTGCAAGTTATTTATATTTTTTTGTAATTTGGCTCTAAATCAATTTCATGAGATGGCTAGATACAATATGATGAGGATTGACCATGATGCTGTGTAAATCATCCAGATTTTCTTTCTGTGGTTTATTTTAGGGAGTGCAGGAAGTCGTGAACCAGAAACTCCAGATGAAGCTTTCTTCTACAACACGAAAATTGGGCCCATCATAGATGAGATGACCACTCACATCCAAGGTAGATTTTATAATACCTCAAGAATGAGTAGCAGGTTTCACATACATCAAATAGCTCCTTTCCCATTCCATGATATTTCAGTATATTCCATCTAGAAAAATAAGACAAACTCGTATCATGACCAAGGCCTTTTTCAAAACAATTTATATAACCATTTGAAAACATGACGGAAATTAAACCTCGATATATGTGAGAACGTGGCAATGTTAACAAACCGACCTACCGCATTTAATAATAAATTTGATAAAGCTACCAAATTCTTTTAATAAAAGAATCACAGTTACCCATTAGATCTAACAGTAACACGAATAGTTGCCTTTTCAGTGTAGCGTTTGGTATAATAAAAAAGGGTTGGTCTGAATATTTGGTAGTTGTTATTGATGCAAAGCCCGTTCGTCATTCAAAACCGAAGTATTGTGCTGGCAAGTGGATATTATCTTAGCCTCGTCCTTTTCATACTTGTGCGTTTTCTCACAGATAAAGAACCTGCACGGCTACTGCAGCTGACACAGCAGCTGTACACAGTATTAGAACAGAGTCAGTTGCTGGGGAAAGCCTGCAAGAGACGCTCAACCATCCTCAAGACGGTCTTCAAACTGCTCGACCTGGACTCCCCGAAGATCCTTCTCACGCTTGCCCGCCTTATCTTAGCCGTAGGTCTACTTCCTGTTATTAGACAAAGTCTATAAATTTTTTTTTTTTTTGAAGTTTTTATTTATACTGGAGAAACTGTCTAGGAGCATTACTTTCTATCTTCCGACAACTCCTGTTTTTTCTGGTTATCATTCCGTGTAATGCCTACTGGGTAGGCTTACAGAGCTTTGCGGTTCTTAATCTAGTAAACTTACGTGTCTAGTCGTGTATAGGATTCACAACCTTGAGTAGTCAAAACCCTTATTCAGAAAGTTTTTTTAGATTTACAGACTTTTTAGATACATCCCATATTACAGATTTCGGATAGCTTGGAGGACAATGAGTATATACGGATATCCAGATGAGATTTAACAACAGGGTGCTGTGACACATAAAAAGGACCCTTTTCAGTGTGGATGGAAGTGGCGCTTGGCCTTGGTTACTCAGCGTATTCGGCCAAACACATACTTAGTATTAATACGTTTGGAATATATCTTTAGATTATCTTCAGCGAAAGTGGAACGATCGGGTCGTATTCTATGGTATCTCAGCTCCAAATTGATGGGTTAAAAATGCCCATCGCTCCAGTAATACTTCAGATATGGTTTAGATAACACAGAAAGACTGCACTCGAGTGGTAGAATGGACAGTAATATGTTGATGCAGGGCTAGCCCTTGTAAACATTGCATTATGTACATTTGAGACTATAATCAATTCTAAATTTTAGTTAGCCTCTACTCATCAGTACAGTACCCAGTTTATCCTAGCCGGCCTATCATGCAAAACAACAGACCTGCGATCACACTCATCGTGCACACTCCTATTTGTGAAAGCACTGAATGAGGCCAGACTTCTCAATGTTTGACCTAAAGACAGTGTCGTTATCCAACTTGCCGCATGTCGGCGCTGAACGGTTACATACGTATTGTAACGATCGTGTATCAGGAAGGACAACAACACCTGATAATTAAAGTGCCCAAGCGTTAAGAAGTTGTTATATTGTAGCAATAAACATGTACAACAGCAGTGTAACAAGCCTAACTGGTCTAAGTTACCATCCAGAAAGGGGTAGAGTGTCGTGTGTCTAAGCCCGAGTCTAAGCCAGTGACCTCACTCATAGAGCTGGTGCTAGAACACTGTGTAACAATAGGAAAGTTGGTGTCTAATCTGAATTTCGGTTGCTATTTTATTCTTCAAATCTTTTTATGTCTATCCATATTTTAAATCAGGAGAGATTTGATGTTGCATCACACGTATGGAGAAGTAATAGAGCGAATAAGGCGGCCGATTTGAATGCTAATATATTTGCTAACGAGGAATTTGAAAGAACCTAAAGCAACAAATAGTGGATTCGGTCTGTCATCTGAAACACAATGTTATGTTGTTTTTATAGTTACTAATGCTTGTTATTGTTGTTCACTCTTTTCTAGTTGAAAGTCAGTGGAAATAATTTGACGAACGTATGCAAGCTCGTCTTCAAGGTCAGCAGAGAGGAGAAGCACGACACATATTTCTTAGAAGGGAATATGCTAGGTACGAATTTCATAAAACGATTCAGAAGAGCAATTATTGTGTGGTAATTGTATTTTCTTGTAGTGTTAAAGAGTGACAACACTCGAATTCATTATTGTTGAATAATTGTTCTGAAATAAAATTAAATCTCGTTATGTACTAGTTCTACATGTTCCTGCTCAACGCAGGTGTTATTGTCTATGCCCGGGGTACGAGGTTATCCTAAAGCACATTATTGTACTCTGGGCTCGTTAGAAAATCGATTCCCCCATCAGCACTGGTAAGCACCTCTAATGATCAACTATGTAATAATCTAAAACGAGCAATAAATGCTATCCTGTAAATCCAACTTTATTTCTTTGTCTTGAGTTGTGCCTTCTTTCAACTTTATAATATGTAATACCTGTTTTGTGCAGAGTTACTGATCGAGGCGTCTCAGACGACCGACCATATCACCTCATCGGAGGCGCTGGTCTACTGTGTGGGGGCACTCAAGTTCCTGTCGGGCAACACCACGATCCTCAAACACCTCGTCAAGCTCAACTGTATCGAAGCCATGGCCTACCTGCTCAAGGCAATTAACAAATCGGTTAGTCTGAGTCACACTTCCTATAGGTGATCATTGAGAAGAAATCTGCCAATTAAAGATAATTAGCTCGAGGAAGTAAAAGTTCTCGACAAAGTATTACAAGAGGTGAACTTATGTATGTTTACCATGTTTTTTTTCTTTTTTTTCTTTTTTTTTTTAGAAAGAAGTATCTCTCGGTCCAACCCGAGTGTTAAGATGATACCGAAAATGAGACTTAGTTGGAAACCCTTTTGTATAAGGCTTTGTTGTAAGACTCTTTTTGGAGAAGTTCTTTTTTTTCTTTTCTTTTTTTAATTCACGTAAACAACAAACATTGACACAATCTGTCGTCTAAGGACATTCTTCCTAGAGGGGTCAGTATACAAAAAATTACAACAAATATTAATCTAGTAAATCTATATTCTCATGCATGAAAATTTGTAATAAATCATTTTTAACCCTGGTTTTAAAATTATCCACTGATGTAACCTTCATGGTCTACTCTACTTGCAGAATCTGGAGACTGGGAAGGCTAATGAATCTCATGGCCATATACTGGTACAGGTAAGTAATTTTATATAAAAGTACTGCATCACGATACTGTTAAATGATACCTCATATTAACAATAAGATGGACCACAGATAGAGGGAAGCCCCAGGATGGATCCAGTTAAATGGCACGAGGAAGTAATACAATGGATAGCCAATAAAACCTAATTTTGGATAGCGTTTATTAATAGAGAATTAATGGGAAACCCAGAAAATGAGTATTGCCTCCACAGAATGCACCTGGCTTTCTGACAGGTATCGCTGTATAGATATATATAGACAGTGCACAGTGTGCTTACGCAACCTACCTGCCTGGTCATTCTTTGCTTCTGTTGACAGTATATGGCTTTCCTATGTAACAGTGTTGACTTATCTTTCTATGTTCTTGTTAGGTATGCACGACATGTATATGTAACTTTCTTTTTTTGTGTTGGTGGTGGGTCGGGGGCTCATTCTAAACAATGTTTATGTAGCTTGACAAGATATTCCCTCTAAACCGAACTTATCTTAGTGAAATGACAAGGAGGAATAGAGTTTGGTGTATATTCCGACATGTTTCAGTATAACATACCTGTTTCTATTGACAGTGCACGGCTTGTCTACGCAACTTGGCTGATGTGAGCGGCACACGTTCCCAAATTCTCCAGTTGGGGATCGTTGAGGGCATCTGTAAATTGGTGGAAACTTACCAGTCCGATGGCGACCTTATGCTCAATATATCGCGGATATTCAGGTAAACATAAAAGATATGTCATAAAATACGTAATTTTAGATAAATTAGATGAAAAATAGATGAGATAGTCCACACTAAATTTGCTTTATTCAATGCATTGCAGAGTACTTAGTTGTGTCCAACATGAGTGTACTAATTCATTACTTGTCTTCTTTCATTTTCAGTAAATTAACTATGCATACAGATTGTTGTAATGCATTATCAAGTCAAGAGTCGCATTTCCGGTCATTCCTTCACTTATTGAAAATTTACCAAAGAAAGGAGGTAAGTTGTTTTCTATTTGTTATAAATGTCACAATGTAATTATCAATCTGATAGAGAACTGTATCAGTATTTTTCTGACAATGGTATTTGAGAGAGAAACGAAATAAGTAATCACGTCATGTCACAAGTACTAATTTCATATGATCAAAATTTCAGTGATCGGTCCAGCTCTGTAATAATTGCTTTTAGCATCGTTGTGGGAGAAGGACGTCGCCTCGTCATCTTTTCAGTTCTCTCAATACTGATTTCTTCTTTCTCTCTACAGGACTTGGTTGTGCGTATTAGTTTTATACTAGGAAATCTGACAGCCAAGAGTGATGTAGCTCGAACACGACTCTTCAGTCAACCCAAGGCACTAGACATCCTCCTTAATGTTCTCAAGTACTACGTAGAGCAAGATGTCAAGGTGAGATCTGAATTTTACGTCCCATTCTAAAGTGTGCAATATCCTTTGAAAATATAGATGTGTTTTAAAAAATGAATAATTGTTAATGACGAAGAGAGTCTCTTGTTGAGGAAAATATACAAAAATAGGATAGGGAAGTGGTATTGGTGAATAATCGGTGCAGTCTTATCACGGAGAGTCCAAGTGTATGAGTGTCACGCACTTTAACGCCTGAGCCGCAACTTTTCATATTTCAAAGTAATATTCATACATTTATAGGCAAGTTCTTCACATTTTAAGATAAGAGTCCACGGTACTTTTGTGTTAAAGATTTCTAGTTAAGTTATCCAAAAGCACCCAAAAGGGAATTTGCAGTGTTGCGTTCAAGCTGTCTTTACTGAGCAAACATTTTGTTTCAGGAGCAAGGTGAAGATGACAAAACGGCAGCGAAAGGAAAAACTGAGGATGTATTAATAAAAGTAGTGCGTGTGATTGCTAACCTATCAATTAACGAAGATATTGGTCCAGTGATAGCGGCAAGCGATGTATGTGTGGCCCAACTGGAGCAAATACTAGGTGAGTGCTGGTTATGACTTCTATGTTTTAAAGGCCTTTATTTATAATAGAGATAGGGAAAAAGCTTATGTTCCACTCACTCCAGTTATACCAATTCACAGGCGTCTGTGCCCAGCTAGTGGGCTTATATAACGGTACATACTTAAACAACGACTAAAAAATTACAAATACACGATTCATCAGGTTGCCATCATGATTATCCGAACACATCGGTTTGTCGTTTCCTATATGTAATCACAATAACCATAAATGCTACCGCCATATTTATTCACAGACAAAGTTTAAATTTATACAGATATTCATTGTTATTGTTTTCTGTGACATGGCGTAAATTTATATCACACTAAACGTATGACACCATTTCTCTCAGTATTTTGATTTGTTCTCCTTTTTGTGCTAGCCAAAGAAATCCAAGCCTGGAGAATGAAACAACAAGTATGGGATCGATATTCTTTTAAGAAAATCATACAATGCTAAAGCGTGTTCGTTTCATATCGACAGATTCAAAGTCATTGCGCAACAGCGAGGAGTTAGTCCTGAACACCATAGCCACGGTCAACAATCTGTCGTTCTACAACCTCCGCAACAGCGCCGTCTCAGCCAGACAAGTATCTCTCGCGGAATGTAAGTTATTCTAAATATCGAAAGCAGTACACAGCATTTATTATCCATGGTATACAAAGACCCCATTGAAAATGTATGGGGACTCAGTAAACATGACCTATTATATAAACCATAACTGTGGTATACGGATTCAAATCTGTAGTATACGGCCTCACAGCTGTGGTATACGGGGAAATAGTTCCTTTGTGCTTTATAGCAAAGAAATATTCCCTTTTGTTACATTCTCTAATATGGCAATTCTTGGGGTTAATTTATTCGATAAGATGGATAATAAATACAACAAACGATCGTATCCTTTCTTGTCTATATATGTATGATATATCTGTGTTAGGTTATGGCAGTATACAAATCTGTATGGTTGATCTAATATCCAAAGATTATCAAGCCATTCCTCTGACACCTTTAATAAGCTATGTAGTTTGGAAAATATCTCTAAATAGGCCATGGAAATAATGTATATATGATAAAGGTATTGATTTTGTATGAGATTACAATCAGGACCTAAAATAATCGAGTATGGGTATATGACTAATATGATGTTATTGAACTAAATATCATGCATTTACTGTGTACAGTGATCTCTTTTTGTTAGATGTTTTTTTACTAGAGATAAGAAATGGTGAAATATCATAACTATTGAAATGATATGCATGACATATGTGTAGGACTCACGGTTACTTTGATTTTTTCAGCTTTATTGAAATTCCTAGACGTGGAGAACTATGAAGGGCTGGCGGAGGCAACGCGTGTTTATGGAAACCTCTCCCGGGAACGACCAGTCCGAGACCTGCTGGTCCACCATAAAGGTGTGTTAACCATTGTCGCTCATTCTTATTTATTCCTACCTTAAGGCTCGTTCAGTTAGTGCGTTTCTAGTTTGGTAATTTATTGCACATTATTTTGGCATACATGTTTGATCCTCAATATCCACAAATAACCAGTAGGTATCCTATGATTATGATGATTTGCATCTTCTAAACATAATGACACAATTGTGGGAGTTTGCATTTTATAACTGTAACAGCATGTGCTCTCTAAACACTGTATTGAAGAAGTTAACCTTGTGTTCTCTCTATGAACAGTCGATGAGATGATGTTTTATGTTTTATGATTGTAACTGCGAACTCTGTAATCACAATTTAGAAGAAGTTAACTTCGTATTCTCTCTTTGAACAGTTGTTGAGATGATGTTCTACGTTTTATGATTGTTAATGTTAACTCTGACATAAGAGATTAACCTTGAGTTCCCTCTATGATCATTTGATGAGATGATGTTCTATGTTTTATAATAGTAATTGGGAACTCTGTAATCACAATTTACAAGAGGTTAACCCTTGTGTTTTCTCCATGCACAGTTGATGAGATGGCATTCTATGTTTTATAATTATAATTGGGAACTTTGTAACCACCATTTACAAGAGGTTAACCTTGTGTTCTCTCTATGCACAGTTGATGAGATGATGGTGGTGATGCTGGACTCTGGAAAGCGGGAGGTGGTCTTCACGGCGTGCGGGGTTCTCATTAACCTCATGGCTGACGAGGAGAAGCGGGCCATGCTCAAACGTGACGGAGGCATCAAGAAGTGTGTAGCCAATTCACAGCTGTTAACCTCAGACAATGATCATCTAGTGATAGAAGTACTAAAATGAATACTTTATAGTCTCTCTCACCCATATATTGGTTTAGTAAATGATGCTATATGGCGTTATATGAGATGAGGTATTCGAATCCAGATAATATTACTATAGAAGCTGAAGGTTATTAGCAGGTGGACGATTGGTCGTTAGGTTATGGCTGAAAGCAAATAACCCTCTGCTCTAATATTAGAATACATTCTTAGTACCTCACAGAACCGTATGTAATTGTTTTTAATTTTGTTTTGTAGACTTGTAGACGTGCTACGTGACTTTGGCCGCAGTGACTGGCAGCTGGCAACAATGGTTTGCCAGATGTTGTGGAACTACAGCGGAAAGATCACCTCAGCCAACGCCTTCTTCGGAGAGACGGAGGCCAATGACCTGGTGGAGCTGCTCGTCGAGTACCTGGGTGAGTTGCTTATTTAGTTGTTTTATAGCCAGGCATGGGATTCTCCCAGATTTCCGGATTTTGTATTTCATTCTTGGGATCAATATGAATCTTAGGAGAAAATAAGTTAACATCATAGATAATTCTTTCTAAATTCGTTCGTAGGGGACGTGCGTAAAGACGCACTTCCATTCGGAAAAAAAATTAACATCATAGATAATGCCATTTTAACTTTCGGCTGAGGTTCGAGATTCACTTAAAATAGCAGAAAATACAGGCCTGTGAATCCGTGACGGCCTTTAGGGAGATTCTTTGTCATTTTCAAATCCCATACCTATCTAGCTTACAATAATTTATACATGTAGTCTCCCTACTTGAGTGGTCACAATATCGAGTATCATTTTACATTGTAATGAGAGTTTTATGTGGTTAAGTTATTCAAAGTAGGTACGGCCAAATGAAATATAATCATAGAAATAGGTCGTTCATCTCTTACCATTTTCATCATATTTCCATTAGTATTTCAAACAATACTAATTAGTGAAATCATTCCCTGGGAAATAGAAACATCTGTACATGTTATTTTCGGATATGCAACGTATCGCAACAGCTACTATACTTCATAATACCACGACAGTGAGTGAATTGAATGAGTTCATGACTTCGGTTTAGACTAACTACCCTAACTCGACATCATAGCAAAGTACTATTTTTTTCATACTTGATATACATGCTCCTTGCCATCAGAAAAATTCAGAATATATTCTCAGTATGGACTGTCCAAATTGAAATCTTTTTAATCTGTTCAGTAGGGACGTGGCTGTCGCTCTGTAGCCTACTGTGAAACCAATTTGTGTTTACGTGTTTCTGTCGCCTTCCAGATGAGGAGGCTGCCATGGATGCATCCGTGAATCCCGAATTCGACGAGGAAATGCGAGACTTTATCCATGATGTCTGGGAGACCGACTTCTGTCCTGTTGCGACCCAACTATTGAATCGAATAGAAGCGAATATGTCACACTTTGTACCTCTAGAACCACCCTCCTGAGTGCTACATCCTGTACTGTCTGGTAGCAATTAATATTTTTAACTCCCTCCTTCTGAAGACTTGTCTCTTGTGTTGCTCGTCACTATATTAGAGATCGTTAACGACAAGTGAAAGTGTATTATATCTATCATGAGCATTCGGTCCCTTCGGTAATGTAATCTAAATTGTATCCTGAAATTGCTATTTTTCTACATCGCAATCGTGCATATTCCTGAATTATCTGGTTGGCACAACTTCTGGTTGTTTATTTATGTAAGTTATTATATTGACTGTGACTGAACTGTAATTGTGCGTAAGAATATACTTGCTATTTTCTATTGCAAGCACAATCCATTCCTGAATATGTATATGTGGCACTTTAGAAAAATACGACTATTATTGGTATTGTGTGATGTAATTTAAACGGAAAGTGATCTATCTTAAACCAAAGAAAACGAAATAATCATTGATAATTCATGCAAAGGCTGAGCATTATAGCCTAGGAACCGACACATTTTCGTTTTCCATCTGATATCTTTTAAGGTTGTGTGACAACCAACTTTGGATAACGATGTTCACGATTTTATGTAAATCATGTGCATTAAAAGTGAGCTGATGTGAAAACTTATTAGGCCTCCATAGACTACCAATGAGAAATTATTGCAGATGCAGTGTGTAAATATCTATGTACATAAAATGTTAACTTACTCAAAGTGGAGACTCCTTCCCCTAAAAAAACAACCTAGTCTGTTTTTGGTTTTTTTTGTGGTTTTTTTATTGATAGTGTCTCTCAACTGAAGCCGAGTTTTTCAGACACCTAGGTTCTAACCGTAAAAGAAAGATTAAGTGCGGTGATCCATAGAATTATCCTCATTCTTCCTCGTTGCACTGCTTTATTCCTGATGTATATTGAGTGGCCAAATAATGAATGGTTTTCCTGTCCATGCTATATAATAATATAGTTCATACTCTTACCATGTCTCATTTCTATCCCTGGTACTGTGATTTATTGATTAATTTTTTACTCAGTTACCAATCAGTCTCTGAGCCACCTGTGTTATAACATGAAGTGCCAATTAATTTTATTTACATTTTTTTTGTCTTTGTATTCTTGAGAGATAAGCTTAACACTGTGGTACTCAGAGTTAGTTTGAGTCGCTATTGATGTCAGTCGAGTCAACCTTCTGACATTTGTACTTTAGTAGAGGGGACTCTGTCTCTCCAATGACGATTTATGGTTTCTCTCACGTGCTTGGGCTAGTATTTCTATCGCATTAAATCCGACCTAAACTTTAGAAATAAGTCGATTACTCACTTTTCTCATGGTATAATTGTTATATGTCTCAAGGCTACTTTGTAAACTTAAATATGTAATGGTTTCTCAAGTCATCTGCAGAGATAACTAACTTAACGTGCGCAAAGTGTATTCATTTTCCTCGTTAAAAACCAAACCCATTGTCCGCAAAGATCTTTTTCTATACATGTAACACATTGTTAACTCCTGATTATGAGAAGCGAACAACTTGATTCTTTCCTGGAAATCAAACATATATTTGCCAGAGTTGTCAGTTTCTGGTATTCAAGGTTGGCCGTACCTGCAGCCAAAGCTCTTGCCCGAACAATGCTTCTTCCACTTGATTGCCACAGTTTGAGATGACAATGTGGCTTGTCGGAGTTCAGTCTACCCTTTTATTATCCACCTAATACAAAGTGTCCATAGAAAACACATAGGGAGTGTGTATGGACATATCCGGCGCATACGGATATGTTGTATGCTCCGGGTGGCGCATACGGAAAAATAGTGCGTACGGGAAAATAGTGCATAACTATAACGAACTGATATCGACATGCCACTTGTCCAGAAAAGGTGTATAATAAATACAATATAGACTGGTTTCAGATAAAAGCAGGTGTATGCTCCTCGGAGTTGACTCTGTGCAATACTACGCATCAACTCCTCGGAGCATACAGCCGCTTGTATCTGAAACCAGTCAATATTGTGTATGTATTTAGGAATTTCCAGGAATGTAAAAAACACAGGACATCCTCCATGTACTCACAACTTTCTGTCTTCAACTGATAGTGAATACCAGTGGTGTTCCTGGCTAATTGAGTTTTGTGAATTTATAGAGCATTGATACTGTTTTCGTAACAATTTTATGCAGTTAAAGGCACACAGTACTTAAAAGAATCGCATACGATAATACGCACGTAATTTATGTTGGGCTCTAAAGAATATAGGCAACTCTGCAGTTGAAAGTAAATCACTGAAATTTGTGCACTTTGAATGTATGTATGCGCCACATAGGATATATTGTATCAGTATACTGCACTTTATATACTAGTAATGGACATCTTGAGCCATTATTACTATATGAAACATCAAAAATAATATCTAATTTCAAGGTACTTAATATCAGAGTATGCTACACAGTAAAACAAATATTCTTATCAGCATTACTGAAAACGAAAGCTCAAGACATGCTTGCGAAAATAATATAGCCTTGATGCCTTTGTAAAACGTCCTGGCTTCAATTTATATAGGAGACATAATTGAACCTGTAAACTATCGTTGTAACTTGTATTCGATATATGCTCAGTATGCAGGGTTCCAGCTTCTCGCCATGGTACAAAGGAATTGGAAAATGAAAGTGTAGCCATAAACATCATCTGAGTGCGTGCCTTCGACAGAAAGTCGTTACTGAACCAACACTTTATCAAATCCGAGTGTTATTCTAACATTTAAAATAATATACAGTGAAGAATGAGATTCTCCAATTACTTGAAAACATATGTCAAAAGTACGGGATATATGTTGCTCAAATGTCAGGAAAATCTGCGCGTTTGATTTCGACAATTTTACTGGACATTTACGAGATAAGCATCAGTCTGAGCTATTTTAATCCATCTTTCTTTCTGAAATATACCCTTCTGCCAATAGATCCGTCATGTGACTCAACCCACCATTTGTAAATATATGGGGCAGACGAGGTATTTTCGTATATACAGTTTTGGCTCTCTGAGAGAAACTCCAGGTTAGAATGAAGCATGCAACAATCGTTGATTGAGTATACATTCCCTCTCTGCTCATTTTATGAACTGAGTTTTGATTAAGCGTGTATGGTGCCATTATAAGTGAATGAATCAATGGGTGATAATATTTATGCAACATATTGGTTCATAAGTATTCAGTGTGGCCGAAGCTTAGTGTCCCTTAAACAGGAAGGTTAGAGAACCGATACAAATGTTGATAAAGGGGTGAAAAGTACCTGAAGCCAGTCATGCATACCCAGGATTTTGAATTGATACGTCTGGCGAGTAGGGCAGGTTTAATATCGATTAATCCCCTTAAGGAACATACTTTATAATACACCCCTTGTCCGTCCAACTGTTTCCTGCCTCAGCTGGCTATGCCTTATCTTGTGGTTTGAAAATGCTTTACTGTGAATTTTTGCTCCTGGTAGTGCCAGTCTACCCAAGGAGATTGAATCCTCCGTCCGTCAACTACTCTTGTAGTTCACCAGGAAAACACGTCCGTGATTTGTTATGCAATTTTTTGCGCGTTTGACACAGTCTTCAACAGCCGGTTTTTGATGGTTCGCAAATAAAAACCACTTGTATCTATTTATGATGCTTTAGTTGTGGAATTATGCATATGTGATGTGTGCACCATTTCCATTTACAGTGCATCGAGTCTAATATCTAATTATCGTATGTGATTGATATACTTGAAACATTTCCAGTGTTGATGCGTGCTGTAATACGTCCAAAGAGACTAGGTTTATTTGGGTATTGAAGTGTATTTTAGAGTGCAACGTTTTGTTAAAGAAATCCATATTAGAGAAACACTTGAGAAGACTGTACATCCTACCCTAGTCGTTCGGAGCACCCACCGATATATTATTAGTTTTGAACTCTTTGTTCCCACGATTTATAAATACATAAAAAATCACCCACGAAAAGATGCATGTATTTCATTTGATGTACATGTAGTGAACAAGAAATAAAACTGCTGAAATACATGTTCTTGTTGTTGTCGTCAATCTTGAGACACACCTATTTCATATACAGGTCTTCATGTAATCTAAATCGATAAAAGGAAATTGCTTAAAGTTATGTGGAATTACTTTAACCACTCAGTTTCCTCTTCATATTCACAAGCGTTTCAGATAAGCTTGTATATATATATCGGCAAAGGGGAGACTTCCATGTATGCAGGCTTCATTATGTTCTATATTTCGAATATATTCTACATTGATCTCCTACCCCCATTTTTTCATATATAAATAAATTTACATTATTTATATTACCTGTTCTTCAAAAGACTGAAAAGACAAAGCAGTGTTTAATATCTGTCTCAGATCATTTTCTAAACAAGAGCATCACAAATTTTGTCCAACCCAACCACGAGAAAGGAAAAATTGACCTACCATAACCTAAAAGACCAACTGTCAAACAATAAGTGAGGCATTAGAGAGGATAAACATTCACAAATTTTATTGACCACGATTTATGAACACTGATAACAAAATGATAACTAACTAATCACTGTTGATGAACTCTACTTAAGGTACATTTACGCCAGTAAAATCGGCATGACAACACTGTAAGTGTTCATCTGTAAGACGGCTCCGAAACTGATTCTACCCCTACTGACTTTACAATAAAGCACATCCTGATGAAGGAATTAAACAGTCAGAAACATGTCGGTACTTCTAACAATCTACTTACTACTATCTTCTAACAATCTACCATTAACTTGTTATTTAAAAACGGATCTTGGCCAACCCGAGTTAGTGGGAATATCTCCATCTCTGTCTTTATTTACATGAGTCCTATTTTACAAGTGCCGTCTTTCAATTTAGGAATAATGTGTTTCATGAGCAGGTCAAACAGAGGATCCATGAACTTGGATCTTTCCACCATTCTTCTGTAATCCAGGTCTTGCCAGCTCCAGTCCAGTACAATACGCCTTACTCTGTCCAGCTTGAGTGCACCTTGAACACAAACAGGATGTTATCAAATTCTAGTTGGGGTCAGAAAAAATGAAATTTTTTGCATGTGGAATTTGCTGCCTCAGAGACAAAGAAACATACTGGAAATTATTACGTGGAACAGTTGAAAGCTGACAATTCTGATAAATGGTATTGAAGGTATTCATAGACGTCTTAAACATGAATAAGAGCTAAGTGTGCATTTTCAAATAGAAATATTGGCCTTTAAAGGCCAAAGAGTAGATGGACACATTTAAAACTCAAAATAAGTAGCTTAAGACATGTTGAAAATTATTTACTGAGGGAGGGAGAAAGGAAGGGAGGGAGGGAGGGAGGGAGGGAGGGAGGGAGGGAGGGAGGGAGGGAGGGAGGGAGGGAGGGAGGGAGGGAGGGAGGGAGGGAGGGAGGGAGGGAGGGAGGGAGGGAGGGAGGGAGGGAGGGCATCCATGAATAGGGAAAGGCCTATAATCCAGAATTATTTGAAGATAGCAATAGAACATCAGTGTCATTCAGCAACAAAGTCAAAATATTGCAGTTTCCCATAGACACCAATAGTTAAGCACTTACATTTTCAGATGGCCTTCCCATAGATGTTAGCATAGTGATATGCCAATTTTTTAGCATTTTTTATTTGCTGATATATGGTACTTATATCATCCAGAGTTATTTACAAAAATCAATAGAATTTAGGAATCACCCAACTACCAGCATTTGTCTTTAAAGCCCTACCCCTATGTGAACTGAGCAGTTCATGGATCAGTGCACACAGCTGAGGTGGGTGAGGTTGGGAGGGGGGTAGGGGGTGGGGATACCAGTTACCCTGCCAAGTGTTCTGTGTAAATAATGCAATTATACATACTAAACTTTATAGAATCCACAGTATATTTAGCTACTCTCAGTTGCCTGGTGATACCTTCATGGATGACTGTACACAGGAACTGAGACCTGTATACATGCTCCCTGACCATGTGCCTCAAAATGGATGACAAAACTCTGTTCCTATGTACACCAATAAAGTAGGTCAACCCAATATCTAGTTGTAAATGATATTGCAAATAATTTTACAAACCAATGTCATTTGACTGGGTCTTGACTGATACATAGAACATAGTTATGAGCCATTCTGACACCTTTTTGTGTGTAAATATGCTGAATAAATCATCCATTCATACACCTGCTGACTCCCCCCACTTACTTCATATTATGAGATTTGACAAAAATACATGAATAGCACATCAAATCTACATTTCACCTAAATAATGACACATCCTAGGGTGTAAACAACAGTCAGCGCCAATTATGGAAATGGTAAATACTACACTAACGCTCACTGTAATTTGATATTGGGTAAATATCCATTTTAGTATGCCTATTCACCCAAACTCTACCCACTTTTAACAAATACTTGAATATCTCTGCAAATATAGAATCTACTTAGAAAAGTCCGCTCCCTTCCACCTAATTTTTATTCTCTTTCAGATAAGGCATATCATATTATGATTGAACCAGTTTAAGGGGTAGAAATATGTCCATAAAAGAGTTCTTAAAAATGGATCTGTGATTCAAAAAGTCCCCCCCCCCTCCCGATTTAAATCTCTTCATTTTAAATTCCATGTCAAATTATTAAACCTGCAAGATATTGTATGGCCATAAAACCTGTCCAAAACAGAAATCATATTCCCATCTGTACTTAGTTAGCTATAAAAAGCAAAAATACGGTCAGGTCATCTAGTGACTACAAACAGGTGTACTACAGTAGGCTATAGCCATAACCTATAGGACCGACTGTCCACCTGCTAATACTGACTTTGATATGGAGTTGTATGGTTCGTTTGTTTGTTCGATTAAAATCAAAGCCAGTCCTTTCAAGACTTTCCGAAGCTTCAGCTTTTCTTTGTTTGGGTAGTTTAACGTCCAATTTGTTCAATTAGACTTGTTCAGCTTTTTTCACTGTTTTTACACCACAATGGTGGTGACAGGTGGCTGCACACAATGAGAGTGGCGGACAGAGTGGAAGTCGCATAATTTCACTACTGAAGTAATGTTGTTCCCTGTCAACAGTTCAATTATTGGTCTAATCTCCTCTCACCACCAGTATCAAAATATAAATACCATTTACTTAACATGGAAATACTATCAAACTAAATCTTAAAGTTATGGTTTCTTAACTTGACTTACCGTTTTCTATCAGTGCCTGTATGCGCATTGGTGTGCCGATGCCAAGGTGGACTTTCTTCTTTGACAGGACCTTCTTCTGTTCATGAAGCTAGAATCATGAAGTTCCTTTTGTTAGATGCAGTAGTATGATTTGATGCATGACTAAAGTTTTAGAATTCCAGATATTACCCACTACATTGTAACCTACACAAATCCTAAAACGAATAAGTTAGGTGCCTTTGATGACATGGCTATGGTCCTGTTAGGTTGGTTGGTTGGTTTGATTTAACGTCCAGTTAACCATTGCAGGTTCTCACCAGACTTTCTCAAGGTTCTTTTACACCACAAGGGTGGTGATCAAATCTATGAAATGAATTTAGGTGGAAACCTCATCCCTACACATTTACAGAGGTGATAGTTCTTTTACTTCTCACACCACATAGACATAGTATGAGAAGGATTGGTCTTTGATATAGCAGTAAATCTACCACTGCTGGGGGTGAAGGAGAAAAGTGGCTGCAGTGGGACCCGAGTCAACAAAGTTTGACAACCTTGATATTACAAGTCCAGTGCTCTTTACCACTGAGGTAACTCCTCACCCCGGTCGCTTTTGTTATGCTTGCGTGCAAGCATATCCGGTCTGCACCATGAGGAGGCGAGGCGATCAAGAGGGTGGACAGATTGTTAATTGCTGTCCACCCAAGCAGACCTCCTATTAGGTAGTAGTTACCACTGTAATGTCAGCTGATAGTGAACATCTCCCTCCCTTATACAGTGCAAAAAACGTCAGTGATTTTCTTCTGTTTAATACATAACATTTCAAATAATTTGATCTGTCAACTAATTTGCAGAAACTACCTAATTAGGAAGTGTCAGTTACAATTCCTTATATGGTCCAGATACATATATCCTTTTTTTTTTTAAAACATTTGTATTCGACAGATTACATCGTCGCTCTTCCACACAAACAAGAGTATAAACATGAAAATACAATGTTTTGATAAAACATACAGTGTCGAATATGGGTCAATTCCCCGTACATAGATATAGACATCAGTTCTTAATGAAGTCTAAGGCATCAAAGGGCATGTTCTCAGTTATTACCGAGGAATTGTCTTATCCTTACCAGGGATTCTTGGCTGAAGGATTTTGTTTGCTGGTTTAGAGCGCCTACTTTTACTGGATTACTTAAGGCGTTCCAAATGGACATCCCAACATAAAATGGTGATTTAGAGAACTTATCCCTTTTTGGATGAGGCAGGTTGACAATTAGTTTAGACGCGGACCTATTTTTTTATTCACTGTTAACCACTTTTTCTTCCATCAACTCCCGACTGATCAGATTCCTAATGATACCGAGTAGAAGCATAAGTCTAGGTTCCCTATATTTCATAATACAACATATATCCCTGAGCTCTTGATTGCTTATGCATTTTCCATTGGAATAAGCTCTTTTACCAAAGGCTATTCTTATACTATTATTAATACATATTTCCGCACTTTCTTGAGCTTTTATAGGCGCATTTTCCAACAAAAAAGAACAGTGATCAGATATAGGAATAATACACATCCAAACTATCTTTAAAGCAGTTTCCATATTTAACAATTTCCTTATCTTTCTGAACGTGATCAACTTATCATTCATCTTTTGTACCAATGATTTTGTATGTTTCTCAAAGGTAAGTGACTCATCCAGACGTGTTCGAGGGAATAAGGTCAAATAGGTCACCAACAAACAAAACATAGTCAGAGGCTCAACGTAACATAAATATACAGATCGAATGCACTTCAAGTCTGGTATTGGCACCCGCCGCGGCCCAATGAACACCCACGAGGGAGGGAGGGAGGTGGAAGCCTGTTGCAATATATATAAATACACTACTGTCGCCGGGTGCGGACCACATCTGACCTGTGGGGCCCCACCCGCTAGTAGGTATTCATTGAACCGCAACAGGTGCCTATAAAAATACACTACTGTCGCCGGGTGCGGACCCGGTATCGAGGGTATTGAGGGTCTAATTATTTAGAATACATTACTGTAATGTATTATAATGTAAGCCGCAAAAACCGTTCCCCGTCTCCCCTAATATATTTTGGTCTTGACCTACAGGTCAAACCGAAATAATAAATCAAAAACAATAACGAGCCCAATATTGAGCCTTGGGGGATGCCATACCCCACTTTCAATTCACCAGATTTAACCTGCCCATATTCGGTATAACATGTACGACCTTCAAGATACAATTTAAACCATGAAACGATATTCGGTCCCAACCCAGCTTCCCCCAATTTGAACAAAAGATTATTATGGTCAATACAGTCGAAAGCTTTCTTAACATCGACATAAAGAGCTAACAAAATTTTGTTCTCATTAAAAGATTCTACAAGAAATTGCGTGAGTTCAAATACTGCCCCCCTAGTACTGTATTTATTTACGGAACCCAAACTGAATTTTGCTAAAAAAAAACTTGTTTTGTTCCAGAAAACTAAATCTTGAAATATATAGATAGATTCATGATATGCGTTTGTCAGTTGCTTCATGGTGACACCTTTGTGGATAGATGTACACGGGTACTGAGACCTGTATGCATACTCGCTGACCATGTGCCTCAAAATGGTAGACAAACCTATATATGCCAACAGGAGCTAAGGGTACATTTCAATGTAGAATTATTGGCATTCTAAAAGGCCAAATGAGTGGGTGGATGCATTGAAAACTCTATACAGATAGCTTAAGACATGTTGAAAATTATCCACAAAAAATAATATCAATATATGGGTCAGGGGGTCCATAATAGTCCTTGAAGGGAAAAGGACCTGGCAGTTTTAATGGACATGTTCATATGGCAGGTCTACTGTCTGTGGGCAAGGGGAGGTGGAAAAGCAGACATTTTAACGGAATCTTCTCATATTCCATATTGAATAAACCATTTTGCAATTTTCTTTGATAGAGACATAACCTATGGATCTAGAGGGGTCTCTACTTCTCTTACTTGACCATAGAAGTAGACCACTTCCTTGACTTGACTGAAGAAACTGACTTGTGTTATCCAAATCCTCACTAGATGGCAGCAAAAGAACCAGATGGCAGAACTGCATGAAATTTGCATATGCAAATTTATGCTGCCCTAGTTTCATGCACTTTCCAATAACATTCTCCTACTTAGATTGGAACCAGAAACCAAATAGTGTATGGAGCATGAATGCTGGGCTCTATGGTGAATCCCCACTTTCACTTACAGTAGTGAGTGCGATCCTCATAAAAATAACAACTAATGTCCCTACATACCCTAATTTGATACATAAATTATTCTGGTATTCATTTTGGCATATAAATATCCCATAATCCGTAGTTTGCTTCATCAAATATCATTCTTGAACTGGCCATGTCATGATTCATAAAAATAGACCTGTGACTACAAAAGTCCTCCCCAAACTGGATTCACTTTTCTTTTCAAATCTATGCTAAAATACTAAAAATTAAAACTATTACTATCTGAACTTAGTGAGCTATTAAAAGCAAAATTGTGGTCAGGTCACCTAGTGACTCTACAAGCATGTGTACTACAGTAGGCTATAGCCATAACCTAAAGACCAACCGTCCACCTGCTAATAATGAAACTTAAGTTAATAAAATTCTCACTTTCTTGTCTACGTTTTTATAACTGCCACTAATCAGAGTGTTATGGTTATGGTCTCATGACTTGAGTGATGATATACTGTGAACAAGGTCATAGGACAACTGACCTTATAGTTCTTTGCAATGAGTTTCACCATTTTGCAGTCTCTTCCCTTGAAGCCTGAGATATCCCTGCAGATATAAATCCAAACTCATCCTCACATATGAAGGGTTAATGCACCATATAAAAAACTACTTATGGAATATTCAATTGAATCCAAGCAAGAGAATAATCAGTATCCATAGCATATACCCTTAGGACATAACAAGCTAATTCTAATATATAGAACTGAGGAAAAAAATGGAAATTCAAAACGCATATTAAACAGAATTATTTACTACATTATTTTGGAACAGAATGGCTATGAATCAATATATATTCTATCACTACAAGGATTGCTAATGTATACAAATTTTTCTATCATTTGTCGGAAAACTTGCATCCCTACGTATAGATATGTATAGATTTAGGGAAATCTTTTATATAAACACTTATGCTATCAAATTTTGAATTGAAAATAATATAATCTTCCATTTTAATAAAACATTCTCAAATATATAAGGATACTCACTGGTCCAGCTCTGCGGCTCTGAGTCCAGCTTGAGTTATGATTATCAATAGTGGACTGCCTGGTTTTAAGGGCGCACTTTTCTTGATTGCAGTTCCCCACTCTGGGAATATCATCTTCAGGTATGACACTGGGTCTTGTGTTAAGTCGTTACACTCACAAAAATGTTTCTCCGCTACAATCAAGAACAGTCAAAACACTTACAAAAAGTGAAATATGTTTGTTGCAATAAACAAGAGCTAAATGTGCATTTAGAAAATAGAAATATTGGCCTTTAAAGACCAAATTAGCAGGTGGACGCATTTAAAGCTCAATAAGGTTCAAAGGTCTACCAGTATTAATTAGTATGATAACAAGGAAACAGGGAGGGAGGGAGGGAGGGAGGGAGGGAGGGAGGGAGGGAGGGAGGGAGGGAGGGAGGGAGGGAGGGAGGGAGGGAGGGAGGGAACGAGGGAGGGAGGGAGGGAGGGAGGGAGGGAGGGAGGGAGGGAGGGAGGGAGGGAGGGAGGGAGGGAGGGAGGGAGGGAGGGAGGGAGGGAGGGAGGGAGGGAGGGAGGGAGGGAGGGAGGGAGGGAGGGAGGGAGGGAGGGAGGGAGGGAGGGAGGGAGGGAGGGAGGGAGGGAGGGAGGGAGGGAGGGAGGGAGGGAGGGATGAATAGGGAAGGCCCAAATATCATTTGACTGGGTCTTGACTGATTCCTACAACAAAGTTATGAACCATTTTGACTTCTATTTGTGTGTAAATATGCTGAATAAACCATCCACTCATACACCTGCTGCCTCCCCTCCCCCCTCACATTGTGAGATTTAGAAGAAATACATGAAAAGCACATCAAATATGTATTTTACCTAAATAATGATACTTCCTAGTGTGTAAGCAACTGTCAGTGCCACTTATGGAGATGGTAAATGTTACACTAATGCTCACTATAAATCAATATTGAGTAATCATCTGTTTGAGCATACCCATTTCACTGAAAATACCCCCCACTTTCAACAAATACTTGAATATCTCCTTAGAAAATTCCACTTCCTAGCACCTACTGTTTTTTATTCTCTTTCAAATGAGGCATATCAAATTACGATTCAACCAATTTAAGGGGTAGAAATATGTCCATAAAGGAGTTCTTAAAAATGGACCTGTGACTACCAAAGTCCCCCCCCCCCAAACAGAATTCAGTTTTTTTTCAAATCCATTCCAAAATACTAAATTTTAAAAACTGTGAGGCATTGTACCACCATAAAACCTTCTGTCCAAAACAGAAATCATATTCCTATCTGTACTTAGTGAGCTATAAAAAGCAAAAATATGGTCAGGTCACCTAATGACTTTACAAGCATGTGTACTACAGTAGGCTATAGCCATAACCTAAAGACCAACCGTCCACCTGCTAATAAATATCATGATTGAAGAAATATGTTATGGCAAAAAAATAGTCCTAAACGGTTTAACTAACAAGTGAAAACTTGTAAAAATATTTATTAACTACCATTAGAGATTGACTCTATGAATTGAAAGAATATGGTCAATCTATGCAAACCTCTTAGTCATAAAGACCAATCTCTATCGGAGATGGATAAAAAAACTGAAGCTTACCGTCCATTTTAACTTCATCCTTTTCGAGAGTCGACAATTTTTCGCTACAGTGCTCGTTCCAAGCCGACACCAAAGCTTCCGGAGTTAGACCAACAACTGGCTTTGCTGCAATTTCTTTACTTTTATGTTTCTGCAACTAAAGGAAATAAGTATTTATGAAACAAGAGCTATGTGTGCATAGTCAAATAGAATCATTGGCCTTTAAAAGGCCAAATAAGCAGGTGGACGCATTTAAAACTCACTACAAGTAGCTTAACACATGTTTAAAATTGTAGAATGAAAATATTTTGATATTTTAATTCTAATGAATGAATGAATGAATGAATGAATGAATGAATGGAGGGAGGGAGGGAGGGAGGGAGGGAGGGAGGGAGGGAGGGAGGGAGGGAGGGAAGGCATCCATGAATAGGGAAGGGCCTGCATTGATTGGATATTTAAAGCCCTACTCCTCTGTGAAGTCAGCAGGTCATGGCTCAATGCACACACATATATATAAAACCTATCTATATATCAAAAGTTTTTTTGTTTTTTTTATTTTACGAACAAAATTCACCTTATTTGGGGGTATTACATTTCGCTCTGGCACATTCAAGTTTTACATTTCAGTATTGCGCACGTTTGCTTCATGGTGATCATTCATGGATGAGTGCACACAGACCTGTCTGCATGTTCCCTAGCCATGTGGGGGACACAACTTTGTTTCTATGTAAAGTAGATCAAGCTAATATCTGGTAGTAAATGATATTGCAAATAATTTTACAATCCAATATCATTTGACTAGGTCTTAACTGATTCATACAAAAAAGTTATGAACCATTTTGACTACTGTTTATGTGTAAATATCCTGAATAAACCATCCTCCCATACACCTCATGCCTCCCCCCCCCCCCTCTTATTATGAGATTTGGCAAAAATACATGAATAGCACATCAAATATACATTTCACCTAAATAATGACTGTTCCTAGAGTGTAAGCAACTGTCCGTGCCACTTATGGAGATGGTAAATGTTACACCAATGCTCACTGTAAATCAATATTGAGTAAACATCTGTTTGAGCATGCCCATTTCACTGAAAATCCCCCCCACTTTCAACAAATACTTGAATATCTAAGCAAATATAGAATCTACCTAAAAAATTCCACTTCCTAGAACCTACTGCTTTTTATTCTCTTTCAAATGAGGCATGTCATATTCTGATTGAACCAGTTTAATGGGTAGAAATATGTCCATAAAGGAGTTCTTAAAATTGGACATGTGACTACCAAAGTCCCCCCCAAACTGAATTCAGTTTTTTTTTCAAATCCATTCCAAAATACTAAATTTTGAAAACTGTGAGGCATTATACCACCATAAAACCTTCTGTCCAAAACAGAAATCATATTCCTATCTATACTTAGTGAGTTATAAAAAGCAAAAATATGGTCAGGTCACCTAATGACTTTACAAGCATGTGTACTACAGTAGGCTATAGCCATAACCTAAAGACCAACCGTCCACCTGCTAATAATAGTTGATTGTTTCATATATATGTAACTGTGGAGTAAATTATTCTTCATATCCATGGAATAATCAAATAGTACCATATCATTTAATGTCTTTCTTGAATAGGTAATTTCCTGATTATTTACCTTGGTAGTGTATCAAGGGGAATTGATGTTCTAACTTGCCAAAGGCACTACTGAGTGCCCAAGGATTTTTTTTTTTTTTTATTTTTTTTTTTTTATTGACAATGGTTCTCACCGAGGTGAGATCTTCTACCGTGACGGGTAAACAAGTTTTCACATAACATCTCAGGTACACTCATTAATATCCAAATGATATTTATGTTATAAAGTAAATATTTGGTAGATGATACAGAATTGATGCAGAAGTGATATTACATTTTCTTTCCTATGCATATGGAAACTTAAAGTACAATACCACACGTTATCTCCAATCATATACAGAGTAGATATTTTCCACCACCTTTTTGAACTCCTAAGTATCATTCAACCTCTGTGTAACCTCCGGTAGCTCGTCCCAAAGTATAGTACCACGAAAACTGGGAGATCTGAAATATGTACTACTAATAATCCTTTCTTTTTTAAATCTAATACTATGTTGACTTCTTGTGATCCGTTTCCTGGTATCTAAGTTATCTATTATCTTTGATTGCTTGAATATCGTATTTAATAATTGCATATTTCTTCTTGCATCTAAAAAATCAATAATGGTTTCTTTATGTAAGTTTACAATATTATGTCGTTTATTCCATTTCAGCGCAATTACCCGTAATGCCCTATTCTGAGTCGTCTGCAGTGCTTTGATCTCCTTTTGATTTGATCCATCAATTAAAAATGAACTGTACTACAGAGTCGGCCGTATTATAGACAAATAAATTCTTCGTGCAGTATTTCTATCGACATCATTCCTTATTTTCCTTAATTTAAACAATCGGTGGTTTGCATTTTTATTTATATCTTTTAAGTGACTTATTAGGTTCATACAAGAGTCTAAAGTTACTCCTAAATATTTATATTTATATACCATTTCCAACTCACTATAATTGCATTTTACTCTAATGGGGTCTAATAGCTTTAGACGACAGTTTACACAGAACCACATACTTTTAGTTTTTTTTTAGTATTAATTGTCATTCCGTTTGAGTTGCACCATGAGGATACTTTATTTAAACCACACTGCAATCTAGAAACTAAATCATTTTGACATTTGCCCATACTATAAATAACTAAATCATCTGCATATTTACACTATCACACATATTGTTGATAAATAAATTAGATAATATTGGCCCCAGGACAGACCCTTGGGGCACCCCATAATCATTACTCTTTAAATCTGATACTAACCCATTTATTTAAACTCTTTGTTTCCTCTGTAGTGCGCTATCCAGTTAACTATATTTTGAGGAAAATTAAATTCAAACTGCAACTTGAGAATTAACAACTGATGAGGTACTGAGTCAAATGCTTTTTTTAAATCCACATATACTACGGCCAGATTATCTCCCCTATTCCTAGCATCATAAATATCTTTAGTAAAACTGAATAACGCATCACAAGTACCTAATTTTTTTCGAAACCCATATTGAAATTTATTTAAGGATTGGTTGTTCGCGCAGAAGTTTTCAATATATGCTGACATAAACCTTTCAATAACTTTAGCAGGTATTGGTGTAAGAGTTATCGGACGCCAATTCTCTATCTAAGATAGGTTTCCACTCTTCGGGATGGGAACCACTGTCCCAATTTTCCATTTTTTAGGTACTATCCCTAATTTAAAAGAGCAGTTATATAAATATGCATATTCTCTATTTAGAATTAACATTGAGTCCCCAATTACCCAAGAAGAGACATTCTCAATCCCTGAACTTTTTGAAACACAGATGTCTTTCACTAATTCTATGATATCAGTGCCAGTTACAATTAAGTCTTGAGCTACACGAAAATCCCCTTTTAACGAATTAATTAAGGCGTAATAATCTGCAGTATCTCTATCCTCAAACAACTTCTTTCCAATACCACAAAAGAAATCATTAATGTAGTTGGGTACACTTTAATTATCTATACGGGCACCACTATCGACTAGTGAACAATCAGTTCCCTCGTTTCCACTACCCATCATGTCTCTTATCAGTCTCCAAAAATCCTGCAGATGATTTTTAAAACTATCTACTTGTTCTTTATGTAGCGGTAAAGGGGGGAGGGTGGTGAGCGTCGTTACCTCTCCGATCACTTCGGGGGATTCGGGCTCTCTCGGGGGCCGCGAGACCTCGCGAGACGGTGACGTCACTCGCCGCCCTCCAGGTGGGGGTATATATTGAGCGCTTCGCGCTAGGGGTGTTAATTCTGCCTTGGGATTCAACCTGTACAGAGGTCCCCGTTACTTACCTTTTACTCTATGCCTTGGGCAGGCGGTGTGTAGCCCAGTGATATTTAATAAACACGTCCATTGTTTGTGCTCGGGCCACCGTTACTTCTCTCGTCAAGCGTCTTCATTACATTTACAAAAACTGCTTTTGGCCTGCTTTAAACCATATCTAATTTGTTTACTAATTACCTTCGCCCTATCAATAAGGTCAGCATTTTTCGTTTGTTTATATTCGATTAGTAATCCCTTTCGTTCATTAATCAAGTGATAAATTTCATCTGAAACCCAAGCATCCCTCCTTATTCTATTATTATACTTCACTATTGGACATTCCTGATCAAGGAAGGTTTTAAAACTATTTCATCTTGTACTCCTGTCAGACCTAATGCTATGCCTGTTTCAAAAATCTAGTAACCTTCAGAATCCTTCTTGAAAAACGAATATGAACTTAATTTCCCCTGCTTTATATGGTCTAAATAAACTGTAAACTCACTGTTTTTTGTTTTTTCACTTTTGGATGATACCCAGCTGCAGTGCCTTTTGTAGGTCTTCCCAATAACTTTCGTTTTTCCAGTTTTCTTCTCCTTTTACTTGTGACCTTAGACGGTATTTGTTCCTCTTGGTTTTCCACAAGATATCCATCTGAAAATGAATCAGAACACTATTTACACCTTTCCTTTATGTGTTGACACATTCGCTTGTCATTTGTTATGAATATTATACTAACTTACCAAGTGATACTTTAATAGCAATGTTAAGTCTGACACCCATGTCTGAAGCAGTTTTGCTACATACACACTGACGCAACGTTTTTATACTTTAATAGTTCACTCATATGACGAACATGGACATTTGTGTTCTGCTCATAAAGTCACGTTTTGTGACCTTACAGTTATATTAGGACTCACTCACATGTCTGTGGAGGTCACACCAGGCAGCAACGCCATGTGTACATACACTGAACGGCGGATTTGTTAAAGCCTTTGAGACATGCCCTTTCTGGTTTTATGATAGCAGCTTAATTTTATCTAATAGAAGAAATATAGCCAAAATAAAATTTCATAGCTCATAGGACTCAGCAATTTCGATTTTGAATTTCTCTAAAAAAATATAACAAGTTTCATCTTATCTTCATTTTATCTATGCATACAGCACAGGGACTGAGGCCAGTGTCTTATATACTTCTATCAAGGCAGGGATGTCAGTTGGGGTCAGAAAAAAACAAGGGAATATTTTTCATGGTAATACAGGGTTTAAACATGACATATATAAACCAAAAACACCGGTACATACAACTTACAAGTAACATTATTATATGTTACAGAGAAAAACAAAATAAAAATAAATTTAAAACTGAGATTGGCTCTATATATTTAGTTCATGTCATGTTATATGTGTACTTCCTTATTACATGTGCTCATTCACTGTGCTTTGACTTATTATGTAGCAAACATATGCTTACGTTGGTTGCCCGGGTAGCCGCTAGGGGGCATGTCGGCAAAATACCCATAGGGATAGCCCGATGAATATGTCGGATGTTGGTAACCATGGGGAGCGTATGCGTGGCCTAAAGAATGAAAACAAACAAGGTATGTGTGACTGATACCTCGGTGAACGTGAATCCTTATCACACATCATAGATATTTCAGCTACTATCTTATGTAATTAGTCGTATTTACCTCCTCTTATTGAATTATATCCGTCTTATATCTCATTAGAGTTTATCCTACCCCTAATAAAAAACGCCATAGGCTTAACATGGGATTTGTTTATGTCACTGGGTGTGACATAAAGTGTTGTTTATGCCACTACTTTCTAATACTGAAAAAATGTAGAAACGGGGTAGGATAAAATCTAGACGCCACTCGTTTGAGTTTGAGTTTGCTTATGTCACTCATTTTGTTGGCTCCATAATGTCACTCGTCTTCGACTCGTGAAATTATGGAGCCAACAAAATGTGTGACATAAATGAACTCAGACTCTAACTCGTGACGTCTCTCTATATTATTGCTCGTGATAACCACATCTCAGTTGCGTTTTGAAATTTGAGCCGGTTTTGGGTCTGTCGGACACTTCCTATGACACTCCAAAACCAGCATTCAACCACTGCCAGCGCTGCAGCCAGCCACTCTTCTAGCAGAGATCTGGCACTTGACTTCCTGCGGCCGCTTGTATCTCTGCACCGACCTGCCTGTTTGGGACAAAATCTGTCCCATCCGGCAGTTTTTCAAATATCCTAAATTCTGAACGCTTTGGGGGGTAATTTGTATTCCACTTGTAAATAGAGATGAACATATTTCTATGGTAAATGATATACACTCTTATCTATTATCATCTCTTTCAAAACAGACAGTCTTAGGTTCAGAGTATATTAGGCATTGATCCTACCCCTACTATAAAATCCCATAGGCTTAACATTGAGTTTCCGTATGCCATGCTGACTAGCATACAGAGTTTTATATGCCACTAGTGGCAAACAGAATTGTATTTACGTAATATTCCAAAATCGAGGAGATGGGGTAGGATAAAATCAAAACCTGATTCGTTTTAATCGTGGCCAACATATTCCACTCCTGGAGTTTTGGCTCCGGACTTCACTCAGCTTTGCCTCATAAAGTCACTCTGCCAAACTCCAGTTGTGGCATATGGTGGCCAAGATTATAACTCATCCAGTTTTACGATAGTATCCTTTGGTGCAGCTACCACTGAAATGTGCTGTCACGCGACAGTGCGTTGGCGTCATCATATACTTGCTATCAAACAGTTACCATGTCAATCCCAATCCCAGCACAGAGTTTACAAGCTTACCCTGAACTCAGATGCCACCTGCTGATTGGCTGTGGGAGTCACAGCCAATCAGAACTGACCAGTCTCATTCCGGTCTGGCGCACATGCCAAGGAGTGCCGCTCATGTCACTGACAACTCAGGTGTCAGTGTCATGTCAGAGTACCCTGCCCCCATGTAGCCAGACTGGGAACTAGAGTGAGTGATAATGAGAGTAAATATGCCATTCACATGGCTGCCATACGGTCAAGATCAAGACAGGGAGGGAGCTACTACAAGATGGCGACTGTCCTAATGTAGTCTTTGTGGTACTAATAAATATGGGCAATAGGCCTTTTTCCAAGGGCCGGTGTCGCACGTTATCTATGTGGTTACGCAATGCCTGCAGCCAAACATTCCCATGGCAACATATACTTCAGCATTGGATCACTGAATGTATGAAAGTAATACATCTATAATACCCATGTAAATCATTCCCATACAGATAAAAGTGATAGCACTGTATTCTAAAGTATTACAGCTCCAATTCGGTATGTCATACATGCATATCAACTCAATAATACTTTAGATATAGCTTAGACAACACAGGTATACCCAAACTGTATACACAATAATACATTGACGAACCTAGCTATAATATGCTTATCTTTCTCCAAGTTAATACCAAGATAATTTTCAACTATGAAGTTTAGACAGCTAAGACCTGTTGGTACAATACCCTTGTTTGTTCCAACAATTTAATCTGTCAAAAACAACACTCCTGCAATCACACTCACTGTTCACACTTTAGGTGTGATTGCTATATGTCTCTATATGAATGCAGTCGGACTCGTAGTGTTTGTCCGAGCAGCCGCGTTACTAGACAGGGGGCCGTTAGGCGGCGCTGAAAGGAAACACCTGTATTGGATGACTCAATCTCTTCGCATAGAAACCAATATAATTGGTCACAATAGGGATGTATAGACTGGAACTTAACAATTTGATGCAGGCGGGTACCAGCCAAGCATATGGTACAAATTCAGCCTACAGTGTATCGAAATTGAAAAGCATGTCGAAGATGCTTATCACACTCTCCATCTTATATTCTGTGCCTTGCTCCATGCCTGCTTTTGGCTGGTTCCAGGCTGTATACGGTATGTCTCTAAGTGAGTGTCCCTGTCACTCTCTCTACAGAGTTCTGGTATTTATTAACCAATGGGATTTATGCCCTGGAATTCTCCTGTGGTTTTCTGCCTCACAGACACCCTGGTACCCTCGGAACCATGTCGGTGACGGGGAGGGCCTGCAGAGATGCGGGGAAGGTCAGTTACAGGGGAATCAGGGGACAAATCTGTAGAAGGACTTGAGTTTGTCACCAGGTTCAGTGGGGAATCAAAGACTGTGACTTATTTTTAGAAATTTAGTAGTTCTTATGTTCATTTTACACAAGGAAAAGGAATTTCGCATTTGAAAAATGAAAACACAGATTTCTACGGAAACAAGGAAAACTAACATCCCTGTGAAGGAGGATTTCCCACTCAACTGAGTCACACACGATCCCTACAAGCACCAAGCACAGAACAAACCATTCTCCTGCTGGAAACAAGGCGGGGATTTGAATATATTCATTAAAGGCAAGCTGTTGTATAACAAAACACAAATGATATATCTAAAACATAATTCATTTATTCCTTGAAAGTATTTGACTCGAAGCAACAAATGTATTAGAACAAATGCCAGTGCTAAAGGACATACAGGAGTGGCCCTATAGTTTGGCAGCGAAAGTCCATTTCAGGGGTGAAACTTGCTTTAGCTATGTCTTTTTTTTCATGATTATTTATTTCCAGAATCTTCTGATTTCAAATCTGCCGGGTGCAACTCTGAAATCTTTGGGCAACTGAAATTATGAGCATTTGAAAAATAAAAGTAAAAAAAAAGATTCAAAAGTATACTGTGTCATTTTTTCGATCATTCTAGAGAATACAGGGATTACCGCAATTGGGCGCCAATTCTCTGGATCTCCTTCTTTGGGGGTTGGTGTGATCCCTCCCTTTTTCAATATTTTCGTAAAAACGTCTCTATCTAAAATGTCTTTGATTGAGTCCGTTAGAATACCTATATTGTCTAGTGATAACTTTTCATATAACAAGAGCTAAGTGTGCATTTTGAAATAGAAATATTGGCCTTTAAAGGCCAAATTAGCAGATAGACGCATTTATAGTTCAATACAAGGTCTGCTAATGAATAATTACTAGTCTAGGGAGAGACCAGACCCTACCAAAGAGTTCTTCAAAATGGACCTGTGACTAAAAAAGTCCTCCCCCAAACTGAAATGACTTTTTTTTAAATCCATGTCAAGGTACTAAACAAGGATACAAAGGTTGCTATGGCATTGTCATACTTTTGGTTGTACAAAGTTATGTATAAATGATTGAAGAAGTCCAAAAAATATAACTTTTTAAATCAGTCCAAACAAGATAAATGTAATATTGAATCTATTAACACCCCATATCATATATCATATCAGCGTTACAAGTCTCACAACAGTCTTGTATCAGTCTTACTGCAGTCTTGCAACAGTCTTACAATAATCTTTTATCAGCCTTACAACAGTCTGACCACAGTCTCATATTAGCCTTACAAGAGTCTTACTGCAGTATAACAACAGTCTTATGTCAGTCTTAGAACAGTCTTACAAATCTTGCAAGAGTCTCAAAATACTAAAATTGTAAGGCATTGTACCACCATAAAACCTTCTGTCTAAAACTAAAACTGTAGTTTATAGTTGGCTATAAAAAGCAAAAATGTGATCAGGTCACTTAGTGACTCCACAAGCATGTGTACTACAGTAGGCTCTAGTCATAACCTAAAGACCAACCGTCCACCTGCTAATAATAGTTGATTGTTTTTCCACCTGCTAATAGCTTTTCAGGTATTTAATTCCAGTACTTTTGTGATTATCAAGTTGCTTTACCGCCCTTGTTACCTCTTCCTGTGTAGCGGTGATTATTAGCGGGTGCATCTGGTACTCTATTACCGGTCCTCGAAGTCGATTCAAGTAATTTTCTCCTCCATCAGCTAATGATAAACTATTAATCACAATTGCATAATAATTATTCATAAACTCCTCAACGGGTGCTCCCTCAAAAATGAACACGCAAATCAAAAAGCCCCCCCCCCCCCCCACCCCACACACACACACACACTGACAGGGGACACTTTGCTTAGAACGGAGGGTGTCCCTTTTTAGGGTTTTACTTATTGTACTGCCATTCTGTTCAAAATGGAAATCATATTCCTATCTATATTTAGTAAGCTATAAAAAGCAAATATGGGGTAAGGTCGCCTAGTGACTCTACAAGAAGGAGTACTACAGTAGGCTATAGCCATAACCTGTAAGACCGACCGTCCACCCGCTAATAAATAAATAACAGTAATTGAGGCATTTGAGAGCAAAAATATTCACTTTATTTACATTAGTCCTATTTTACAAGTGCTGTCTTTCAATTTAGGAATAATGTGCTTCCTTAGCAGGTCAAACAGAGGATCCCTGATCTCAGATATTTCCACCATTCGTCTGTATTTCACATCTCGCCAGCTCCAGTCCAGTACAATACGCCTTACACTGTCCAGCTTGAGTGCACCTTGAACACAAACAGGGTGATATTATATTTCAGGAATATTAGTTGGAGTCAGAGAAAAGTAGAAATATTTGTATATGGAATCTGATGCCTCAGAGACAAGCAAACTGATGGAGAGTGGATTTCAAATAACTGTTCTATTTACATGAATGAGGCTCAATGAATATGATCTTTGCATGACACAAGGAAAATGTATATTACATGCTGAAAATTAAAACGTGGAAAGGCGGAAAGCAGGCAATTTTGATTAATGACATTGGAGATATTCATAGACGTCTTGAATATGAATCATGACATGGATCTGTATGGTTTGTTTGTATATTCGATTAAAGTAACGTTCATTCCACCATTACGGGTCCTTTCCATACTTTCCAAAGCTTCAGCCTTTCTCAATGCATTTAAACCACAATGGTGGTAATTCAGATGAATTTAGGTAGAACCCTCACCCGATAGTTTTATTTCGCACGCCACAAAGACATGGTATGACAAGGATTGCCCTTGATATAGCAGTATATGTACCATTGCTGGGGATGAAGAAAAAAAGTGGCTGCAGTGAGACTTGAACCAACAAGTCCCATAACCTAGGGATTGCAGGTCTGGTACTTTCCCACCCCTGTATGATTGTTAAAAGAAATCTGGGGCTCCAGATGGTTTCATTCTGGGGTTACATACCATATTTTGCATGATCTTTGTGTTAACAGGTGGCTACACATAATGAGAGCAAAGGGTATCTAAATTTAAATACCATTTACTTAAATACAATTTACTTGTACAACAGACTCTTAAGGCTATGGTTTCTTAACTTGACTTACCGTTTTCTATCAGTGCCTGTATGCGACTTGGTGTGCCGATACCAAGGTGAACTGTCCCCTTTGACAGGAACTTGGTCTGCTCATGAAGCTAGAATAACAAAGTTCCTTTTGTTAGATGCGGTAGTATGTTTTGATCATCGACTAAGGTTGAGAATTCCAGATATTACCTACCAAGAATATATTGTACTCTACACAGATCCTAAAACGAATAATTTGGTGACTTGAAAAGATGTTGAGTTTTGCCTGTAGGGTAGTTAAACGCTTTAATGTCAGCTGACAGTGAACACCTCTCCTCTTATAAAGTGCAAAAAAAAACTTAGGTGATTTTCTTCTGCTTAAAACATAACATTTCAACTTAATCTGTGTCAGTTAATTTGCAGTAACTACCTAATTAGGAAGTGTCACCTACAGTCCCTTATTTGGTTCAGATACATACATATTGAAATATACCAATTGATCCATGATGTGGGTTTATAAAGAAATAATGTGACCTGTCACTGAATTCAATAAATTCTCAATTTCTTGTCTACCTTTTTATGACTGACACTAATCAGAGCTTTACGGAAATGGTCTTATGACTTGAGTGATATGTTGTGAACAAGGTCGAAACACTACTGACCTTAAAGTGTTTTGCAAAGAGCTTCGCTATTTTGCAGTCTGTACCTTTGAAGTCTGCAACATCCCTGTAGATATAGATAACAACTTTCTCACATAGGGATAAGGAAAGCACCATGCAAAATTACTTATAGATTATTCAATTGAATCCAAGTAAGGGTATAACCAGTATCCATAGCATATACCCATAAGAACTTTAATCATCAAAAACACATCAATCATAATAGTAATCTCATAAAGATAACGAACATATGACTTTTCGTATAGATGTATTGATATAGAGTTATCTTTTATTTGTTTATGCATACTTATTCTATCAAATTTTCAATTAAAAATAATATAATCTTCCTTTTAATCTTATATTCTCAAATATATAGGGATAAATACCGGTTCAACTGTGTGGCTCTGAGTGCAGCTTGAGTTATGATAATCATGAGTGGACTACCGGGTTTCAGCTCCTCACTTTTATCCCCTGTTTTGCCTGACTTCTTGATTGCGGTTCCCCACTTGGGGAATATCGTCTTCAGGTATGATACAGGGTTGTGCGTTAAGTCGTTACATTCACAGAAATGTTTCTCCGCTACAATCAAGAATAGTCAAAACAATTTAAACAAGTGAAATATGTTTATTGCAATGAAAAAATATCCTAATTGACGAAATATGCTATGGTAGAAAATATTCCTGACTAACTAACAAGTAAAGACTTGTATCAATATCTAACTGACTAACTAACAAGTAAAGACTTGTATTAATATCTAATATCTGCCTTGAAATTACAATGAAATATGTAAATGTAATACAATTAGAGAATGACTTTTGATGAATTAAAGAATATGGTCATTCCATGCAAACCTCTTTATCATAAAGACCCATTTCTATCAGAGATGAATAAAAAAACCACTGAAGCTTACTGTCCATTTTAACTTCATCCCACTCTAGAGTTGACAATTTGTCGCTATAGTGTCGGTTCAAAGCTGACACCAAAGTTCCTGGTGTTAGGCCAACGACTGGCTTTGCTGCAATTTCTTCACTTTTAAGTTTCTGCAACAAAGGAATTAAGTATGTATGACAAATAATTAATTATTCCATATTTATGTACCTGCAGAGTAATTCATTCTCTGTATCCACGGAATAATGAAATAGAACCATATCATTTAACATCTTCCTAGAATTATTTCTCCTTGTACTCTTGTCAGACCTAATGTTATGCCTGTTACAAAAATCTAGTAATCTCTAGAATCCTTTTTGAAAAACGAATTTAAACATAGTTGTCCCTCCTTTATATGATCTGTACAAATTGTAAACTCACCCTTTTTCGTTTTTTCGCTTTTGGGGGATCTTCAGCTGTAGTCACCTTTGTAGACTCTTCCTCTACTTTTCGTTTTTCCGGTTTATTTTTCTTCTTTTTCTTCTCACTTTTATCCTTTGTTCCTTTAACCTTAGATGGTTTTTGTTCCTTATGGTTTTCCACAGTGTCTCCATCTGAAAATGAATTATTTGTTTGTTTGTTTGTTTGGGTAGTTTAACGTCCAATGTGTCCCCCATAAACTTAAGTTGGGTTTCACCGAATCTATGAGATGAGTCTAGGTAAAAATCTTACCCCTACACATCTACAGAGGCGAGAGTTCTTTTACTTCCCACACTATATAGACATAGTATGAGAAGTATTGGTCTTCGATAAAGCAGCAAATCTACCACTTTTGGGAATGAATTAGAAAGGTAGCTGCAGTGGAACTCAATCCCACAAAGTCTGAAAACCTTGGGATTACGGGTCCAGGAAGGAGGGAGGGAGGGAGGGAGGGAGGGAGGGAGGGAGGGAGGGAGGGAGGGAGGGAGGGAGGGAGGGAGGGAGGGAGGGAGGGAGGGAGGGAGGGAGGGAGGGAGGGAGGGAGGGAGGGAGGGAGGGAGGGAGGGAGGGAGGGAGGGAGGGAGGGAGGGAGGGAGGGAGGGAGGGAGGGAGGGAGGGACGGACAGTGGGAGAAGAAGTTGAGGATTCGTCAAGCAACAGTGCCTTACGTTGGACACACTCTGACAAGTGAAGGACTGAAACCAGCAGACGAGAAAGTCTGTGCAGTGCTTGATATGCCTGCACCAGAAACCAAGGAAGCTCTTCGTCGATTTGTAGGCTTCATCAAGTATCTTGTTTCTACCGATGTTGGCAGAGGTTGATGGGCCTCAGAGAGAGCTCATGCGAGAGGATGTTGAGTTCCATTGGGACAAGCCACACCAGCGAGCCTTCAAGAAGCTGAAGAAGCTATGCAGCAGTACGCCTGTGCTAGCGTATTATGATGTTGACAAGCCGGTTACCATACCGTGTGATGCTAGCAAGATGGCAGTAGGTTTTGTCCTTTTACAAGATGACATTCCGGTCTCCTAAACCTCCAGGAAGCTCCAACCCACTGAGCAAAACTGGGAACCAATTGAGATTGAGATGCTGGCCAAAGTCTTCAGCATTGAAAACGATTCACCATTCAAACAGACCACCAGCCATTAGCCACATTAACGCAGTAGCCGCTACAGTCAGCGCCACTACGTCTTCAAACGATGCTACTGAAAATCAAACGCTACGATTTCAACGTTGAGTACCTGCCAGGCAATAAGCAATTCATCGCTGACAGCTTGAGCCATGCTAGCATCAAGGAGCCACCTGAAGAGAATGAGGAGCTTTCGGTGGTACTTAGACGATTTGCGTTGACTACCGATTTGCGGTGGACGATTTGCGGTGGGTTTGGACGTTTTGCAGTGACATTCCTCGGGGGCCGTGGTGGACGTTTTGCAGTGCAAAGTGAAGAGTGTTAAAGTGAAGCTGAGACTTTGTATGTGAATGGTAAATATTATATATATGTTCATGGGTTTACTGGACTTATGCCTCATAGGGCATAAGTCTGTGAATAATTAACGTAAAAGCACTAGATAAAAAACTGATAAACAGCTAAAGACAAGCTCCAAACAATCGGTAATTTGGTATTGTGATTCACAAAAGGTATTATTTACCATACACATCCATTAGCAAAAATCTTATAATTAATTGTTACAATAATTGCAGAGGGAAATGTGAAAATATCACTGCAAATCGTCCGCGTGCTCAACGCAAAACATCCGTCGCAAATCGTCCAATCGCCACCGCAAAACGGTAGTCAACGCAAAACGTCTATGATTCCTTTGGGTCAGCACGATTGATCGCATCTCAGTGTCTCCAACCCAGGTACACTGAGTTCCAGACCAAAACCGCTCATGAGCTGAATGAACTCTATCTGATGACAGGGATGAAAGTGTCCCCTAAAATGGGGTGTCTCCTTAAGCGGGGTTATCTTAAACTGTTAATAAAGGGGGAAATTTCCGTTCCGAGCAAGTTGTCCCCTTAAGCAGCGTTTCCAGGTTTTAGTGTACATCATAATTATTAGAGGTCTAATAGATCATATATTCTCTCATATAAGCATAAAGTATCATAAAGTATCATAAACGGGAAAAAGGCCAGAATCTGAATCTCCACATATTAATTGCCAAACTACGATGTTATTTACCTGTAAATAACCGTATTTTCCGGCGGGATGGGTTGGAGAACATTATCATTAGTAACTTTGTTTTAATTTTGAAAAGACCGGATCTATTTGTATTTAAGCTGGTTCCTGGCAAAACTTTTCCCCATTAGGGTTACAGCTAAGCATTGACACAATCGGCCGCCCGCGACGGCTACCGACTTGACTCGGCACTTCTCGCATGCTGCCCGCCGTCCGATGTAAGCGGCCGAGCGTCGACAGGGGAGAACATGCCCGAGTGATTGTGGGGCGGGTGATAGTGCCCTGCACCCGCATAGGCGACTGCAGCGCCACCTACTTCCTGGCTGACTAATTCTCCACGACGTTTCTGTTTATAACGTTATTTTGTGCATTATCACTCACCTTAACCAACTCCACGCTACTCATTTCTTACAATTACAATATGCTTAAACCGTTAAACGTGCATAGACCGTAATATTCTGTCCGTGCGACTGGGGCACAGCGGGTATCAGACGATTCGCACTGACAGCCCATTCGCACCCGCCGTTTCGCACTGTAAACAAACCGATTCGCACTGGGAAATCAAAACAATAACAACCCACGATGTGTCGCACGTAAACGGAAAACGGCATATTATCATGTTTCTTTTCGTGAATCAAAATATAAACTGTCTGACTGTTTCCAACATGTATTTAGTTAATTCCCGGTCCTTTCCTGGAGTTTTTACGTCCAGTATTCACAGAAAAATGACAGAGACAGGGTTTACATTCTTCATGGCGGTTGTCGGCCGTTTCTAGTTATACGTAGCACAACGCTGTGTCTGCTAGCTTCACTCCCGCAGCAGAGTGTGTAACAGAAAACGGCAAATTGCCATATATTCCCTTTCATCATAGATACCGGGTATACAGGGGGTCTCTCTCGAATGTATGATGATTCGCACTGAAAACCGATTTGCACTGCTACTCGGATGATTCGCACTAACCGATTCGCACTAAAAAGTCGAACTAAGTCTTACTACCCCTTGACAATGATAAAATAGTACAACACTTTGGCAGACTTTCACCAGTAGATTAATTCACTCATAGCTACTTGGAATTACCTAAATTATTCCCAGTTCTTGCACATTCGCGATTAGAATGGTAGCGATGCTTTGCGCAAAATATAAACAAAGAAAGTTGGGTTTGACACTCTGTACTTCTAACCTCATAAGTTGTGAAATAATTCACGTAAAGACTCCAGATAAAAAACATTAAATAGCTAAAGGCGTGCAGAACACAATGCAGAAGTTTATATTTTGATTTTCGAAAGGGAAATTCTCGGCACCTCCAAGGTAACTGCTCCTCAAGTGTCTGGTTCGCACTGCCACCGTTCGCCGAGTGACAGTCGGAAACGGCCGACAGTCGCCCTGTGAATACTGGATGTAGAAACTCCAGAAAAGGACTGGGAATTAACTAAATACATGTTGGAAAATATCGGATAGTATATATTGTGATTCACAAAAGGGAACATATGACAATTTGACGTTTTCCCTTACACACTCAAAATATGTGGAAGCCACTCCGATTGCCATATCAACACTGACACAGCACCCACCACCCACTGCCAGTAGTGTTCTGAACGAAAAATTCTGCAAAAAACGCTACAAATGACGCATTTCCGCAAATAGCATGAAAGGTATGTAATGATTTTATATGTATGCCTATTTCAATTACTTTTGTCAATGCTATGTCCCAATGGATGCCATCGTTTGTCAAGTGAGTCGGAAACGGCCGACAGCCGCCAAACAAAACGTAAACCAAGTCTCTAGACATCTCATGGCATATTTCTGTGAATACTGGACGTAGAAACTCCAGAAAAGGATTGGGAATTAAGTGAATACATGATGGAAACAGTCGGGCGAAAGGTAACATGATAATTAGCCGTTTTTCATTAGTGCAACACATCGCTGTTTGTTATTGTTTTGATTTCGAGTGCGAATCTGTTTGTTTACAGTGCGAATCGTCGGGTGCGAATGGGCTGCCAAAGCGAATCGTCTGATACCCTCTCTCTCTATATCTTTCATGCTTTCATGAATCACAATTCGTCGAGTCAACCTGGAAGTAGGTGGCGCTGTGAACCCCCTTCGCGGCCATCTTGGCAAGGCGCCTACGCAGTGTTAAGTCTATGGCGAATTCAAAGTCAAACGTTCATTTCTGATAGTTATTAATATATGTGGATGTATTCAGTAACTCTGAGGCCTTTCCCTCGACAAAACCATTGCACCCTCGCAGTTTCAAATCAAATGATCAAGTGATAGCCTCAGGTTAGACCTTATACTCGATGTCAACAAATCGTCGAAACAACCGATTTACTTCGAGTTGGCACTTTCAAATCATCTCAGGATATTGTATTTAATCCTATTTCAATGATCACATGTGCAGATTGCACATACACATGTCGGTAACAATATATTTTCACCATTTTACACTCTGACAGCGAGAGGATTTGAAAGTGCCAACTCGAAGTAAATCGGTTGTTTCGACGATTTGTTGACATCGAGTATAAGGTCTAACCTGAGGCTATCACTTGATCATTTGATTTGAAACTGCGAGGGTGCAATGGTTTTGTTGAGGGAAAGGCCTATTTCAGATTGCACATACACATGTCGGTAACAATATATTTTCACCATTTTACACTCTGACAGCGCTTTGTATTCACCAGCAACATGGCGGAAATCTCCGTTGTCAGGGGAATTCGGAGGGGATTTCAAACCGGAAGTTGCCAGATGACTCGGAGAATATAAACTGTCCGACATCGGCCGTTCTCGTACACTGCGCCGCTCCGTTTTGTAGTGCCGCAAAACTAGGTTGCTCTAGCGGTGCAGTGTGCCGTTTTCGCGCTCGCGGCGAACAGCGTAACTTATTTATCGGCGAATTCTGGTATTCTCCGATCCGGCGCGGAAGTAGGTGGCGCTACGAACCGCCATGGTGGCCATTTTGGAGACACACCTCTGCAGTGCTAAGCCTATGAGCCGTTTGGACGTCCATTTATGATACTTTTTAAAGTGTGAGGATGTTGTAAGTAATTCTGAAGCAATTCCCCAGATAAAATCAGACTTCGCTGGTAATTTCAGATCAAATGATTATCTGGTAGCCCCAGTTAAGGCTATAAACGCGATGTCAACAAATTGTCGAAACACCCGGTTTTCTTCGAGTTGACACCTTTAAATTATGTCAAAATAATGTAAATAATCCCATTTCAATTATTACATGTACAGAGTGCACAGGAGAAGGTAGATTGATATTGTTTTTCACCATTTAAGACTCTGACAGCGCTTTGTATTCACCAGGCAAGATGGCGGATCGATCCGTTGTCAGGTGAATTTGCATAATTTGGAGGGTATTTTGAACCGGAAGTGTCAAGCCGGATCGGAGAATGTTTCCTTTCGAAAATCAAAATATACACTTCTGCATTGTGTTTTGCACGCCTTTAGCTATCTAATGTTCTACGTTAAGTATTTTCCAAATTATGAGGTTAGAAGTACAGAGGGTCAAACCAAAGTGTGTTTGTTTACATTTCGCGCAAAGCATTGCTTCCATTCTAATCGCAAATGTACAAGAACTGACAATAATTTAGGTAATTCCAAGTAAATGATAGATGATAGATCTAGATCTAGGTCGCCCACGACGACAGACCACCCTGACAGTGACAAGCCGTCTGGTCAATCTTGGCCGCACTACACTGGTTATCTTCCAACATTGTAATCATGACATTTAGGACATATGAGATTGCGACTTGGTAGATATATTCATAACAAGGGTGTAATACATACCAGCATTATTCTGGTCAGTCCACCACTCGTCGTCCAAATTGTCCGCCATGCTGTTGCCGTATGCGAAGTTGCTGTTGATTTTGTCCAATATTTTCGAAAGAAAATACACAAATCATTCTTCTTTACACAAATGATAATTCAAATAATAAAATAAAAATAACATTCAAATCTATTGTCACGATCATATAATAAGAAATATATCTAGTTACAGTTTTTGTAGGAATGCCACTAATATTCCACTGTTTCGTATATGGTGTTTTCTGGCACCCCATCTGGTGGAAAAACACAGCATATCAGCAAAAGTTAACGAAAATGGCTCCTCTGAATCCAGGAACAGAGTTTGGTAAGTTTGTATGATTCTCCTTACATTCGTGCTAACATCTTTAGATAAGCAATGCCTAGTCATCTTGGCATCATAATTTAGAATCAAGACACTTCTCAAATTATGATTTCTTCGTCTTTGGATGTTTAAACGTCCATGTGACCCAGAAATGTCTGCTCGAACTTTGATCCACAACCCTACACTGGCGACCTGCGCAATCGAGCTGAATAAGAATACTGAGACATCACAGGCAGTCGGTGACCTGGGAAGACTTTCAGCTATAGTTCACAAGCGAAGTCTATTATATTTGACTTGATTTCTAATTGACTTGACTTCGCTTGTGAACCGGGCCCTGAGCGTTTAAATGGGACAAAAACTAGTTTTTCCGAACTTGAAAAAGGTAAATCGCTGTTGTGTCGTGAATAACGGGGCGATTTTTATAAACAAAACATCATTAGAAAGTTAAGACTTGGGCCTATCTACTGTTGGTACCGTATATATCTGATATACCTGTGTTATCATAGTTATGACTAAGATTTTCTGTCAAAGATCAGAATTTGTTGGGCAAAAAACACTAAAACATGTTACCTTCCTGTCTTCACAGTGATTTACTGATATTTTTTTTGAGAATTTTGAGAATGTTCTGAAATTTCGCCTTGAATACACATGCATAGCCAACCAATAAGGAAGTTTTTTTGTATAACAAATGAATAATACTACAAGTATATCAACTGAGATGTACCGTAACAGTGTAATTCCATAAATTATTCTTTTCACCATATTCACATGTACATGTGTATCGGATTTTTATCACTTGTGCTGTGCAATAACCTTTGATCGTCACTTATTCAAAATACCCTTTTTGATTTTAAAATACTATTGTATTTTTACCGGTACCATAAAAAGGGACTCCTTTGGGCCACACAGGGTAACTTTGGCCCAAGGAAAGAAAGATGCTGCTTCTGTGTACCCACCAACAATTGTTTTGTTTATCAATTCCTTGAAAACATCAATGAAATACTATGCGATTCATGATTTATATGAAAAAAAGTTAAGATAAATACTGCTATTCCTCACCAGTAGGCCTAGTGGACGGTGTATTTTCATAAATTATGTATAAGATATGTACATACATCATGCATTTAGACAAAACAAACACTTCAATGAAATCAATGCAATGAAAAGAAGCTGATACAAATAAGAATTGGAACGAATAAAAAGAATTATGTCACACATATATGTCAGACCAGTTCCATTGAATACCGTATGTTCCTAATACAATAAATCCACCTTCCTATACACGTTTATTAAAATATTGGTTGTTAAGCCAAATGAAATTAATGATTTTTTTTTTAAATACGGGTATATAGTAAATATAGAACGACTTACCATGCTTGTACAAGCCACAGAAATCTATAATAATTTATGGTTTGTACGGAACTTGGTATTAGGCCCTGCACCCACTAGTTACGACACGGTCCGACAAACGTTACGACATACTCCGACACAGAATGTCTCTGTTGTAGCGCGATCGCAGCACTCTTGTCGGAGCGTGTCGGAACTTTTTTTGCGGAAAAAAGAGGAGACCACGGAACCGATATGGGCTGCGATATAATACAGTTTTCCTCAATTTTTTCAAAAGTGATGACAATAAACTATTATTTTTAAAACCTAAATAAGTAGTATTATACATATACTATATTCTGGTAAAGTTTGAAGAAGGAGAGATGGGTTTTACAAAATGAAATTGATCATTTTAGAATTCTTATATATTCTTTTATCAAATATCTTAAAACTCTTCAGATATGCAAAGAGCATATCCTGATTAGTATGTGACTAGAATTTTATCGAAATTTTTAAAGTATTAATCGAGATATAGAGGAAAATGTAAATGCCCATCTATTCTCGGGAGCGGAGCATACGTCACGCACCTAACAACCACCCGCAAAGGGTCATAACAAACGGCTGTCACTCAACCGCACTTATATTATCGCTCAAAATGGTCGCCGATCGTTTTCGGTTTTATGCTTTGAATAAACATGTGTTTTGAAGACTTTAGGGTGATATTTACAAATTAATGAAGTATTCATATCTAACATTCAGGAAAAATATTTGAATAATAATTTCTAGCTACTTATGGTATGTTTTGAGAAGACTTTTGTACTGGGATTGGCAGACTTGGCAATTGGCATAATCGGCCGCAACTGCACTTGTCACTTTGTCAAAGTATTTTGTGGTTCGAGACCAGGAAAATCATCAAAACATTATAAAATTCTGGAATAAGGTGAAACACATATATAAAATCCTTCACTGCAAATATGTATGAATTCAGTGAAATTTAAGTTTGTGAAATATATGTCGTTGTAAATCGCTAAATTGTCAAAACGTCCTGCTATCAAACTAAATCATGCAATTAGGCACTCTGTACATTTCACGTCATATCTCCGTAAATATCTAACATAAAGACATCAAACAAAAACTGGCGAGTAACTGAATGTATGAGGAAGTTGATAGGTCGGGTTATGTTTTAATTTTCTGTTTGTAACATCGTTTTATCAAAGGTTTTCTCAGTGCAATGCACCACTATCGCAGATTTTAGGCTGTCACCTGTGGGTTAATTAAGAATTGAAAAAAATGCTTTGACATGTATAGTATGACTTTCATGCTTATATGACTGAAAGTTTACTTATTTAACTTATTAAAACCACGCTGAATTACCTCTAATTATGTATAAAAACCATGTACACTGAGTTTGAACATTGATTCACGATGCGGCCGTCGAGCGATAATACCAGAAAGCTAGGGTGGCAAAAAACGGCTTAACCCTTCGTGGGCTAGTTGCTAGGGTGCCTCGTTTTGATACAAAAGTTCCGCTCCCGAGAATAGAATTACCATTCACCACTTGCACGTAAGCGTGGCGCGGCAGTCGCCGTGATAACGGGTTTCGCTGGTCTTATGTAACAGAGCCCAACACACCAAAAACCAGCTTGTCTATGCTAATCGAAAACGAGGCGTGCGACCTAGTGTGGCTTCACTGTGCAGTGGGTGTCTATAGAGCCTCCAGAGTTTATTAAACTCCCGATTATCGCCCCGGGTAAAGCAAAGTTCCGCTCCCGATCGACTGGCCACACTACAAAAACATGAACCACAGGTTTCTAATTTATAGTTGGAGAAACTGAATATAATTTCGGAATCCCATGTAGAAATAGCTGAAATTTCCATTTCTGGCATCAGAATTTCAATTTGAAGATTTCTGCAAACCGTTAAACTGCATTAATTCTGGCTTACGGGTAAAGGGTCTATCACCATACAACGTCGGTAATCAGCGAAAACCGGAACTTGCAAACAGACTGGATTACGGGATACCTCAATAGGGCCTATGTATAAAGGCTTAAATTCACAGACACAGCCCGTTGTTATTGCATTTGTGGCATATTATATCACTGGAAAATGCAAATAATTATGTATGGGTATTTACTTTAGACCTCAGAATGACAAAACCCCAGAATAAACACCACCAAATCCAAGTGACAGCAAGACCCAGCCCCTTGAAACACTGACATTATAAATAAACTGTCATACTTTAGTCAATAATCAGCATAGAAATTTCAAATAGAGAGTGTCTTGAAGATAGAACCCAATAGAATATAGCTGGTAGGTTATCTTATTAACTGAATTTAATTTAGAGATAATTATTTGCAGATACAAGCTATGAAATCTTTCCAAAATGCAATAATATCAGAAAATCACGTTTTTAGCTCTCATTTGGATAATTGTCATCTGTGTCAATAGTCCACTATCTCAGTAAATATTTATTACAACCTGATAATATTGGTATCATTTTAATCGTCTTGAAATGCCTAAGAAGGTAGGATGTTTATTTCTATATGTCATCGCGATAGATATTTCATAAAATCATTGTGCAAACATGAAGGTAACATGTCTTAATGTCCATTCTATGGCAGGTAATCAGTATCATGTACTTTAAATAAAGAGTGATCTGTAGATGAACCACCACAGAATAAAACTGACGGATTATCTTTTTTATTAAATGTTATCCAGAGGTAATTATTGGCAGTTTCTAGCTATGCCATATTACAAAAATGCAATAATATAACAAAATCAATTTTTAGGGCTCTTTTGCACTATTTCTCATCTGTCATAATGCTCCTGTAGCTCAGGAAATATCTGTCACATCCTGACAATATAGGTATCATTTTAATTGTCTTGATATAGCTAAAAAGATAAAATGTTTATTTCTATATGTCATTGCAATAGATTTTTTATAAAATCGCTGTGCAAACATGAAGGTAACATGTCTTAATGTTTTTTTACCTAAACAATTCCAATGTTCATTCTATGACGGGAAATCTTATCCATAACACAGGTATATCATGTATACCCCAACAGATAGGCTGAAGTCTCAGCTTTCTAACAATGTATTGTTTATAAAAATCGGCCAATTAGTTATGACCTGAGAGCGATTTCCATCTTTCAAGTTAGAAAAACACTAGTTTTTATCATGACTCAGGACTGAGTGGAGAGGGCTCGCCTCGTTTTCGATTGACTTTCTTAGACGGCCATTACAAGATGGCGCTAGTGTGCAAGTCCTGAATTCTCGGGAGCGGTGCCGACGTCACGAAGATACACTGCGTTGCTCGATTCTAAGGCTCTGCAGTTTATTTTCCCGAAAGCGGTGCAGTGCACTCTCGTACACACGAAGGGTTAAACAACTTTTCACTCCATTGAAACCTATGTTAAATCCACTGTATATCTCTGGTAATATCTCAGTAAATATCCAACTTAGAAACACCAAACAAAAACTGACATGTAGGCCAAGAGCAGGAGAAGAGGGTAGGGTTGTTTTATTTGGTGTGTTCTCCAGCAAACTGCCACAATTGCAGATGACAGGCTGCTACAAATGTCAAAATAAAATCTTGCTCAAAAGTACATAAATTTGTAGATCCAAACATCTATTCTTCTATACCACAATGTTTATTGATATATCTTGTAAGAAACACATCAAACTACCTTTAATTACGCATATTAATCATGTACAGTGAGTTCAAACATCGATTTACGTTTCGTTGATTGAGCGATAATAACAGAAAGCTAGGGTGCTCGAAACTGGCAATACCCTTTGCCCCAAGCGGTTGTGAAAGGAACTAAACCTTCCGCTCCCGAGAATAGGGAGCCAAAGTGAACCCATTGCAACCACAGATAGGGAGCCAAAGTGAACCCGCTCCAACCACAGATAGCCGGTCGCAAAATAGTATTTCCGGATATAGGCGCACAGTACTTAGACTATGTAGGTTCGAGATTATATGTCTCATTCTCCAATCATTTAGATCCAAATTTTTAATAAACTTAACAACTGTCATCGTAGTTCCAAAAGAGAGTTATTCAGAGACGATAGTAGTAAACCTCACTTCGAAAGTAACAAAAGAGACCAAAAACGAAAGTCTAGCCTCAAACCCCCATAGCTTTAGCACTAAGCCTCGTTCTTACTGGCCACCGGAAACGTTGTTTTGTAGGTGGGTATCTGTGGTTTCAGCGGGTTCACTTTGGCTCTCTATAGCCGGTAACACCATTTCCGGATATAGGCGCTCAGTACTTTGACTATGTAGGTTCATGACTATATGTCTCATTCTCTAATCTTTTAGATCCATATTTTTGCTAAACTGAACAACTGTCATCGTAGCTTCGAGACAGAGTTATTCAGAGACAATAGTAATAAACTATACTCCAAAAGTAACAAAAGAGACCAAAAACAAAAGTCTAGCCTCAAACCCCAATAGGTTCAGCACTAAGCCTCGTTCTTACTGGCCACCGGAAATGGGGTTTTGTAAACGGGTGTTTGTGGTTTCAGTGGGTTCACTTTGGCTCCCTATTGCTTCTATAGGCGCCAGTGTCAATATCACGGGAAATCGTAGACTTGTGTCGGAATGGTGTCATAGACCTTTGGTTGGGAGCCTGCCTGCACTACTGCAGAATGCTACGATAGCGTTCCGACACGCTCCGACACGTCGCGACGTGTCGGAAGCCTCCCGACACACTCCGACAATTCCAACATGTTGGAATTGTCAGAAGCGTGTCGGGAGGCCTGTGACACGGCGCCCGTGTCGGAGCGTGTCACAGGCCATGTCTGGGCGTGTCACAGTCCTTGTCAGAAGCCAAGGTCCACTACTGCGATAACTCACACGCTTCCGAAATCGTAACTAGTGGGTGCGGGGCCTAAACGCCTCGTTCCGTAGGAACCATGATTTATCATCTCGTTTTGTAGCTTGCACAGCATGGTAAGGACTTTCTATATAAGTACTTTACCATTGTATTCTTTATGGCTAACATTACTCCTCTGATCTATCTTTAGCTACTTTAAACATATTTTTGAAAAATGAGTAGAAACCATATCCTTGAATATACTACAGACGAGGCTAGGTTGTTATCTCATTGGCAGCTAAGGCTTGAATGAGCTTGATGTCTGTTATTGGCTACGTCATCGGAGCCGTTCGATTGTGATGACCATAGTGACAGTAGCGTAATCGTTGCGATTTGCTTAGTGTCAATTGTTGATAAATTGGTTTGTAGGTAACAAATTGAGTTTGTCGGGTGTCATCAAGGTGTGGGTATAACAACAACCTCGGTTTCATCCTAGGGAATCCTCAGGCTGCACTGATGTTGGTGAATTATGATGATAGGTTTATAAAGATAATCTAGTATCCAAAAAAGCGGCTTTGTCAACAAGTTGTGGCAGGTGAATAAACTTGTTTTTCATTTCTGTATTGAAATGGGTTAAGATGGGTTTCTTGCTGTTGAAACAGGTTGGGGTTTCACTATGTTAATGTTTACAGACAGAGTATGTGTGTAAGCAATGTCAATATTGAAAGGTTTAACATGACACCATCAGACACTGCATGACATTTGTGATGCAGAGTACATTTGTCCATGGGGTGCCTCAGTTTCCTGGTTATGGGCATTTGATAGGTTCCCCATGGGCGGTTCATGAGGTGTGTCAGGCCTTTAGAGAGCTAGTTCCAGGCCGAAGCTATAAAGGCAATACGAAGAATATCTGAAGCCTAGACTAAATGTCTAATCTATATTCAATGATATTGCAATGATTGACAAATTTATATGGCAACGGCCCCAACCTTAGCCAATGGCCAGAGACTCACAATTTTTAACGGCCACACGCCAAGTCTCTTTTAAAAAACTTGTGTATTTCACCATCACGCGGGATCTAAAAGGTGTGTTCCACTAGGTGTGTGTACTAGGTGAACCATACAGGGTTTGCCAGCAGATCTGTCATGTAGGCTGAAGCAGCCGATGACCTGGCTTGTAGAACACCTCTTTGCCATGACTTGCCAGTCGCTGGGTGCTGAAATGGTGTCAAAAGCCTGTTAGGTGAGGCTGATCAAGGAAAGTCAGTGCATGTATTAGTGGTTAAGTGTAACAGCAGAGAGTGCTTTTACACTTGGAAGAGTTCCTGTTTCTGATCAATGAGGATAGTTTTCTGCCAGGGATGCAAGATGCCTATTGCTACATTTTTACCTGATTATTTTGGCTGATTATGGCATCTAACACCACCCACTGACTATTTCACACTTTTGGGCAGATGGTGTAATAGGGGCTAACAGTCTCAGGTCAATGATTTCTTAGATGTATCTTAGATATATCAGACATTTGATCCCTAAGGATGTAGCCATAAAACTAGAAAAGAACTAGAATAAATTAGAACAAATTCTCTCTGTAAAAGACATCACCCACTTTGCAACTTTTTTCCTTGAGATATTCTAGAGATTTTGCACCGAAAATATTGCAAGGGGGTGCAGCCAACATAGCAGTGGGATGGGAAAAGTCTGCTATAAAATCTGCTTGAGGGTCGGTTTTCCCAGCAGTATTGTATTAATGATTTCTTTTCAATAATCATTTTGTAATGTCTTGGGCCCTACTTGCGTAAGGAGTAGACCTTAAAAGAAAGGAGTAAGAACTCAAACACAGATGTACTAAGTATTACTATGAGTCAAAACTTAACAGTTTATTGACAGGTCAGCTAAGTTTTTTTCGGTTGTGTGTGGAAGTGTTCCTGCCTCGTATTTATAACTGGTTTTATACCCTTAGCATGGGGTTGATATGACAGGCTTGGCATCTGTGAGCTCTGCGCTCTCATTGGCTGTGGTACAAAAGCCAATAGGGGATGACAAAATCTGTTCTGGTTGAGCGCCCGTTCCGGTCTGTTGCACATGTCAGTAGGCCACTCATGACACTAAACAACTCAAGGTGTCATTGGTAGAGCGCCCTGTCCTCTTGTGGACATATTGGGAACTAGAGCTGAGCAATACTAGGGGTATTATATGCCATTCCAAGCATGGCAGCTGTACTGTAAACATTAGGGAGAAGATAATAACCAAATAGTGACTGTTTCAATTCAGTCAATTTTTTCCTTAAAATTTAGAAACCAATATTACTTGGCCACATAGGGATGTATAGACCTTTGTAATTTATTTCTATGAGGAGAGAAACAAATATGGAGACATAAATTGATGCTATACAGATCACACTAAGAAAAAACAACTATGTCTATCTTATGACTAAACCCTCCCCCCCCCCCCCCCCCCCAAAAAAAAGAAGGGGGTTGGGGAGGGGTTGAGAGCGGCTAGGAGGTGGACTGGTAGAAAAGGGGGTGATGAAATATCTCAAGGAAACCCATGCACACCTTGAGATATTGAACCAGAAAAATATTGCAATGGGAGTTTTGCACCAGCTTTCCCCCTAAAAATAGGGAAAGTCACAAAGTGTGCAATACCCTGAACATCAAGCAATGTGGCACCACCTGATGATATTTGAGCTCGCCAATTAAATGTATGTGGATACATTTAATCAGTGGCAGACTGCAGGTTCGCAATCTCGATTCTTCAGTGGTCACCTCACAAAAAAAAGAAGGCCTTTCCTGCAGTAATGATGATTTCTAAAATAACCCTATTCACACATATGGGAACACCACGTTCCAAGTCTAATTGAACAAATTGGACGTTAATCTACCCAAACAGAAAAAAACCACCAGTTCATGTATTGCAAATATATACTCAGCTATAGCTTAGGAAGGGATTATCTTCAAGTAAAATTGTGCTCCCCTAACTGAGGAAGTAAATGCTGAGCAGTCATCAGGTTGAAGGAGTCTGGTATGGGGTTGATGATTACACACAAGGATAAATCACCAAATTCTAACTTTTGTACAGTGCCTGTTTCGTGGGCAAATTAAACTCATATATGTGTTTCATCATATACATGGAGAAGGAAGATGTGGAGTGCCACAATGAGGAAGCTGTTGATTTTGGTAGTAATTCCCAAGAGCAGACTCGAGCAGACTAGCTTTATGCTTGATCAAAAGTTCAGCACTCCAGATGATTGGTTGGTCTAAAATGACAATTACTGCAGTAAAGTATGGAGAAGTATCAATAGCTTTTCAGTGATCTAGGGAATCAGGAGTTTGTCTCGTTTAAAAATAGAGGGGGAGGTGGAAAGTGTGACAAAATATATTTTTTTGGGGGGGAGGGGGGTGCTACGAAATGTGTAACAAAGTGTGACAGGGGGGTGGGGTGGTCCGAAAAATGGCCTTAAAAAATGTGACATAATTTATGGACGGCCCCCAGGTCATCCCCTGCAGTGCGCCAGCAACCACCGTATGGGCGTCGCCCAGGACTTGCTCCTTGTTGGTGGAATACTCACTTAAGGATGAACCATGTGAGCATGCCTGGATTGGTTCAGTGGAGGAGCCCCTCCCCCTTCTCTGGGTGCGTAGAATGACGTCACACTAAAGCGGTCTATAGACGTCACACTAATGCGGCCTGTAGACGTCGTTCTACCCGCCCAGAAGAGGAGTCCCCCTCCTCCCTGGTGCCAAAGATTGGGATATTCCTTCATGAGAGCAGGGATCGGCGAACACAAACGCCTCGGATTCTTTGGTTCTGCAGAACATTTAAGTGTACTATGGCATTAAAACAGAACAAATTGATACAGTGCAGCCAATATCTACCGCAGCGCGTTTATAGGCTCTAGCGACAAAGTCGCTAATTGCCTATATAAACCACAGATTTAAGATACAAGGCAAATAGCACTTCTGGTTCCAACTGATACTATCTTGAAAGTGACAATTACTCTTTAGATCCAAACTGTTCCTACGCGATCTCCAAATATACAGTGTCATATAGCGACATGGTGCACACTGTCGAAGAGCTCCACTCGCTAACAGGGATTACTCCTCTGAAGAGAAAAAGACAGGAACTACTATTAACCTTCATTAAAAGGTGTTATGATAGCAATCGAGGCATTTATAAACTTAAACGATATTCCTGAATCCACGGGCACAGTTGGGACGGCAACCAGATCGAAGCGAAACTCAAGTGCCCAAGCCAAAGACAGAAATGCTAAAGAAGGCCCTCTTTTACCGGGGAGACCAAATTATATGAGAAAATCAAAGGCACCAAATATACCTTTTTTTCCGGATCCAAAGGATGTATCATTTGTACCTCATCGTACATGTATCTTTTTTCTCATCAGTTTGTTTATGTTGTTGGTTGTATTATATGTTAATTTGTATTTCTCTAGTTATTTTATTACCTCTATTGGTTATCCGTTTTCAGATTAATGAGGTATATTCTCAAGACGCTTTCAGAGATTCAAAGGTTAAAGGTGTTATCAAAACCGTCACCATATCAGGGCTAGATGACAGAGCGCGGTCATGTACTGACGAATCTATCCCAATTAAAAAATATATATTTAAAGAATAGAACGATGTAGCATAACAACCATATATAAACCATTGCTACTTTTCTCTTCAGATGCATCATGGTTGGAGACTGTCAGGGTCAACCTGTCTGCTGTCAAACGACGAGCTGCTACTCTTGGAACAAGACGTACAGTTAAGAAACAGTGGCAGGTAAATTGGTTGCTAATTTTATCTTTGTTTTGCTATGTCTTACAATTTGTTATTTTTCAATTCAATCTTTAAAGAATGTGAAATGGAATTACAAGGTTAGGTGTGAATTGAAAGATGCCTGGTTAGTTTGCTAAAATAAGATAGAAATTCATTGGCCCCCTAATGTTATCTTCTAGATTGTTTGAGATTCATTTTAAGATAAAGTTAATTAATCTGAGAACAGACTTTTAACTCAATCCTGTTATATCTATCCCATAGGCTTAACATTGGGAACTCGGTCTCCGTGCCCCTACAAGTATTGCAGTCTGTTCTCCATGGTCTATATCCTGTGTGTCATCCATTATTTTAGTGTGTTCATGGGGTGACATAAATACAGAAAGCAACTTGTTTTGGTTAAAGAAGTAGTTCTCCAACTCTTTTAATTGCTACGTGATATTCACTCCACACCAAACTCGTGGAGAACGGTGACTTTGACCAAAACTTGTTGGTTTCTTCTTTAATACAGTATCGATTGGAAATCATGTTCTCTCTGCCTCGGTTACGCTTGAGTGATATGCAAGATGAGACTAGTACCAGACCCAGTCACCAGGGGTAAATAGGGTAGTGCTGCTATCATAAATACAGTAAAACCCAGTGTAAGCGGACACCCTCCGTTCCGGGTCAAATTGACTGCTTACACAGGGTGTCCGCGGGGTTTTCAGATATACTGATTCTACAATGCTCAATTTCCTATTACTTGTATCCCTATAGTACAAATCTAGGAAAAGGTCCCCACAAAATGAATGAATTGATAAATAGAATAATAAATGTTTTTATATGTATAATGGTCAGTGTTAAAGTCACCCAGCTTGCTGGAGACTCCCATTAGTGAGGCATAGTGAGATAAGCAAGCAGCAGTTTGTTTCCAATCCAGGTCAGCTAAGTCTGTGGTCTGACCTTTAGAAATATAGAATAAAATATTACCTTTGTACTTACATTTGAACTTGTTTCGTGCAATTGTCTTGTATGGTTCATGCAAGTAAAAATTCTTTTGAAATACAGGCTGCATGGTTACTACGTGCCGTGACATGTATTGATTTGACAACACTTTCTGGTGATGACACAGCCACCAACGTTCAGCGTCTGTGCTACAAGGCCAAGAATGCAGTCCGCGCGGACCTGCTCAAAGCCATGGGCATGGAAAACAAAGGTAAAAGTTCAAAAATTATAAAAATAATTGTAAATAATTGTCTCTACTTAATATACTTAAAATGATATACGGAAAAGGGTTGCTGTGGCTGTACGTGATAAATACATGGTCAACTTGATGATGAAATGAACCGTTGCTGATGGCAGAGGTTCATTTTATCCTCAATTTTACTAAGCATTTATGAGGTACAGACATAGTATGCCTGTTTTCACATCATTATATACTTTAACTTAGCCATTTTGTAATCTTAAGTTTGGTCGGAATGTACGAATCTTGCCATCATCCAGTGCAAAAGGGCTGTGAGCAGACAACCACTCTCCAATGGTATCCTCTGTTATGTGCACGCTTACTTAAAAGCGGCCAAACATTAGCTGTGGAGAGTTAGTTACCATATTTCCGCACGCACTGCATGCAGTATACTGCACAGGGTTCAGTATACAATTTGTATTGCATATAGAGCAGCAGTAAGTAATTATCAAATATAATTCACGGGTATATAAGAAATAATAATATAGATGTTTTTATAGCTATCAGATGAAACAATATTTAGTACAGAGGGATATTTGATATTTTGTCTGTCAATGTTACTCCAAGTTAATTTGCCTTCTGAATCTGTAGTTTTATAGTCATTACTTTGCTCGCTTATAGGTTGCAGGGTACCAGGTTCGAGGCTAATTTGACTGACTTATTTTAAAAAGGATTGATAAATGCACGTCTTGAATTTCAATTACAGGTATCCCTACAGGCGCAGTGTGTGTGTACCCTAATCGTGTAGCAGACTGTAAGAAATACCTACAGGCAGTTGGAGCTTCACACATCCCAATAGCTTCAGGTTAGTTTGACGCTTTCTCTATATTCTTTATCATCCTAACATACATCATATTTGATGATGTAAAATATGTGTGGAAGCTAATATATCATTTGTTTTAAAGAAAAATCATTTGTTGCAATCATGAGATTCTTTAGATCACACGACAAAGGAAACGTTAGTGAATAACTTCGACCCTGTAACAACTGCCACCCACCTACTCTCCTTGAAAGGGTTAAAAGCTTATTCTATTCTCTGTTGATGCGTCAGCAGCCGATCTGTCCCACCTGGTCACTCATGGAGTTCCCCGATCACACTGAGACAACTCCCGATGGCACCAGGCCACAGAAAGGCTGTCGTCAGGCTTTTGAAAGGTGCCACCAGGCTCCCTTAATGTGCTAATTTTGTTTCATTTAGTCCTTTAAGGACGGGCGCCTGCAGCAGGGAGATGTGTGTATGACCAGGTGTTAATGTCAGTGTATACCGCTAGATGAATTACATTTTCCTCTGGAGGCGTAATTTGACAGCATAATCACATGACATGAGATGTCATCCTTGATATTCCACAAATCTCAAAGATATAGTTCACATCTCAACTATGATCTCAACCTACATTTTCTGAACATTTTCTGAAAGGGCTGCTTATTGGCCCAATTTCCTTGTTAGCAACAATTTCATGTATTTAAGATCATTGAGGCATCATTCGGCCTAGACCGGTTGATGTCAAAAGGCATCATCAGTTCTGAGCATTTTTTACTCTCGTCATTTTGCCCTCTTGGCTGCCAAAGCATTTAGAAGATGTTGCAGAATGTCAGATTGATGTTGATTTATATATGTGGTTTGTCGATAGATTATTAACCCAGTCTTTTTTCGTTCCTTGTTTTTTAAGTTGCTACTGGTTTTCCCACTGGCCAGACCCCTCTGAAAACACGGCTAATGGAAATAGAGATGGCTGTGGCAGCTGGAGCCTCAGAAATTGATATTGTCATCAACAGGCAGTTGGCCTTGTCTGGGAACTGGAAAGGTAAGAGTTTTTTTATTCTATGTTGAAATCTGGACTCCATGTCTCGTATAACCTAATGATTTTACTTTCTGGTTTTCAATAGATACTAGCGACTACGTCGATTCGCTACTCTCCCCCCCCCCCCCCCCCTTCCAGCAGGTGTATGAAAAACGATTGTAAACTCTGGGAAACCCCGATAATGACGTCGAGACTAATGCAGATCATGAATATTCACGAGCGTAGTTCTGAAAGGGCTATTATTTCATGTTACACAGGTAGTAGCTTGTTACTGGTGTCCAAACTAACACCAGCGAAAGGCTGTGATCTCACTCTCTCTCTCAAGGTAAGGAGATCAGGGAATTAGAGTCCTAAATTATGTTTACAGTATGGCAAGAAGTACAATCTCAGGATAGAAGTACTTCTGTGTAGAGAAATTTAAAAAAAAATAGCTGGTTTAAGTTTAGTACTGCACGAGAATCTCACTCTCGTGGCCTTTCAGTCTCCATGCCCAGGTTTGGTTCACTATGTCTCTATGTATGGGAGCAACTTCAAGCGGATTCGACGGAATTCTAACGTTTTAAATATAGTAGGTAATCACGGCACCTTTATTGACACCTTTTTTATTCGCCCTAGCTATTTATTCGCCTAATTTCTCGTTCCAAACAAAATACAAGCATAGCTAGACATCCCATGTGGTTGTGCTTTACATCGATATTCAACATAATTCACATTGTGATACACTGCACCGGAATATGTTGAAAACATACTCCAGAGCCAGAGCCAGTAACAGCCGATTTGAAAAGCAATTTTCAGAAAAATTATTGTGTCAAATTTAACTTCCAGATCATCACTTTAGATACCATCTTTTTTGTGTTTTTTCCTGTGCCTCGACTAGTCATAACCTTCATCATCTCGTCCGCATTATTCCAGGTGTTTACGACGAGGTGCGGCAGATGAAGGTGGCCTGTGGGAACGCTCACATGAAGACCATTCTGGCTACAGGTGAACTGGGCTCCCTGACCAATGTCTACAAGGCCAGCCTCACCTGTATGATGGCAGGTGAGAAGACTTTCTATTAATTTTATTTTTATTTGCCTTGGTTCACAATATTCCACGTTTAGGTGGCGTAGTCATATCATATTTACACGTGGTAAATCATGATGTCTGTGTAACTTAACTTGCAGTGCTATGCATATGAATTAAGTATAGTTCTGGTAAATCATGTTTGTATGACCTACCTCCTTTCACGCTCTGTTCAGTCTCAAAAGGACGTAACTAGCCTACCGAGACGTAAAACTACTCAAACAAACAAAATGAGGGTGTGACTAGGCTGCTGGCTTACCCCTACCGCTTCCACGACCACATTGAAAAGAATATTTTCTAACGTCTCCCGTAAGGGAAGTACGAACGAAAAAGTTATCATACTCAAACAAACAAACTTCACGCTCTATGTTTAGGTGCTGATTTCATCAAGACGTCGACAGGTAAGGAGGGTGTCAACGCGATCCTCCCAGTAGGCCTTGTCATGGTGCGTGCCCTTCGCGAGTATCACCAGAAAACTGGCTACAAGGTAGGCTCAGTTACTAAAACGTTGTTACATGTAAGAATTTTTTTCTTCACTGCAGGATATTGAGGTGGAGTGTTCAAGTATAATATCAAAAGACATAGTGATATAGAGGTGCTATTGCTAGTCAGGTTTTTGCTAAACATCAATAATTGTGTGCTTCAGTGTTTTTTATTCTCCTATGGACTGATCAAGTTTGGAAATTGCACCGAAGTTGTTTCTTGGGGCTTCCAGAAGCAAATTAAGAAACCTGGAGCAACGTTACCCTTCAACGATAAGTGATATATATTATTGCGGTGTCCTGGGGTACTCCCAGCAGGTCCCGGAGGTTCTCTGCGTGACCTTGATAACAAGATATTTGGAATTTTAGTCTCTCCCAAGTTTGTTAACATTACCGAGGTATAGGTGAGGTCTTAACTTATTCTCCAGGGAATGCTTTGAGTCATCGACCGGTCTTGGCCGGATGATGCCTCAAGGCATCAACTTGGGATGACCGGATGATGCCTTAAAGCATCATTTCCCGAGATTATTGGTTTGAAATTCTCGGCAGCAAAACGTGTGTACCAAAAGGAGGCACCTAGATCAGGCGCCCGGCGCAAAAGGGTTAGTGATAGATATGAAGTTTCGTGATAGCCCATGATTTCTTAGTCTGAAATACAATGCTTTCAATCCTCAAAAGTAAGATTTTCCTACGTGCAATTACCGGGCATTTACAATTTACGATTATATGCTTTACAATGTAAGGCAATAGAACAATTTGACCAACTTTGTCAAATGCTTTTATCATCCAGGTGGGATTCAAGCCAGCTGGTGGCATCCGCAGTGCCAAGGACTCGCTGACCTGGCTGTCAATGATGAAGGAGGAGCTCGGGGTCGAGTGGACCAAACCCGACCTGTTTCGTATCGGAGCTAGTGGACTGCTGGGAGACATAGAGCGTCAGCTTTACCACCATGTGACCGGCCAGTACGCGGCCGCACACGAGTTTGCCATGAGTTGAGTCAGGAGACCACACGTCACTATCCTGCTGGGGGTGACAAACATCGGCATTTTTTGTAGAGGAATTCGCTGAGCGATGCACTGTGGATGTAACAATCTTTTTACTTGTCTTTTTCTCATCGTGGGTTGAAATGTCGTTTGAGCCAAATGTACCACCCAAGCTGTGGAATGTCGAGCTGAAAGGACAAGCAGATATCGTACATGTGGGATTCATTCTCTGACAATACAATGTATACGCTTTATAGGTGAAGTTTAGAATCATCCTTGCATAATTTTGTCACTTTGGTATTTTACTACTACTCGTTTTATAGTAGGAAGTAGTGAGCATCTATTTCTATGCGTGCTACATACGGGTATTTGTGGATATATTCAGTTTAATTGTGTATGGATGAAGTCCAGATTAGTATTGGGCAACTGAGGCAAGGGCATGTTAATGAGAAAAACATCTTTGACTGAATATGCACATATTCTGCGTTTCCGTTTTATACAGTCTTTTGTCTTTCAGAGGTATTTCTATCATAAAATTCTATGGGTCACTTTGAAATGAAAACCTCTTATATTTTTGTAATTGAGATGAATTTTGTCTAGAAAATTATGTTGTCACTATGGCCGTCACAATCGAACGGTTCCGATGACGTAGCCGATGACAGACATCGAGCTTATTCAAACGGTAGCTGCCAACGAATTCACCTCGTCTTAAGCATAGAAGATTATGTAGACAAACAATGTTGAAGGGGCGTTGTGTATTGTGTATATGTAACTCGAAATATGTGAATTTCACCATCGTTAGTTATACTTTTGTCTGAGCATAATGGCTAGTCTAAAAATTTATGAATTATCCTCCCTTGTTATGGGATGCCATCTCTTGAAGTGATTATTCTCCTGCAAATAATAAATCGTATATCATTTTTCCAGAGCTGATACATTCCTATATAATCGATACCTTTCATTCTGATCTAATGAATTCTAACACTGTGACTTTGATTTTTTCACGATAGTATTTTGAATTAGAATGCATTCTACCTTTAATTTGAAAGATGATAATTTGTATTTTGCGAATCAACATCTTGAATATGTGGTGCTAATTTAGATTTCTAATAAAACATCAAATCTATTCAGTTATTACGTTTTATTGTCTTTAGTGCCCAACTTTGAAGTAATCGAAGTTATATTCCATCTTCCATCTATCGAGGTAAAAGTAACGTAGAAAGGACTCCCCAAAAGAAAGTACGGTGCACTGTAAAGCTGCACCCACTTCACCTCCGTTACATGCGGATAGACCTTACGTTTGACTCCCCAATACAAAAATGAAATTTGATTCATTTGCCGTAGCGCAAGGTATTTCTAATCGTAATGCCTCGGGAGATCTATCGAGGTGAATCAGTACGCTGGTTCCCGGGGTATCCGCTAGGGGGCACGGCGGAGATATACCGAGGAGCCAGCGGCGTACACAGGCGGAACCCAGGCAAGTGAATCGGCGGCAGTGGGTGTATGATTCTACACTGTAAAATCACAAATGCAATGTAGACCTGAGATGTCAGCTAATGATGTGATAGCTTGTAGTGACTGCTGAAGTATGACCGGCTTGTAGGACTGTTCTTCTGAGGGCAGGTGGCAATATGTGTATTGTCTCATGTAAGATGGTTACCCATTGTTTTATCATGTCACTTCATAGATTTATGTCCGTCTGGTTGTCATTCTGGGCAGAAAAAGAGCGGCAACACTGCACAGACTAATCCCTGTGTGTCACAGCCATATAGACGTTGATATGTACTCCACTGACCGTAAAATAGTCTAGTTTGGTCATGTAGTCTCTTTTATCATAAAGTTGGCTATATCTTATTTTTTTCCTGAAAACTGTATTGACTATTTGAGCCTCCCTCATATCAGCTAAATGTCTCTCTAGCCCCCCTCAGATCAGTTCAGTCAATCTAACGTTCTGCCATATCGTTTTCCTTTTTGAGTATTTTGATAAAGGGGCCAGGAAGTTAGACTAGGTTATCAATTAGCTAAGCTAATAATGTCTTGTTGTGAGTATTCATAGTTTGCACTTCACGATATCTAAAACTGTACTCTGCTTAGAGTTATTTGTATCAAACCCTTCGGTCTAGAAAGCGATCGGACCTGACCAACCACTCGGTTGGAGACAGAGTTGGCGGCCAATCTGGAGATACACACCCATCCTCAAACTATTATGTCTTAAATTCACCAGGTGGCAGCACTACAGAGTGGGCTAACCTCCTACAGAAGCCCCCAGGGGCATCATAGCTACAGATTGCACAAAAGAAAAAAAGGTTGCACTGGGTGTGGGTCCAAATAATATGGAGAAACCAAACAAAAGTTAGTGTTGTTGTTTATCGCATGACGGCAAGATCGCATATTACTGCGCGAGGCGAAGCCGAGAGCAGTAATACGGCAATCTTGCCGGAGTGCGATGAACAATAACACAACTAACTCAAGTTTGGTTTAGAATTTATCCTACCCCGCCCGTCTAAATTACTTCTACATTAACAGATGACGTCATTTTTTCAAGTGTATCCCACTAGAGCAATATTTTTCATTTTTCATTCTGAACTCCAGACCGAATACAGTGACCCAATGTTAAGTCTATGGAGTTTTTTATTAGAGGTAGGATAAGTATTCGGACCGGTAGAGAGTCCTACTGAGTGACCTTGAGCCTTTCAAATCAAGCCTCTCCCTCATGAGAACACCCGTCCCCCCCACCTCGTAATGACCTATCTGCATATGTTGAATATATATATATATATATATATATATATATATATATATATATATATATATATATATATATATATATATAACAATATAAAAGAAATAAATCTCGACCTTGTTAAATATGATGAGTAACCTAAAATATTTTTTGGAAAACTCACAGAGTTAGACAGTGGTACCCTTACTTCTCAGTAGAGGTCCTCCGAGCAGTCTATCTAAGTTCAAGTACCAGAGATGGCGCCATTGAGTTGTATGTACATGCTTTAAACCATATCCGTCAACGACAAGAAAATATGATATCTGCTACCAAAGCCAAGCGGAATGGTCAAGGAAAATATAGTGACAACTTATTTGAATTTGGGAATGGAAATCCCCATAGAAACTTATTGTCTTGATAAGTGTGCCAAGCCAGAGCTATCCCACAGTGCACCTTACAAAATGACAGGCATAATCTCGCCTAATGGGCCAGGCTTCAAGACTAATATAATGTAAATTTTAATTCAACCAACAGAATTCGCGCCACTCTTTGTTGAAGCAGACAGACCAATTGTGAAGTATTTGGGCGAGAAAAGACCTCAATTTATGGCTATGATCATAAAGACGACAATAACTTCCAAGTACTTTTCAGGACGGCTGGCAGCATTCACAACACAGGGTATATATATATATATATATATATATATATATATATATATATATATATATATATATATATATATATATATATATATATATATATATATATATATATATATATATATATATTACTCCTCCCTTTTAGGTCTACTTCTTGTTACTGGTGGGTCGGAGGCCAACAGAGATGTAGCTCTCACCGGGTGCCAGCAGTGGCTTCCTCATGGTAAGATCACTCGGCAGTGACTCACTTTGGTCCAGTTTTGAAATAAAAAATTCAGGAGGATTATACGTTTTGAGAAGCAAGTTTGTTGTTCCCCCTAAAATCATTATACTCTGTCCGCAACTGAGTAGCTTTTTGAAGTCTTGACACACTGGGTTTGCACAGAATTTAATGAGTTATCTAGTTCATACTTGCCAACATGGTGGATGAGCTGGGGGACAAGGTCAAAGGCAAGTGTGGCCTGCTTAAGACTAGAGGTGAGAAGCCTAAATCTCCTTTGTGAGAGGAGTTGTCAGGTGCAATTTCACACCAGACAAAACTGACTATCCAAGGCCTAGCCACAGTACAAATGCACCAGTTCTGAGAAATGATGTCCCCATTTCTCAGTGAGAGGGAAAAGCAGCTTGCAACCATGCAGCCCTTGCTGGCTGTACAGGGGAAGCACTCCCGTAAAACTGAATTTGATGACCTTGATGTGGTAATTCAGGAACTCCAACATAAAGGAATTGTTTAGAAGATTGTTAAAACTAGTGATCAGTTTCTTTCTAATGTGTTCCTACCTCAAAAGCCTGATGGGAAGTTCAGGATGATACTGGATATTTCAGATCTGAATGGCATTGTGACCTATAAACAATTCAAAATGGAAAGTTTACAAATAGCCCTTGACATGGTTCATGGGGAGGGTTTTCATGGGGTCTTTAAATTTGTCTGAAGCTTACGAATCAATCCTGTTTATGAGGTGGACATAGAGTTTGTTTGTTTTTGGTAGTTTAACGTCCAATTTGTTCAATTAGACTTGAACAGGGAGTACCTCAAGTTTGAGTAGAAGGGACAACTGCTCCAGTATACTTGTCTGCCTGATGGTCTGGCTCAAGCACCAAGGCAGTTTACAAGGGTTCTGAAGGCAGTGTTTGGCCACCTGCAGAGTAAGAATATCGGAGCTCTGTTGGCCTTACCTGTAAAGCTAGGTTCTAAAGTGCATGAAAATAAGTGTGTGACCACACCCACTACACTGACCTTTTTAGGCTATGTCATTGATACTGCATGAATGAGAGTTTCCTCACAGAGGCAAAAGTTCTCAGATTCCAAACTCACTTGAAAACCTAGGGGCTGGGTAAAAAGTCAGGATTATAGCAAGTCAGACTAATGGTTGATCTCGCAAAAGGCATTGACTTTTGGAGAGAGACCAGATTCACGGTCTAAAAAAGAGGGGAGGGGGAACTGTGAAAGGTCCATGAATGTTACCGAGGAAGGTATGGAGGACGTAGACTGACCAGTAGATGAAAAACAAGTCCGGTTCTAAGTATATTAGGGTGCAATCTCCTCACCTTTCTCTGACTACAGATACTTCTAACCTGGGGTGTGGTCTGGGATAGTGGAGAAACTATTACAGGCAGTTGGGCATTAACAAAAGTGTATCTGATGTGATTTTTCAAATAAAAGTGTTACCACAGAAATCAAATTTACAAAAATATTGCAAACAATCTAACCATTCATGAAGTTGATTCCATCAGGGGACGTTTTGAGCTTCATTTTAGTATATGATTTATCTGGTTACATTGACATGTGAGGTTCATCAAATTTATTGGCTCATTGCTACTCTAATAATCAATATCCTTCCCCGAGTGATCTACTCATCAGTGGTCTTCCTATTAGTGGCCTGCCTGTCAGTGATCCTTCTCTCAGTGGTCTGCCTATCAGTGGCTTGCCTCACAGTATCCCTCCTGTCAGTGGTCTGCCTATCAGTGGCTTGCCTGACAGTATTCCTCATGTAAGTAATCTGCCTATCACCGGTCTGCCTCTCAGTGGCTTGCCTGTCAGCATCTTGCCTGTCGGCTATTTCCCTGTCAATGTTCTTCCTGCCAGTAACCTACTTGTCGGTGGCTTGACTGTAACTGGCTTGCATGCCAATGGTCTGCCTGTCAGTTCCCTACTTGTAAGATATTTGCCTGTAAGGGAGTTACCTACTTGCCTGTCAGTGGTCTACAAACAAGAAGACTGTCAGTGACTGCCTGTTGGAAGACTGCCCGCCTACAATTGTCCTGCCTACGAGTGGTCAGCCTGCCACTAGCCTGCCTGTCTGAAGACTGCCTGTCATTGATATACCTGTCAGCGACTTGTCAGATGACTTTCTATCACTTTCTGGCCACCATCCATAACTGCGAGCCAAGGATTTAAGCCTGGATGTGATTCATGTAACTCGTCTATAATGTTGAGTCGTAATGATAACTCTAGCATCCAATAACATATACACTTGTTCAGAGGATAGTTCCTCCCCTTCGGTGATAGTAAGGAGGGAGGAATTACTTCATGTGGCCAACCTTGCAAAATATTTTGGTACACTGATGATAGGATTGGGTCTTAGCAGCTCCTGCGATGCAGTCACCAAAGTAGATCCTCAGACCTCAATGTATGATCACTGCAGGCACAGTACGATGCTTGTTCTGCTCATTACTTCACTCGGCTATCGCCTTGTGAATTAATTAACACCCTGATCATCTATGGAGGAATCTTTTTCCAACCACGGAGAAGTACACTCTCTCCACTGGAACGAAAAAATTACGCCAAAATAACACCCTGATCATTGCATAAAAATTAGTAAGACTAACTTTCGTTCAGTTTTTACTAATTACCCGCATCAATTTACGATATGGTACATAGGCATTTACTGGATTTTAGCATGGATGTACCATAATTTTGTATCTGTATCTTTCTTTTCCTTGTGTTATCCCTTTCCTTTCTTCTTAATTCAATTCTCAAATCAGACGTCATGCACCATTTAACCCACCCGTCCTTGTCATGTTTGGTCATGGAAACTGGAACCCCCTGCCACATGAAGTCATTTATAGACGGCCCCTATTGCTTTAAGACTTATAGCCGTCGGGAATGGACAATTTAGACACAGAAATAATACCATAAGTCTGTGGTATTATACCATGTCCGTTAATTCATCTCGGTGTAAACTTTTGTACCTCATCATTTCCTTACAACATCTTCTCCCTTGCACTCAGTGACAGCGCCTCCAACACAGGTGTCATGCTCCTTTTAATGAACGTAGTTTATGATTCAATTTCTCAGGTTCTAGCAATAAAAAATGGATAAGGAAATACAGAAATAATCCTCAGAGGTTGTAGTTTGTCCCTAGTCGGAACAGTATGTATCTCTCTTGGAATGTCGTGCAGGAACTCACTACACTTATATCAGCCCTTTTGGCATTTTTAACAAGAGTTTAGAACTATGAATACTACATTAATTCATGTATATATATGCTCCAGTCGAAACTATTTTGCACTTAAAAAGTGTTAAAGAAACCACAAGCCAGAGAGAAATGTATAAATCATGAAGAGGCCCTGGTAAATGCCACATACACAAATGCATTGATGTAGCATTAACATATATTATAGTTTATCAATAATCATCATATATCTAGATAATGAGTTTTCTAATGATACAATCCTGATTGGGGCCAGACTTGGCAGCAGCAGCAATTGTGGAATATAGTTATTGATATATGTTTCAATTGAAAGTTAAAAGATGTCCAGAGTTGATTTATTTCGTTAGTAACCCACAATTATAAGACAATCCGTGTTGTCATTGCGCTGCGGACTAGGGCCCCCTGTTAGGAGTTCCGTTATTAAAACTCATTTATGTTCACACCTTTTCAAATGTTTTGAAGTAATCGCAGACTTTGATATGGTAGACCAGAGACATAGCTTATTCGACGCAGTTTGTAGGCTATTATTTTGTCTCTACAGATGCAAACAAAAAATTCCTATCAGCCAGTCACCTAAAGGGGTCAATCTATACGAAGTTAAGCTATGCGAAGTATGACCAGTTCAGGTGATTTCTCCTAATATGATTGATAAACATTCCACCCACCACGACACAGGTGAGTTCAGGTCATAGGCACGTTGCCAGCGGTCAAGCGTATTCAGCTAAACCGCGCGATCCTTGGTCCTTGCGCAACATTCCCTGATCTCTTGTGGTGCGCTGGTACTTATCTTATGATACTTTTCCTACTTTAATATTTATTTTCTAATGTCGGAATATCATTATAAAGACATTTCGTCCCTCCAGAAAGACTAATATTAGAGCCCAGAAAAGTGATTAGGATTTTGGTTAAGTGGCTTATGGATTGCAAAACTCAGAAATATCGTAATACCTAATTCAACAAAATTTAAGTCTTGTCTAGTCAATAAAACAATTACTTGAAAAGTATTTACCGTGCTGTACATATTCCAACCACGACCCTATACCTCGGTTACTGCAATACATTAACACCACCCCATCAGTCACATGTACGCCATTTACAAACATGTGCGTCGCAAATCGGTAAGTTTTCCATGAGGCAATTTCAATAGAAATTGACCCATTGTGGATGAATAAAAAAGTCGGACAGCGCTGGCGGGTCCTTTGGGCCAGTTGAATCTTTCTTGGACAAGAGGTAATCATAACAGACCTGACCTAACCCCTGACACTAACCTAAGTATGTGTTTTTCATTCTCCCAGAGAGCGATACTTGTTAAGTCAACACAAATTTAGGCAGTTTGAAACAAACATAGAAAATTAAAAAAGGTTTCATAATGGATCCCAGGGGTTATAAAAATCTACATTATATCAATCTTATATATTTCGTGTACATATATGCATTAGGCATTTCTTTCCTTAATTCCTTTCTGTGTGCTTTACAGTATGTAGCATTAACTACACCTCTATATATATTCATATTCCTTTGTCATATATATCCAACAGTCAATGTTATATCATACAATAAATGAATGACATGTGAATGACCCTTGTCTTCTTAATGATTCCTTCTTAACTCACAGAAAGGATGGTCATGGTTATCTTAGTGGGCTACATTATTTTCTAAACCCCATGGGGATGACAATAACGGTATTCTTAGTAATCCTTCAGTTTTCTTGATAAACCGTGTCGCTTTTAACAGGAGCGTGACATTATTCCTAAACGTCACCCGGTGTCATGCAGGTCTGGTGGAGATACATTGGATGTGAAAGAAATGAAGTTTCTTTTAAGAATGAAAAGTGCGTATGTAAAAGTAAAAGATCCAGCGCAGTTATGTCCTGTTCTGTCTGTTTTGTTATAAAGTGGTTACAAAGTCTCATTTTGATGAAAGGGAAGGTATTAGATAAGGCTCAGGTTTGAGGCCAAACCAATAAAGTTGCTGGGGAAGGCATTTTTTGAAAGCTTCAATTCAAGAGAGAAAATAGAGGGAACCAATGATATAGGAAGAAAAAAAAGCAATAGTGAAGGGCTGCAACAATAAAGATTGTATCATTAGTTGGTTTAAAGCCATTGGAGACATTCTCTATATATCATAACTTCAAAGGGAAAGCAACCTGCGTTTGGGTTTGAGTATGAAAAGGTAAACAGAACAAGTACATGGATAACATCGGGGAGTACACATATAGCAACGTGGGATAGTCACAGGTAACTCTGTAATTCTCAACAAATTCTCAGAACAAATAAACGATTTGATAATTAAAGAAAAAGAAAAAAGTGCATATGTCCACTTAGCATTACGACGTTTCTGAGAATATTTTTGTAACAATAGACTGCACATAATATTAACACATAAGTTTTACAAACTATTTGTGAATAACGACTTTTGGATTTAAACGGACTTTATATGATACTTTGCCTAACCTCCTATTCCTATTCAAATAATAGGTTCTCAAAACTCGTCCTAACCTATTCCTATTCCTATAATACGTTGTATACACGAGTCGCCATTACTGGGTCATGTGAATAATTGTGCCGTAACACTAGCTTACTCTAGATCTTACCTAACCGTATATGGCAGGTAATTCAGTTACAGCAAACATGTCCGCATTAACCTGATTCACTTTCAGATTTTAAATGTTACACGAATAAACAATATGCTGTCATTTGATATAAATGTCTGAGTCGCTCCAACGTTTCTCAGAGTCAGCGACACAGCGAAAGGAAGCAAGACAGCAAGAGAAATCCACTACTACTGAATCATTACAAGGATTATACTATTTTACTACCGATAACACATTGGCAGTTAAATTCCATTTCCTGATTTCCAAGACGGGAAGATCAGCTATCAACAGTACATTTTCAAAGCAGGAGAAGAAACTTGATCATGAGCTCGATGAGCTGTGTGGGGCCAGTAGCCGAGGCCTGGCTCATGGACATGGAGTTAATGGGAGCTGGAAGGGCACGCAGGGTGAACGGATACCTCAAGAGATCCGACCGCCAACTGGAGCGCGAGAAGGCCGGCTTCGATGCAGAACTCAAGAAAAGGTTGAATCGATTGGATGGAGACATGGCCAAGGTCAAGCTCAGGGCCGAGGCATTGAAGGACGAGAAGACCAACCGAGGGCGCCACCTTCACATCACTCCGCGACGCAGCAGCGACTGCGTCGATGGGCAATCACTTCCGGTAAAGTCTGTCAATGGGAAGCTCATGTATGCACGACGTGAAATCGTCGGAAGTGCACCGGATGTTCGCTTCTGCCATTCACGTGACTGTTCTCCCAGAGGCTCTCCAGTGACATCACGTGACTGTTCACCAAGAGGCTCGCCCATGACGTCACGGGACTGCTCTCCAAGACGCTCGCCTGTGACGTCACGGGACTGCTCCCCAAGACGCTCGCCTGTGACGTCACGGGACTGCTCTCCAAGACGCTCCTCCATAACGTCACACAAGAACAATATCGCTTCTGGACTACGTGAGACGCTCCTAAAATCGTCGATTGAGGTTTCTGCAGCAGGAGAAAACGTGATTATCGGAAGTCTACAATCACGAGGGCGGTCCCGGATGCGGGTGCACAGTCGCAGTTCGTCACTACCGAACATAGGCCTTCACACTTTAGGCACCGGCCAATCACCGTCAGCATCGCCTCTGGCACGAAGAAGGTCCCGGAAGGAAGCGTTCGTGTCAGGTGCGGGCAGTGCTGCCACCTCGCGGGAGTCATCGCGGGACAGCTCGATTGGATGCTGCTTCCCGCCCTTGTCAGGTAACTCCTCTCGGGCCTCCTCCTGTGGGAGTCTGGTCTACTGCCCCAAGACAGACCTCCTGTACGCTGGGCCGACAATGCTGGAAGATGCGGATGACGATGAGGAGTTCTGCCTTTTGAGCATCCTCATTCCTGAGTGGGGAGATGAGGATGAGGTTGACAAATCCAAGGAGCATCAGAACCAAGAGCCAACCAAATCTCCGGAAGATGCCCCCACAGGCCAAACAGCGCCACCACCAGAGGACAGCAGGGAGCAGGGGGCGGCGCTTCCATCAACATCAGTTCAATGCCAACTTGTCGACCGTGTCGAGAATTGCACCAGCAATGCTAAACCCCTCCGGACCGGAAAGAGAACCAGCAGGACAGCACCACGCAGTTTTCGGCAGCTGAGGGCTATTGCGGGGTCTGGAGATGGGTATCAGTCGCGGGATCTCGAAGATGAGCGCGCATTTATGGAGGATACACAAGGACCCGAGACATTGGCCGCCATGTTCGAAAAAATCAAGATGTGTCGCTACTTGCGGACACCTGGTGAGAGTGTGGACCCACTCGGCAATGTGGACAATCTGTTTGACAGTTTATAATTCTATCAACACTTTATGGTCCTAGCAGTTTGTTTTTCTTTTATTGAAATACGTGTATTATTATAAAAGCTATACACGTATCATGACATCAATGGGTCAGTGGCTTCAAATATGGAGATCCCTGCCCCTCCAGTTTAGATATTCTCGACCGTATAGGTGACTGCAGTACCTTAACAGTATATGTAGCCTTTACGCACCTTACGTACACAAATACTATGATTATACCTTTATTATACGCATACCATACAATGAAATATACATATGTATATATATATATATATATATATATATATATATATATATATATATATATATATATATATATATATTATTACGTGTACTATAATAATATGAAAGTATGTTTTATTGGCTATGAAGCTGACTGATAACTTGTATGTGAACATCTTGACAGCTGTGTGTAGGTAGCAGCCTAATGCTTCTCGTTAAATGAGAAGAGCGGATGGTGGAAACTATGCATTAACATTAGTAATGTACCATATAAAGGACCGACTGAACAAAGGCGCGCAAGAGTGAGCCCAGTGTTGCCTCCCGTCGGAGACGAATTGTCAACCTATTGTGAGTGTGTATAGTAAAGCGGTTTTGAACCTTGTTTGCATTCTTTTGTATTGTTTGTATTTAGAATTCCATTCTCTAGTATGATACATTATGGAAATGTAATAAGGAATGGCACAACAGTACAGTAACTGTGCTGGTCAGTAATAAAAGCTTTCAAGAAATTGACCTCTCTGTCTTTATGCTGAAATTGGCGAACAGAACATGATGACATAAGTGAGCAGCCTGCCCTTAACAATAATCGACTTTCACAACAAAAGAAAACCATTATCACAATTATGATAATAACAAATATAAAGAAATATTAAATGTCGAGTTGAAGATGGCAGTATTTGAAGGCAGATGTAGATGTATGACAGGTCAACACTTAGAAAGTCCATAGAGGCCTAAGACACTGTGAGAAAAAGGCATAATAAGGTGATAATGGTGATTCAACAGTTAAAGCTCCAAAACCCACACTAATACAGATGCGCAAAGGTATATGATAATGTATGAAACAATGCACAGTGTGCTGTTGTATAAGCTTTATTTCAAATAGCAAACACATAAAGCTGCATGTAAATGGCACCATTATCCATCCTTACCAAAAGTAATTTTTGTCTAACACAACGTATATTTGTATGTTGCATAACTGTAATAATACATGTAGAGTATACTTAAATATAGAAGGAGTAAGCCATGTAGTGGGGCAGATATAGCTCCAATTTCAGCAGTATCATACATTTAATGAAACAATCATGATTTTTGGTACATGGTTAGGGGAGCCCCTAAGGAATATTTTTTTATGTGCGGGCATTGCAAATACATTCCAGGAGCTGGATGGCGGCCATTTTGAAAATCGACCATCACAGAGGACTATATATATAACACTTTTCACAATGGTTATTACCAAGAACAAACCTATATGAATCAACTCAAATGTGTGCAAGAGGAACATAAAGATATGGACTGATTGATTTATCAATGTTTTTACCATATACTAGCGACTTCGTCGAGTCTGAGTTAAAGGGAAAAATATTGAAAAACGAAATACAAAATAGCCGACTGCAGGAATCGAACTCCAGTCACTCGCATTCCCAAGCAAGAGCTCTGCTGACTACTCCACAGAGACAGGTGGCATAAACAGGCCAAATACTTAGGCTGGTGGTGGGTGGGGGGAATCAGTGGAGTTTTAATAGGGCTACCAGCGAAAGTTGAGATCTCATTGGGTTCTCACGAGAAAAGTAGATCAGAAAACTACAGTACTAAACTTTGATTTTGGCATGGTTCAAAATGAACCATAAGAGAAAACGCATGTCTGCATATAGAAATACAAAAAAGAGTAGCTGCTTACAGTTTAAAACTGCACGAGAATCTTACTCTCGTGGCCCTTCAATCTCCAGGCCCAGGTCGGGTTCACTATGTCTCTATGTACGGGAGCAACTTCAAGCGGATTCGACGAAATTCTACCATTTTAGATATAGTAGGTAACCAACATGTGGGTTAATTATGTTTATAGAGGAGGTTTAACCTTCCAAAACACAGGAAATATCATTTTATAAGTCATCTGCCATTTGTGTGGTTGTGATTAGAGTCCTACATGAAGAATTTCCAGATTTATGGAAATTTCGGCAGAAAATCCAAGATGGCCACTCCCCACATGTTGGTATTTGTTAAAAATATTGATAAATAAATTATTCCATATCTTTATGTTCTTCTTGCACACATTTGAGGTGATTCAGATAGGCTTGTTCTTGGTAATAACCATTGTGAAAAGTGTTATATGCTCTGTGATGGTCAATTTTCAAAATGGCCGCCATCCGGCTCCTGTCCAGAATGAATCTGCAATGCCCATGCATCTAAAAATATTCCTTAGGGGCTCCCCTATCCATATAGAAAAACTTATGCTTGTTTCAATAAATGCACAATCATGTGCTATATCTGCCCAACTAATGACCAAACACGTGGTTAAAGAAATTTTTGATGGAATATTGATCCCAGATAATGGCTACGCTTTAGCAAATAGTTCAAGCAACTGGACCTTTATGTACATATCAATGACCCTGCAACTACACACTATAAAGTCCCAGAGGAATTCTGAGAATGGAGTAAAAGTAACTTTATTGCATCTTATTTTAACTTAAATCTGTTTTGTAAATATGATAGACAATATAGATATAGACTAACGAATGGATTTAATCTCTTTGATTTATCATCTCGCATATCCTGCCATAATCGGATGAATTTGAAAGCTAGAAATGGGTCGATAAAAAGCAAGACAAGATATATGATGAGAATGGTGCCGAGGATAACACACTCTTTAAGCTGTATAGGAATTTTATAATATCATGTGTCCACGTGTGTGCAAATCATATGGTACTGTGCATACTGAGGGTGACCTCATGAACATGCATGACCTCCAGGTTTATCAGAAAAAAATATGATGTTTTTCCCTGCTCACGAAATGGTGTCCCTGGCTAACATTTTAATCTCTAATGGAATTCATACCCATGTTAACTTCCGACACTTGGTACATCAAACTAACCAATGTTATCCTGAGGTATCTCTGAGGTACACGAGGTGGAATCCTCACCTGAATTCACCCGTGATTGTTCCGAGTGAGGTAATAGTAAAAAGGATAAGGTATGCCTACAAAGAGAAAACTATGCCACAATAGTAGACGCGCGGTACTTCAGATGGGGACCCATTCGAAGTTGCTGATAACACGTTATTGTATGATATTCATAGTAGATATCTATATCCCACGAACACTCTTAGTGTCTTAAACAATATCAGGGTGTAACTGTTGGTCTTACTAGGGCAGCCTGCTGTCGGCCAACCTGACCTTGATTTTTTTACATAAGGATCATTATTTGTATCAATGTATACACATTGGTCTTCCAACAAATCTTGATCAACTTCAAACATATTTTCACACAGAGAGTTGGTTCCGTAAGATAGACACCTGCAATTAGTATGTCGAATAAATTTTACGTGAAGTATATACAGTAAATGTGAGGTATGAAGATTGTTTGATGCCAATACCGTAAGGCAACTTGACAAATATAAAGAATAATTAGAAATGATTTAATGGTCGTTGATTTGGCGACTTGATCCTATGCCTATACCAATTTGGTAAGAATTACCTGTCTTTCATCGTGAGTGGTGTTAGAGTCACATAAAATGAGACCATTTCTCATAGATGATGTTACCCTGTTGTGACTATGGCGCCATGATACATCAAACAGAACCAACATACACATTGAAAAACCTGCAACTTGCCATCCAGGGAGCTGTTTCAATAGTTGAAAATACTCTCGTATAGTTGCTCTCACCAACCAAATAGCGGCACATCGTGTTTCAATAGGAGAGGATGCCAACAGCAAGCGGCACTTTGACCAAAGTGGCACCAACAGTGGTAGTACCTGTTTCAATAATTAGTGACATATTTAAGTAATAAACAAAGTCATGGAAGACTGTATTTTTCCAAACTCATTGAAGCATGGTACAGTAACCCCTTTACCAAAATCCGGAGAACTGAAAGAGTTTTCCAACTGGCGGCCAATCACAGTAGTACCAACCATTTAAAAAATTATAGAAAAAGCCATTCAGACCCAAATATTATCACATCTAATTTCCCATGATTATATAGATGAAAATCAATATGGTTTCATGCCAGGTCGATCTACCAGTCAGGCAATATTTCATCTTACAACAATCTTACACAAAGCTATGAACAGTAAATTGAACAGCTTATGCACCTTCGTGGACCTACGCAAAGCGTTCGACAGTGTTTGTCACGCATTACTATACAAAAAACTGAGTTATTTTGGCCTAAGTAATAAATTTATCACACTAATACATTCATATTTATTAGACCGTACTCAATCAGTTAAGTTAGGTGATGTCATATCAGATAAGATGACAGTCTCATGTGGGGTACCACAGGGGTCGGTCCTTGGACCGACTCTATTTATAATGTTCATCAATGATATCTTTGGAGTTATAAAAAACAGTAAAGCCTTAATGTGTGCTGATGATCTTGTCCTAATTAGCAGTAATGAAGACTCTGTCGTAGCCCAAAATGAGATGCAGGAGGATGTGGATGATATTAAAAGGTGGATGGACAAAAACAGACTTCTGATTAATACCAAAAAGACTGTCCAAATGTGGGTGGGATGAAATCTAAACAATAAACCATTACCGCTAAACACCTTGGATGGATCCACCCTCCATAGAGTTAACAGTTTTAATTATCTAGGTATTGCACTAGATAGTGAACTAACTTTCAAAAATCAAATAAACAAAGTTATTGTAGAAGCCAGACAGAAAATGCAGAAACTCCAACTGCTCGGATACCTACTTCCAAAGGACATTAGGATTATGATAATGAATCAATGTATCCTTCCAATATTCAATTATGTGGACTTCATTTATCTAAGCTGTAGTAAGACAGATAGTCAAAGACTAAATGTATCTTTTCACCATTGTATGCGTACAGCACTCCGTATAAAACGCATAAAAGAAATCACCATAAAAGACCTTTACCTGAAATGTACATTAAGACCCTTACATTATAGAAGAACGGTCCACCTTACGATGATGTTGAAGTGGTGGTCAATTGACCCGCTGCACATTGTAAACTCTGAACTCCCAACTCGGAGACAACAAAAAGTGGTGATAAAACTAGATGCCCCCAAAACGGAAAAATATAGAAAATCCTCCCTCTATTTAGGTACATCAATATGGGATAAATTACCAACTGAACTACAAAAAACTAGGGACACATCTTACTTTAAAATACAGGTTAAGGGATTTCTACTGAATAGACCAGATATAACTAGCTGGGAATAAATACACAATATTGACCGTACCACCAAACAGCAACCAGTATTGTCCTGTTGTCCTTTGTGTCCTATATATATTGTATGTCCTTTTGTTTATTGTTTGACTACAAGGAAGAATGCCCAGTGCTGGGTGATTTGTATGTTCTATCTGAATAAAAAAAAAAAAAAAAAAAGTAAAGAAAAACATGTTCCAAACAATTTTATATACACGTTTTAACTAGATATAGATCTTTATAATTCTCGAGTTCTCATCTCTTTTCTGATAACTATTATACTATTTGAACCAAGAACTGCGGTCACTGCACCACCCTATCACTTTCCTTCTCTATCACTCGATCCTATTCTATCACTTTATGTTTTACAAGTGAGAGCTACAGTGTCGGATTCCGGAACCGAGCCAAAAATGCACATAGAAACGTCAAATAAAAACTGAAATGTGGGGAAAAACACAAGGAATAATGTGGAATTAATGAATTATTCATTAGATATAGATTTATGTATCGTTCGTTATAGTGTCATAGCAAACGGCACCGGGATCTCAACAGCGCCACCACTTCTGAAATGAGACTTTATAGTTTCCACTGTTAGTGACACAGATTGCTCTCGCTATTGTGGTGGCTATTCCCTTTTACTCCCCAAACTAGTGAAATGGATCCCTGTTCAATATGGCCAAAACCAAAACCAGAGCCACTCAGAATGTTAAACTTGAAGGAATTAGGAAATAGACGCAACTGAAACTTGGTAATGATGGCTTATGACAGGAAAGAATAGGAGGAATATGTTGATAATCGTTTGAGGCACACTAGGGCATATGACCAAATACCGCTTGCATGCCAATTGGCAAACGATGGAGTCTACATGAATCTATTTTAGAAAATATTACCTGGAATTCTTTCCCCTTCGTTCAGACAAAACAGATGGATTAGTAGGTCCTATAAGAAAACAAACATGCGCTGTTTTTCCTGACATATTGTACAACCCGAGAATGATATTAAAACCTCTTGTTGTGTTTATACACCTGCTGATTAGTTTGTCTCATAATATATATTAAGTTCCAGTTTCTGCTATACTTTCTCTATTCTATTTGTTTCAAGTAATAAATTTCAATTTAATTCAATAGTGATAAGTAGTTTGGGTTTGCAATGAGATAAGCATTTGAGAAGTCACGAATTTTAGAGTTACTCTAGTATATTTTGAGATAATAGAACTTTGTTCTTTGCTCAAGGGAAAATGATGAGTAAACTTTAGTTTATAAATTTGTTAACAGGTACATAACATCAAAAACATAGTAACAGCACCAGTAGAAATAAAAGATACTTCAGGCGTATCACTTTTACAAGGTAAAAAAGGCTTATATCAAATATTAGATATAATGTTCATAAGTTAACAGTTCATAGCATTCATTTTTCACTGGAGCCACTCTCCCTTCTTGTTGGCGGTTGTATCAGAGTGGCCAGCATTGCTGTCAGTCCAGAAGGGCTGGTAACTGTTGAGGACAGTGCCTGGCCCGAAGAACGATTTGAAGGAGGGTACACCCATCAACTGTGTGTACAAGATGTCTTCAGCAAATGGTGGCCTCTGTGTAGATATGGATGGCTGAGGTTCAGGGGCAGGAGATGGGGGAGGCTGCAGTTGTTAGTGCCTCCTGTTGTTTGGATGGCAGGCAGGATACTGCAGGAGATGGCAGTGGCTGACAGGTGATGTTCATCCCAGGGAATTGCTGCTGTACCCAGTGTCTGTCCTGGAAGTGACACACATCTGGCTCGGAGATCACCTGCAAAGGCAATTTGGAAGGAGGTTGTTGCCACTGACATATGGGTTGCTGCTGCTGCTGCGTCGTCATGCTAAACCACAGCCACAGTCATTGAGAATCAGGATCTTCCACTGATGGACCCATCATTCTCACTGCCGCAGCGGTTGCTGTAGCAGCTGCTGCTGCAGCTGCCACCAACTCCCAGTTGCTTTTCACCTAGCACTCACAGAGCATCACCATCATATGCCACACTGCCTCATGATGGTGGTGTTCACATAAGCTGGCAAGGATATTGCCAATGTACCAGATGAAGGCACTTTCAGGGGTTTGAACTGGCTGCTGGGGCTTGCTTGCCTCCTGGAGCAGATTCAGAGGATGTTTGGATGGGCCCCCCTACCCAACTGTGTTGCTGATGGCAATGTGATGTTCATTGGTTGTAGATTGTATGAGACGAGAGAGTAGAAGACCATGGTCGTGATAGACTTGCACTAAAAGATAGAGTACAACTGGCACTGACACTGGCAGAGCTTTTAAACGGAGCAACCGTGCATTTGATAAGCATGCGTGGTGAAGTGTTCCAACAAAAATTGGAACCAGGTCCATATCCATATTTTGGTCACTGTCAACTGTCAGCACCTTGGCCCGACTTTCCAACAACTCGCCGCAGTTTTCCAAGCTTGGTCTGTAGGCTGTCATTCCAAGTTTTCAGCTCTTGGGGTGTCCAGCCCATCAACCATGCCTGTTCTGTCCAAAACTGGTCCTTCATTACACAGTTTTGCAGGCAGTGCTGGATGACATCGCAGGAACTCCATAATGGTGTCCTTCTCTTCCTTGCTGAAGTTTGTGCACACCCATGCTGCAAGACATGGTGATGGAGGTGAGAAGCAGCATCTTCAGCCTCAGAGGATTCAGGCTTAGACTCAGCCTCTGTTTCTGCATCAGGATCTTTGACTTCAGATTCCTACTGGGCTCTGTTATGGAAGGGTTGCCAGGACTGCTCTGTTGGATTTTTTTAAGTGCTGCACTTCTTCTCACAGTGGTCCTCTTCCAGCCGAGGTGACTTACGATTTGCAAGCCAGGTTACTTAAGGCGCCCCAGTGCAGACCCAGCAAACTACGATGGTGACCTACCAAGGCTGCTGGGACTGCTGGGTGTAAATGTAGCATAAGAAATTGGAGATGATGATATTAAGCACTGGTCAACAAGTCCAAATGTTACCGAAAATAAACACTTAACTAGGACAAGAAATCTTAGAAGCGGTCCAGACCTTTGACTATCTAGGGGTAACACTGGACAAAGGTTTGACCAATTGAATACACCTCAACAATTCAACGAGTAGCACACACATTACACACGCTAGCATGCCTCCTAGAATCCCTATCAAAATAGCAGGCAGTACTAATCTACAAGTCCAAAGTTCTACCTTTGATAGAATATGCCGATATATTTTACCACAATACAAATATAAACCTGACCAACAAAATATAGAGGTGTCAGAACAATATGTTGTTTAAATCACGTGCGAAAGATAGAAATGATTGTGATAGTATACTTATACTATAGACAACACTGAATTATAATCTGTTAGTCCCTACAGTTACTTGGGTGTAATGCTTGATATAAACCTGAACTTCAAATCAGCATATAAGTAGACTCTACAAAAACCTAAGTCACAAATTGTATCAAAGACCAAAATGAGGCCCTTCCTCACTATTTCTGCTGCTTTACAGGTGTATAAGAGTTGCATTATTCCATACCTTGACTATGGGGATATTTTGTTTAAATTAGCCGATCAAAAAAACTTTCAAAATAAATGTTTGCGACGTCGTTTAAAGTGTCATAGAAGAACCCATGTTGATGTCTTACATGCAAATGCTAACTTACCGTATCTAAGTCATAGACGGGACGCACACCTCAAAATCTTCATGTATAAGAGGGCCCAAGAGCCTAGATATCGAGATCATAAAAGGTTGCCGACTAGAGCATTTGTTGCCCCTTTAATGTATGTACCATGACCAAATTGTGCTGCTTATGCAAAATCCATTGAGTATCATGGAGGTAGTACCTGGAACGACCTCTCTCCCTTGGTTAGAAATACACCAACCTACAAATACTTTAGACATATTACGAAGTCTTTACTGAATGAACAGATTCCTTAGCTATAATGGTAGCTCATACTTTAACTCGACAATGTATTTTAATCTTACTCACGGTGTTTTATACTATATGGTTACTTACCACTTTCTGTGTTTGTTGTATGGTGCAACGTCCAGCAGACTTCATGATTAAAGGGGGGTACCCACAGCTTATGACACACTCCGACAAGGCTTATGACACACTACGACAAAGAAAATACCTGCCGGAAGGGTTCTGTCGTAGTGTGTCGGAGTGTATCGGACACACTCTGACACAACCAGCTCACTTGGATGACTTTATCTATATAGGAAATGCACTGAGTGATATGATTTTCTTCAGTTTTTTTCCAAATAAACTTAATGAAGACAATACAAAGTAGAACCCTGCGTTTTTTTTATTAGGGGTAGGATAATATACATATGTGTGGAGGGGGCGGTGCATAGCTTATACATACTAGTATATAATGCTCCCGACACACTACAACAAAAGCGAACCTCTATGATTTTTCAAACATGTTTGAATTTGTCAGAAGGGCTGTGACAAGACTACGACACGGGTACTGTGTCATAGCCATGTCGCAGTGTGTCGCAGTGTGTCGGAAGCCGTGTCGGAACTGTGTGCCCACCGCTATGACAAAAACCCAAAACATTCGATTCTGTGTCATAATGCTTGCCGGAAGGCTTGTCGTGGTGTGTCGTAGTGTGTTGGGAGCGCAGTGGACACCCCCCTTTACTGTGTGGCCTGGCAATGAAAACCAGATACCAAAATAGCATCTGATGCCTTGGCCACTTTTTTGAAAAAGTTATAACAAGGGGATATATCAATACTCTGTAACCTTTTGTAGTCAATAGAGGAATTCCTAAAAAAAACTACTAAAAAAACCCAACTTTTTATTAGGGGAATATTGTGTTACACAACAAATTAGAGCTAACTACAGAGAGGCACAGCACTAGCCATATTTTTTAAACGAAGCAGTATATATAGACACAACCTTGTGATCTTCGATCTACTTGATCCTCAACGGAACGAAAAAATTGCCTACTATCCATTGCCCACACCAGATCTAAACAACCATCAAGACTACAGGAAGCGAACCGTAGCACCAGGCTGTATGAAGCCCCGGTACTGCAGTTCAAGTATGAACAACACTATCAAACTAAACAAGTCCAAAGACTCAGTTGAATATGAGGCTGGCAATGATAATAATAACAGTAATGATAATAACAACACTCATTATTATTGATATTATTATTTTCATTATTACTTTTATCTATTCTAATATCTATCTTATTGTGCATGGTACACGCTCTTTCACGTTGCCTTAGGTTTTCAGAGGGACTTCTTCTTCATCCGCATAAATCCCTGTTTTGAATCGCTGTTTTGATTTTAAAATCTATATTTAACCCATTCATACCGAGTAATGCATTGAGAGACCAGCTTGGGTTGGCTGGAAGATGCCTCAAGGCATCATCCAGAGCTGGCCGGGTGATGCCTCCAGGCATCATTTACAAAAATTTCTTTTTTTTAATAAAATGGGAAATAACTGAAAGAAAATAGTATTATAGATAAGAGCATAAGAGCACCTATATGGACCTGTTATTTGGTTTTAAAAACTCTATTAAGGACTTTAGGGAATACACTATATGAAAAATTGTCAATAGAAACGTTCAACATTTTATGGATTTAAAACTGTATATACATGTACTGAAATTGTCTATTCTATAACTTTCGGACGTGATGCAGATAGAAATATTTTAATTAATGCCCAATTAGGAAGATTTATGGGTATGGACCTGTTTCAAAACAAGTAAAGAAAACTATGTTGAAGATAGGGTAGAAATTTAAGAATTGGCAAATGTAAAGCGAAAATAGGAAAATACACCCTCACAGAGTTAGGAAAAAGAGTGTAATGTCGAAAATGACTTCCTTTTGGCCATATTTTGGCCACCCCAGGGCAAGCCCTTTCGTCAACCTGAATGTTAGCATGTTGTCTGAAAATACAGGAAAAGGAATATGTACCTTTTTATACTGGAGCTAGACGCTAAAAACAAATCTAACGAAACCACAAAAAATGAAACTCCATAAAGAAGACACCTAAGCCAAATGAAAAAGACCTAATCCCATTATGGACTTCGTAATAAGCGACTCTGAATTCAACGAAGAAGAACATAAGCCTAATAAAGAAATGTATGTAACGACTCCTAGATCCCCCAAAATAGGTAGCCCTGCACCGACAGAAAAAAATCTTAAAATCATCACATCACAGCTATACAAGACGACAGAAGCCCCACCGCGGAAGAGGAAAAAGAAAAAAACCAAACGAAACACACCGACCAGAATGCTAAAAATCACCATCAATAATACGCCTCCAAAAACAGCAGAAGGTAGAGACAACAAGAGAAAAGGACCGAGAGAAGAACATCCATGAGAAGACCGAGAAAAGTGAGAACATGAAAGAAAGCCAAGAAGCCTGTCCAGTCATCCCACCTTCCCGTAACCCACTCGCTGGAGGGCCCCTCAGTCTGCTACAGTGCTACACAATGATATGCGACATACCTATAGAAAAGTCAATCAGCCCCTAGGATGGGTTGTTCAACGCGAGTCAATCTGTCGGGGAATGATGAAGTGATGAGAAAAATGACTTGAAATGGACTTGAAATGAACTTGAACTTACATTAAGAAATATTTATACAAGTGTATAAAAAAGAGTTAAAACCGAGTTTAATATCATATCATTGTAACAATACTACCTTATGCAATAAACATACCCTATCTATAACTTATCAAAAGTCAATGTATTATCAAACGAAATAAGTTGTAAAATATGTAATGAATCGTTATGAAATTTGTAAGTAAAAATGCGAAACTTTATCATTCTAACAATGTTTATCATGTTACCATGACAAACGAAAAATCTGAACCGTAGTGTCCTAAATGTTCATTAAATCATCTTGAAATAGAAATACATAAACAAAAATCCAGGAGTTGCTGTTTTGTGATAAATCGTAATACAAGTATTATTTTCAATCTAATATCCTATAATCATATATTATACAAATCTTCATTTAAATATATGTGAAATTTCAACATAATTAGTAATGTTTGAGGTTTCCCAATATACAGTGATTCCCATATTTGAATTCATATGTTGCCTGAATCAAATGGAAAATTAGCACAGAGCTACTAAGTCACTGTTTTTCTTTAGTAACAAGTTTGCTACATCCCACTCATAATTTTGACCTGAAAGAAATCTCTGCAGGATATATATAGACTTTAAAATACCTAACTGAATTACTTCCACCTTGGAGATGATGACTGATATTAACTGTTGTTGGCCCTACCTACCTTGCAAAGACTGTGGTGCTTACAATGGAATTCCAGGATCTGCATGCATACACACATGAAATCGGTAGCAACTGGTTTCAAGATACCTGATATTGTGTAACCGAATTGTGTAATCAAATTAATGAAGTCTTGGAAATGGAATGAAAAATGCATTTTATTTAGTTCTCAGTTACTGTACATATTTCAATAGGTATGTGTGTGCATATTTCTGTAATATTTGCACCCTAACTTCGTGAATCCAATTCAGCTGTTTGTTATTCAATATATAAACTTGTTCTGAGTGTCAGGTTAAAGTATTAACTTATCTACAGGTTTAGAAAGGACTGTATCAGTAAAGGAACCTGTTCAAAGTATTGGTCATTGATCTTTATCATTCATGGGTTACATGAATAGTCAAATGGTTCTGTAAGTGCGAAGTGACTGCTGATAAGGTTTGGAATATAAGAGGCTGGTTTCTGTCATATCTGCAGACACAGAGAGTCAACCAGCCTGAAAACCACCGAAACACCAAGTGACCATCAACACTTTGCAGGTGTGTAGCTTGAGACATATTTTCTAATACATTTTGCATTATTCTAACATATGAGTCATTGCCTCCTGGGTCTATAATCTTAAATTTGTAAATGCAGCATGAGATGTTTTAATCCTGAATAGTGTTGGGTTGTTAAATCTGATAACCAATCACCTATGTATGTGTTTAGTCATGGGTTTAGAGTTGACAGGTTTACGGCAAGGATTCTGTTGCAAGTCTGCAATAGAGATTTCAATATAATCATTTGCAAACTAGTGATTAGTTCACTATTCATTCCCAGTACATCCATGTATACATAAATGATATATAAGAAAAGCATACCTTGCATCCAGGGCTATGTGCTAAGCTGAGAATGCAGGACTTCGTCTTTTATATTACATACAATACTATTTATATGTACTTTCTGTAGATCAATTGGTTGTACCTCACTGATTCATTTATAAGCAGCTTGTATATCCATAAAGCACCCATTGCCATTGTACAGAAAATTTTAAAAAACCACATCAATCAAGAAGATTGTAGTTTCAATCCTAACATGGATTTGTATTCTCACCAATACCTGTATATGTCGTAATGCAACTCTTAGATAAATAAATGTTGTTGCCACATTCATAAACTATTGCTCGCAATAATTGATGACAATCAAACATTCGTTGCATCTCCAAATAGGAATGACTATAGATGCTGGGATTATATACATTCATCCTGTCTAATTTTTAAGTTTTCTATCCATGGTTGAAAGCCAAAACACAAAATGATTCATAGATATTTGAGCTCCCTAAGAAATTAAGGATCAATAATCATGAAACCTACAGAGAATATATAATATTTAGCATTATTAGGTAAAACAAATAATCAAATTGAGTTTAAAGTGTCAGATTATGTGATGACAAGAAATTGAATCTAGATTTGGATGATGATAAGTTTGCCCCTAGTGTTATATCTATACTACTCCCAACCAACATGGGTCTGCCACAGACATCCACCTGTAAAGGGTCATGGAAGATTACTTTATAATTTTTTAGTAGAAGGACATGCACCATTCATATAAACAAGAGAAATCTGAACATAGCAAAAATTAGGTGGATGAAAAATCTTTGAAGAAATAAGACTGCCCTCTTCAACTTTAAATGCTACATCTGAAGAATTCATTGCGAAATAAATATCTATATACATATATATATATATATGTGTACAACCATACATTGAAATAAGTATTTTGCCTTTTTTCAGAGATGTTCTCCAGACTAAGGTGCACTGTGCAACCCAGTAAACAACTCTATGCAACCCTCTCACGGCAGATCAGGGTATCACAGCCTTTATGTACCAAGACTACTGATACAGCCCCACAGAAAAAACGTGACATCTACTCTGAGGGCAAGCAACGCCAACTCACCAAATATGTTGCTAAAGCTCTTGCCCAGGAGGACCCATCGAAAAACTATCACGATGCAATGAGGGGTGACTTTGACTTTGGTAGCTGTGACTATCTTGCCCTTGCTGAGCATCCTGAGCTCAACCGTATTGAGGGAGAATTTATCAGAGATCATGGCCGAATCAATTTCAACAGGTCAGTGCATGCCAGGCTGCTTATGAAATATATTTCTGTTTACTGACTGATCTAAAATCCAAAATGCAATATGCCACAGAAATAGAGCAAACAAATGTTTTGATTATTAATATTTTATTGATTGCAAGTACTGTATTATTAATTTAATTCTATTGTATTAAAATCATGAATTCTCAATTAGTTTATTATTTACAGATATTTTGAGTACTTAGTGTTTCTTTGGAGAAGCTCTTAACTAGGTATGAGCAAAATTAATGTCACTTATGATAGCAATTAAATGTGGTACAGAGGATCCTCATAACACCTTGCTGACAATAGTAGATATTTCTTTCATGAAAACCTACACAACATGTTTGTCTTGATATAGATATATATTGTTTCATATAAGTATACATGAGTAAGTCTCAGTAAACCTATTTATCACTTAAAATCATTAGCATAACATTTAATATTTGTTTTCTCTTTCCAAGGTCTGGTGCATACCCACGTAATGACAACTCTGTGGTAAGGAAGTTTGAGGCTAAGGCATCTGAGTGGTTAGGAGCAGCTGACTGCATCATGACCAACTCTGGAACTGAGTCCAATGTGAATACTCTGCAGCTCATCCTATGTGAAAACCCATTGCCTATATATATAGACAAATATGCACATGCTACCTTTGTTCTTGGTGCACGTGCTTCTGGGCGTAATGATGCCATGTTCTTCAAGCACAATAATGTGGATGACATGTTGAGGCTGATCAAGGAGAATGGTCCTGGGGTGGTCTGTGTTGATACCATCTATAGTGCACTTGGTACCATTTCCCCCATTGATGAGATAGTTGATATCTGCAAGCAGTACAATTGCATCCTGATTGCTGATGAGGCTCATGCTCTTGGCACATATGGCAAAGAAGGTGAAGGGCTGGTCAAAAGCAAAGGACTGGAGAAAGATGTCCCATTCCGCACCACCTCTCTGGGCAAATCATTAGGATCTGGTGCTGGGTTGATTATGTTTGCTGAGGAAACGGCTGAGGGGAAGAAACTCATGCCATTGTTGAGCTCTATGCCAGTCTTCAGTCTTGCTCCACAGGACTGTGTAGCTGCTCGCCACCTTCGAGGAATGGAGATGGTCAGGAATGAGCAATGGCGGAGAGATGAGCTTAATGAGAAAACTGAGTTCTTCCGCAAGGGTGCTATTGAGCGTGGTTATGATGGACTATTTGTGAGGAACAGCAAGACCAACATCATCCCATTTGTTGCAGGTCCTGTGGACTATGCCAAGACAGTCTATGATATGTTCATCAAGGCCCAGATCTACCCAAGTCCACACTTTTATCCAGCCTCTCCTCGCTCCAAGAGTGTTATCCGCTTTACGATCTGCAATTTCTTGAAATATGAGCAGATCCAGTATGCACTGGACTTCATGGAGGAGATTAAGCCTGTTGTCAAGCCTTGGACATGGCCAGATACAGACCCTGAAGTCTTCAACATTGGCTTCTCAGATGTTTAAGTAGGATCTAGTAAGGAACTGGTCCATCTTCCTTGAAGAAAGTGAAAAAGCATATCTGAAAGCCAACACAGTAAGCAACATTATTGGCAGAGACATTTTAAATATTCCATTTGGGCACTAATTCATCATTCAAAGTCATAATGCCAATTGGTTCCAATGAGCATGCCAATATTATAATAATCAACTATCAGCACAAATTTACAGCTTTATGGAATATGAACAATATCTATTTTTGAAAACATCCTTAGATTTGTTCAACTGTATTGAACACTACAGTGAAGTTGTTGGGGTTTTGTCTAAATTACATTCATTTGTAGAACTGTACATAAGGATTATATATCAATAAATACTAGCAATGTATTTGAAGCCTTTGTTTTATTCTTTTATCCATTTAAGGACACATTATGCCTGGAGGCATTACCACACTATTGATGCATGATACCTTTTTACCAAACTGTGGATGCATGATGCCTCAAGGCATCATTTTGTTTTACAATAAAAAAATCACTTCAACTTTTTGAAAGGTTTAATTGTCTACATATTAACTACATTCATCAAGTAACTTTCTACATTGTTTTATTAGTATAATAACAAACCTAAATATAATAAGCACAAATGGCAATTACAAAGGGTACTCATAAGCAGCAGAACAGAACTTTAGATGTAACTTTGAACATAAGGGTTCAGCCATAATGACAACTGTTCAAAAAGGAAAATCTCATTTCTGAACATACTACTTACAAATTATGTCATACCCAATAACAACAAAGACCAAAAAAAAAAGAAAAAAAATATCAAAATGACCATAAAAAAACTCAATAGGAAAATTTTCCTCCTCGGTAAGATTCGGCACCTAATCACGCAGAAGATGGCATGTAAAATATACAAACAGAGTATAACTCCCGTTATAGATTATGCTTCATACCTACATGGTTGTGGAACTCAACGGTTAAGAGAAAAATTACAGAGAAGCCAAAATCGAGGACTGCGATTATGTTTGAATGCGGGGCCCCGGGTGCACACTGTCGACGACCTCCACCAAATCTCTGGAATCCAGAATTTGGAAAGGAGGCGTGATGAAATACTATTAACTTTTATCAGAAGGAGGTTATTGTCGACCCTAGGGGTTCATAAAACAATAGAATATGTAAATGAAATAAACAGGGAAACAGATATGGTGACGAGAGCGATGTCAGGTTCCATGCTACACTTACCCAGGCTAAATACTGAGTTTGCTAAAAAGGCACCCTTTTATAGGGGGTCATTGTCATGGAACAAAATTCCAGAATGGATAAGGAGGCTGGATAAGAAGGAAACCTTTAAATGTCAAATCAGGAAAATGATGGTTTTAAGATAAGGCCACTGTTAGCATGGCACCTGACTGCTGTTTTATGGTACCAGTCAAACCTATGACCTCTCACCCGAACTCGAATGTTTTTGTTTTGTTTTTTGTTTTTGTTTTGACTCAATATAAGCAATTATTTTACTTACTGACTGTTTCTTGTGGGCCTCATGCACATACTTACAGACCTTTTTCTGCCGCTGCACATCAGTAACAAATATGCGGGAACGAGGAATCAAGTGAGATTCCACGAACTTGACATAAACACTATAAGAGCGAGGTATCAAGAGATGATGCCATGCTCGTAATTACTGAGACTGGATGTGTGTATATATATATATTGAACTACCTTGTACTGCATACTACTCAGAGAAAAAGCGTTTTAATGAAGGAGTATATGCATGACCCAGACACAAACAACACCAATCATCAAACGCCTCTTGTCATCATTATTTGTCACCCAAATTATTTCAAACACTGTTATTTGAGCACAGAACCTGTTATAACTGTTTTTGCACTTTTTTTCCAATTGGAACACGTACCTACACCCTTGTTATACAGTATAGTTGAAAGTGACGCAAGCAATATACAGAATGTAAAAGCTATGAATACAGACTGTCACAAGGTATGATGGAAGATCGGAGTCATTGTACTAGCGAATCAGACCAAATAAAAAAAAAACAAAAAAAACAAAACAAACAAACATAGTACTTCAGTAGCAAGGGTGTTTACAAGGGCCATTCTACCAGAATATGTCATTTTGTTGTTGAAAAGGATGTCTAGAGATGCGTTCTCATATTAAATGAAGTCATGGTTTTATGGATCATGGCCTTAGAAAGTATTATAGAAAGGTAGTTCTTCTGCTTTTGATTGTGCACTTTGGACATTAAATTGTAACTAATCTCAATTGGAAATATAACTATTCAGCCATGGAATGGTCACATGTACTCATCTTAAGATTATATAACTTCAAAGCTCCTTAAAAAAATCACAACAATTTCCCCATAATTTACTATAAACCATCTTAAGATGATACCTCTGTCTACTTGAAAAGATTGATTTAAAGTTCTAGGTTCTGCCCAGTGGGTCAGTTTCTGTGTGTTTGATTATGGGATACTTGTGTTTATATGTGCTTGAATCTGGTGTAAAAGTCAGTTTTTCTTTGCCAAGTAGGTGTCTCTCAGTATAGAGTGAATACTACCTTTCTCTTAAACAATGAAGCACACAAAAGGGTAGTTCTTATCTTTTCTCCAAAATTTGAAATCCAACTTCAATAAACTTCTAGCTCACTGTCAGAATGTCCTATGGGGAAATCATATTCTGAAATACATTTTGACAGATCATACCTAATCTTCTGACAAATCACCAAACTTCTTTCCTTTTACAGATCAGTATTTTTGTTAGGCAAATACCATGGTTTTTTAATGTTTTGATACATTTAAAACATATTGTCTGCTGGAATATTTATCATGAATTTCAGATAAATATTACTAGATTTCGTAAAGATTACTAGATTTCATAAATAGTGCTTCAAGGCATAATTATGTCTATGCTGAGGAATTCCTCAAGGCATTATCAGTACTGAAAGGGTTAAATATGATACAAATATTTGTGTAAATATCCAAGTCAGTAAGATTTTTTTAATATACATTTTTTTAAATGTAGCATAGTGTTCTTGCATTCTATCCATGCAGCCCTATTGCTATTGTCTTGTGTATTATTGTTATAGTTACTTGTTATCATGACAACTTGTTATCATGACAACATGTAAAAATGCTCAATGTGGGTGAATGTTTAGCTTGAAACCGAATTGAATAAAACCAATCCATGTTGCTTCTAAATATATATCCCTCTGCCTTCCTCACCCATCATCCCCATACTTAACCCCCTTATTTCTTCTATACAACCCTACGTGGTCTATATATATATATATATATATATATATATATATATATATATATATATATATATGTCGACCTCAGATTCATAGAAAGTAGGTTTTTTAAAGTAAAAATCAGATATTTCAGAAATATAAAGTAAAGAATAGGATTATTAATTAAATAATAGTTTTGGAGAGACTTTATACTCAAACCTACTAATACATGATCAGATTCTCCATCAACTGACAAATGACAAAACAGAGATTGGTTTTTGCAGACATATGCTGTAAATACAATGGAAATTTGTTCTCATGGGTTCACACAAGAGACTATAAGAAAGAGACTGAAATACAGCAACCAAAACATGGGTTGATATTTATTGTTATAGGCTCTGTTCATAGAGAAATTAAATACAGGGAAACCCTGAAATTGTCCTGTAATGTAAACAGATAATACAAGGAGCATGTTGGGAAACTCGATTTAGACCTTTTAACCAGCTTTAAAGTTACTACATACAGAATAACTTGATTAATTTTAATCATGTACATGGTTCTACTATCCTCAATTGTTTCATAATGTTGGTGGTTGAACCCTTTTTGGTGGCCTTTCTCAAGATATATATCTATACATAATAACATTTTCAAGGAGACAGTCTTCTATTTATAGTGCCTTCCTATCTTACTAATACAGACAATGTTAAACGGTTGATGCAATTTCAGAACTCTATAAACAGAACAATATAATGGTCTGTGTCTTTCTTGACCTAAGCAAAGCTTTCCATTGAGTAACTCACGATGCATTTCTAAACAGACTTAACTCAGACTTATTGCAACTTACTAGCTGATGCAAGATTGACTGAATGAAAGTGAATGTGCAAAAAACAAAAGTCTGTGCCATTGGGTTGAGATGAATCAGATGCATAATATACCAGACTTTCCCTCACTGCAGATAGATGGTTGTGATCTGCCTTATTGCTGCTCTACTCATATTCTTATCTGGGTATATCTATAGATGAGACCCTCAGCTGGCAATGTTGTATAAAAGATAATCTATAAAAGGTCAATTATAGGTTATTCAAATGAGCCATGGTTAGACATTACACCAACCAAAAGACCAGCATAAAAATGTACAACAGTTTAATTTCTCCAATGTTCTACTATCCAGGATACTTTGTGGGAAACGCTAGGAGAAGTTTTGTAAATAAAATGCAGGTACCTCAAAGCGTTGAAACAAGTTGGGTTTGACACATGCAGAGTTTCCTGTAACATCTCTGCTGTGATTGAAGAAGGCCCCTTTCCATGATGTGACACCTCTCCTGATTGGTTTAAAGAGTGACACATCAACCTAGTTTGGTGTGAATGGTTGCAGCTCACTGGTGGGCTGCGTATGGCAAGCATGTGGGGCCAAAAACGTGCACCATATGGTGGGCACTGTGTTGTGCATATGGTATAAAGAGGTTACAATACTAGGAGTGGTAGTAGTTCCACCCCTCTGATGCTGGGGTTAAGTTGGCATATTTCTTCCTTTGTGCAGTGAGGAAAAGTATTTGTTTTACTGTTTGGGGAAAAAAGTCATTCCGCATTGTACCAGGTGAATCGTTTTTAGAAGATGTCATTCATAGTTGGTTTCAACTATCCTTAAGTCTCATCAGGTGAGTTGTGGTAGAGTTAATTTGTTTATATTTTCTATGGTCTTCCTCTCCTGAATGTGATACAGGAGAGAGGATGCCAGTTCCCTATTTTTTAAATTGCTTCACCTGTTTGTGTAAGAATGTCTCTCCAGACTATCATGATGACTTATAGAAATATAAAAATCTGAAAAATAAAGAAGAATTCCTCCTCAACCCATTGCTGTCAGTACCTCATAATCCATCTTCAATTCAGGCAAAAATGCATCACTTTTACATCTTCAGTCAGTCTACAATTTATTCTATCCTAACCAGAAATTATGAAACTTCATGTCCCTGAGATATTACTTAACTATATCCCATATCTTGTCCAAGCATGTCAACCCCCACCCCATCCCCTGACAATGTAACCCAGTATCCAACCCTCCAGAATCTATCAAAGAAACTGAGTCAACCTCCCATTGTCTATGCTACTCCCTTCCTAATTCCATGTCCGCCTGTTTGAGTATATGCATGTCTCATTTAAAATTTGATGAAGGTTTGAGAAACCAGGCCAAAGGTCTGCTATCTAACAATCCAACAGGCATTATTACCAAGGGCAACCTTCTGTATTTCTTAAACTAAACAGAGCTTCTTCTACAACAAGATGTTTTAGTTTGTTAATTCAACTCTCATTTAGACCAAAAATCCCTTTAAACTCCACCCTGCTGTTTTATTGGCCATGTTAATGTTTAAGTATCACCAACGTAAGTTAAAGACAGACAGAACTCAATACAATACTGTTGGGAACTCATTCGAGGAAATTGGGGAGCCGATTTTCGTAAATTTAATAGCTCTGGCCTTAATACTATTCTCCCCTAACCCAAACAGCAAGTCAATTCTAGTCAGCAATGCCATCGAGATATGCCATCCATATTGACAAAGTCCCAACCTCTTTCTAACAATCTTTAACTGGTTGACAGTCAACCAGGAAATGCATAAGATTATCCTCCTGTGGACAATAATTACATCATGAAACCTTTAACCATGTTTGGATGCTAGATACTTGTTGTAATGTTATCAATAATTTTAAAGTATCTCTAGAACATTGTCATGGACTTGGGTATATTTTCTCCCACCTTGAGTATTTACCTTTATCCTACCCCTAATACAAAATCCCATAGGCTTAACATAGGGTTTCCGTATGCCACACTGACTGGCATAAGGAGTTTTATATGTAACTAGTGGCATACAGCATTGTTATCACATAATATTCCAAAATCGAGGAGATAGGGTAGAATAAAATCAAAACCTGATTCGTTTTAATCTTGGCCACCGCATTCCACTCCTGAAGTTTTGGCTCGGGACTTCACTCGGCTTCGCCTTATGAAGTCACTTTGCCAAACTCCAGTCGTGGAATACGGTGGACAAGATTAAACCTCATCCAGTTTTACGATAGTAACCATGAGCTTGTCATTGTGAGATTACTGTGTATATGGATTTATTGTTACATTCAAGTATATTGAAAGGCTCTTCACCTGGCTTCTGTAATAACAGCTTACTTTTAAAATCACTGGTTTTGGGTTGCATATAACATAGGCCTAGTACTGCTCACCTCAAGGTGAAGACATCCAGGAAAGCTCATCCAACCCAATATTTGTCATTGATTTAAGTATGACTCATTAAACCTTCATTGTAGAGTAATTCGTGAATCGCTAATAATTCTCACGGCTGCCACTGCTCTATTAAGTTCCCTCAGTCATATAGTCGAACACTTATGTAACCTACCAACGTACCTGTCACGTGATATGCTTCAAACCCTCAGTCTGCCTTCTACTGCACACGGCAGAGGACAACACAAAAAACTTTCTCTTCCCACCCACCCACACCAATGGACTAAAATAGGTGGAGAGAATTTCCATCCATAAAAGGCTACGAACATTTAGTCTTAACAATGTACATCATATTATACCTGCTACTGTTTTTTACATGTCTTCTATTTTTACACTGGTCGTGTGACTACTTTTAAATACATACCTGTCTATTTATTGATCTTATCAAATGTCATGCTATGTATTAACTTTTATCTCAATCAAATAATGTTTTATGTAATAAATCATTTTTAATTGGCAGTGCGGCCTTGTTATAATTATTAATAATGTACCCAACCTATAAAATGCCAGCCCCTTCCCAACTCTACCTGGAAATAGTTGTCTTGGCTATATCAATAACCATATTATCCCATAGACTTTCATTAATCATATCTAACTCTTCCCTTGGCTGTTTATTATATGCCTTGTTCCATTTGTAGATAAGCTGCTTAAAGAAAGAATCTATTTCCTCTTTGTTTCTTTCGACAGAAAGGTAGAGCCACTTATCCCCAAAACCTCCTTACAACATTGAATCCAGCTAGTCTTCTCACCTAAACACATTCTCTTGACCAATGAAATTATCGAAATCATGTAATCATGAAATTAAAGTCTCCCAAGGCCAGTCCTCCATCCCCAATAGGTAGACACATAGTACTGTAAGCCACTTTTGAACTTTTCCCATTCCGTAGAAACTTTGTCAAGTTCTTAAACAATCTAAGAACCAAATCTGGCACAGATAAGACCAAACACAGGTACATTATAATAGCAACAACCAGGGAGTTAATCACACATATTTTCCCTTTCAAGGATAAAGATCTCTTCTCCCAATTTCCCAGAACACTCTCACATTTGACTAGTCGAGCAAAAACATTGGTTTACACTCCTTGATCTTGCAAAATACAATCCTACTATCTAATTTTTTTAACATTCCTCATATCAACAGGCCACATGCTGGTGGGATGTAGCAACACACACAATGACCATCACTCAGTACGAAAAGAATACATTTCTCAATCATTTTTCTTCAATGGTTCCCAACAAACACCGGTTGATCATATCTACTATTAAAATATACCATTTGAAAGCTGATATTCAGGGCTTTCCTGTGAATAGAAATATAGGAGTAAAGGGGCAATATCTTTTTTTGAATTGTGACTTTATTTAAAAAGGATTGGCCTTGGCCTATACCCTACTCCATGGCCACTGCTCTGCCAGACACAATGTTTATTTCATCCATTTGCTGAATGGTTCTGCCACTTTAACCCATTCAGGGCAAAAATGCCTGCAGGCATTATGTACACAGAGGGTGAGAATGCCTACAGGCATTTATGATATGTTCAAGCATTTCCCAATAAATAGAAGAAAAATATAAAGAATTTGTGTGAAATGTGGAGGCTTGTGTGGAAAACAATCCATTTTGTATACTGTTTCAAACAGAAATTAAACTATTGCAATAAAAAAAGTTCTCTAGGTCACATGACAAGTGAAACTTTCCTGAATAGCTCAAGGCATTTTTGCCCCCAGAGACATACAGCCCAGGGGCATCCTAGCCTCTGCAGCTACTGGTACCCACGAACCTGCTCGCCTGGAAAGGGTTAAGTGCAAAAACACTATTTCAGCCAATGAGAAGACATCTTGGACTTCACCTTAGTACTAACATGAGATCTCTATGACCAGGACAACTTGATCAAGCACTAATTTGAGAAAAAAAGGAAAAGCTCTTCACACAAAAATTAATGAATCAAACAGATAAGTATATATGCCATTACAAAGAGCATACATAGAGGATTAATGCCATAGTTTGATAGATATACATGGCCAGGATCTTGAAATAACTACACTAAAAGACAGAATTTATAGATTCTCTGATCTGGCTGGAGACTTTAGGTTTAAAATAAATTATACAAATTAGCCATCTAAATTCCTATTTACAAGTCAGAGAAATGCTTTGCCTTGTATGGAATTATCTATATTAGAGAGGAGTATGATTTGAATGCTTTTGTGCAAAATTATGCAGCATTAATTTCCCTATTGATATGCAAATTAACTATGACATTATGGATACACATCAAAATAAATCTGTTCATCTGAGCTAATCATTAATTGGTGCCATGCTGTCTACAGTTTTCTATATACTCAAGTTCCTTAAATTCAACCTTAATCTGACTAGACTTTCTTCCATAATTCCTGAAATACTTGACTGATTTTTGAAATTCAAAAATCTCTGTGATCGTCTCAGTCCAGGCTATTTTCTGCATGCAATTATTCTAATCATAGATATAACATTCAATTTTTCATTCTCATAGCTGTGGGATGCATTGACATTACCAGTCTTTAAAAAACAGGTCTTATCACCATTCAACTCAAGAGAAAATCCAGAAGGTCTCCAGAATTCTCTGTAAGTGGCCAACTCCCTCCACTGAATGGAACAAAAATTGTCACACCATCTGCATACATCGATTTTACTTCTTTGTCTTGCATAACAAGACTGTGTATTCTAGACTTATTTGTAATAGCTATAACCAAGAGCTCAACCACAAGCACAAACAAGTACGGTGACAAGCAACACCCCTGCCTTGTGTTTTTATCAGGCAAAAACGATTGTGAGTGGAACCCATTTTTCATTGTACAAACCCCATGTCCATGACATAGTGACCTTCTAAAATTGTCATCATAACCAAAAAGGCAAGACAAATTGTATGGTATGCCAATTAGCCAAATCAAAAGCCTTGCAAAGGTCCAAAGACAGCAGGAGGCCTGAATCCTCCATGTCTTCTGCTTTTTCCAGAACTTACTCAGTTTTCTGAAGGTTAGTACCCAGAAATCTTCCCTCTTATAAAACCTATCTGATCCAGATTGGTAATTTTTCTGGTAATTTGCCAGCATCAAAATGTATTGATGTATCTCAGGACCACAATTCTAAATTTTCATTCTTTCTCTATATGAAAAATAGATAGAACTGCAAACTAAAGGCACCCATATATGGACTTGTAATCTTGGAAAAGCGTTAACTTTATAAGGACTGTACATAGTGTAGGTGGATTTTATTCAAATCATCATGTCAATCTTTTCACTTGGTGAAAATGGATTGTTTTAGATTACTTACTTCTTTCAGTCCTGAATATGCTTTGAGGTATTGCAATGTTGCGTCTGTAGAACCTCTGAGCAATATTTGACATGTTGTTTCAAATGAGAATTACATGCAAATTTAGATAAGAAACAATTTATCTATTTTCACGATTTCTTAACTAATTATGGGAAGCAATGTCCAGATATGGTTCATATGCACATGCTAATCGTGTATGAATCATACTAGTGTAATATAGGGTAGAAAGCAACAAAGTACTTGATATTGTGTAACAGAATGTATGAAGAATGTCAAATTGATAAGTCATGTATTTTATTGAGTATTCACTGTGACTGTACATATTTCAATAGTGCATGGACACATGGTTTCAAGATACATAGTTTCAAGATACCTGATATTGTGTAAAAAAACTTGTGTATAACTGAATGCATGAAGTCTGCTCAAAGGATAAATGCAATATGTCCAGTTTCAGTCACTGGACATATTTCAATAGGTATATATATGTGTATATCTTTTTGATATTTACAACCTCAGTGAACCCAGTTAAATTGTTTGTTATTCATTACATGAACTTGTCCTCAGTGTCAGGTTAAAGTATTAACTTATCTACAGATATAGAAAGGACTGTATCAGTAAAGCAAACTTTTGGTATGTCATTGCTCTTTATCATTCATAGGTCACATGAATAATGAAATGGATCTGTTAGTGCGAAGTTACTACTGATAAGGTTTGGAATATAAGGGGCTAGTTTCTGTCAAATCTGCAGACACAGAGAGTCAACCAGCCTGAAAACCACCGAAACACTAAGTGACCATCAACACTTTGCAGGTGTGTAGCTCGAAACCTATTTTCTATACATTTTGCATTATACTAACATATAAGTCATTCAATTCTTTTTTATATATATCCTATTCTTAACAAAGCCATCAACTGTCTTGCATCATCTGTGTCAGTGATGTATTTTATCTCTCCTATTACTCCTTTTGCATTTCATGTTGTGGTGTACTTATATGTAAATCCAGCATTGCAAAACAGAGCACCTTGCCTCACTCAGTTTATAATCTTAAATTTGTAAATGCAGCATAAGATGTTTTAATCCTGAATAGTCTTGGGCTATTAAAACTGGTAACCAATTACCCATGTCAAGGGGTTAAGAGTTAATAGGTTTACAGCAAGGATTCTGTAGCAAGTCAATCTGCAATAGAGATTTCAATGTAATCATTTGCAAACTAATGAATAGTTTACTATTTATTCCCAGTCACACTGGCGTAAAAAACAGCGTTTTTCCATGTACGTATGTCTACGTTCTTCCTCACAAATTGAAATATACAAAGACGCCGCAAAACGTGGAGATACATGAAGGAAAGTCAGAATGTGCCGAAAAATGCCACAATACATACAGAAGTGTAAATAAGCATTGATGAACGTTGAGAAGCATACTGAAACATTAAAGCAAAGCAAACAGATACGTTCCAAATCTGTAGCTAGTACATGATCCTACAATTCAAATATGTAGAAGAAACACCAAATCTTACGCCAGTGTGATTGGGGCATGATTGGAGAATTCAGTAAATTAATACCAAAACTGAGGGGTAAATCATACATATAGCAATTATTCTAAAAAATCCCACATCAATCAAGAAGATATAAGTTTCAATCCTAACATGGCTTTGTATTCACACCAATACCTGTATATGTCCCAATGTAACTCTTAAATATATGCATGATGTTGCCACATACATAACTTAATGATAAATTCCTAGATTACGATCAAACATCAAGTGTTTTGCTATACAACACCCAAAAATAATGACTATTAATTAGTATAGATGCTGGGATTACATGCATTCATCTTGTCTGATCTAACAATTCTGTACCATGCTAGAAAAATCCCAGCTACAAAATCACAAAATGATTCATGAGCATTCTAGATCATTCAGGGTAGTTAATGCCTTGAGGTATTCCCCAGTGTAGGGTGAATGATACCTTGAGGCATTCCCCCATGTAGGACGAATAATGTCTTGAGGCCTCATTCCCATTCTTTATGATATTATTGATTTATCAAGGAATAATGGATCTATTACCATGAAGCTTGCAGAGAATATACTCGTGATATAATATTTTTTTCAATAAAGCAGAAGGTCATGCACCATTCAAACCTAGGAGAAATCTAAACATAATAAAAATGCACATATATCTTTATATATGTACAACCATACATTGAAATAAGTATTCTAATGTTTTTCAGAGATGTTCTCCAGACTAAGGTACACTGTACAACCCAGTAAACAACTCTATGCAACCCTCCCAAGGCAGATCAGGGTATCACAGCCTTTATGTACCAAGGCTACTGACACAGCCCCACAGAAAAAACGTGATATCTACTCTGAGGGCAAGCAACGCCAACTGACAAAGTATGTTGCTAAAGCTCTTGCCCAGGAGGACCCATCGAAAAACTATCATGATGCAATGAGGGGTGACTTTGACTTTGGTAGCTGTGACTACCTTGCCCTTGCTGAGAATTCTGAACTCAACCGAATTGAGGGAGAATTTGTCAGAGATCATGGCCGAATCAATTTCAACAGGTCAGTGCATGCCAGGCTGCTTATGAAACATATTTCTGTTTACTGACTGATCTAAAATCCAAAATGCAAATATGCCACAGAAATAGAGCAAACAAATGTTTTGATTATTAATATTTTATTGATTGCAAGTACTGTATTAATGATTTAATTCTATAGCTTTTAAATTATGAATTCTCAATAAGTTCATAATTAACAGATACTTTGAGTATTTAGTGTATCTTTGAGAGAAGCTCTGGACAAGGTTTGAGCAAAATCAAAATCACTTATAATAGCAAATGAATGTGGCATATAGGATCCACATGACACATTCAACTTGCTGACAATAGTAGATATTTCTTTCATGAAAACCTACACAACATGTTTGTCTTGATATAGATATATATTGTTTCATATAAGTATACATGAGTAAGTCTCAGTAAACCTATTTATCACTTAAAATCATTAGCATAACATTTAATATTTGTTTTCTCTTTCCAAGGTCTGGTGCATACCCACGTAATGACAACTCTGTGGTAAGGAAGTTTGAGGCTAAGGCATCTGAGTGGTTAGGAGCAGCTGACTGCATCATGACCAACTCTGGAACTGAGTCCAATGTGAATACTCTGCAGCTCATCCTATGTGAAAACCCATTGCCTATATATATAGACAAATATGCACATGCTACCTTTGTTCTTGGTGCACGTGCTTCTGGGCGTAATGATGCCATGTTCTTCAAGCACAATAATGTGGATGACATGTTGAGGCTGATCAAGGAGAATGGTCCTGGGGTGGTCTGTGTTGATACCATCTATAGTGCACTTGGTACCATTTCCCCCATTGATGAGATAGTTGATATCTGCAAGCAGTACAATTGCATCCTGATTGCTGATGAGGCTCATGCTCTTGGCACATATGGCAAAGAAGGTGAAGGGCTGGTCAAAAGCAAAGGACTGGAGAAAGATGTCCCATTCCGCACCACCTCTCTGGGCAAATCATTAGGATCTGGTGCTGGGTTGATTATGTTTGCTGAGGAAACGGCTGAGGGGAAGAAACTCATGCCATTGTTGAGCTCTATGCCAGTCTTCAGTCTTGCTCCACAGGACTGTGTAGCTGCTCGCCACCTTCGAGGAATGGAGATGGTCAGGAATGAGCAATGGCGGAGAGATGAGCTTAATGAGAAAACTGAGTTCTTCCGCAAGGGTGCTATTGAGCGTGGTTATGATGGACTATTTGTGAGGAACAGCAAGACCAACATCATCCCATTTGTTGCAGGTCCTGTAGACTATGCCAAGACAGTCTATGATATGTTCATCAAGGCCAAGATCTACCCAAGTCCACACTTTTATCCAGCCTCTCCTCGCTCCAAGAGTGTTATCCGCTTTACCATCTGCAATTTCTTAAAATATGAGCAGATTCAGTATGCACTGGACTTCATGGAGGAGATTAAGCCTGTTGTCAAGCCTTGGACATGGCCAGATACAGACCCTGAAGTCTTCAACATTGGCTTCTCAGATGTTTAGGTAGTATCGAGTAAGGTACTAGCCCATCTCTCTTGAAGAAAATAAAAAAGCATATCTGAAAGCCAACACAGTAAGCAACATTATTGGCAGAGACATTTTAAATATTCCATTTGGGCACTAATTCATCATTCAAAGTCATAATGCCAATTGGTTCCAATGAGCATGCCAATATTATAATAATCAACTATCAGCACAAATTTACAGCTTTATGGAATATGAACAATATCTATTTTTGAAAACATCCTTAGATTTGTTCAACTGTATTGAACACTACAGTGAAGTTGTTGGGGTTTTGTCTAAATTACATTCATTTGTAGAACTGTACATAAGGATTATATATCAATAAATACTAGCAATGTATTTGAAGCCTTTGTTTTATTCTTTTAACCATTTAAGGACACATTATGCCTGGAGGCATTACCACACTATTGATGCATGATACCTTTTTACCAAACTGTGGATGCATGATGCCTCAAGGCATCATTTTGTTTTACAATAAAAAAATCACTTCAACTTTTTGAAAGTTTTAATTGTATACATATTAACTACATTCATCAAGTAACTTTCTACATTGTTTTATTAGTATAATAACAAACCTAAATATAATAAGCACAAATGGCAATTACATAAGCAGCAGAACAGAACTTTAGATGTAACTTTGAACATAAGGGTTCAGCCAGAATGACAACTGTTCAAAAAGGAAAATCTCATTTCTGAACATACTACTTACAAATTATGTCATGCCCAATAACAAACAGTTCTTCAGTAGCAAGGGTGTTTACAAGGGCCATTCTACCAGAATATGTCATTTTGTTGTTGAAAAGGATGTCTAGAGATGCGTTCTCATATTAAATGAAGTCATGGTTTTATGGATCATGGCCTTAGAAAGTATTATAGAAAGGTAGTTCTTCTGCTTTTGATTGTGCACTTCGGACATTAAATTGTAACTAATCTCAATTGGAAATATAACTATTCAGCCATGGAATGGTCACATGTACTCATCTTAAGATTATATAACTTCAAAGCTCCTTAAAAAAAATCACAACAATTTCCCCATAATTTACTATAAACCATCTTAAAATGATACCTCTGGCTATGTGAAAAGATTGATTTAAAGTTCTAGGTTCTGCCCAGTGGGTCAGTTTCTGTGTGTTTGATTATGGGATACTTGTGTTTATATGTGCTTGAATCTGGTGTAAAAGTCAGTTTTTCTTTGCCAAGTAGGTGTCTCTCAGTATAGAGTGAATACTACCTTTCTCTTAAACAATGAAGCACACAAAAGGGTAGTTCTTATATTTTCTCCAAAATTTGAAATCCAACTTCAATAAACTTCTAGCTCACTGTCAGAATGTCCTATGGGGAAATCATATTCTGAAATACATTTTGACAGATCATACCTAATCTTCTGACAAATCACCAAACTTCTTTCCTTTTACAGATCAGTATTTTTGTTAGGCAAATACCATGGTTTTTTAATGTTTTGATACATTTAAAACATATTGTCTGCTGGAATATTTATCATGAATTTCAGATAAATATTACTAGATTTCGTAAAGATTACTAGATTTCATAAATAGTGCTTCAAGGCATAATTATGTCTATGCTGAGGAATTCCTCAAGGCATTATCAGTACTGAAAGGGTTAAATATGATACAAATATTTGTGTAAATATCCAAGTCAGTAAGATTTTTTTATATATACATTTTTTTAAATGTAGCATAGTGTTCTTGCATTCTATCCATGCAGCCCTATTGCTATTGTCTTGTGTATTATTGTTATAGTTACTTGTTATCATGACAACTTGTTATGTCGACCTCAGATTCATAGAAAGTAGGTTTTTTAAAGTAAAAATCAGATATTTCAGAAATATAAAGTAAAGAATAGGATTATTAATTAAATAATAGTTTTGGAGAGACTTTATACTCAAACCTACTAATACATGATCAGATTCTCCATCAACTGACAAATGACAAAACAGAGATTGGTTTTTGCAGACATATGCTGTAAATACAATGGAAATTTGTTCTCATGGGTTCACACAAGAGACTATAAGAAAGAGACTGAAATACAGCAACCAAAACATGGGTTGATATTTATTGTTATAGGCTCTGTTCATAGAGAAATTAAATACAGGGAAACCCTGAAATTGTCCTGTAATGTAAACAGATAATACAAGGAGCATGTTGGGAAACTCTATTTAGACCTTTTAACCAGCTTTAAAGTTACTACATACAGAATAACTTGATTAATTTTAATCATGTACATGGTTCTACTATCCTCAATTGTTTCATAATGTTGGTGGTTGAACCCTTTTTGGTGGCCTTTCTCAAGATATATATCTATACATAGTAACATTTTCTATTTATAGTGCCTTCCTATCTTACTAATACAGACAATGTTAAACGGTTGATGCATTTTCAGAACTCTATAAACAGAACAATATAATGGTCTGTGTCTTTCTTGACCTAAGCAAAGCTTTCCATTGAGTAACTCACGATGCATTTCTAAACAGACTAAACTCAGACTTATCGCAACTTACTAGCTGATGCAAGATTGACTGAATGAAAGTGAATGTGCAAAAAACAAAAGTCTGTGCCATTGGGTTGAGATGAATCAGATGCATAATATACCAGACTTTCCCTCACTGCAGATAGATGGTTGTGATCTGCCTTATTGCTGCTCTACTCATATTCTTATCTGGGTATATCTATAGATGAGACCCTCAGCTGGCAATGTTGTATAAAAGATAATCTATAAAAGGTCAATTATAGGTTATTCAAATGAGCCATGGTTAGACATTACACCAACCAAAAGACCAGCATAAAAATGTACAACAGTTTAATTTCTCCAATGTTCTACTATCCAGGATACTTTGTGGGAAACGCTAGGAGAAGTTTTGTAAATGAAATGCAGGTACCTCAAAGCGATGAAACAAGTTGGGTTTGACACATGCAGAGTTTCCTGTAACATCTCTGCTGTGATTGAAGAAGGCCCCTTTCCATGATGTGACACCTCTCCTGATTGGTTTAAAGAGTGACACATCAACCTAGTTTGGTGTGAATGGTTGCAGCTCACTGGTGGGCTGCGTATGGCAAGCATGTGGGGCCAAAAACGTGCACCATATGGTGGGCACTGTGTTGTGCATATGGTATAAAGAGGTTACAATACTAGGAGTGGTAGTAGTTCCACCCCTCTGATGCTGGGGTTAAGTTGGCATATTTCTTCCTTTGTGCAGTGAGGAAAAGTATTTGTTTTACTGTTTGGGGAAAAAAGTCATTCCGCATTGTACCAGGTGAATCGTTTTTAGAAGATGTCATTCATAGTTGGTTTCAACTATCCTTAAGGCTCATCAGGTGAGTTGTGGTAGAGTTAATTTGTTTATATTTTCTATGGTCTTCCTCTCCTGAATTTGATACAGGAGAGAGGATGCCAGTTCCCTACTTTTTAAATTGCTTCACCTGTTTGTGTAAGAATGTCTCTCCAGACTATCATGATGACTTATAGAAATATAAAAATCTGAAAAATAAAGAAGAATTCCTCCTCAACCCATTGCTGTCAGTACCTCGTAATCCATCTTCAATTCAGGCAAAAATGCATCACTTTTACATGTCCCTGAGATATTACTTAACTATATCCCATATCTTGTCCAAGCATGTCAACCCCCACCCCATCCCCTGACAATGTAACCCAGTATCCAACCCTCCAGAATCTATCAAAGAAACTGAGTCAACCTCCCATTGTCTATGCTACTCCCTTCCTAATTCCATGTCCGCCTGTTTGAGTATATGCATGTCTCATTTAAAATTTGATGAAGGTTTGAGAAACCAGGCCAAAGGTCTGCTATCTAACAATCCAACAGGCATTATTACCAAGGGCAACCTTCTGTATTTCTTAAACTAAACAGAGCTTCTTCTACAACAAGATGTTTCAGTTTGTTAATTCAACTCTCATTTAGACCAAAAAGCCCTTTAAACTCCACCCTGCTGTTTTATTGGCCATGTTAATGTTTAAGTATCACCAACGTAAGTTAAAGACAGACAGAACTCAATACAATACTGTTGGGAACTCATTCGAGGAAATTGGGGAGCCGATTTTCGTAAATTTAATAGCTCTGGCCTTAATACTATTCTCCCCTAACCCAAACAGCAAGTCAATTCTAGTCAGCAATGCCATCGAGATATGCCATCCATATTGACAAAGCACCAAGTCCCAACCTCTTTCTAACAATCTTTAACTGGTTGACAGTCAACCAGGAAATGCATAAGATTATCCTCCTGTGGACAATAATTACATCATGAAACCTTTAACCATGTTTGGATGCTAGATACTTGTTGTAATGTTATCAATAATTTTAGAGTATCTCTAGAACATTGTCATGGACTTGGGTATATTTTCTCCCACCTTGAGTATTTACCTGTAACCATGAGCTTGTCATTGTGAGATTACTGTATATATGGATTTATTGTTACATTCAAGTATATTGAAAGGCTCTTCACCTGGCTTCTGTAATAACAGCTTACTTTTAAAATCACTGGTTTTGGGTTGCATATAACTTAGGCCTAGTACTGCTCACCTCAAGGTGAAGACATCCAGGAAAGCTCTTCCAACCCAATATTTGTCATTGATTTAAGTATGACTCATTAAACCTTCATTGTAGAGTAATTCGTGAATCGCTAATAATTCTCACGGCTGCCACTGCTCTATTAAGTTCCCTCAGTCATATAGTCGAACACTTATGTAACCTACCAACGTACCTGTCACGTGATATGCTTCAAACCCTCAGTCTGCCTTCTACTGCACACGGCAGAGGACGACACAAAAAACTTTCTCTTCGGTGCTTTGTTTGAAGTCTATAACCTGTCTTGTACTATATTATGCCGGGAGAAAACAAGCACTATCTACACAGCGAAAACGAAGAGTCCTAGAGAAACGTGTCGTAAGAACTCCTGTGAAGTTTAGGATGGCAGACAACTATCAAAATGCAGCCAACCAAAATGGCGACGAGCAGGGCAGCGGTGTACCGGTGGCAAGTAAAACATTGAAACCTACTGCGAAAGACAACGCCGCTGTCATCAAGAATGTCGTGGGAAGGGTTGACTCAATAGACTCGAGGTTGGATAGCATATCACATATGCTGTCTCAGTTAGTTCAGAGTAAGGCAGCGACCCCGACCCAGACACCAGAGAGATTGCCGGCGTCAGGTCCCGACGCACACCAGCGGACACAGACGCGCACACAGGCCGCTCGCGAGGTTTACTACCACCCGAACCACGCAGCCAGACAACAAGCAGCTGGAGGTATGTCATGCCCGGAACGATTATCGGACAAACAGTTACAAGACGACGCCGCGGAGCGGGTGGCTCAAGCGGTACGCCAGGCGCTGCAACCTGAAGTTAAAGGTACGGGGACTTTCCCCCACCACTTTATATTTAGGGGTCCGAAGCGATCGAAGACCACGTTGGATGATCTTACGATCCCCGAATATATATACGGTTTCCTCCAAATGATAAAGAATGTATCTGATGATGAAGTCAGGGAAGCGATGAACATTCACCGGGAGGCCATTGTCGAGGACGCACGGACCTACCCATGGTCGTCCGTGCGGAGTTTCTCGGAGGAAGTTTGTGACCGGATCAGCCAAGGCAAGATTTCATGGCTAAACAGCTATGAAATCGATAGAATACAGACGCGACTGTCACACGTAGGAATGGCTGTGAACAAGCAACGGGACCAGCCGCAACACAAGCCCGGCTCATCAGCGGCCCTCGACCTGTCGCCCCATGTGGCGAGAGCGAGACCTGGCCCCCCTTGTGCCGCCTACCAAAACGACAAATGCCCGGAAAACCAGCATCACGTGGTAAACGGTGTCAGACGCCTGCACATATGTACAGCGTGTCTCCAGGGAAAGTCAGCGATGTACCCACACCCACAGAGTCAATGCAGATCAGTCCAGCCCCCCAAACAACCCGCGGGGGCGGGGTTTGGGCAGTAAGACCCAGCCAGCAACGACGTTTCAAGACACGGATCTTCACTAACTCCGCACTGAAAGTGAGTAAAGCAAAAACTATCCATGTATACTGTACTTCGCATGCCATGTTCAAAAGTCCGACTGCCACGCCTAGACCTGCTGCACCTAGTGAAGCGACACAGCACGTGGCTGTTGTTGTTGACGCGCGCGATGTCAACAATGGCTGTGTTTATAGCGCGCGTGGTGTAAACAGTGTCGACGGTCATCGCGGTGCAGCGGCACTGCGCCCCAGCACAACCAACGGAGCTCTAAACACTGCTTTTACCATGCGCTGTGATGTGAGACGGGATCCAAGTAACACTGTAACGTAGCAGGACACCATTGGGCAACACACAACGGATCCTAGTTGTCATGCAGTAAAGGCTGCTGGCGCCCATGCATGTGATAGTGATTTATGTGTACTCTCTGATCGTGTAACGGCACCCACCCCCACCTCTGAGTGTGTCGGGACCCTGGGAACTAAGCCTGAGTTACACACAGCACACCTAGAGGAACTCAGCTTGTCTGCTATCCCAATGTGTTATGAACCAGCGCTGAATGACTCGGAAAGCACCCCGCGTGCCACTACAAGCACTCCGAAGCGGCCGGCCAGGCCGCCACAGCTGACTGAACATTTTGACGCGTGTGTAACGGCCCCCCTTGAAGGAGGTAAAAGAGCTAGGCGTACGACTCCCATCGAGTACAAGAAAACTGTCGATCGCATCTGGCCACACCCCTCAATGGAAATGAGTAGCCTGACATCGGTTCATATGTCGATCTATCGGGAAGTGCGAAAAACTGGCATGGCTAACTACCTAGAGGCCCGTATTTGCATCCCGTCAGGAATGAAACACAAGGCCTGGGACGCAGCTCTCGATATCTATCATGATAAGGAAATCTGTGAGTTCATCAAGTTTGGGTGGCCCTCCTCGTACTCTGCCGTGTGCCCCCCTACTCCGACGTTGACTAATCATGCTTCTGCGAGGGCATACCCGGAAGCGGTGTCTAGTTTTATTGACAAGGAGGTGAACCTCGGGGCAATGATGGGCCCCTTTGACGGTCCCCCCTTCACACCCTGGACACAGATTAGCCCCTTATTAACAAGACCAAAACCGTCTGAGCCCGGGAAGAGACGCGTGATAATGGACTTGAGTTTTCCCCAAGGGGAAAGTGTTAATGATGGGATCGGGAAAAACTTTGTACAGGGGGTTGAACGATCCTATACATTACCGACTATCGCAGACCTGGCTACCTTAGTCGTGCGCGCGAGTCGAGGAGCCCTACTATGGAAGGCGGATCTCCGGAGAGCCTATCGCCAACTCCGGATTGATCCCCTGGATTACCCCCTCCTCGGCCTGCAGCACGAGGGAAAGACATATATAGACCTGTGCCCCTCGTTCGGGTGCCGCTTTTTGGGCAGTGCCCAGCAACGGGTTTCAAATTCTATTTGCTGGATCATGGCAAAGCGCCATGATACTACAACGCTGGCCTATGTCGATGATTTCATCGTGGTAGATGCAGATTTCGGCCGCGCGCTAACGCTTTTGCGGCATTTGAGGCTACATGTGACGAACTCGGGGCTGAACTCGCCAGTGAGAAGTCCGTCTTCCCTACCACCAGGTTGGACTGGCTTGGGTTCACCATCGATACCATCAGCATGACCATTACAATACCCGAGGATAAACTTCAGGGCGTGGTTAGTGAATGCAAAGCGTGGGAGAACAAGAGGTTTGTCAACAAACATCAGATCCAGTCTATGTGCGGCCGTCTAAACCATATATCTCAGTGTATACCGCCCGCATGCGCTACATGTCCAGACTCTTAGACCTTTTACGTAGAGCATACCACGTGGAAAGGATCGAACTGGACGATGAGTCCCGAAAGGACGTGCGCTGGTTTGCGGATTTCGCCGCTCGTAGTAATGGGAAGAAACTTCTGGTGGCCGACAGACCTGTGATTGAGGTGGAATGTGACGCTTGTCCGCGCGGTTTGGGCGCGTTCTGCCGAGAGTCGAGCTCCTTCTATAGTCTAGAGCTCCCTGAGGCATACAGGAACGGTCATCACATCAGCCAGATCGAGGCGATAAATTGCCTCCTAGCCGTCAAATCACTCCTCCCAGAGCAAAAAAGGGGACACGAAATACGGATAATAACGGACAACATGGCAGCTGTCCATGTCCTAAATTCTGGAAAGTCCAAAGACATGGTACTCGCAGCTTGCTCGCACGAGGTTGCTCTGTTTGAAGCCCTTAATGACCTTACTGTAACTGTTGTACACCGTCCTGGAGAGCAACTAGTGTTAGCCGACGCACTCTCCAGGGCATACTTTGATGACGCTAAAGCTAAAATAGCATTAGAACTTGTCGATAAATTGAACCTTAAAGCAGTTGAACCAGCACCTTTATCTTATGTAATCTCTCCTACGTAGCTCTCCACTCACATAATGTATATCCGTTACAGAGAACGTCAACCCACGACTGGCGAGGCAGCTGGAAGCGACCTGGCAGGCCGCTCTCGCTTCAGGAACGACAAACAATCTACGCCGTCAGGCGGAGGCATACGCCAGCTTCATGGTGTACCATGACTTCGATCTCAAGTCCAACACAAGCGGCTCTTTATACACAACTTTTGGCAAACACACTACGGAGCCCGGTGTCCCTCCGAAATTACTTATCCGGGGCAAGGACCTTTCTGAGAACTCTCGGTGGTGATGACCTAGCCTTTGCATCCCAGCTGGCGCAGCGGGCCCTCAAAGGCGTCTACAAATTGTTGACACATCAGCCGGCTCCGGCTCCTCCAGTCCCTGCCTCTGTAATACGACTGGTGGCAACCGCCCTCCGTGCGGCAGGCCGACCAGCCCTCTCTTCACGGGCCCTTTTCCTCCTAGCCTACGCGACCCTCCTCCGGCAGTCGAATCTGCTTATGACAGGCCCTCTGGGCGCATCTCCGCACACTCTGCGACGAGCTGACATCGTCCATGATCTGGGTGGCCTACGCATCAATGTCCACTCTACGAAGACGACGGGGGGCGCCGCAGGCGCTTTCTCCATACCCGTGGCCGCGATTGGAGGGGACACATGCCCAGTCCTCGCGTGGCAAGACTACGTGGCAAGACTACCAGCCGCTTTTATCCTAGCCTCCAGCAAGGCTCTCCGCCTCGCTGCGGTCCTCCCGGTGCTACGAGAGGCCCTCAAGGCGGCCGGCTTCAAGCATTAGCAGACCTTCACGCTGCACAGCCTCAGACCCTCCGGCGCCCGTCACGCTGCAGACGCCGGCGCCACGGAGGCAGAGATAATGCAACACGGAGCCTGGTCCTCAGTGCCAGGCCTACGCGCATACATACCTAAAACAGTAGTGAAGACCACCGCTAACGCCATCGCCTCCTCTTTGGCTACGAACATTTAGTCTTAACAATGTACATCATATTATACCTGCTACTGTTTTATACATGTCTTCTATTTTCACACTGGTCGTGTGACTACTTTTAAATACATACCTGTCTATTTATTGATCTTATCAAATGTCATGCTATGTATTAACTTTTATCTCAATCAAATAATGTTTTATGTAATAAATCATTTTTAATTGGCAGTGCGGCCTTGTTATAATTGTAGAGTAATTCGTGAATTGCTAATAATTCTCACGGCTGCCACTGCTCTATTAAGTTCCCTCAGTCATATAGTCGAACACTTATGTAACCTACCAACTACCTGTCACGTGGTATGCTTCAAACCCTCAGTCTGCCTTCTACTGCACACGGCAGAGGACAACACAAAAAACTTTCTCTTCCCACCCACCCACACCAATGGACTAAAATAGGTGGAGAGAATTTCCATCCATAAAAGGCTACGAACATTTAGTCTTAACAATGTACATCATATTATACCTGCTACTGTTTTTTACATGTCTTCTATTTTTACACTGGTCGTGTGACTACTTTTAAATACATACCTGTCTATTTATTGATCTTATCAAATGTCATGCTATGTATTAACTTTTATTTCAATCAAATAATGTTTTATGTAATAAATCATTTTTAATTGGCAGTGCGGCCTTGTTATAATTATTAATAATGTACCCAACCTATAAAATGCCAGCCCCTTCCCAACTCTACCTGGAAATAGTTGTCTTGGCTATATCAATAACCATATTATCCCATAGACTTTCATTAATCATATCTAACTCTTCCCTTGGCTGTTTATTATATGCCTTGTTCCATTTGTAGATAAGCTGCTTAAAGAAAGAATCTATTTCCTCTTTGTTTCTTTCGACAGAAAGGTAGAGCCACTTATCCCCAAAACCTCCTTACAACATTGAATCCAGCTAGTCTTCTCACCTAAACACATTCTCTTGACCAATGAAATTATGGAAATCATGTAATCATGAAATTAAAGTCTCCCAAGGCCAGTCCTCCATCCCCAATAGGTAGACACACAGTACTGTAAGCCACTTTTGAACTTTTCCCATTCCGTAGAAACTTTGTCAAGTTCTTAAACAATCTAAGAACCAAATCTGGCACAGATAAGACCAAACACAGGTACATTATAATAGCAACAACCAGGGAGTTAATCACACATATTTTCCCTTTCAAGGATAAAGATCTCTTCTCCCAATTTCCCAGAACACTCTCACATTTGACTAGTCGAGCAAAAACATTGGTTTACACTCCTTGATCTTGCAAAATACAATCCTACTATCTAATTTTTTTAACATTCCTCATATCAACAGGCCACATGCTGGTGGGATGTAGCAACACACACAATGACCATCACTCAGTACGAAAAGAATACATTTCTCAATCATTTTTCTTCAATGGTTCCCAACAAACACCGGTTGATCATATCTACTATTAAAATATACCATTTGAAAGCTGATATTCAGGGCTTTCCTGTGAATAGAAATATAGGAGTAAAGGGGCAATATCTTTTTTTAAATTGTGACTTTATTTAAAAAGGATTGGCCTTTGCCTATACCCTACTCCATGGCCACTGCTCTGCCAGACACAATGTTTATTTCATCCATTTGCTGAATGGTTCTGCCACTTTAACCCATTCAGGGCAAAAATGCCTGCAGGCATTATGTACACAGAGGGTGAGAATGCCTACAGGCATTTATGATATGTTCAAGCATTTCCCAATAAATAGAAGAAAAATATAAAGAATTTGTGTGAAATGTGGAGGCTTGTGTGGAAAACAATCCATTTTGAATACTGTTTCAAACAGAAATTAAACTATTGCAATAAAAAAAGTTCTCTAGGTCACATGACAAGTGAAACTTTCCTGAATAGCTCAAGGCATTTTTGCCCCCAGAGACATACAGCCCAGGGGCATCCTAGCCTCTGCAGCTACTGGTACCCACGAACCTGCTCGCCTGGAAAGGGTTAAGTGCAAAAACACTATTTCAGCCAATGAGAAGACATCTTGGACTTCACCTTAGTACTAACATGAGATCTCTATGACCAGGACAACTTGATCAAGCACTAATTTGAGAAAAAAAGGAAAAGCTCTTCACACAAAAATTAATGAATCAAACAGATAAGTATATATGCCATTACAAAGAGCATACATAGAGGATTAATGCCATAGTTTGATAGATGTATATGGCCAGGATCTTGAAATAACTACACTAAAAGACAGAATTTATAGATTCTCTGATCTGGCTGGAGACTTTATGTTTAGAATAAATTATACAAATTAGCCATCTAAATTCCTATTTACAAGTCAAAGAAATGCTTTGCCTTGTATGGAATTATCTATATTAGAGAGGAGTATGATTTGAATGCTTTTGTGCAAAATTATGCAGCATTAATTTCCCTATTGATATGCAAATTAACTATGACATTATGGATACACATCAAAATAAATCTGTTTATCTGAGCTAATCATTAATTGGTGCCATACTGTCTACAGTTTTCTATATACTCAAGTTCCTTAAATTCAACCTTAATCTGACTAGACTTTCTTCCATAATTCCTGAAATACTTGACTGATTTTTGAAATTCAAAAATCTCTGTGATCGTCTCAGTCCAGGCTATTTTCTGCATGCAATTATTCTAATCATAGATATAACATTCAATTTTTCATTCTCATAGCTGTGGGATGCATTGACATTACCAGTCTTTAAAAAACAGGTCTTATCACCATTCAACTCAAGAGAAAATCCAGAAGGTCTCCAGAATTCTCTGTAAGTGGCCAACTCCCTCCACTGAATGGAACAAAAATCGTCACACCATCTGCATACATCGATTTTACTTCTTTGTCTTGCATAACAAGACTGTGTATTCTAGACTTATTTGTAATAGCTATAACCAAGAGCTCAACCACAAGCACAAACAAGTACGGTGACAAGCAACACCCCTGCCTTGTGTTTTTATCAGGCAAAAACGATTGTGAGTGGAACCCATTTTTCATTGTACAAACCCCATGTCCATGACATAGTGACCTTCTAAAATTGTCATCATAACCAAAAAGGCAAGACAAATTGTATGGTATGCCAATTAGCCAAATCAAAAGCCTTGCAAAGGTCCAAAGACAGCAGGAGGCCTGAATCCTCCATGTCTTCTGCTTTTTCCAGAACTTACTCAGTTTTCTGAAGGTTAGTACCCAGAAATCTTCCCTCTTATAAAACCTATCTGATCCAGATTGGTAATTTTTCTGGTAATTTGCCAGCATCAAAATGTATTGATGTATTTCAGGACCACAATTCAAAATTTTCATTCTTTCTCTATATGAAAAATAGATAGAACTGCAAACCAAAGGCACCCATATATGGACTTGTAATCTTGGAAAAGCATTAACTTTATAAGGACTGTACATAGTGTAGGTGGATTTTATTCAAATCATCATGTCAATCTTTTCACTTGGTGAAAATGGATTGTTTTAGATTACTTACTTCTTTCAGTCCTGAATATGCTTTGAGGTATTCAAATGTTGCGTCTGTAGAACCTCTGAGCAATATTTGACATGTTGTTTCAAATGAGAATTACATGCAAATTTAGATAAGAAACAATTTATCTATTTTCACGATTTCTTAACTAATTATGGGAAGCAATGTCCAGATATGGTTCATATGCACATGCTAATCGTGTATGAATCATACTAGTGTAATATAGGGTAGAAAGCAACAAAGTACTTGATATTGTGTAACAGAATGTATGAAGAATGTCAAATTGATAAGTCATGTATTTTATTGAGTATTCACTGTGACTGTACATATTTCAATAGTGCATGGACACATGGTTTCAAGATACATAGTTTCAAGATACCTGATATTGTGTAAAAAACTTGTGTATAACTGAATGCATGAAGTCTGCTCAAAGGATAAATGCAATATGTCCAGTTTCAGTCACTGGACATATTTCAATAGGTATATATATGTGTATATTTTTTTGATATTTACAACCTCAGTGAACCCAGTTAAATTGTTTGTTATTCATTACATGAACTTGTCCTCAGTGTCAGGTTAAAGTATTAACTTATCTACAGATATAGAAAGGACTGTATCAGTAAAGCAAACTTTTGGTATGTCATTGCTCTTTATCATTCATGGGTCACATGAATAATGAAATGGATCTGTTAGTGCGAAGTTACTACTGATAAGGTTTGGAATATAAGGGGCTAGTTTCTGTCAAATCTGCAGACACAGAGAGTCAACCAGCCTGAAAACCACCGAAACACTAAGTGACCATCAACACTTTGCAGGTGTGTAGCTCGAAACCTATTTTCTATACATTTTGCATTATACTAACATATAAGTCATTCAATTCTTTTTTATATATATCCTATTCTTAACAAAGCCATCAACTGTCTGGCATCATCTGTGTCAGTGATGTATTTTATCTCTCCTATTACTCCTTTTGCATTTCATGTTGTGGTGTACTTATATGTAAATCCAGCATTGCAAAACAGAGCACCTTGCCTCACTCAGTTTATAATCTTAAATTTGTAAATGCAGCATAAGATGTTTTAATCCTGAATAGTCTTGGGCTGTTAAAACTGGTAACCAATTACCCATGTCAAGGGGTTAAGAGTTAATAGGTTTACAGCAAGGATTCTGTAGCAAGTCAATCTGCAATAGAGATTTCAATGTAATCATTTGCAAACTAATGAATAGTTTACTATTTATTCCCAGTCACACTGGCGTAAAAAACAACGTTTTTCCATGTACGTATGTCTACGTTCTTCCTCACAAATTGAAATATATAAAGACGCCGCAAAACGTGGAGATACGTGAAGGAAAGTCAGAATGTGCCGAAAAACGCCACAATACATACAGAAGTGTAAATAAGCATTGATGAACGTTGAGAAGCATACTGAAACATTAAAGCAAAGCAAACAGATACGCTCCAAATCTGTAGCTAGTACATGATCCCACCAATTCAAATATGTAGAAGAAACACCAAATCTTACGCCAGTGTGATTGGGGCATGATTGGAGAATTCAGTAAATTAATACCAAAACTGAGGGGTAAATCATACATATAGCAATTATTCTAAAAAATCCCACATCAATCAAGAAGATATAAGTTTCAATCCTAACATGGCTTTGTATTCACACCAATACCTGTATATGTCCCAATGTAACTCTTAAATATATGCATGATGTCGCCACATACATAACTTAATGATAAATTCCTAGATTACGATCAAACATCAAGTGTTTTGCTATACAACACCCAAAAATAATGACTATTAATTAGTATAGATGCTGGGATTACATGCATTCATCTTGTCTGATCTAACAATTCTGTACCATGCTAGAAAAATCCCAGCTACAAAATCACAAAATGATTCATGAGCATTCTAGATCATTCAGGGTAGTTAATGCCTTGAGGTATTCCCCAGTGTAGGGTGAATGATACCTTGAGGCATTCCCCCGTGTAGGACGAATAATGTCTTGAGGCCTCATTCCCATTCTTTATGATATTATTGATTTATCAAGGAATAATGGATCTATTACCATGAAGCTTGCAGAGAATATACTCGTGATATAATATTTTTTTCAATAAAGCAGAAGGTCATGCACCATTCAAACCTAGGAGAAATCTAAACATAATAAAAATGCACATATATCTTTATATATGTACAACCATACATTGAAATAAGTATTCTAATGTTTTTCAGAGATGTTCTCCAGACTAAGGTACACTGTACAACCCAGTAAACAACTCTATGCAACCCTCTCAAGGCAGATCAGGGTATCACAGCCTTTATGTACCAAGGCTACTGACACAGCCCCACAGAAAAAACGTGACATCTACTCTGAGGGCAAGCAACGCCAACTGACAAAGTATGTTGCTAAAGCTCTTGCCCAGGAGGACCCATCGAAAAACTATCACGATGCAATGAGGGGTGACTTTGACTTTGGTAGTTGTGACTACCTTGCCCTTGCTGAGAATTCTGAACTCAACCGTATTGAGGGAGAATTTGTCAGAGATCATGGCCGAATCAATTTCAACAGGTGAGTGCATGCCAGGCTGCTTATGAAATACATTTCTGTTTACTGACTGATCTAAAATCCAAAATGCAAATATGCCACAGAAATAGAGCAAACAAATGTTTTGATTATTAATATTTTATTGATTGCAAGTACTGTATTATTGATTTAATTCTATAGCTTTCAAATTATGAATTCTCAATAAGTTCATAATTAACAGATACTTTGAGTATTTAGTGTTTCTTTGAGAGAAGCTCTGGACAAGGTTTGAGCAAAATCAAAATCACTTATAATAGCAAATGAATGTGGCATATAGGATCCACATGACACATTCAACTTGCTGACAATAGTAGATATTTCTTTCATGAAAACCTACACAACATGTTTGTCTTGATATAGATATATATTGTTTCATATAAGTATACATGAGTAAGTCTCAGTAAACCTATTTATCACTCATTAGCATAACATTTAATATTTGTTTTCTCTTTCCAAGGTCTGGTGCATACCCACGTAATGACAACTCTGTGGTAAGGAAGTTTGAGGCTAAGGCATCTGAGTGGTTAGGAGCAGCTGACTGCATCATGACCAACTCTGGAACTGAGTCCAATGTGAATACTCTGCAGCTCATCCTATGTGAAAACCCATTGCCTATATATATAGACAAATATGCACATGCTACCTTTGTTCTTGGTGCACGTGCTTCTGGGCGTAATGATGCCATGTTCTTCAAGCACAATAATGTGGATGACATGTTGAGGCTGATCAAGGAGAATGGTCCTGGGGTGGTCTGTGTTGATACCATCTATAGTGCACTTGGTACCATTTCCCCCATTGATGAGATAGTTGATATCTGCAAGCAGTACAATTGCATCCTGATTGCTGATGAGGCTCATGCTCTTGGCACATATGGCAAAGAAGGTGAAGGGCTGGTCAAAAGCAAAGGACTGGAGAAAGATGTCCCATTCCGCACCACCTCTCTGGGCAAATCATTAGGATCTGGTGCTGGGTTGATTATGTTTGCTGAGGAAACGGCTGAGGGGAAGAAACTCATGCCATTGTTGAGCTCTATGCCAGTCTTCAGTCTTGCTCCACAGGACTGTGTAGCTGCTCGCCACCTTCGAGGAATGGAGATGGTCAGGAATGAGCAATGGCGGAGAGATGAGCTTAATGAGAAAACTGAGTTCTTCCGCAAGGGTGCTATTGAGCGTGGTTATGATGGACTATTTGTGAGGAACAGCAAGACCAACATCATCCCATTTGTTGCAGGTCCTGTAGACTATGCCAAGACAGTCTATGATATGTTCATCAAGGCCAAGATCTACCCAAGTCCACACTTTTATCCAGCCTCTCCTCGCTCCAAGAGTGTTATCCGCTTTACCATCTGCAATTTCTTAAAATATGAGCAGATTCAGTATGCACTGGACTTCATGGAGGAGATTAAGCCTGTTGTCAAGCCTTGGACATGGCCAGATACAGACCCTGAAGTCTTCAACATTGGCTTCTCAGATGTTTAGGTAGTATCGAGTAAGGTACTAGCCCATCTCTCTTGAAGAAAATAAAAAAGCATATCTGAAAGCCAACACAGTAAGCAACATTATTGGCAGAGACATTTTAAATATTCCATTTGGGCACTAATTCATCATTCAAAGTCATAATGCCAATTGGTTCCAATGAGCATGCCAATATTATAATAATCAACTATCAGCACAAATTTACAGCTTTATGGAATATGAACAATATCTATTTTTGAAAACATCCTTAGATTTGTTCAACTGTATTGAACACTACAGTGAAGTTGTTGGGGTTTTGTCTAAATTACATTCATTTGTAGAACTGTACATAAGGATTATATATCAATAAATACTAGCAATGTATTTGAAGCCTTTGTTTTATTCTTTTAACCATTTAAGGACACATTATGCCTGGAGGCATTACCACACTATTGATGCATGATACCTTTTTACCAAACTGTGGATGCATGATGCCTCAAGGCATCATTTTGTTTTACAATAAAAAAATCACTTCAACTTTTTGAAAGTTTTAATTGTCTACATATTAACTACATTCATCAAGTAACTTTCTACATTGTTTTATTAGTATAATAACAAACCTAAATATAATAAGCACAAATGGCAATTACATAAGCAGCAGAACAGAACTTTAGATGTAACTTTGAACATAAGGGTTCAGCCAGAATGACAACTGTTCAAAAAGGAAAATCTCATTTCTGAACATACTACTTACAAATTATGTCATGCCCAATAACAAACAGTACTTCAGTAGCAAGGGTGTTTACAAAGGCCATTCTACCAGAATATGTCATTTTGTTGTTGAAAAGGATGTCTTGAGATGCGTTCTCATATTAAATGAAGTCATGGTTTTATGGATCATGGCCTTAGAAAGTATTATAGAAAGGTAGTTCTTCTGCTTTTGATTGTGCACTTCGGACATTAAATTGTAACTAATCTCAATTGGAAATATAACTATTCAGCCATGGAATGGTCACATGTACTCATCTTAAGATTATATAACTTCAAAGCTCCTTAAAAAAAATCACAACAATTTCCCCATAATTTACTATAAACCATCTTAAGATGATACCTCTGGCTATGTGAAAAGATTGATTTAAAGTTCTAGGTTCTGCCCAGTGGGTCAGTTTCTGTGTGTTTGATTATGGGATACTTGTGTTTATATGTGCTTGAATCTGGTGTAAAAGTCAGTTTTTCTTTGCCAAGTAGGTGTCTCTCAGTATAGAGTGAATACTACCTTTCTCTTAAACAATGAAGCACACAAAAGGGTAGTTCTTATATTTTCTCCAAAATTTGAAATCCAACTTCAATAAACTTCTAGCTCACTGTCAGAATGTCCTATGGGGAAATCATATTCTGAAATACATTTTGACAGATCATACCTAATCTTCTGACAAATCACCAAACTTCTTTCCTTTTACAGATCAGTATTTTTGTTAGGCAAATACCATGGTTTTTTAATGTTTTGATACATTTAAAACATATTGTCTGCTGGAATATTTATCATGAATTTCAGATAAATATTACTAGATTTCGTAAAGATTACTAGATTTCATAAATAGTGCTTCAAGGCATAATTATGTCTATGCTGAGGAATTCCTCAAGGCATTATCAGTACTGAAAGGGTTAAATATGATACAAATATTTGTGTAAATATCCAAGTCAGTAAGATTTTTTTATATATACATTTTTTTAAATGTAGCATAGTGTTCTTGCATTCTATCCATGCAGCCCTATTGCTATTGTCTTGTGTATTATTGTTATAGTTACTTGTTATCATGACAACTTGTTATCATGACAACATGTAAAAATGCTCAATGTGGGTGAATGTTTAGCTTGAAACCGAATTGAATAAAACCAATCCATGTTGCTTCTAAATATATATCCCTCTGCCTTCCTCACCCATCATCCCCCTACTTAACCCCCTTATTTCTTCTATACAACCCTAAGTGGTCTATATATATATATATATATATATATGTGTCGACCTCAGATTCATAGAAAGTAGGTTTTTTAAAGTAAAAATCAGATATTTCAGAAATATAAAGTAAAGAATAGGATTATTAATTAAATAATAGTTTTGGAGAGACTTTATACTCAAACCTACTAATACATGATCAGATTCTCCATCAACTGACAAATGACAAAACAGAGATTGGTTTTTGCAGACATATGCTGTAAATACAATGGAAATTTGTTCTCATGGGTTCACACAAGAGACTATAAGAAAGAGACTGAAATACAGCAACCAAAACATGGGTTGATATTTATTGTTATAGGCTCTGTTAGTAGAGAAATTAAATACAGGGAAACCCTGAAATTGTCCTGTAATGTAAACAGATAATACAAGGAGCATGTTGGGAAACTCTATTTAGACCTTTTAACCAGCTTTAAAGTTACTACATACAGAATAACTTGATTAATTTTAATCATGTACATGGTTCTACTATCCTCAATTGTTTCATAATGTTGGTGGTTGAACCCTTTTTGGTGGCCTTTCTCAAGATATATATCTATACATAATAACATTTTCAAGGAGACAGTCTTCTATTTATAGTGCCTTCCTATCTTACTAATACAGACAATGTTAAACGGTTGATGCATTTTCAGAACTCTATAAACAGAACAATATAATGGTCTGTGTCTTTCTTGACCTAAGCAAAGCTTTCCATTGAGTAACTCACGATGCATTTCTAAACAGACTAAACTCAGACTTATCGCAACTTACTAGCTGATGCAAGATTGACTGAATGAAAGTGAATGTGCAAAAAACAAAAGTCTGTGCCATTGGGTTGAGATGAATCAGATGCATAATATACCAGACTTTCCCTCACTGCAGATAGATGGTTGTGATCTGCCTTATTGCTGCTCTACTCATATTCTTATCTGGGTATATCTATAGATGAGACCCTCAGCTGGCAATGTTGTATAAAAGATAATCTATAAAAGGTCAATTATAGGTTATTCAAATGAGCCATGGTTAGACATTACACCAACCAAAAGACCAGCATAAAAATGTACAACAGTTTAATTTCTCCAATGTTCTACTATCCAGGATACTTTGTGGGAAACGCTAGGAGAAGTTTTGTAAATGAAATGCAGGTACCTCAAAGCGATGAAACAAGTTGGGTTTGACACATGCAGAGTTTCCTGTAACATCTCTGCTGTGATTGAAGAAGGCCCCTTTCCATGATGTGACACCTCTCCTGATTGGTTTAAAGAGTGACACATCAACCTAGTTTGGTGTGAATGGTTGCAGCTCACTGGTGGGCTGCGTATGGCAAGCATGTGGGGCCAAAAACGTGCACCATATGGTGGGCACTGTGTTGTGCATATGGTATAAAGAGGTTACAATACTAGGAGTGGTAGTAGTTCCACCCCTCTGATGCTGGGGTTAAGTTGGCATATTTCTTCCTTTGTGCAGTGAGGAAAAGTATTTGTTTTACTGTTTGGGGAAAAAAGTCATTCCGCATTGTACCAGGTGAATCGTTTTTAGAAGATGTCATTCATAGTTGGTTTCAACTATCCTTAAGGCTCATCAGGTGAGTTGTGGTAGAGTTAATTTGTTTATATTTTCTATGGTCTTCCTCTCCTGAATTTGATACAGGAGAGAGGATGCCAGTTCCCTACTTTTTAAATTGCTTCACCTGTTTGTGTAAGAAGGTCTCTCCAGACTATCATGATGACTTATAGAAATATAAAAATCTGAAAAATAAAGAAGAATTCCTCCTCAACCCATTGCTGTCAGTACCTCGTAATCCATCTTCAATTCAGGCAAAAATGCATCACTTTTACATGTCCCTGAGATATTACTTAACTATATCCCATATCTTGTCCAAGCATGTCAACCCCCACCCCATCCCCTGACAATGTAACCCAGTATCCAACCCTCCAGAATCTATCAAAGAAACTGAGTCAACCTCCCATTGTCTATGCTACTCCCTTCCTAATTCCATGTCCGCCTGTTTGAGTATATGCATGTCTCATTTAAAATTTGATGAAGGTTTGAGAAACCAGGCCAAAGGTCTGCTATCTAACAATCCAACAGGCATTATTACCAAGGGCAACCTTCTGTATTTCTTAAACTAAACAGAGCTTCTTCTACAACAAGATGTTTCAGTTTGTTAATTCAACTCTCATTTAGACCAAAAAGCCCTTTAAACTCCACCCTGCTGTTTTATTGGCCATGTTAATGTTTAAGTATCACCAACGTAAGTTAAAGACAGACAGAACTCAATACAACACTGTTGGGAACTCATTCGAGGAAATTGGGGAGCCGATTTTCGTAAATTTAATAGCTCTGGCCTTAATACTATTCTCCCCTAACCCAAACAGCAAGTCAATTCTAGTCAGCAATGCCATCGAGATATGCCATCCATATTGACAAAGCTCCAAGTCCCAACCTCTTTCTAACAATCTTTAACTGGTTGACAGTCAACCAGGAAATGCATAAGATTATCCTCCTGTGGACAATAATTACATCATGAAACCTTTAACCATGTTTGGATGCTAGATACTTGTTGTAATGTTATCAATAATTTTAGTGTATCTCTAGAACATTGTCATGGACTTGGGTATATTTTCTCCCACCTTGAGTATTTACCTGTGACCATGAGCTTGTCATTGTGAGATTACTGTGTATATGGATTTATTGTTACATTCAAGTATATTGAAAGGCTCTTCACCTGGCTTCTGTAATAACAGCTTACTTTTAAAATCACTGGTTTTGGGTTGCATATAACATAGGCCTAGTACTGCTCACCTCAAGGTGAAGACATCCAGGAAAGCTGTTCCAACCCAATATTTGTCATTGATTTAAGTATGACTCATTAAACCTTCATTATTAATAATGTACCCAACCTATAAAATGCCAGCCCCTTCCCAACTCTACCTGGAAATAGTTGTCTTGGCTATATCAATAACCATATTATCCCATAGACTTTCATTAATCATATCTAACTCTTCCCTTGGCTGTTTATTATATGCCTTGTTCCATTTGTAGATAAGCTGCTTAAAGAAAGAATCTATTTCCTCTTTGTTTCTTTCGACAGAAAGGTAGAGCCACTTATCCCCAAAACCTCCTTACAACATTGAATCCAGCTAGTCTTCTCACCTAAACACATTCTCTTGACCAATGAAATTATGGAAATCATGTAATCATGAAATTAAAGTCTCCCAAGGCCAGTCCTCCATCCCCAATAGGTAGACACACAGTACTGTAAGCCACTTTTGAACTTTTCCCATTCCGCAGAAACTTTGTCAAGTTCTTAAACAATCTAAGAACCAAATCTGGCACAGATAAGACCAAACACAGGTACATTATAATAGCAACAACCAGGGAGTTAATCACACATATTTTCCCTTTCAAGGATAAAGATCTCTTCTCCCAATTTCCCAGAACACTCTCACATTTGACTAGTCGAGCAAAAACATTGGTTTACACTCCTTGATCTTGCAAAATACAATCCTACTATCTTATTTTTTTAACATTCCTCATATCAACAGGCCACATGCTGGTGGGATGTAGCAACACACGCAATGACCATCACTCAGTACGAAAAGAATACATTTCTCAATCATTTTTCTTCAATGGTTCCCAACAAACACCGGTTGATCATATCTACTATTAAAATATACCTTTTGAAAGCTGATATTCAGGGCTTTCCTGTGAATAGAAATATAGGAGTAAAGGGGCAATATCTTTTTTTAAATTGTGACTTTATTTAAAAAGGATTGGCCTTGGCCTATACCCTACTCCATGGCCACTGCTCTGCCAGACACAATGTTTATTTCATCCATTTGCTGAATGGTTCTGCCACTTTAACCCATTCAGGGCAAAAATGCCTGCAGGCATTATGTACACAGAGGGTGAGAATGCCTACAGGCATTTATGATATGTTCAAGCATTTCCCAATAAATAGAAGAAAAATATAAAGAATTTGTGTGAAATGTGGAGGCTTGTGTTGAAAACAATCCATTTTGTATACTGTTTCAAACAGAAATTAAACTATTGCAATAAAAAAAGTTCTCTAGGTCACATGACAAGTGAAACTTTCCTGAATAGCTCAAGGCATTTTTGCCCCCAGAGACATACAGCCCAGGGGCATCCTAGCCTCTGCAGCTACTGGTACCCACGAACCTGCTCGCCTGGAAAGGGTTAAGTGCAAAAACACTATTTCAGCCAATGAGAAGACATCTTGGACTTCACCTTAATTCTAACATGAGATCTCTATGACCAGGACAACTTGATCAAGCACTAATTTGAGAAAAAAAGGAAAAGCTCTTCACACAAAAATTAATGAATCAAACAGATAAGTATATATGCCATTACAAAGAGCATACATAGAGGATTAATGCCATAGTTTGATAGATGTACATGGCCAGGATCTTGAAATAACTACACTAAAAGACAGAATTTTTAGATTCTCTGATCCGGCTGGAGACTTTAGGTTTAGAATAAATTATACAAATTAGCCATCTAAATTCCTATTTACAAGTCAAAGATATGCTTTGCCTTGTATGGAATTATCTATATTAGAGAGGAGCATGATTTGAATGCTTTTGTGCAAAATTATGCAGCATTAATTTCCCTATTGATATGCAAATTAACTATGACATTATGGATATACATCAAAATAAATCTGTTCATCTGAGCTAATCATTAATTGGTGCCATGCTGTCTACAGTTTTCTATATACTCAAGTTCCTTAAATTCAACCTTAATCTGACAAGACTTTCTTCCATAATTCCTGAAATACTTGACTGATTTTTGAAATTCTAAAATCTCTGTGATCGTCTCAGTCCAGGCTATTTTCTGCATGCAATTATTCTAATCATAGATATAACATTCAATTTTTCATTCTCATAGCTGTGGGATGCATTGACATTACCAATCTTTAAAAAACAGGTCTTATCACCACTCAACTCAAGAGAAAATCCAGAAGGTCTCCAGAATTCTCTGTAAGTGGCCAACTCCCTCCACTGAATGGAACAAAAATTTGTCACACCATCTGCATACATCGATTTTACTTCTTTGTCTTGCAAAACTGTGTATTCTAGACTTATTTGTAATAGCTATAACCAAGAGCTCAACCACAAGCACAAACAAGTACGGTGACAAGCAACACCCCTGCCTTGTGTTTTTATTAGGCAAAAACGATTGTGAGTGGAACCCATTTTTCATTGTACAAACCCCATGTCCATGACATAGTGACCTTCTAAAATTGTCATCATAACCAAAAAGGCAAGACAAATTGTATGGTATGCCAATTAGCCAAATCAAAAGCCTTGCAAAGGTCCAAAGACAGCAGGAGGCCCGAATCCTCCATGTCTTCTGCTTTTTCCAGAACTTACTCAGTTTTCTGAAGGTTAGTACCCAGAAATCTTCCCTCTTATAAAACCTATCTGATCCAGATTGGTAATTTTTCTGGTAATTTGCCAGCATCAAAATGTATTGATGTATCTCAGGACCACAATTCTAAATTTTCATTCTTTCTCTATATGAAAAATAGATAGAACTGCAAACTAAAGGCACCCATATATGGACTTGTAATCTTGGAAAAGCATTAACTTTATAAGGACTGTACATAGTGTAGGTGGATTTTATTCAAATCATCATGTCAATCTTTTCACTTGGTGAAAATGGATTGTTTTAGATTACTTACTTCTTTCAGTCCTGAATATGCTTTGAGGTATTGCAATGTTGCGTCTGTAGAACCTCTGAGCAATATTTGACATGTTGTTTCAAATGAGAATTACATGCAAATTTAGATAAGAAACAATTTATCTATTTTCACGATTTCTTAACTAATTATGGGAAGCAATGTCCAGATATGGTTCATAAGCACATGCTAATCGTGTATGAATCATACTAGTGTAATATAGGGTAGAAAGCAACAAAGTACTTGATATTGTGTAACAGAATGTATGAAGAATGTCAAATTGATAAGTCATGTATTTTATTGAGTATTCACTGTGACTGTACATATTTCAATAGTGCATGGACACATGGTTTCAAGATACATAGTTTCAAGATACCTGATATTGTGTAAAAAACTTGTGTATAACTGAATGCATGAAGTCTGCTCAAAGGATAAATGCAATATGTCCAGTTTCAGTCACTGGACATATTTCAATAGGTATATATATGTGTATATTTTTTTGATATTTACAACCTCAGTGAACCCAGTTAAATTGTTTGTTATTCATTACATGAACTTGTCCTCAGTGTCAGGTTAAAGTATTAACTTATCTACAGATATAGAAAGGACTGTATCAGTAAAGCAAACTTTTGGTATGTCATTGCTCTTTATCATTCATGGGTCACATGAATAATGAAATGGATCTGTTAGTGCGAAGTTACTACTGATAAGGTTTGGAATATAAGGGGCTAGTTTCTGTCAAATCTGCAGACACAGAGAGTCAACCAGCCTGAAAACCACCGAAACACTAAGTGACCATCAACACGTTGCAGGTGTGTAGCTCGAAACCTATTTTCTATACATTTTGCATTATTCCAACATATAAGTCATTCAATTCTTTTTTATATTTATCCTATTCTTAACAAAGCCATCAACTGTCTGGCATCATCTGTGTCAGTGATGTATTTTATCTCTCCTATTACTCCTTTTGCATTTCATGTTGTGGTGTACTTATATGTAAATCCAGCATTGCAAAACAGAGCACCTTGCCTCACTCAGTTTATAATCTTAAATTTGTAAATGCAGCATAAGATGTTTTAATCCTGAATAGTCTTGGGCTGTTAAAACTGGTAACCAATTACCCATGTCAAGGGGTTAAGAGTTAATAGGTTTACAGCAAGGATTCTGTAGCAAGTCAATCTGCAATAGAGATTTCAATGTAATCATTTGCAAACTAATGAATAGTTTACTATTTATTCCCAGTCACACTGGCGTAAAAAAACAACGTTTTTCCATGTACGTATGTCTACGTTCTTCCTCACAAATCGAAATATACAAAGACACCGCAAAACGTGGAGATACGTGAAGGAAAGTCAGAATGCGCCGAAAAACGCCACAATACATACAGAAGCGTAAATAAGCATTGATGAATGTTGAGAAGCGTACTGAAACATTAAAGCAAAGCAAACAGATATGTTCCAAATCTGTAGCTAGTACATGATCCCACCAATTCAAATATGTAGAAGAAACACCAAATCTTACGCCAGTGTGATTGGGGCATGATTGGAGAATTCAGTAAATTAATACCAAAACTGAGGGGTAAATCATACATTATTCTAAAAAATCCCACATCAATCAAGAAGATATAAGTTTCAATCCTAACATGGCTTTGTATTCACACCAATACCTGTATATGTCCCAATGTAACTCTTAAATATATACATGATGTTGCCACATACATAACTTACTGATAAATTCCTAGATTACTGGTTCAAAAAGTTTTCCGTGCGTGCGGCATTGCCGTCGACCGACGAGAAAATATATATATATATATGAATGTATACATATATCTGTATATATGTACAACCATACATTGAAATAAATATTTTGCCTGTTTTTCAGAGATGTTCTCCAGACTAAGGTATACTGTACAACCCAGTAAACAACTCTATGCAACCCTCTCAAGGCAGATCAGGGTATCACAGCCTTTATGTACCAAGGCTACTGACACAGCCCCACAGAAAAAACGTGACATCTACTCTGAGGGCAAGCAACGCCAACTGACAAAGTATGTTGCTAAAGCTCTTGCCCAGGAGGACCCATCGAAAAACTATCACGATGCAATGAGGGGTGACTTTGACTTTGGTAGCTGTGACTACCTTGCCCTTGCTGAGAATTCTGAACTCAACCGTATTGAGGGAGAATTTGTCAGAGATCATGGCCGAATCAATTTCAACAGGTCAGTGCATGCCAGGCTGCTTATGAAATACATTTCTGTTTACTGACTGATCTAAAATCCAAAATGCAAATATGCCTCAGAAATAGAGCAAACAAATGTTTTGATTATTAATATTTTATTGATTGCAAGTACTGTATTATTGATTTAATTCTATAGCTTTCAAATTATGAATTCTCAATAAGTTCATAATTAACAGATACTTTGAGTATTTAGTGTTTCTTTGAGAGAAGCTCTGGACAAGGTTTGAGCAAAATCAAAATCACTTATAATAGCAAATGAATGTGGCATATAGGATCCACATGACACATTCAACTTGCTGACAATAGTAGATATTTCTTTCATGAAAACCTACACAACATGTTTGTCTTGATATAGATATATATTGTTTCATATAAGTATACATGAGTAAGTCTCAGTAAACCTATTTATCACTTAAAATCATTAGCATAACATTTAATATTTGTTTTCTCTTTCCAAGGTCTGGTGCATACCCACGTAATGACAACTCTGTGGTAAGGAAGTTTGAGGCTAAGGCATCTGAGTGGTTAGGAGCAGCTGACTGCATCATGACCAACTCTGGAACTGAGTCCAATGTGAATACTCTGCAGCTCATCCTATGTGAAAACCCATTGCCTATATATATAGACAAATATGCACATGCTACCTTTGTTCTTGGTGCACGTGCTTCTGGGCGTAATGATGCCATGTTCTTCAAGCACAATAATGTGGATGACATGTTGAGGCTGATCAAGGAGAATGGTCCTGGGGTGGTCTGTGTTGATACCATCTATAGTGCACTTGGTACCATTTCCCCCATTGATGAGATAGTTGATATCTGCAAGCAGTACAATTGCATCCTGATTGCTGATGAGGCTCATGCTCTTGGCACATATGGCAAAGAAGGTGAAGGGCTGGTCAAAAGCAAAGGACTGGAGAAAGATGTCCCATTCCGCACCACCTCTCTGGGCAAATCATTAGGATCTGGTGCTGGGTTGATTATGTTTGCTGAGGAAACGGCTGAGGGGAAGAAACTCATGCCATTGTTGAGCTCTATGCCAGTCTTCAGTCTTGCTCCACAGGACTGTGTAGCTGCTCGCCACCTTCGAGGAATGGAGATGGTCAGGAATGAGCAATGGCGGAGAGATGAACTTAATGAGAAAACCGAGTTCTTCCGCAAGGGTGCTATTGAGCGTGGTTATGATGGACTATTTGTGAGGAACAGCAAGACCAACATCATCCCATTTGTTGCAGGTCCTGTAGACTATGCCAAGACAGTCTATGATATGTTCATCAAGGCCAAGATCTACCCAAGTCCACACTTTTATCCAGCCTCTCCTCGCTCCAAGAGTGTTATCCGCTTTACCATCTGCAATTTCTTAAAATATGAGCAGATTCAGTATGCACTGGACTTCATGGAGGAGATTAAGCCTGTTGTCAAGCCTTGGACATGGCCAGATACAGACCCTGAAGTCTTCAACATTGGCTTCTCAGATGTTTAGGTAGTATCGAGTAAGGTACTAGCCCATCTCTCTTGAAGAAAATAAAAAAGCATATCTGAAATCCAATAGACTAAGGAACATTATGGTAGAGACATTTAAAAAATTCCATTTGGGCATTAGTTCATCATTCAAAGTTATATGCCAATTCGTTTCAATTAGTAGCATGCAAATATTATGATTATCAACTTGTACAGCTTTATGAAATATGAATAATATTTATTTGCAAAAACATCCTTAGATTTATTCAACTGTATTGCACACTACTAACAGGGAAGTTGTTTGAGTTTTGTCTAAATTACATTCATTTTTAGAACTGTACCTAATGATTATATATCATCATAATGATTATATATCAATAAATACAAGCACTGCATTTGAAGCCTTTGTTTAATTATTTTAACCCTTTAAGAACACATTATGCCTGGAGACATTACCAAACTATTGATGCGTGATAGCTTTACCAAACTATGGATGCATAATGCCTCAAGGAATCATTTTGTTTGTTTTTCAATGAAAAATAGTCATCAGGTTTTAATAGAATTTAAACATTTTGTTCAAACTAAGATACGATTGAGATTAAAAGTGATTGACTACATAAATGTGATATCAGTAATACTCTGATAGGATTTCTTCTATAGATCCAAATAGGTACAGTAGAACCCTGTGTAAGAGAACACCCTATGTTCCAGGTCAAAGTGGCCGCTTATGCAGGGTGTCTGCTTATATGGAGTGTCTGCTTATATGGAGTGTCTGCTTACATGGAGTGTCGCCTCATGTGGGTTAGAATAAATATTTAAGAGATGGAACCATTCCAAGCAAGCGTCAGTCCAAGGGGAAGGCTATCACTGAGTTTACTAGTCCTAGTACATCACTGTAGTACAAATATATATAATAACTCAACACTCACTGCTATCTTATTTGCTAAAGTTAACCTCTCTTGTATTGATGATATAACCTCATAGCTTTAAGGATGCATGATGCTTAGAGACTTCCATTATTGTTATTTGTTATCTGGTCAATGCTCTATTATCACTTCATTTTCATCACATCCATTGTATGATAATTTAAAAAAGGATATGTAATACTCAGTGCAAAACGATCGTCCCCTAGCAACACACCATGGGAACTGGCCTCCTCCATAAGGATGTTACCCACCCATAGTTGTTCTTCTAGGGATAACTCTATAGGACAGGATAATGCCATTTGGCATTCCCATGACTATGGGAGGACAGTGTCATATGGCATCTTTCTGTTTTGTTTAATTCCATTCAACTTTTCTTTGTTCCTTTACAACCTCTTTTGGAATTATCATGGAATTATGGCTGCTTGTTAATTGTAATTCATTGGAGAAAATCAGAGTGTTGATATCACAGAGTTCAGATAATTGTTGATGAATTTCAGTTAGTTTTAGATCTGTATATTTCTTCGCAACATGAACAACAGAAGTTAGCGCTATAAATATCACAATTCATGACACTGCCTGCTCAATGCTTCACATCCTAAAAAGTAATGTGTGGTAATAGCTAAGGAATAAATCATGGTGTCAATATTCTGATACACTAATATCAACTATCATACCTTTCCTACCCGTCTCAAGATGTTCTTACTTAAAAGTTAGATTCAACAATCAGTCATCTGTTATCTTGCAATCGGTTGTGATTAGAAGTGTATTTATTAGTATAATAAAAATCCTAAAATGAAAATAAGCGTGAAAGTAAAATACAAAGGGTAATCATAAGCAGCAGTACAGAACTTAAGATGTAACTTTCAAAATAAATTTTCAGCCATGCAGACAATTGGTCAATAAAGAAAATTTCATTTTGTGAACATACTACTTACCATTTATATCATGCCCAATACCAAGTATAGTACTTCAGTAGAAAGTGCCATTCTATCAGAATATGTCATTCTGTAGTTGAAAGGATGTCTAGATGGGTTCCCATATTAAATACAGTCTCGGATCTATGGACCATACCTAGAAAGTCTTATAGGAAGGTAGTTTGTCAGCTTTTTGAGTGCGGGAAAACACGCTCATATACGTCATCTAGAGGTTAGAATGGTAACACAGGCTTCCAGCTTACTGAGGAGAATCTAACACTTCACTATCAATGTCTCAACTATAAAGGCCTGGTTAAATGAGCAGGGGTCCAGTACCAAGTCTTACCATACCCGTTGCCCCACTACTGACTTAGTTCCTAAAAATCTACATTTTTATTTCTAGTCTTTTTGAAGACAAAAGGATTCACTATGACAATCCTTTTTATGATATGATAAACACTTAGTTATGGCTACTGTAATCTGCTACTATTAGATGATAATATTGTCTAAATGTGGTATTTACATTTCAAATCTGATGGAACACATCTAAATACACTGTATTCAGAGAGTCAGATCTGACGGGACACATCTAAATACACTGTATCCAGACCAACTTTGTACAGACCTGACAAACCAGTTTTACTCCCTTCAACCCTGTCATCAAGTCCTGCACTTAAGACTTGACCACAGACTTCCTGAAACCGTTTATCATCGATTTTCATGTTCACATGTGGCTGACATCCCGAGAATCATTTTTTTTACATTTTCCCATAAAGTTTGGACCTTTGGGCATGTAATAAAAAAGCGTTCCAGTGTATCTTACTCATCGCAGTAAGAACAGACATCAGAGGGGATCACTTTCTTTTTAAACGGATATGAGTTAGTAATGATCAATATATGAATAACTATATACTGAAATGATTTTAGTTTTGTCTCCCTAGTAACCTTGTAAACATCAGTCTAAATACAAGACCATCGTTCAGTGTCCATCTGAGGAATTCCATATTGGATACACCAGTGCTTCTGGCTTGTAGGTATCGAGGTTTTAAACGAGTTCAGTACCTGGTAAAATTTCTTGTTATTACATGCTCGTACATTAATAGCGACGTTAACAGAGTCATTAATATATAACGGGTTGATTTCTTCTTTAACAGAGGCAAGAGTCATCCTTGACAACCAGGGAATGGCCCTTCGGAGTTGAAGTAAATGGAGAAAAGTACAACTAACTTTGAAGTGTTGTCTGATGTCTCTATCCAACATGATATTATCATTCTTAATTATATCACGAAGGGAATTTATACCTGTGGGTGCCCAACATTTTTTATATTATCGTGATCATAAATATTAATAAATTTATTGTCCCAGAGATGTTTGGGCTGTCGGCCAATTTCGTGGATGGGGAACCTGAGATAAATTTTTATTCCAAATTCTGGCTAGATCTTGGTAAAATTGTGAATGACAGAGAGAGCGTTGAATTATACTTTTGGTCCTAAAAAACTATATGTTCGACTGGACCGCATGAGGTTTGGAAGAAGAAAAGAATTCTGGAACCATATAGTCCCAACAAGTTTTCGCCTTGTTACAGAGTCTCGCTACCCATTTAACTCAAAAGGTTGAAGCCTCCCTCCTTAACGGGTAGGCAAATAGCACTAAAAGCGATTTTCTTAACACCACCATTCCACAAAAATCGGCATACCAGTTTTCTAAAACTTACCAAAACAGATTGCAGTGTATACAACATGGAAACCGGGTAAAGCATGATAGGAATAATGATAGAGTTGACAATGGTAACTTTACCTTTCATTGATAATCTTTTCTTACCCCAAGATTCACAAATCTGTGTACATTTTGACAAATGTTCATTAAAATGTGTTTTAATATACTCGTCTTCTTTCCATTTGTTAGAAAACGTGATACCTAAGATTTTGACCTTTTCTTTTTCTTGAAGAGGAAATGAGGGTGAGAGGTTAATAGAATCTTCTCCCATCCTCATGGCATACGATTTTTCAAAATTAATTTTCAGACCGGAGTATCGCCTGAACCTACTCAGCATATCCAGTGCCTTCTTATCTTGCTAATACTGACAATATTAAGTAGCTAATGATCCCAGAATCTTACTTAATAGCAGAAACAATTTGGAAAAATAATGAAACTCCCCAAGATTATTTTCTGTATCTGTTTCTTCCTCATACACAAGCAAAAACCAAAATTTATAATCCTATACATCTATACATGTATCTCATCCATCGCTGTTAATTGTAAACATCCAACGTTGGTAATAAATAAAGAGCATTTACTTCTTGTCATTTTGCACATAATTCAGAATCTTACAATAGGGCATTCTAGGCTACATAAAAGTTTTCCACCAAGAAATGATTAAAAACCTTTCTCGTTTCAACGTGAAATTTTTCTATAAAATGATTCTAGGCTACGAGGCCCATTGTAAATAAATTCCCTTCTATTAATTCTCTATACCAAATGAAAGAAGAGAGTTTCCATTCCAGAAAACACACAGTGGACAGTCAACCAGGAAATGCATAAGACCATACTCCTGTGTATAATAATGACATTAATCATGAAACCTGTAATAGCAGCTTTTACTTCACTGGTTTTGGGTTGCATATAATGTAAGTTTGGTACCGCTCTCCGCAAGACAGCCAGGAAAGTGGCTCCAGCCCCATATTTGTCATTAATTTCAGTATAACTCATTAAACCTTCATTATTAATATTATACCTAACATTTAATATACCAGCTCCTTCCCACCTCTCCCTAGAAATAGTTGTCTTGGCTATATCAATAAACATTATCCCATAGACTTTCATTAATCATATCTAAATCTTCCCATGGCTGTTCATTATATGCCTTGTTCCATCTGTAGAGAAGCTGCTTCAAGAAAGATCCCATTTCCTCTTTGCTTCTTGTGATTTTTGGACAGAAAATAACTGTCACTGCACGAAAACACTCACTTATTTGATATTTCTCTTTTTGTTGTTGAATTGTTTATTACAATTTCTCCTCTGATGAGGAATTCTTCCAATTGTACAGTCAAGTACTTACAACTTTGATGTGAACCATTACATACTTCTACACTGTGCATAAGTGAGAGATGAGATGATATAACATATGATTTCGTGATTATACCTTTCCTACTCGGTTACTACAATGTTTTTGGTACCTGCAGTTGGCTACCTCCCGGCCAGATCCAACTGCAGGCCCTCATTATGTTACACCAATCTTCTATCACGTATTATTATCTACTATCTGTTTAGAGTTCTCTATGTTATCTTTTGCTAGTTTTTCCCATAGTTTATTACCTCAGTAGTATGGTCCTTTTTCGTATTTACTGGTTTTGTGCCTTTTTATTTTAAATTTCACCTTGCTTTCACTCCTTGTACTTCGCACTGCAGTGGCCAAAAAGTCTACATCTTTTGATGATTTATACATTTTTCTTAGGAGTTGCTTATTTCTATATACATCGAGATATTCAATTTCACACTTTTCATGGAGAGTCGCTACTGGCATCTTCCCCCCCCCAATATTATTCTCAGCATCCTATTCTGGGCTAATTGTAACGATACTACATCCTTCTTATTCTTATACGCCACCGCATAAATGCATGTATCCAATGTACATTGGCATGTTTTTTTTTGTATATATATACCTCAACATTTCACGCCAGCGTATGTGGCGTATACAATACAGTTTATTTGTCTACATGGAAGCATAATGGCTCTATTTGCCGCCAAGCATATATGAAGAGAAATATACTGTGCGTGATATGTATTCGCCGGTCTTATATATGTTATATATGTTTGGCATATATACATGTATATGTACTGATAAAAAAATAAAAAAGGTTTGCCACCTGATCACCCTGAATGATTTTATAATCAAAATTGATAATATAACATTGTTTCTTTTATATACCATAGACTTTGATAACTAATGACGAATTAAATAAAAACAACAGTGATGTCCCCTAAGTGCAGAGATCAGGATTATTGGATAGTGGCGTAAGTACAACAGAATGACATAAGTCTGACTGTAACATGAACACTTATATATATGCCTACAGATGAAGCGTATACATGACGGAAAATAGGACTACCTCGTTTATTCAAAATCATACCTATATAAGCCAAGTGTATACATATGTAAAATATATACATCATTACCCCTATCCCTGGATAAAGTGAAAGTGATGCCGGAGTGGGCTAATAAAATTTATTTGAATTTTATAAGTTCTTATTGATATGAATAAGTGAATACAGGGAATACAATGAATAATCAATAAGTTGTTATGAATAATTGACATAGTATTGTTGTGGTCAATTATGAAAAACATGATATAATAAGTGAAATAATGTAAACTTATCATATGAGGTATTATAATAATAATACAATAAGAATAAGGGAGAGGTGGGAGGGAGAAAAAGGAGATTAAGGGTTTGATATCAAGTTTGGATACTCCAGCCTGGAATGCCTGGCTGTGGAGGGTGAATGCCCTCCTCGGATGCCCTGCCGACTCCAATCGAATCTCCCATTCTTTGGTCAGAGCTCGTGATGTGATCACGGCCCTATTCTGGCGACATCAGGAATGGTTCCTGTGGTTCGGCCGTAGGGACCAGCCGTAGCATCCGTTTGATGGTGGAGACAGGGCAGAACCTCGAGTCCGCCGCTGGGAGGAGGAACGCCGCTTCGGAGTTGAAGTAAATGGAGAAAAGTACAACTAACTTTGAAGTGTTGTCTGATGTCTCTATCCAACATGATATTATCATTCTTAATTATATCACGAAGGGAATTTATACCTGTGGGTGCCCAACATTTTTTATATTATCGTGATCATAAATATTAATAAATTTATTGTCCCAGAGATGTTTGAGCTGTAGGCCAATTTCGTGGATGGGGAACCTGAGATAAATTTTTATTCCAAATTCTGGCTAGATCTTGGTAAAATTGTGAATGACAGAGAGAGCATTGAATTATACTTTTGGTCCTAAAAAACTATATGTTCGACTGGACCGCATGAGGTTTGGAAGAAGAAAAGAATTCTGGAACCATATAGTCCCAACAAGTTTTCGCCTTGTTACAGAGTCTCGCTACCCATTTAACTCAAAAGGTTGAAGCCTCCCTCCTTAACGGGTAGGCAAATAGCACTAAATTATTGCTAGTTTTTCCCATAGTTTATTACCTCAGTAGTATGGTCCTTTTTCGTATTTACTGGTTTTGTGCCTTTTTATTTTAAATTTCACCTTGCTTTCACTCCTTGTACTTCGCACTGCAGTGGCCAAAAAGTCTACATATTTTGATGATTTATACATTTTTCTTAGGAGTTGCTTATTTCTATATACATCGAGATATTCAATTTCACACTTTTCATGGAGAGTCGCTACTGGCATCTTCCCCCCCCCCAATATTATTCTCAGCATCCTATTCTGGGCTAATTGTAACGATACTACATCCTTCTTATTCTTATACGCCACCGCATAAATGCATGTATCCAATGTACATTGGCATGTTTTTTTTTGTATATATATACCTCAACATTTCACGCCAGCGTATGTGGCGTATACAATACAGTTTATTTGTCTACATGGAAGCATAATGGCTCTATTTGCCGCCAAGCATATATGAAGAGAAATATACTGTGCGTGATATGTATTCGCCGGTCTTATATATGTTATATATGTTTGGCATATATACATGTATATGTACTGATAAAAAAATAAAAAAGGTTTGCCACCTGATCACCCTGAATGATTTTATGATCAAAATTGATAATATAACATTGTTTCTTTTATATACCATAGACTTTGATAACTAATGACGAATTAAATAAAAACAACAGTGATGTCCCCTAAGTGCAGAGATCAGGATTATTGGATAGTGGCGTAAGTACAACAGAATGACATAAGTCTGACTGTAACATGAACACTTATATATATGCCTACAGATGAAGCGTATACATGACGGAAAATAGGACTACCTCGTTTATTCAAAATCATACCTATATAAGCCAAGTGTATACATATGTAAAATATATACATCATTACCCCTATCCCTGGATAAAGTGAAAGTGATGCCGGAGTGGGCTAATAAAATTTATTTGAATTTTATAAGTTCTTATTGATATGAATAAGTGAATACAGGGAATACAATGAATAATCAATAAGTTGTTATGAATAATTGACATAGTATTGTTGTGGTCAATTATGAAAAACATGATATAATAAGTGAAATAATGTAAACTTATCATATGAGGTATTATAATAATAATACAATAAGAATAAGGGAGAGGTGGGAGGGAGAAAAAGGAGATTAAGGGTTTGATATCAAGTTTGGATACTCCAGCCTGGAATGCCTGGCTGTGGAGGGTGAATGCCCTCCTCGGATGCCCTGCCGACTCCAATCGAATCTCCCATTCTTTGGTCAGAGCTCGTGATGTGATCACGGCCCTATTCTGGCGACATCAGGAATGGTTCCTGTGGTTCGGCCGTAGGGACCAGCCGTAGCATCCGTTTGATGGTGGAGACAGGGCAGAACCTCGAGTCCGCCGCTGGGAGGAGGAACATGAGTTTCTCCTCGCCTACCCGTTGGAGGTTCTTGCCTGCCTTGATCCTGATTGTCACATGTGTATCGTGTACGGTCATGTCTCCACGTGACAGGTGACGTACCGGGTCATACTCGCGGGCCGACTGCGGCGCCACCTCGCTCTACCTCAGGGCCGCATAATATATGACGAGTAGCGCCGCTCGTATTGTGATCCCCCCGGGACTGTCCTCGAGGCTGGCGAGGACAGTCTGCAGCACCTCCATCGGCACGGGGGGCTTCATGTTCGGTACGTATTGCTTGTTCTGGCACATGGCATCGACTTGGGACAGGTGGTTGGCCACGGTCGCTGGAGAGGGGGCGTGTTCGGCTACGTACTCCAGGTAGGCTGTGGTGAAGCTGACTGTAGGGGCCTGGGGGTCTGCCCCCATCCTCACGCAGAACGCCAGGTAGGTCCCCACAGCTGAGTGCTGGTTGGCGACAGTTCCGGGGGCACGCGCCTTTGACTGCCAGACAGACGCCCTCGTCTGGAGTAAGCGTAGCACCGGATCTGCATATCAACCGGAGAACAGGCACGAATGAGGCATGTGTACAAGGCACAATGAGATATAAGCGTTCTTTGTTAATCAGAAAAGATGCCTTATCGTAGTCACAGGGGGAAAGGTGGACATGGCTGAGGGCGTCGGCCACGATGTTCTGCACCCCGGGGATGTGAGTGAATACGAGGTCGACCAGTAGGCGTGCCTGTACCATCCATGCATGGCGCGCGCACTCCTCGAGGACGGGATTGCGGGCACGGCCAGAGGTCAAGGATTGTACGGTCCCCATGTTGTCGCAGAATAGTTCAATCCTAGTGCCACAGTCGCGATTACTCAGGATTGTCTGGAGGGTGTATACAGTGTTGAGTGCCTTGAACTCAGAGATGCCTACCACCGGGTCCTCAATGGGGCATACCTTGCCAGAGTAGGAGAAGCGGCCGTCGGTGCCCCCCACCCCTGAGAGACAAGCATCCACAGTGATACACTTTGTGGGGGGCCCGCGCGGGATGAGGGCGTGGCCGTTCCTGCTGTGGGCGAAACGCATGAATGCATCTCCGAGTTGATGTTCACATAGACTCCTTTCATTGCCCGTAGGGTCTCGAGCAATTTGCTAACAAATGCCAGGCTGGGCGAATACACTTAGATACGTGGAGTACCTTACCCAATATCGATTAAAGCTGTCTCTTGGTGAGAGACCGTTTCCTCGCAACAGCCGCGACGTACTCCCGGACGTTGATGAGTTTTGCCTCGGGGATGGAAAGAGACATGTAGGCGGCATCTATGTTCATCCCGAGCCAAGTGACATGTTGGCTTGGCGGCTGGGCCTTGTCTCGGGCCGAGGGGAGGCCTAACTCTAACAGGCGTCCTCGAAGTTGCATCGTGCATTGTTCTCGTTGGGGGAGAGAATAATCAGATCGTCCAGGTACATGGCTCCCACGATACCCCTGGTCGCAAGTATCCCCACTATGGTATCCGCCACACACTGCATGTGGTAGGAGGAGGCTCGGGCACCAAACGGCATCGCCGTATCACAGTAGTGCCCGCCCTCCCACTTGAAACACAGCAGGGGCCAGTCCAGGGGGTCGCACCTAAAGTTTTTGTAGGCACGAGACACATCTATAGTCGACATGTAGGAGCCCGTTCCTGAAGCGACGAGGCCGTGGACGAACCCATCTACGGTCGGGAGGCCGTGATCCCGCTCCATTCCGTATACTGAGTTCTTTATGATAAAGGAATTGACACTCTGTTCCTTCGGGAATGTCATGTCCGTAATTACCCGCCTGTCATCAGTCCCCCGTTTTTCCTGTGTCATCAACAGCGACACGTGACACCACAGGGTAAAAGGCGGCTCATCGAACGGACCTAAGAGATTCGAGTGACACTTCTCTTTTGCTATGAACTTATCCACCTGAGTTGGATAGCTAGTGGCACTGGGGTGGTTGGGCGTGCCCTTGGTATCCATGACCAGGCCCAGGTATCTGAGGGGGAAACCGTATCGGATAAAGCCCAGCAGCTCATGTTTTCCTTCCAGGGACGACGGGTAGTGATCCCACGCCCCGAGGCGCAAGTCCGAAGGGAGTATAATCCTTGCACCCATTGCGTTGGGTACTCCTGTCTCCCTAACAGCCGCGTAGATCCTGGTATGGTCCTTGGGCCCCATGGCCGTGAAGTCGAGCCACGCTGCCTTTCTGTGTTTGCCGAAGGCCGGGGGGTCCGTCCGGACACTGGCGTCACAAATTCCGGTTTCACATATCTGTCTGATCGTAGCAAAATCCGGAGTGTTAGATTCAGCGTGGACAATATAGCTACCTGGAGACGCACTAACACTAACACTGTCCACGCTGCACGAGGTAGGTGCCGGGTCTGTATCCTCCTGTTGTGTCTTGGGTTTGTCGTTGTTTTGCTCCTTCCCCAGCTCACGTGTGGGGACCGCGTGGCCCGTGACATCACATGGGGGCGGCATGCCTCTTGCATAATCGTCCGAGCCGCTGGGAGCCGGGGGAGCCACATCACGCCCCTCGCTTACTCGTGGGGCGTGTCCGTTCCGTTTTTTTTAAAGTCGCGGGACTGCCGCGGCATGCTCGTACCCGTGCCCGTACATGAGTTTCCTGTTGCAGGCGTGTATGGAGTGTCCGCAGTGCCTGCCCACTGAGTCGCAAAAACTACAGCTATGCACCCACCGGATGCCCCCTTCCTCGTGGCCGTTACAGTGGCGTCAACCCCTCTCGGTATTGAAATCCTGGCATGGGACATCCTTTCCCCGAGACCGGGACCCATCTTGTTTCATCCTGTATCCACCCATAGTCGCTCCAATATATCCAGCCGGCTTCAACTTGGTCAAAGACATGATTTGACCAGCGTCTGACTCCGGCCCACGGCCGGCTCTGGGCATCCACGGAGACCTGGTGGAGGTGCCTAAACATATGCTCCTTCTCCTCGGGGTGCAGAGCCCGGTCATCACTCAATATGGCCAGAAACGAACCAATATACTCGAGGGGGCCCAGACTACCCCTGAGTTCTAGCTTCTGGTTGAGGGTATAGACCCCTTCCCGGTCTATAAACATGTACGCTTTTGAAATCAACCTACGGGTATTGAGATCAGAGAGGAGGGTACTCTTACCGGTCGCACGGTCGTGCCTGATCGCTTCTCTGTCGATTTCCCGTAGGACGTATTCCTCCATGATATACTCGTCCCATAGTTGCCGTGGGGGCGGGAGACGCCGGCCGGCCTGGTCCTTGGCCCAGTCCTGTGTTCTTGCAGCGGCACTGGCGTGGGACCCGTTGGGCCTGGCTTCTCTCTCCGGCGACTGTTCCTTCCTCGTGAGGCTGAGTATGGCGTCAAGCATGCCGTCCATTTTTTCACTCATCTTCCCCACGTTCTTCTTCATATCCCTGAGACCCATCTCGAGGGCCATGATCCTTGAGGACCGTACGGTTGATTCCTGGTCAGAGAATATTCAGTTGCACCTCTCCTGCCTTCTCTCTCTCTAGTCTCTCTTTTTCCAAGCGTTTAGAAAAGTCCATAGCAAAATTTTTATTTTGAATTTCAGAATATCTCACCTCACCTCTGGTTTGAGATTCAAATCCTCCTCCATACCTGTGTCAATAACTTTTAAAACCTCAGTGATGAATGTTTTGTTAGACAATAAGGAATTATCCAATAATACAAAATGGTGGTCTACGATTTTGTTCCGATGCAAAACCCGTATCATAGGGTCTCTATGACATTCAAACATGTTTAAATGGCGATTGAATAGAAGATACATATACCTGTATGCCCTGAAAATATCGTGTATCGTGACTCGGAACAGAGCTCTTAGTACATAAAAAAATACATTATTGTTCTGAGTGTCCTGGTAAACATTATTGATCTGATATTTCCTGAATTATAGTGCATCATTTTGTTACTAGTAATATGATGGACTGAATCTGCAAGGTATGATTGGCATGTGTATATATGTACATGTATATAATATACCTATAGAAACCATACGAGTCAAGACTAGACTAAGGTAAATTATACTGTAAGATATCTTGATATAAGTGTCTATTTTCTAGGAATTATTGTACCTCTCACTATTATATAATCGGACTTAAAGATCAGAAGAGCTAACTAAAAGGAATATGAAACCCATCCTCATATAAGGTAATTGTTTATCATAAACTCTACGGAGTATCATTGTAGCCTGTAAGCGTAATGGTTGAGGGTTAATCTGTATTGTTTTATTATATTTGTTTCATCTAAAAATGAAAATAACACTTCAAGCATGCACATTAGCCCTGCTAATATCGTGGGGCACATCGGGACCATGGTTACCATTTTTACCAGTCAACCCCTTATGATGGGTGGGGAATTGGCATGTCTGGACATATGTCTATTGCACGTTCCCGATATGTCTCCGATATTTGCTTTTTGTATCAGTGCCATACCGGTAGGTCTAAATTTCTATCGTAGTAGGCGGACGGCAGGCCTCATTTTTCGATCTAATCTCTATAATCACGTGTTATGCTATTCTTCTTACAAATATTGCTAAATGCATATAAAGTTTCAACATAAGTTGTAGTGTTTAGGGTTTCCCAACATACAGTGATTTTCTGACACCGTAGACTACCTAACTGACACACTGAAATATTTCCACCTTCGAAATAATAATTGGTATCTACAGGGTTTACCCAACTTAACATAGTGTCTGCCATGTCACTTCATGAATAATCCAGTGTTAGGCAGATATCACTGGATAAGTGAGATTTCTAATATTACAAACAAGATAGTTGACAGCTTTTTCCTATGTAGTGTAAAATAGCCATTCCGACATGATGCAAATTGTATTGCTTTGATTAGGTCTAAATTTCCCTTCAAAGCCCTATGAACAACTAGCAAACATCTCCAAGGACGTGGGACTAAAATAAAATTTTCTAGTAGAAAGATACATAAAGATAAATATCAAGGTATAGTTTTTCCATATACATATCTCCTAAATCTGTATGAATCATACTAGTGTAATACAGGGTAGAAAGCAACAAAGTACTTGATATTGTGTAACAGAATGTATGAAGTCATTTTCAAAACTTGTTTCAAGGAACTGATATTGTGTAAACTAATTGTGTAACCGAATGCATGAAGTCTGCTCAATGGATAAATGCAACATCTCCAGTTTTCAGTCACTGGACATATTTCAATTGGTATATCTGTATATTTTTTTGCAGCCTAACTTGTTGAACCCAATTCAATTGTTTGTTATTCATTACATGAACTTGTCCTCAGTGTCAGGTTAAAGTATTAACTTATCTACAGATATAGAAAGGACTGTATCAGTAAAGCAACCTGTTCAAAGTATTGGTATGTCATTGCTCTTTATCATTCATGGGGCACATGAATAATCAAATTGATCTGCAAGTGCGGAGTGACTACTGATAAGGTTTGGAATATAAGGGGCTGGTTTCTGTCAAATCTGCAGACACAGAGAGTCAATCAGCCTGAAAACCACCGAAACACTAAGTGACCATCAACACTTTGCAGGTGTGTAGCTCAAAACTTATTTTCTATACATTTTGCATTATTCTAACATATAAGTCATTCACTTCCTTTTTTTTTTTTTATAGATATCGTATTCTTAACAGAGCCATCAATTGTCTGGCATCATAATTCTGTAGCATGTCAATCTGCAAGACATATTTCAATGTAATTCATTTGCAACTAATGATTAGTTCACAGTTCTTTCCCAGCATCCAGGCATATGTAAATGATATATAGGAAAAGCATACCTTGCAACCAGGGCTATGTGTTAAGCTGGGAATAAAGGGTTGTGGATCAATTAGTTGTATCTCATAGATTCATTTATAAGCAGCCTGTAAATCTATATATCCCACATTGCCATTGGCAGAATATTCACTATATGTACTATCCTATCTTCATGATACACTTATAAAGCATAATGCTTTATTGGTGAACTCAGTAAATCAATACCACAACTGAGGGGCATATCCTACATAGAGCAATTACTTAGAAAAATCCCTCATCAATCAAGAAGATATAAGTTTCAATCATAACATGGATTTGTATTCATGCTAGACTGGCCTCAGTCCCTGTATCCTACCCCTCCACCCCTTCTGAGTGACACAGGTTTGATTCATGGGCCAGTCAGAGAAGGACACATACTATAATGAATGGTATTCCGAATTTCTTTAATCATTTAATGAATGTTCATAATCAAAGGCTTGAGCAAGTCTACATTCATGCCAATACCTGTATATGTCCCAATGAAACGCTTAAATATATGCATGATGTTACCACATACATAACTTATTGATATATTCCTTAATTACAATCAAACATCCGATGGTTTGCTATACAACTCCCAAGATGAATGACTATAGATGTTAGGATTACATGCATTCATCTTGTCTGATTAAAAAATTCTGTATCCATGCTAGAAAAAAATAATCTAGAGCCTTCAGTGCACTCAATGCCATGAGGTTTTTCCCAGTATAGGGTGAATGATACCTTGAGGCATTCCCCAGTGTAGGGCGAATGATATCATAAGGCATCATTTACAGAAGAAATCTAAACATCAGAAATGCGGTGGATAAAACATTTTTTATAAAAATTAGAGCTGCGCTCTTCAACTTCAAAGGCTACCCCTGACAAATTAATGATGAAATTAGTATCTATCTATCTATCTATCTATCTATCTATCTATCTATCTATCTATCTATATATATATATTACTATATAACCATGATTATATAAATATAAATTATCAACCAATATCCTTCACAGGTTTATTCACTGCGGTACATCATTTATTGTTTTGCGTCACGCATACTTTCCAGGTTACCCGGTTACCTGATGCGGTAACCGGAGGTTTCTTGGTGACGCTAATTTGGTTTAAACAACATTCCGCTCTTAACTGCTAACCTGAGCAGCCGATCTTTATATATATACATGGGCGGGATAATCCAGGTAAATCTCCGGATGTCGCTCTCCACCTCCACCAATGGTCACTTTGCACATGCACCATTCAAACCTAGGAGAAATCTAAACATAATAAAAATGCACATATATCTTTATATATGTACAACCATACATTGAAATAAATATTTTGCCTGTTTTTCAGAGATGTTCTCCAGACTAGGGTACACTGTACGACCCAGTAAACAACTCTATGCAACCCTCTCAAGGCAGATCAGGGTATCACAGCCTTTATGTACCAAGGCTACTGACACAGCCCCACAGAAAAAACGTGACATCTACTCTGAGGGCAAGCAACGCCAACTGACAAAATATGTTGCTAAAGCTCTTGCCCAGGAGGACCCATCGAAAAACTATCACGATGCAATGAGGGGTGACTTTGACTTTGGTAGCTGTGACTACCTTGCCCTTGCTGAGAATTCTGAACTCAACCGAATTGAGGGAGAATTTGTCAGAGATTATGGCCGAATCAATTTCAACAGGTCAGTACATGAGAGGCTGCTTATGCAATATGTTTCCACCTACTGACTGATCTAATACCCAAAATGCAAATATGCCACAGAAATAGAGCAAAAAAATGTTTTGATTATTAATATTTTATTGATTGCAAATACTGTATTATTGATTTAATTCTATAGCTTTCAAATTATGAATTCTCAATAAGTTCATAATTTACAGATATTTTGAGTACATAGTATTTCTTTGAGGGAAGCACTTGACAAAAGTATAAGCAAAATCAAAATCACTTATGATAACAAATGAATGTGGCACATAGGATCCTCATGACACATTCAACTTGCTGACAATCGTTTTTTTTTGTTTTTTTTTTGTTTCATTTCTTTTATTGTATACTATAGAAAGAGTACAAATATCCGTTTGTATAGTAGCAACTTAATACAACAAAAGAGGCCTGGACCTCAGCCCAAACTGGGGCTGCTATTCTTGGTCCTGCCTATATGGTATACTTTAATACTTTCAGTATTCGTTTTGTGTATGGTCATCATAGGTACCATTTATCACTCATCTTAAGTAGATATTTCTTTCATGAAAACCTACATAACATGTTTGTCTTGATATAGATATATATTGTTTCATATAAGTATACATGAGTAAGTCTCAGTAAACCTATTTATCACTTAAAATCAATAGCATAACATTTAATATTTGTTTTCTCTTTCCAAGGTCTGGTGCATACCCACGTAATGACAACTCTGTGGTAAGGAAGTTTGAGGCTAAGGCATCTGAGTGGTTAGGAGCAGCTGACTGCATCATGACCAACTCTGGAACTGAGTCCAATGTGAATACTCTGCAGCTCATCCTATGTGAAAACCCATTGCCTATATATATAGACAAATATGCACATGCTACCTTTGTTCTTGGTGCACGTGCTTCTGGGCGTAATGATGCCATGTTCTTCAAGCACAATAATGTGGATGACATGTTGAGGCTGATCAAGGAGAATGGTCCTGGGGTGGTCTGTGTTGATACCATCTACAGTGCACTTGGTACCATTTCCCCCATTGATGAGATAGTTGATATCTGCAAGCAGTACAATTGCATCCTGATTGCTGATGAGGCTCATGCTCTTGGCACATATGGCAAAGAAGGTGAAGGGCTGGTCAAAAGCAAAGGACTGGAGAAAGATGTCCCATTCCGCACCACCTCTCTGGGCAAATCATTAGGATCTGGTGCTGGGTTGATTATGTTTGCTGAGGAAACGGCTGAGGGGAAGAAACTCATGCCATTGTTGAGCTCTATGCCAGTCTTCAGTCTTGCTCCACAGGACTGTGTAGCTGCTCGCCACCTTCGAGGAATGGAGATGGTCAGGAATGAGCAATGGCGGAGAGATGAGCTTAATGAGAAAACTGAGTTCTTCCGCAAGGGTGCTATTGAGCGTGGTTATGATGGACTATTTGTGAGGAACAGCAAGACCAACATCATCCCATTTGTTGCAGGTCCTGTCGACTATGCCAAGACAGTCTATGATATGTTCATCAAGGCCAAGATCTACCCAAGTCCACACTTTTATCCAGCCTCTCCTCGCTCCAAGAGTGTTATCCGCTTTACCATCTGCAATTTCTTAAAATATGAGCAGATTCAGTATGCACTGGACTTCATGGAGGAGATTAAGCCTGTTGTCAAGCCTTGGACATGGCCAGATACAGACCCTGAAGTCTTCAACATTGGCTTCTCAGATGTTTAGGTAGTATCAAGTAAGGTACTAGCCCATCTCTCTTGAAAAAAATAAAAAAGCATATCTGAAAGCCAATAGACTAAGGAACATCATATATAGAGAAACTTTAAAAATTCCATTTGGACATTAATTCATCATTCAAAGTTATGCCAATTTGTTTCAATGATCAGCATGCAGATATATGATTATCAACTATCAACACAAATACAACTTCATGGAATATGAATAATGTCTTTTTAAAAAGAATATTTGATAAAATATTCAACTGTATTGCACACTGACGTTTTCTGGATTTTTACTAAACTACATTAATTTGTAGAACTGTACATAATGATTATATTACAATAAATATGAGCACTGTATTCGATGCCTTTGTTAAATTTTTCTAACCCTTTAAGGGTATTATGATACCTGGAGGCATGATGTTGATGCATGATACCTTCAGGCTATACCACACTATGGATGCATGATGCCTCATGGCATCATTTTGTTAGTTTTACAATAACAAAATAGTCATCATCAGATTTGAATAGAATTTAAACATTTTGTTAAAAAGAAGATATAATTGACTACATAAATGTGATATTCATAATACTCAGTACATTTTCCAATAGGTTTTCTTTCATAGATTCAAATAGGTATTCCTATGTAAATTGACAAAATGGTCTTTCCGTCTTGCTCCTGAAAGGATGGGTGATGCCTTAGTCGTGGATTATCTGAAGTAGAAGGGATAAAAGTATAGAGGAATGCAATACCCGGTACCACACATCACTGCCCCACTCCTAACCCTGAGAATAGTCTAATATCACAAAGGGCCTCATACAGACTCTCCCGGAAAAGGGCAGTCCATGGGAAAGGCTATCACTGAGTTTGCTTGCCCTTTTTTTCAAATTTCCTTTATTGGTACGTATAGCGATGGTATATCCCTTTCATACATAATATTGAAAAAGACTCAGAAATAGAACATGTACCAATACGGATGACAAACTGTCACCAACGGTCTGGGTTTCCAGATTTATACTGGCTGTACAGTGCTGAATTTCCTATGATATTTTTATAAAAGCGGATTTAACTGAGGTAAGATATATACAGAAGGCCATCAAAATAGTTTGAAGAAGGCAGGAAAGTAAAATAGATGCGAGGAGAGAAAATGATATGTGTCACAGATCATATAACCCATACGGAGGTACACTGGCCACCCGAGCTACACTACGTTAGCTCTGGTCACATTAAATTGACAGAGGCCTTGACATGGCGTGGTAGTGGGTATCTCATGCCATTGCAGTAGGTAAAGGAACTTCACTTTAGTTATTTTTCGGTTGGGAGTTAGGGGTTGGTATCTATTTTTACTCTGTGTATCTATTTTTACTCTGTGGTCCAACCGCCTTGATCCACCACCTGTATGTGTCTCTTACTCTCCCAGCAGATCCTTTATGTGACCTGGACATATGATTGGAGAATGTATTCAATTCTCACTCTTGAAACCATTTTTCCATGTTTATATTTCCCGTTGTGTGTATTTTTAATCAAATAAACATAAAGATAGACTTTATCATCAATTTTGTTAGCAATGAATATTTCATAATGAGGATCTTAGCTCTAAAAATCCAAAAATGAAGAAAACTACTTGGTCTGAGAGTGAGAATCCGTGGACACGACCAGGGTTTAATGTTACCAACCTCTTAGTTGGAACACAGTGTAAACAGAGGTGGTGGCCAATCTAATACGGAGGCTACGATAGACGGCAACACTAGATGGCGCGATGGTCGTTGCGGAAAAACGGTGTGAAAACTGCATTAGCATAGTGATAGGTTTCTTGGTCCATTCTAAAAGTTGATGGACCACTCTCTAGGATCATAGTTATATCTGGCAATGGTTAGCATTAAAGCTCTTATTTATCAAGAAAAAGGGGACATTTCAGTTCACCACAGTAGGGGCATTTTTTAAGTGGGATCCTAAAACCGAATTACATACAACATTATATCATAGCAATACAAAGACGAAAAAGACAACGCATCCTTTCCATTGCTGGTTTGCCATGTTGGAAAACCACAATAAGGCAGAGCCATGCGGTTCGCATCCGAGACAAACGGTCTGTACACGGGAAGTGGGGAATGCCACTGCACAAAACAACTTCGCTCAGTGAGAGAAAATATCAAGTAACTTAGGGAAGAATCCATGTCTCTATCTGTATCTGACCAGCAACAAGCAACAGACTATAACGGTTAAATGAGACTTACATTAGTTAATGGTGATATTTGACTTAAAGTCCATGATGTTGCAGGGTTGTTGGATTGAAAAACACTCAACATGATTAAGTGTGTTTATACTACAGATAAGCCCTGATCCATTTAATCAGGATATGCAAGCGTGCCATATGGCTGTTCACCTTTTTGTAAGTGTGGAGGGAGACCATCTTGCAGAAAGCCATGAACAAAACATATATTATTGCTTCAGACACTTGTATCAGTTGCCAATTACAGAGATAGTACATAGATTCCCAGTTCGGTATTTCCTCAGTGTTTCTCATTTTTAAGTGTTGATATTTTGCAGTTAACCTTCTAAGGACACATGATACCTGGAGGCGTCACTGCACGAAAGACACATGATGCCTTGAGGCATCACTGGTCCGATATCTACAAAAATGTTTTAACAAAGAAATGATACAGCAATATTCATTAAATCTTCACAAAATGTAGATATGACATCATATTTAGTATTTCTATCCCAAAGAAACAAAACATTTATGATCATATATAATATTACGTGATTACAATCTTCAATTACGGGTTTCAATTATCGCGTACCCATTCTAGCGGCCGCAGGCACCCGTCTCTGAAGGGTTAACATAAACATTTTTTCTATCCTTTGAAATAGTTAAAAAGCCCCTTGTATGGAATGTAAGATGTCTTTACTTTAAGGAATGATATAGAAATAATATGTTCTTCAAAACTAAATTTTATTTCATCTCATAGTTCTTTTTAGTTTTGCATTATATGACAAAATTGACCTTCATTCTACCTTCCCCTGACCTTTTAAAGTAAAATATACTATATGTCACAAATAGTTTTCTTTATGAAATATGGGATTCTTTTGAGAAAAACTCAAAGATGTGCTTTACTATAAAGTTGAGTTGAAATAGATATTTTAATTTCAATTTTTCATATAGTTTCTTAACACGCTCATATCTAAAAATGCTGAGCGTGTACAAACTAGCATGAAGCAGATTCAGAATCAGAAGATTCAGGAGCTCTGGATTCAGCACAAAATTGCTATAAATTTCTCAACATAACATCATAAGTTATATACAGAATATCGCCAACGTGCCTATACTCAATGCGGTGAGTAGGGCCAATATAAATGCGGCTGCACGATGCGTATGTTTAGAAAATGTTAGGCCCCACTATTGCTCAGCCCTTCAGGTACCAGGGAGTGGTCGTGTTTTCATTGCCCCAGCTGCTAGAACCACTGCAAACATACTTTCTGTGATGTACATTCCTTCCTTCTCTGCTGAGGGCTGGTCTTGTGGGCCGTTGGGGCAACGAGTATACGTGATCCCGTTCGAAACTATGTATAAATCTCACGCTGAGGCTACATATAGCCGATGCGAAGCATTGGTAACCAAGAGTGTTTTTTCATCACTCAACATCAACATTAGTTGTTGGATGATATTAAAGCCCATTTTAATTCTCAGAATCGCAAGTTCTTAAGTGTAATATTCTTGTCTGAATATACTACGATAGTACTCTACTACCACATTCGAAGCAATGGAAATATGATTCTTAATAATGGATCAGTTAATTTAAGTTAAGGTATAAGTCAAGATCTTTGGATAAGGTTTCTTTAACAGTTCACACAGCTGTGACTTCAATATTGTATAAAAACTATTCAAAATATAGAATTAACACATATTAATATACCGTTTAGTAAATTGATTTAACTATATGCCTGATTTGTGGTGTTTTCAGCCAGAAACTGGGATATCCCTGAACATTTCCTAGCATAAGATATGAGAATCACGATTATCTATTTCTCTAAATATATAACTATCTAATGTCATTAATTTTGCCTGGTGGACAGCATCTAAATGAGTACTTTCTGTGTGCTAGGAAATAAAATCGATGAGGAAAAAGAAGAACTCAGAGGTGCCTACGTGTGCACCTAGGATTATCTTGACTGACACCCTAGACCTAAACCCGTTAGAGTAGCGATAAGAGAAATGTTTGGCTTAACTCAAGCAGTTGTATCTTTCATCCAGTAGAGGGCGCCTCCCGTTGGCCCAGCTGTGGAGTATGGTGCTTCAGTAACCCCTCACTCTCCGAGCATTGGCCTTAGCCGTCTCGTAGGTATTGCATGGACCATATATAAGTGATTCAAATATCTGGTTGGAGAGCGTGAAGGAACTGCTTGGCATTTCTCTGGACCGCTCCTCGCCTTAGGGATGTGTCTGTCAGGTAGTGGTTTTATCAGCATGGAGGTTTCCCACCTGCACCTGAGATCTGCTCTCGAAGCTGAGTGCCCGAGGTGAGCAGTTGTGTAGCTCTAACGTCCATGGTGCTAACAGCATAGTCCTCATGCGGAAGAAACACTATCAGGTGTTGGCAGTGGAAAAACACTAATTTTCACGATCATACACAACAATGTGCATTTCGAGCTTCCACCGCATAGTATCAAAAAGTAGATATTTCATATTATATGTCTTTTGCACACCAGAGTACTTTAATCTTGTACCATGAACATAGGGTAATATATACGAGCTTAAGTATTCATTTTGTACTATCCAGATGTTTATAATGATTGTCCAGTCGAATGTGGATCTGCATAGCAATAGAAGAGAAACAAGGGGTTCGACGTTATTGACTCATGATAAACAGGATTACTTTCATGAATCTTATGCATTTTATACATGTCTAACCGGAAACTAAGACAGTACATTGACTTTTATATTGGTCAAACATGATGACCCAATAATCTCTGTATGCACAGAACCGTCAAAGAGGAGGCTTTATATATGAGGAAGTGTTTAACCTCCTTTTTTATCTAAAACGTTTAACAACAGCGAATGTTCGCCAACTATTTATTGCGAATTTCCACACTTGAGTCACAGATCTATACATCAAACACCAAAGATCAGATACGTAGATAAACAGTATGTACATAATTTTTGTCTTTCACTGTTCGTACAAACATTTCCCTTTATCTTTCCTGAGCTCTTATAATCACCTTGGAGCACTTGAATCTAGCAACCATGAAGCATTATCAGGATGCCATTAACATGGGGCTACCAATGCTGATTATGCTGGAGACACACCAAGCGAGTAACGACAGCGATCTCCAGAATCGCCAATAAAAATGTGTGTCTATGTGCGATATTATTTCATAGTATTATCTCCCACCAATGATTTAGCATCTCTAAAATCAGCGGTGATTATGCCACAATATGATGAATGAAAAGAACACTCTCATTAAAAGCCTATCCCGAGGCTATCCTCTGTCCAGTAATGTGTTTATTGTTGGGGTGGTGTACTTTCTACAGTCCCTGCACACACTGCGGGCACACCCTGATGTTGCTATATGACTCACGGATTACCAGACCTTTCCTTGCCCTTCTAATGGCAAATCCACCCAGGACCGTTTGGCTAAAGCTGATCCTGATCCCTCAGTCAAACCAAGCACATACCTCAATGTGGTAAATCCGCAGGGCACATTGAAGTCCACGCAACACCAGCTTTCTCTACCAACACGTGCATTATTTACACTTACAGACTAAGAGCTAAATACCTGCTAACTAAACACACTAATACCATCTCAGTCTGATTCACAATCTCCCATACTAAATCTCAAATCAGCACAGTGTCCATGCTAGATATATTATTATATACCTATGGCTGTATCAACAACATGTACTTATACTGCCCGCTCCTACCCATGGCGTATTTATATCCGTACAGCACACTGTGCCGTACGGGGTATGTGACCACGTGACTAAGTAACAGTTCGCCATTTTTAGGCATATAATAATACGAAAACAGGCTGACTGTCTTCGTACGTCAAAATACTTGGTAAAATTATTGATCCCATACATCCCTCTGCCAGTTTCCGTATATTATGCATATGCTACCACAGTATTTTTCTGAACATCATATCATCCTGTTAAATGTGCATTCATATATGTTTGGCGGGATTCGGCATTTCTAGTCTTTAGAAGGCATTAAATCAGGCCATCAGCAAAGGACACACTGTCTAGATAGTCAATCAAGGGTAAATTGCACAGTTGTACTATTCCATGCAAATGCTAATTATTTTGGCATTATAAGAACTGGTTGCTAAGACTTTTGACTATCTAGGCCCAGTTAAAATCCTCCACACTCAATCCACTCCTCTATGGTAGTCCGAGTGCGTTCGCCTTTTTTCTCGGTCGATTCTGCCGTGTTTGGGGATAGGAGCGCTCGGGCGGCGGTCATTGAGGCTTGTGGATAACTACACTCCATTACGCCTATAGCCGCGTCGGCCATTAACCGTAATGGCGCTTATAGAAACGGGGATTTGTGGAGGACGTTTGCAGGCCATCTTATCATCCTTGGAGCCCCTTATATTGGATGTCACAGGCAGTTCTTGGGCTGTGCTCACTAAAAGCGTACTCAGACTGAGCTGCCACTAGAGACTGCGATTTGACTCCTGACTCTAATTGCAATCTCATGTGGGTCTCACCTCAGTCTCATAGTGGTATCGCGGTATCCCGACAATAATGCCATGGGAGTCAACGGGTGGTCTAGCGGCAGCCTTATAGTGTTGTCATTGCAGTCTCATGGCAGTCCCATAGTGCTATCAAAGAAGACTCGCGTACAGTGATGTCAAAGCAGTCTCATAGTAGTGTCAAGGCAGTCTCATAGTACTGTAGCAGTGTCAGACAGTGCCATAGTGGTGCCAAAAACAGTGCTATAGGTGTGTCTCTATACGATTTCATGGTAATCTCATAATGGTCGATTGGTAGTCTTATTGTGGCCCAACTGTCAGGCTCCTTGCAGTCTCACGGTGGTCTAATGACAATTTTATAGTGTTCTCCTAGTCCCATGGTGTTTTCAACTTGGTGTCTTAGTGGCCACATATTTAACAATGTTCAGTAAACCAATATCTAAATTAAGAATGACGTCACATATCACGTGATCAATAGAATATCGGTTCAGACCACAATTGGCCTGTCCCTAAGAGGGGACCCCCACCTACCACGATTCTGGTCCCGATAGGCCTTACGACTGCCTTCCCGACACCATACCGATTCTATTGTGGGGTAAGCAAAAATCGTGGTAGGTGGAACAGGTTTCTGCGATGCCGTCTGCGATACCTCACGATAGGCTGCGATAGAAAACGTCAATCGTAGAGGTCCCGATTAAATCCAACATGTTGGAATTTTCGTAGCCTGTCGTAGTGTATTGTGTGTGATTTATTGGGAAAATATCTCTTTCGGGTGAAATACTTAACGGAAAATTATGAAACTCTGGAATTAGGTAGGGCGCGTATAGATGTATAACCGCTGTAAATATGATATTATTTAAGGAAGTCTAAGTGTCTGAAAATAATAGTTTCATAACAGAATTATGATTCTATCACAGTTATATTCTTCAATTTGATTGTTTTAGTGTCTGGAAAATAATATCATAATATGTTGTAAATACTTCTAAAAGAATATTCAGATTTATTAAATATTTCTAAATTTATAATATATTTCAATATTAAAACTCTGCCTGAGATCTAAATTGGTACACCGATTGAATCGTGAGGCAATCGTGACCATGGTTTATGTTTTTGGTCCTCCAAAGGCATTTCTACGCTCTACGATTTCAAACCATGTCCACGATTTTAAACTATCGGGGACTTCCCGATAGGTCACGATTTGGGCATTTCAAATCGTAGCTATTGGGAAGTATGTCGTAGACCATCGTGGTAGGTGGGGGCCGGCTTTTAGGGTTATACCTGTTTCGTGTACCCATTCCAACCCACGCAATTCCACCACTCGACCTGTAAAGGTCTAAAGATATATCGGACAATCTACCGTGAAAATTAGAACCCATGTCATGTACTAAAAAGTATAGGTCACCGGGCTTGTTTTGGGGAGAATTTAAGAATCACCTTTTTTTTGTTTTTTAGTAAATTTCCCATGTAGGGCAATCAAATGTAAAAGGCCTATTTTACCTAATGGATTTCGGCAAATCGGAGAAAACGTTAAAGTTAATCCTTTGGCTTTTGAATGAATTACTAGAAACCAGTTTTGACTGATATTTGACAATATTCACCGTGAATTGTGTGGATACAGAGGAGCATCGCGTTGTTCACAAAGAACCGACAGCTGACATATACCCTACAGAGACTTCACGCCGCTCAAGACAGCCGCCTTGGGCAGAAAAATAGCGATCATTATTTACACGCAACTGTGTTTCTTCAATATCTGTGTTCACAATGCCAGTAGAATTGTAATCGGGGTGGATTTCACCAGAGCTGCATTTCTGTGTTGCATGTTCTGTGTTACTAGATTCCTGAAGCAATCATTTATCGCATATGCATGGAGGTGTAGGCCTACCTTTCCAACAACATCCACCTTACAAGGAAAGAAAGATATTCTGTACCTCCGCGCTAGAATTCTATTTTGATAGCAAAGTGATGAATATGAAACTGTCATCAGAACGTCGGACCTGATTCATACCTGTTCCAGTCCCGGTGAACATCGGTTAGGCCACTAAAAAAAACCAACTGGTTTCTCATCATCAAGCCAAAAAAATATGACAAAGCGTTTTTTTTGTTGCGAGTGCGCCTTTGTGAAGCCTTCTTGAGAGGGGAAGATGCCCAAGAGCGCCGTTTGCCAGCCTACCTGGGCCCTTCGTGGGCACTCGGTTGGGCTTTCTAAGAAGAGCGAAATAGCATACCAGGAGGGCAGGCAGAAACCTGGGAGGCAGGTCTGGTCACGGTAGGCGCAGAAGTGAAGAACTACTGACGGTAGGAAAGGGGTGCCACACGTGGGGACGTACGTCGCCAAGTTGTCCACATCCTTCACGAGGGCGAGTCTCGCTGCAACATACTACAGTATATCTTAATTTTGTTAAATCATGAATGTCATTAATCAAGGATTTGAGCAAGTCTACATCGAGGTATTATACAGTGAATAGTATAAATTGGTGTAATTTATACATTGAATGGATGAATGTTAAATCTAACACATTGAGTACTTACCGTATTAGAGTGTAATATAAAATTCTAGGAAATTTATACAATCTGAATGATAAGAGTTATACTTGATTATACATTGAGCGTGAAAATACATTTTAACGAGACAATTAGAAAGTTCATAGAAATAGCCCTAGGCAAGGGTAAGGAAATATTTGTTTACATGTTGGGAGGGTGGGAGGAAAAAACTTTCCCTGTGAAAGCGTTGAGGAGACTACTGGAAGTGCGGTCACGTGATTTGACTGGATAACGTGAACTAAACCGCTCGAGGGCGCAACGGTCAGCTCCCGTGCTTCAGTCAACTCCTAACGCCATTAACGATCATTAAATTCTCCACAATTTTAACGAATGTTATGTTTATATTAATCGACTATGCATTGGAAATAATCCACATATCATTATCATTCCCTTTGTAAGTTTTGCCAACTTAGATCGAGATTTGCAACTGCTAAAGTTATCATCATAAATGTATGTACATATTCTATAAGAATCCTAGCATGAAACTAAGATACACACGCAATGAGCCGTCGTGTCAAAGAGCGATGATGTACATCGAACATGATTGTCTGAATTAAGAAAAATAGAAATTAAAAAAAGCTGGTCCCGGAACCCTGGACTGATTAATAGAGGGCGATTGGTCCCCAGTGAAAAATGACAAAGCTACGCGGTAAGGATCGGAAAAGTTACTTCACGAGGCCTTGGCTGAGTGAAGTAGATTTCTTTGCTCATATTCTACGATACAGTAGAACCCCGCGTAAGAGGACATCCTCTACGTGGGGTTAAAATGAACATAGATTAGAGGGATCCGTTCCGAGCAAAGGTGTCCGTTAACGCGGGGTGCCAGCTTACGCGGGGTGTCCGTTAGGCGGGTTTCTACTTTATGTATACATCAACCGAGTCTTCTTTCTCGCCAGACCTGTACATCTCTTTACCCAGACTTGATATGCATCAATGTCTTTCGATGACTGAGCTTCAGCTGACTCAATGATCAAACAGATTATTTGTTATCAATAACAATTTGCATCAAATATTTTAAAAATAAGGTAGCATATGAGATGAACCGGGATCGGTTTTCCATGATAAACTTTACTTCTGAATTACCTGTGATTTGTATGATGGTAATATGAATTCTATGCAAAACTTTCATTACCAGCCAAGGGGAGCTAGCTCAAGTGGTAGAGCGCTCGCTTAGCATGTGAGAGGTACCGGGATCGATACCCGGGTTCTCCAAGGTGATATTTTCTCAACTAAAAATCAAACATTCGTAACAATTTGCATCAAATATCGCAGGATATTTGTGTAATCATGTTAGACCTTTTCTTTACATAGATGGCTTTTGATATGTATAATGATAATTTTATTTCTATGCACAATTATATATTTGCCAGCTAAGGGAGCTAGTTCTAGTGGTAGAGCGCTCGCGCAGCATATGAGAAGTACCGCGATCGGTCACATTTGTATAGGGAGATATACAGTATTCATTCACATAAAATTCTGAAATTTGTGAATTATATCTATCACCCTCAACATGGTTTTATTTGATTAAGTATAAGGTACGGCGTCTACTTAGTTCCCGATACTCTACGATAGACCTAACGTTCTATGATAGAGCTCAGTGGACGCCGGGCGAAAGTGTGACAAATAGATTATTTCATATAGGAATTTTAATTCCGCCACAGTTATATCTTTTTCAATGTGATTGTCTTGATGTCACAAAATAGTATACATTTTGTTTATACCGGTAAAACACAATTCATATCGCTGCTATGGTCACCTTTTTGTGACTCTCCCTAACACGTTTCTACTTTCCACGATGCATACTGGCTCCTTACATATTGACCTATCGATGCCTTCTGATGATGATGGATATATTTTGCTATCGTAGTAGGTGGACACCCCGTTGTAAGTAAGCTCTTTTGCGCTTGAACGATGGACGTCAATCATTAGTGGGTGACTAGTATGTGTACTGAGGCACTCTTTACTCAACCACTACTGCTTTGATAGTAATCACATAGATCTCCCCACAGTAAATCAAAATGGTGTCAATATGCATAATCCCGTAACGGAAAGAACACAATATAGAAACGTTATAGAACCGTTGGCGTACTTATACACGAATCGAATAAGCATCGTATAAGGTATGACATTGGCTCAGTCCGTCATTCTTGGCGAGCGTTTACTGCCTTTGAACTCATCCCACTTAGCAGATCTATGATTATATGTTTCCCGAGGGCCCATCTGATCCTTTCATATCCTCTTAGTAAACCACCTGGAAATAAGTCATACCGCTCCCGTGGGAACAGATAAAACGTTTTCCCACCGCCTCTTTGTTCTCTATGCTCTAGTCAATTAATTTCGTACGCAGAATATTTCAAAATTGACATTTTATGTTGTCATGTGCGGGAATTGTTTTCTATGGGTGCATGCAATCATGAATGGAGTTACACGACTCTATCCATGCAGCAGCAGGACATGGCTTAGTTCAAACTGTGTAGGGAAAACAGAATCGCACGTATCTTCTGACACTATAATTGGACTCAGACAAATCAATACAGCGTTTGCGTGACTCGTGTTACAAACATGTGACTGCCAGAGACAGGCCCAGCGATGTTATGGAATCCATGATCACAGAATATTATCTGTAACGAGGTTCTACCAGAATCACCCATACGGGAATTATATAAGGATCGTTAGGAAATGATCCGACATCTGACTTGACAATGGCCACGAGGGAACATGTCATTAGCCTGCTAATAATCCGGTCATTTATTATTGATCGGGGATCATTGGTTTGAATTGTTCTATTAATCACCTTTAACTGGTAGGTTGAAAGCGCCCCTTAAAAGAGATTGATGTGAAGGGCATTTAAGTCAACCCTACCGATCAAATTCTATTTTTCACATTTGACATCTGTAATCCAAATCTCGACACCCACCAATAATTACAAGTTACTGAAATTTAAATGCCTTGTTATTGCCAATTAATGAAATTCGAAATGAATAGGCCTATGGAATTACATGTATTTCCTATTGAAGGTATTTATGAATAACATACATGCATATCGAAGATAAACTAGAATCCTATGCTCACTGGGTATTCTTTGGAAATTTGTTTAAAATGTGCTTGCTTGTTAGCGAATTTTTAACTTCCCTATTCTCACAACAACGTCACAATCTAAACCCCCATCTATTAATATAACAACTCCGGAACAAGCCCTTTCAGAAAAACTACCCTCCTTCAAGACATGAATTATCCAGCGTGCCTTTCACACGATCAAACCATTTGTAGCCTTTCAAGTTCGTTGACGATGTAGAAAAAATGCCTTTAGGCCTGTTGGACCATTAGGTAAAAGAGTTTGGGGATCGGGTGAAGATTGTAAAGTGCTGGGTTACACCCACTGTTACTATGAATAGGCGGTGGGCGGGCAGTCTAGAGACCCCTTCGTACCTGCCAGTCCTGGTTATAAAGGCCCTGAGGTGTGAGATGGGAAGGGGTATTTCAACCATAGGGGTTGAGTCTTTAGAAGAATGGCTGCCAAGAGGTGTCACACATTTTGCCCACACTGAGCAATTATCAGAACGTTTTCACGCCAAGATGTCAGGTCGTTCAGTCATCAGTTTAACTATTTCAGGATTAGTCGGGATCTGTCTGAAGGCATGCCCTCGGAGAAAGCATACGTTTCCCATACTATTTATAGTTTCTTCACAATTACGAGAGAGTTCCAAACATAAATATGCTGGAACCATCACACAGCGATGAAGCTAAGAAAATATTATGTTTAGTTGAATGTTATTATAAGGGTATTCTATATAGTCTATATATATATTTCTGAAGGTGAACATATAGATCTTAGCCCATTGGAATTTATGACTTTCACACGAAACGCAAGTGACTCAGAAAACCGATACCTTTTCTATAGCTGCCACAATAATGGCTAGAAGGTTTTGGTTGGTTAAGAAATATTTGAGGTCCAGCAGATGCGTTTGAGCCAGATTGAGCGACTTAAAATGATTGCAAATTCAGTTGATGTCACCGTGAAATAGTCCATGGATTTAGGGAATCTAACTTATTAACTGCTATTGGTGATACGATCGAGAAGAATGACCGGATATGGTATCGTTGGCTCCAATGTATAGCAGGTTGGTAATATACACCATCAAAGGTTTGGGGTTTATATATATTTACAGTATAGTTTAACATGGCTTACCGCCACAGGGTTGTATGGACAGCCCAAAGATACATACATGTAAACCCCAGAGTCTCGTTATGTGCTCGCTTCAGTCCATCTAACACACCCCATGTATATAATTAACTAGCAAAGTGCTGATATCTAATGCATTTGTATTATAACTCAAATAAAGTGTACCGGCTTTATATGCTCGTTACAGGTCACTGTAAGATTGTTCCAGAATTGAAATATCCCAAGAATCATGGACAAGGCTACATCAAAGTATGGACTTACCAGAAGGCCCTGGACAGAGAATAAAATGGTGTTAATCCCGGCGTTGTGAGATACTGCGTAGGGAAAGCTCTGCCCTTTTGTTGCTCTCTGCTATTTGTTTAGCAATTCACACCGTCGTATCTTTTGTTTCGTTTCATTCCGGAGCGCTGGCGTTAGTTGAATAAAATAACGCCCATGTCTGCATGGTGTGAATTGTTAGACAAATGGAAGATGGCTTTAAAGGCATAAAGGAATAGAACCCAGCGATAAAGCCAAACACACAACAAATTGAAATATCCCCTGTGGCTGCATTCAAGGTGTTATAAGACGTAGCTTATTTGAGTTAAGAGGAGGGATTTTGTGCTAAATGGGTTTAAGAAAAAGAAGAAGCGGATATAGATCTGTTTTTGTCCCAGATTTAGCATAATTCATGTTCATCTTTATTCCACCCACACGCGTATTTCCTTGTTAATATCAGTGCTCGTATAATCAGTGGTTTGTTATGAGATATAAGCAACCTGGTTGGTGTTCCATAGTGAGGCTGAATAATATATAAATACTGGTCATCTCCTTTTACGTGTTACTTTTCAACATATCAATCCTCATCCAAGATGACAATTTCTTTTCTGTAAGGTAAGGACACTTTATGGTTTTCAAAGCATGGGCACAGTTTATTATCAGTGTTCATAATTATAAATAGGTGTAAATAATTTAGAAGAAAATATCTAAAATAGCATGAAGAATTATATCGTGTTTAAACGTCTTGTAATTTCACAGTATACACCCAGATGTGAAATATCATATGTGCATGCATTATTGGATCTTTCTGGGGGTTTTAAATTTCATTTTTTAGGTTAGTTCTCTTATTTTTATCATTTTTGAATCGATGAATCCGTTCTGCCACGTGCCAACTATCCTCACGCCGTGAACGTATCTATCCGGTGCCGCATATGTGTCTATCCAACGTTGTACATTTACAATCTGGTGTTTCCCTAAAACAAGCTTGCCATACAATATCAAAAAGTAAAGCTATTTGTCCTATGAGAACAGCATTTCAACATGGTATTCTGACACTGTTTGATCATAATTTACATCAAATGGGGCACTTGGATCGAGCCTTGCCTACGAGGAATACACACTCTCAGGGTCCCTGGTGATCCCTTTCCATACAAGCATACGCAGGTAAGTTATCCTTTATAGTTCTTGAACGTTACTAAGAACCGAAAGGAGGGGGAATAACAAGGCTATACACTGTAGCTATGCAGTAGATTTACATGTCCCAATGTGTCTCTCTTCATTGGCTGGCAGATAGGGATCAGTAGACTGGGTTCCAACCTACATTTCTACTACACATGTATGTATGTATGCATGTAGGCCTGCGATGAACGTCTCCGAGAACGGATGTTGATATGGCCAACAAAACGGGATCTTTATAGCAGCCGGATATGCAATGTGTGTGTAACCGTAGACAAAGACTGTTTCATTTTGGGAACATATTGATATGCTACGTTATGCAAATGATAGGATACTATGATATCACTTCCTCTCAACAGACTCTTCCAATATACGATATCATTAAGTCCAACCTGAAACATAATGGTAATGGTCTTTCCTCCTATTAGGTGGAGGTTACGATCGTTTCAAACACAATGAATTATATTATCATGCTTGAAATAATATCTGACCTTAGCACTCTTACGAAAACAACTGACGAGGATAAGGTTCACGGTGACTAAGAATAAGATGTTGCCTAGACGTACAGCCCTAATATAGACACATGGCTATCATTTTCTTGGCCTTAAATGAGCTAGGCTCCCTCCAAGGCTAAGCCACTATCCGATGCCCAAGCCATGCGGGTAAGAAGTGAACGTCTTTTGAGTGAGTGGGCGACAGGGTGGGAGGGTACGGGTTGGTACCTTTAACCAATATTTAGTGCCAGAATTACCTGTCAAGATCCATCATTGGAAAACGAAATAATGTCAGGATCTAGGTAAGGGAGGGCCACGTGATTCGATCAGACCAATGAGCGAGGTGTGTGGCTACAGGTGGTTGTAGCATATTATAGACTTCACAAATATACCATATGCTGTACGACCATATTTTCAAAGTCGAGCTGATTTGCTAACAACTTTCGAATCATCACACAAACATATATGAACAACTCTCCTAAACCCTTATAATTCAAATAACGAACCGTTGTTAAATGACCGCTGAATTCCAGCCTAATAAGCGATGTGGGCGTGTGGGCTCTCAAATTCAGAGACCCGGGGAGCACAAACCACAAGCAATTTGCAGGCAGCAGCAGGCAGTGGTGGTAACAGGCTGCGGAGCGCTGTAGTGATCCGGCGCCGGCGTTGTGCGCGGAGGGAGGCGGGCACAGACCCGATCGGGCGGTGGATGTGTCAGGTGGTGGCCGGCCCAGTGAGCCAGTGAGCGGACGGGTATACGCTAGGCAAGTGTTCACTACCGGATTTTCTTTTCTTACTCGAGAAAACTTTTCGGACTATGCCCATGGATCCGGAATAACACACACGGAGGTATATGCCATAGCAGAACACAGAAAGTAAGTCGCGTTTCCTTATTATGACAACTATAGAATGACTTTGCAGTCCGTTAGTATTCTTAACGTCTAACATTGGTTTCACCGTCTTTAACCAATGGAGTCCACAGCCACGCCCTTTAAGGTAGGCACAGAAGACAGGCAATCACAAACAAAAGTAGTCGTACATCAAACGAAGGGGAGATGACAATACGTTTATTCTTTTCCTTACCTTCCTTTCCGAATAGAACCTGGGGCTATAGTTGGAAGGTTCCTTGAACACAGACGGCGGAGGTTAGGTGAATTCCCAACAGCAATTTCTCCTGAAAATGTTTTCCGGGCAGGGAAGCACTCAGAACACACATCAAAACGAGTGCACAAAGCTACGCTTTGGCTCCATTCGTTGACAATCGTTTTAGGATGACATTTACAGTCAGTTAGCCCACGAAATTCCGGTAGACATAAAGGTCAGGCCTGAAAATAAGAGAGATAGATGTGTGGATAGAACGGATACGCCCCTCTCCCAAAACTCAGTTTTACGACGGGAATTATGCTTGCGGGACTCTACTGTTAGCCTTTGAAGTGTTTCTTTAATTTCTGACAAAATTGTTAGGAAATACTAAAATGGATGATGATTCATATCGATGAAAGTATGTTGAAGGATACTGGAAATGTATAAATGCCAGAGTTGCCTAATCATTATAAATTATCCAGGCCAGACGTGGAACATACCAGACTGCCTCGGTTTGAGTCTCTGCCATAATATATGCCGCGCTAGGATGATGACTCTGTACTCTCTACCGCGAGGGAACATAGGTACCTCGAAAACAAGACAATAACAAGTAAAAAGAAATCGTAAAAGATCCAACTAAATGTGATACCGGACAATCAATTTTATACAGGTGATAGTGAATATATAATCATAATGATATTAGCATGTGTGGAGTTTACGGCCGATATGAAGCCTGAAAATGTTCTGCTCGCTATGCATTCGGCCATCTTGATAGAGGAGAAAATACCTACGAGTGGCATTAGCAACTGACCTCAACCAACCACCTTCTGCTTTATCAATAATAAATTCCCTGCAATCTGGAAGCGAATCCTCTGAGGGAGATCCACCTTGCATAAAAAAGAGAGAATACTTCCCTAAAAGTGGATTGCCTCTGTGCCGTGGCTGGCGCTACTTCGCCCACCCATTCGCCCAGCTTTTCCGTTTTTGTGACTAGGTTGGCGAGGCTGCGATGATATCGAGCGCGTTCGCCAACAGGCTCCGTCTGCTCCGTATTTCACCCCTATCTCTGCAATGTTTTCCCGCCTTTTTTTGATGGATATGGCTTGAGGTGGCCATATGCTTGATTGGGTAACGAAAATGTCGTCTGCCTATCGATACGCTAGGTTCGAGGAAGAGAAATGGTGGGATGAGTTTGCTTGCTGTTCAGATCGGGTGGTGAAAAGACTAGACTGGGAAATAAAGGAAGTATATATGTATATATACACCAATGCACATGCATGTACACTGATGTCGATGTATATGATGTATATACATGCATATATATATAATAGATATACACACATTAACTATTTGAGGACGAAAGCCGTAATGTGGGATGGTATTTATAGTGTCTGATAACATTCTCTTTTGCAAAATTGCGATTTACCATGAAAAATGTTTATTCATTGTATTTATCTTTAATCATACAGAGCCTTGCACAATTTTATGATAATAGGGTGAAACCGATTCTAGCTCTGCTTACTGTTACTTTAGCTGTCAATAAGCCATACAATACCGCAGAGCCGACAATATAAGATGCATCTCATATGGAAATAAGATAACGGAGCCTCAATTTGATGTTTTATTATGTCAATTGTTCTATTTGAACCGGCAAATTACAGTTATTATGGCACAGTTATTAATATAGTTGTAGGAGGTTTAGAATATTTAGATTTCCAATATCCGTCTCTCGTCAGGTCTCAACTTGTGAATTGAATATAATACTATCATGAGTTTAACTCACTTCCACAGCCCATGCTTACAAGTACAATATAAAGAATTAGGACGAACATGTTCTTGCAGGAGGAATTTCTTGTAATGCCAGACAATTAACGCCTAAATTGTATGGCTAGTTGCCTGTTTTATATACGGCATTGCCAAAGTACTACGTACTCAGTAGAGCTGTAAGTATCGCATAATTGCCGTTCTTGCTGCACCGACAATGCCTTGCCCGAAAGAATAATACAGTAGAGCGATATAACAAGTATTTACAAGCGGCTCAATGACTTGCCTTTACGAGTCGGACGGCGATGCTAAGTCGCGATATTTTTTGTAAGAAACAATTAAGCTACTATAAATATTTTGTAATTAGTATGAATTGTTTGTTTAATAGCGTGACAATATTTCCCACAGATATATCATAATTCCTAGGATCAGTGACGTGGGTATAGCTTTTCGGACGTCAGCTCTTCAATACACAAGTTAACTGATATTTCTACATGAATGGAGCTTGTTCACATCCTTAAATACTTCCAGATATACTCCAACAAGTCCACTCAGATCATACAGTTCTTAAATCACACCCGTTTAGAGTCATCTGAAGCGAGAAAGCTTAATTTAGTATTTAGTCCCAAATTTCTAGGCAACAGATGCGTTCTTACGTAATGACGGCCTAGCTAATTCAGCTGTGGCAATCAGTAGGGGTAATTATGTAACATGATAAGACAATTGCCATTCCAATCACCACGTGGCACCAACAGCATTCTAGGTGGTGATTGATGGTTTGTAGGTTCACTAACCCAAGGCCAGCCCTATTCATGTACTCCATACCCCGTCGTCCATGTATGGGCGAAAGAATAGAATGTTTTTTTTCCTATGACAGATGGTTGAAAGGAATGCGATGCTCAATATTACCTATAGGCTATAGGGAGACCTCCGTGGCATAATCTAGATGTAAATATATATATATATATATATATATATATATATATATATATATATATATATATATATATATATATATATATATATATACATGCATCACCATTAAGCAAATTGAGACAAGGACTATGGTGGGTCAGGTTAAGGTGCAGTCTCCAGCTGAGGTACATGTAAACATCTAGTACGGTCCAGCAGATGGTTCCTTACACTAATGCAAGTTAGAAGGCCCCAATAATTTATAAATCCTGGTGATGAAATCCGCAAGTAAGTTTGCATTCTCCATGGCCTTACACTCATATGCACCCAATTTTTCATTCACAGTAATATTCAGAGAGGCAGGAAAGAAATCTGAACGTAATTCTTATACGAGCAAGCAAACAGGTAAAGCTATACCGAGGAAAGTATATTGATTTTCATTCAGTGCTAATCTGAATAGACTTTCCTTATTGAATACAGGAATAGAGAAGTCATACATACACATTGTTGATATTAGTGTAACCGTACACACATCCGTGTATCCGACTTATTGACCTTGATGCCTGAAAGATCTTGCAAACTGGGGCATTGGGTGTATCCGGTATGGTACAATACTTTGAAATACGTTCTCTGGTTTCTCTATTTATTGCCAAGTGAGCATAATTGGGATGAAGTGGATGAGTGCAGTGTCATCGTAGTGACGACCACATTTAAGGTTCAACATCTAAATGTTATGGCAATAAGGAGGTAGAGATGGTAGCAACATGTATATATATATATAAACTGTATAATGTGACGTATGCGCAGACCTATGCAGCTCAATCTTTCTGGGCTCAGTTGCATCACAACTGGGGAGGAATGAAACGTTGTTTTTTTTCTTCAAAAATATATGTCTACAAACTATCTCCGTTAATTTGGCTTGATGTGGAAGCAAATCTCCAACCAGGTCGCCGAGTACAAAGCTTTCACAATTGTTAGGGGTCTATATTTCAGTGTCTCAAGAATTGTCGTCTATTTATAATCAAATTAATTACAAAAATCATAACACCGACAGGGATCATCATGTGTATCTGGTTTCTAATTCCTTATTGCCAGTACTTACATGTTGGAGGTGCGGTAGGGGTCATATTCGATGAAAGACATGAAAGACTTTCATTATATTGCTATAATTGGTACACACACGCAGTCAGTGTGTAATTTCATTCATTATCATGACTGCTTGTGTTTTCATGTCGGCGAATATGTACCGTATAACTAGACAGGGAGAACCTCCTACGCCAACAGTGGAATAGGGGTGTACGTTATTCATGCGATATCAAAAATCTACGGAAAGAACCGGGAATATCTGCTCGTGTATTGATTAGTTTATGGGGTGTTTTACATCTGTACCTGTAAGCTGATATTACGCGAATAATCGATGTACCGAGATGGTGTCTACATAAGGATACATGACAGGTTGTCATTTCAGATATTATCACTGCCGCCTGGGGGAAATCTCGGTAATGCGTACGGAACTACGCACCTCTCATAAAAATTGTATGTTTGATTGGGGTGGGAGGAGCAACATCGACGTTGAGGGGGTGGGTTGGGATGTGCCAAATGCATGCCCAGAAGATCCAGGCAATATACCCGACAGTATACCCCCGACGGGCGAACTCCACCTTGTACGAGCATCCCCTTACACAACGGCCACCAATGCGTCCCATGGGACTTTAGTAACAGCCTGTGGAAGTCTAATCCATCCTCTCACCTAGCATTCTTATTCCAGCCTATGACCCAAAAAACCTGTAGGCCATTCCGTTTGGGCTGGTAAAATCCATACTAAAGAATGTTACTCATTGTGACTCTATCGCAGAACCACCACGCTATATCAACTGCAAATGCATCCAATACAACAAGCTCCATCCTGAATGAACGATTCGCAATTTTAAGTATGGCCACAGCCTAAATTAACTTGAAAAAAAAGAAAGAAATACTGACTTATCTTTATCAGCAAATGTTGAATACATGTACATTCCACAATCTCATCAGAGATGCCCTCCTCAAAAACCACAGCCGCAAAATACTGGAAAAAAGACAGGCCTCAACTTTGCACAACCCAACAGCCCTAAATTAACCGTGATACTCCACTTTCAGCGCGTCCCATCGCATCCCACTCACGAGCCCCACAGGAGGACCACTGGGCAGTTCATCAATTGTCCTATCTGCTCATACCGGCCCCCACGATTACCAAGAATGCCTATGAACCACCGCCGGGGGTGAGCAGCTCAGTTGGTATTCTCCCAGCAGAGTTTTACTGCTGTTGGGAATAAAATTCCCCCCACAGTTAACCAATGAAGAATATGTTCTTGTTGAATCTTATTTGAATGAAATCGGCATTTTACTGCCTTGAATTGCCCACAAAGGGGGGATTATCAGTGGGTTTTTAAAATTATTTAGAACCTTCATGGGAATACGAATAAGCAGTAACATGTGCAATTTTCTCCTCCTGTGACGACCTATATAAACGACGGCAAAGTAAAGGAGACTGATGGAAAGCTCACTTATAAAGAGAAATATAATCTACCGCTGATTTTGGAGATCATATTTGAAGGTTATAAAGATATCCTTACTGTATCAGTCTGTGTATGATCGTCAGGTGGTGCTATGTGCTTGCAGCAGGGCAGAGTCTGTGATGGAGAGCAGAAGCTCTGGGTAGCCGCTCAGTGGAGGGTGCGACTCCTGCGTTATACCGGCACTCGCTCGGAGTCTGTTCGGGTTTCAACCACTGACAGGTCTGGACGTAAGACGTATTGTAGCAGTATCTAAACCCCGCAGGCTGCTTCATAGACCGAGCTGGTGTCTCATGGAGGGCTTTGAGGCACTGCTGGTTTGTGTTTGTTCAGAGCAAGAGCCAATATCAACCTGTTTCCTCGAGCTTATAGATCTTGGCCTGTGCCAATACAGTCTCTAAAATTATTTTATTTCCGATTCTTGTGGGGTTGCATTGGCAATCAATGCTCAGGTTTCGAACTTCTCCTTGAAATCAAATAAATATAAACACTCCCATGAAATAGTTAAATCTACCCTTGTACAAGGAAACATCCCAGAAATATTGCTCAATCATATCAACATGTACTGTTAATACTATTTTCATAAGCTTTAGTGATCTACTTGGCAGTTACTCCCGGGTATACATGATAATGGATTTGGAGTAAAAGAGAGTGGGAAAAAGAATCGAGAATGCAGTATTGAACCGATAGACGTTGGATGTTCACACACGTTGTTCAGATCTGCTCGCAGTGTGAGGTACTCACCTACACACATATACATTACCGGTCTAAAACGTAAACACTTGCCTTCACGTGTGAGTAACTAACTACACGCTGCCATAAATCTTTCAGTGTCTGGCATTTCCCTACTGCTACAGCCTTACTCAGTCTAGTATTTCTAAAGGTCATTTCCTGGATCCTACTCCTAAATAGCACATCTCAATAAGCTTAACCACAAAGGAGATAGATTTAAGTACCACACGTTGGAAACAAGTTGAGAATTGCCTGAGGTTATGATGAACGACATAATCTAAGCTTTGGTGCTCATCCGGCAACACCACTGAGAGCCTGTCAGAAATAGACAATTCTGATGTACACACATGAATCAACACAGTTTCCATTCCAAGTAGTGGGACATTAAGGCTGGTCATTGGTTATTGGTAGTTGTTGTAATAACATTGAACAGACTGGATAACATGTTAGTTTCTATGGAACAGCCGGATGAGAAAGCGGAACGATGTATTTAGGAAGCGAACGGTCTTGATGAGAAACTAGTTCATGCTGTGACTTCCATAACACGAAAAAGGGTCAGTACCTCGAACTAAGATATAGAAATGAATTACGTCTTCAATCATCGGAATGAAGTGGAAAGGCATCCAATCACATCAATAACTGTCAGATCCTTTTCTGAGATCAAACTTTCGATAATGGGTATATCTAGGCTCTAGGAATCCATTGTCCCTAAGGAAGTATAGGTCGATGATATATGATGATATAAGCATCTCTTTCTGAATACGTATGATGGAATATCATGTTAGTACGATATACACATATTTTATTATCGCGACCCCACACACCATGGAAGTTTAAATCATCACCAAAAAGATAGTAAAATGAAATGAAATAAGATGTAACGACTATTAGACAAATACATCATGGCATTATTTGAAACATTCGGGATATATGAGACACACCAGTACATAAGTACTATCGGCAGTAGCTACATCATCAATTACTCATTGACACATGTTGATGTTATCTGTAAATAAGATGAATGACCATTATACAACATGTTAGTATGACACATGTATACAACCCCCTAAAGGGTAAACTAGGATGCACCCCAGCACCGAATAGGTTATGTACGGGTTGGGGTGGAAGCTCCTAATGCTTATTTTTATTTATATCACTACTCAGTGTTTGACAATCCTATAACTTTTCCGCGGCAAGGAAATAAACAGATCCGTAGCGAAAGGGCGCACTTACTGTGAATCCTCTGACATGGATTAGTCATGGCAGGACATTAATGGGGAGTAACCCCGTGATGGGTATGTGAGATGAAATGGGCACCAGGTGGCTTCTGATACTCGGGCTTGGCTGATGTGTGACATCAGGGTTCACACTGGAGGCCAAGGGGTGGCATTTCTATGATTTCAAAGGTCTGTGTAGGTCTTGGATGTTGGTCTCCATAATACATGGTATGCATGTATGAGTACTTTCAGGTACTGGGGTTCATTTGGTAGAAAGGAAAAATGTATCTCGCTTTAGTACATGTATATACATTTGGTGCATATATACATGGAACATATTTCCTCAATGATCAATGATTGCTACAAATACGTGAGACTTTATGATCTGGAAAGCTAATTTTCTGATATGTTTACAGTGCATGTTGTGTAGAGCCTAGACCTATTTTATATACAACAATAATTGTATGCTATGAATCTTGTCATTGGTAGGAGCATCAACTCCAGAATATTTCAGAACGAACATACATTGATGTATGAAATAAACATCCAGAGTGGTGGACATGTTTGTTGAAGCAACAGCTGGCATGCATTTCGGCTTGGGTCCTACTTAAGATATTCCTTGTATATTATATATATATATATATATATATATATATATATATATATATATATATATATATATATATGCATTTATCAGAAAACTCAGCTAGGTAACCCCCATAGAGATATCCGCAAATATTTGGCAGCAGGCCAGCATAATATACAAATTTGTACGAAAGGAGAGGGTAAGGCCCTCTCAACTCTATGGCTGTGTGGGTATTACGACATGCACAATAAGACATCTTTCTCTTTTCAGTATGATATTCCCAAATGCGCCTTGGTCATAGTGGAGATTTGTGATATGCGAATGAAAGATGTGTTCAGATGTTACTGAAATGGCCAATATTACTAAAATGTTGCAAAAAGACGAAGTGATGGTTTACAGCGACTGCTGAAATATGACCGACTAAAATGGTGAACGTCCCAGATGGAAAATAGCCGCCACTTAGTAATGAAACCCAGGAGGACTTGAGCACAAAATTATTATTACAGCCATCCTCATACATATCAATTCCGGGGTCTATTCAGGATAATAATCTCTGTAATCAAAACACTGTAGCAGCTGGTTCAGTGTTTATGCCTTGCAAGGTATAGGGTAAAGCCAACACCCTCCTTGTACACTTAATTACACTTATAAGCCCCCGGGGGCAGTAGGATTAGCTGTGAGCTCCCTCAGCGATTAGCGGACCATGTCTGGGGGATATTTCTGGCTCTGCCGATTGCATTGAGTATTGATCCTCAGCGGGTCGAAAATGAAATCAGGAGAGGTTGGATTTCCCTTGGTACAGTAAGAATGTGCCTACAAACTACGATGGTATTTGCTTTGACATATTGCCTTTTACTTTATTCTCCACTGAGGATTAAATACACGGTGCGCTAGCTATCCTAACCCTAGAACACACGGTCCAGAGAAACAATACCGAAGCTCTTTCTTGACTCATTATGTAACTTTCCAGTAATACTTCAATACATCTACGTACCGTGCAATTTTATTTCAAATCTTTAAGTGAATGCATTCTTGACCCAAAATGTCAATGGTTAAAGTGGCTTGTCCATCGTTATATCGTATTAAAAGACTCATTTCCCTGTGACTATTTCTAATCATAAGATTAAATCCAAAATAATATTATGTCACACATGAAGTGTGAATCCGATGGAAATTAGATCCTGTCACAATTATTTCCGATTGACTAAGAAAATCATTTTGGAAATCAGAGTAAATCACGTTCAGGTGCAAATGTGAGATATCATTGCTAAATGTGATTTTATTCAATCATAAACTTCCTTTCTATAAAACCCTCACCATGAGAGGGATTCTCCTACTACACCTCTAGTCCTCCTCTTCCCTTCAGCACTACAATATAAAAGACAATTACAAAAATAATGTTATGGTTTAGCCAGCATCCTACCAGGATGAAATGCAGTTCCTGTGCCAGAAGGTATGAAAACAATAATTTGCGCTTATGATAGAACCCTCGATGTACGAATAGATTTGGCATTGGTCTATAATCACACGAAGCTCATTGGTCATTCGCACCACACCCGCCACGTGCCAGGTGTGCATGTACACGTGCACATACAACACATGCCTAGATAGATACGTACTGAAGCATAGACAAACTGGTGGTGGAGGACGCGTGCCTCCCGCTTGTATATGGAAAAACCAACATGTGTATAGCCTGAAGCCAAAGCCATGTCAAAGCTGACATGGATATATCCCATGGGAAGGCAGAAGTTACACGTGTACATATCCTACAGCTAAAGGTGGAAATATAAGGCGATGAAAAAGTTGTTTATGAGCTTATATCTGGCGCAGTCGTTTATGTTAAGCGACCAAAGGTGCTTATAATCCAAGAGTTTTTAGGATAGTAAATTTGGCAAAAGGTGGGCACTAACGTTTGTAAACATGTGTCCATCAATCTTAGTGATTTTCCATACGTATATTTCCATCAAACTGACCACACACAAATATATAGAATATACAGGCTAAGCTAAATTCACTTAACTGGTAATACACCCGTAGAAAAATCTCACGATTGTGACATAAATGAACTCACTTTAATTGTCGCAAATATCGATTACTGTACCTAATGCCTTCATTCAGCGCAGCACTCAAATGCAAATTACTTATTAGACAACTGGAAGTATCTGGGAGGAGGAACAAGGAAAGACTTTCTGGAGCACATTCACAAAATCTCGTTAGGAGTCAAACTTGTACCATTAGCAGCCATCAAATTGAAGCTGGCATCAAGTACCATCCGCGCTTTAGGCACCGCAATCACGTATTCACTTTTAAGCATTGACTCTGTACTCTGGTCTGTATGGGGGGCGCCGTCCCACTGACCACAGCTGTGGTTGTGTCTTTGTAAAGCCACCCATATCGACACACCGCTCATATTATCGACAGACCTGAGAAGCTAAGCACGTGCGTCCCTCTTCTGACCCGACTCGCAATCCCCTCCACGCCTCCTCTCGTTCCCTACTTTAGGTAGTCAATATACGTGGTTGTAACCGTTACAACTGCTACTGGCCTTTCGTGGGTTAGTCGGGGGTTGGTGGACTAGATATAAGCGGATTTATGCAGCAATATGAATGATGTATTGGCAGGTGGGGGTTCCTCTCCCACCTGCAATATTCATGTCGATGCTGAGGTACACACCATGTGTTACATTTCGATTCAACGTTTACCTGTCTGTTATGTTCTCACCAAGAGATATCCAGTGAACAAGTATTGATTCGTGTCCCTGGAAATCTAGAAAGAAACTTCACTTTAATTGCAGAGATTATCTTATGTTTAAATAGAAACATGTATCTAGAATTGCATATATACTTACCCTACATAATTATGTCATGAGGTGTTTTCATTGAGTCATGGTTCACAGATATGCATGTGTGCATACTTATCCTCAATTGGGGTTTAACTCATCTGATATATGTTTTTAAGCTAATGCAGATATAATAAAAGCAAATCTGATCAATCTCAAAATCCAAGATATCGTGACATGCACGCAGTCCCTTGAGGGTGAATATATTCTCCCATGAACAATTATAACTTTTTGTTGCCTTTGATTCTTCATTCATCAGAGGATTTTTTAGATATTACAAAAAAGAAGCCTGCGAATATCGCCTGAGAATGATGGAAAGAAAAACGCATCCCCAGTTAGAGAAAGCGTGCACTTTCACATAGGCTGCAAACATGAGATTACCTGTCTTTTCCCCTGACTACACTTCTTTCAGGTGGCTTTTCTTTCGCTTATAGTGAATCATTCGTGGAATAATGTGACGTGCGTGTAGGCTTACCCATATTTGTACTCATGTACTCGTTTTCGTGTTCTATCGGACCACCTATGGTGAGTATTTTTTACAGCTGAGACTTAGTTTGCAGGTACCACCATGCAACCCCAGTGATTCATCATGGTACAATTCGGGAGATATGCGATATGCTAAATGGGCCGCAGTTGGCTGGTGGGGCGGCAAGCATCATGGAGAAGCATACCCCAGCTGCCCCTTGGGCCACTTACCTGGCTGTATCTCATTTCCTGGGTGCAATGGATTGAAATATCCGCCTGGAGTAAAACTGGGTCACCCCAGGGCCACTCCAGCGTGTAGGGAAGCAATGGGCCGCCAATGTGTGGTCCATTGGGGAGCCACCACCATGTATGGAAATCGATGTTCATAGCAGGAACTGGGAAGCCAATATTGCCCTACGTCTGTTCGCGCGTGTGTTAGGCGGAATGATAGGCTCCATTTTCACAACCTGATGTTAATGTCGGTTGTCTAACACGTGCACGCATATAACACGCGCACATCCCATTGACAAGTGTGCATCCCCCGTGTGCCCTTCTACTCCCCCACATCCTATCTCAGCCAATCCCGCTTCATAATAACAAAGACATTTTTCACCCGTCCCTTCAAATTACACTGCACCAAGTTGATCTAGATGGTAATGGTAGTGCTGGTGTCCACAGAGGGATTGGAGGAGAGAAATATGAAGGGAGAGAGGGGAGAGAGGGGAGAGACAGGAAACCGGAGAGAAAGAAGGGGAGACAAAAGGGTAAAGATAGAGAGAGTAAGATGAAGCGGGAGATTCTTTTTTCATGTCTATCTAGTTCTATTGAATTCCTTGTAAACAGCTCTTGGATGAAAACATGATGCGAAGGAGCCACGTGGCTTCAACAGAGGACTCGCATCAAAGACCTAAACAGGCGAATTGATTGGCCCTGTTTGTGCTTGCTGCGAGCGATGTTTGCCGAGCAAATAGAGGCAAGAAGTCAATGGCAGTGGCCAATAATATTTGACTGCTAACTAAACATGGTCGGTAATTGAGGGGATGGGACGGCCATTGACTTGTGGCCGCCGGCAGATGGCGCGGCTGGAGCTGCTCGCGAGCTGCTCGGTAAATAGCCCGACATATTTACATCCGGTTGAGCTGCCAGTTTTTTACCCTGCCGCCTATAGGCACTCTTGTCCCTGAAGCAATCCCTCTCTCTCTCTCTCTCTCTCTCTGTCCTTATTCCTTCTGTCTGCCTATATCGGGCCGCGGATTCTTGGTTGCAAGTTTGTCATTCTGAGGAAGACATCACATCGGCAAGAATTATTAAAGTGCGAGAGCTTCAATTAAGAAATTCAAGCGCGAAGGCTTCAACAAAGAGATTTTTTTTTTAATTAAAAACTATCAATATCCTGGAAAGAATTCGTATCCAAAAAAAGATAAATTAAAATATCACATATAGAAATTATTTAGGTTTACTAAGGCCATTAATGCTTGCAGGAGTTGAATTGGGTAGTGGCAAAAAAGGATATTGACTTTTATTCATTTAAGGTAAGCTTAATGACTTCGTCTGGGGTGTTTTATATCATAAATACTTGTACCCAGGGCCCATTGTAAGGTCCATACCAAAAAGAGGATCCCATTGACTTGCCCGCTCATTGATTGCGTTCTGCAGTAGATGGAAATGTATCATTAAAATGTAAGTGATAGACCTCCATCCTTACTAGTATCCTTGCCAAGGAAACATTATATTACTACCCTACTCTACAGCATTATATGTCAATTGATATCGTACCGCAGGTAGAAAGGCTGAAAAATTCATCCCTCTATTCATCTTTGTTAACGCTAAATGAAGCAAGCAGTCTCCCATTCATGTGTTCCATAAAAGGAAGAATAAACTATTCCCGACGGTATACTCGGTTGATGAAAACCCTTTTTGCTGGGAGGAAATAACTCATGTAGTCATTGTTGTCGACCTTGTCGCTGCCCGCAAATGACCTCGATATATACACGCGGGGAGCCAAAGGTCAACGCGTCGTCAACTTCCGGTCCGGACAGGACCCGTATGTGACTCGTCGATCAGCAGACTATCGATCGCTCGGTCAGTAGAGCGGGGCAGTTGTAGGTTGATCGGTAGATCACTGACCGATCTGACTAGAGTAGAGACCTCATACATGGTTTGCCGCCAAAGCCCCGTCGATCGGATTCCGGGCGTAATTGTGCGAGTCTGGACAAGCCGGAGGCCAGACGCGCCCGCGCTTGTTCGTCAGTTATATTTCTCTGATGAAGTGCTATAGAATATCGTCTGCCAATAAAGGATCTTTTGTCTACTGTAGAATGTCGCTCATAATAGCCTTTGGGCAACCCATCGAATTGTAAGCGACATTGTCAGGAATTGTATCGTTGTTGATAAGGCCACTGTCAGTTGGGCATTACTCACATATTATACACGTGTAGTTTTCCCACTTGGTCCTGCTTAGGACTTAAGTATCTTTCGGCGACATAAAATGTTCTCAATGAGCATACTGTTATGTGAATATGTTCGAGCGTACAATGAACACACTGGATGATATCAATATATAATACTGCATGAGTAAATATTGATATTGATACAGTTTTATTAACACGAAATGTATTTGCTTATGAAGGGTCACGTACATACGTAACCCTTCATAAGCAAATGCCCATAGATATAATCTAATCTGGGCGATATACACGGTTTGCAAAGAGGAACTGCCGATTGAAAAAAATATCAAATGCCCAGAGATCTGGTGTGATGGGTCCAGACCTTTGCAATAAGCCAAGAATAATGTGGCGATACCCACCTCCTTTAACTTAACCTAGATGCAAATGTACAGACCAATCCATCACATCTTTTACCCAATGTCAATGATAATCGGATATTGGCTCAGGAAAATGAACAAAACGCTCTACTATTGAAAAAACTCCAGTAGTCAAACTCATACCTTATACATAAAATATCAGACGATGAAAGCTGAGGTCCTGTGTAGTGGAGAGGCTGACCTCACTGGAATACGCGGTTTGGACCTGGTCGATGTCTACACACTGAGACCTATTTATTGGTGCGAGCGCGAGCCAGGTCATGTGCCCTGGAAGCCAGGGGTCAGTTCTGGAGCATAAAGTGAGCATAACAGAGCAGCTCCCATTGAGGGGCTGGCATCACACAGAGCAGATAGCGGGGTGAGGTTCAGAGATATGACCACGGTGAAGCCAGACCAGATAGGTTGGCCTTCTGAAGAGTACGCACAATACATTCATCTCTTCATGACCGTGACCCAATACTCTTACCTGCATGCTGTAGTTACTCATCTATGGAAAACAACTTCCATCTTAGGCCCTCTCTTTGTCAAACTGTGTATCACTGAACATTTGATTGTTTGATATGAAAAACATGTTTATTTATATTCAGATGTGGAAGGGGAAAATATAATTCATTATATTATAACTGAATGTAAGTAGTATCTGGTAGAGGACTGAAATGAGCAATATTAAGGTCGTGGTGGGTCACACTCTGTTCATTGGGGATATCAACTACATTATATAGAATAAAAGGGCACTATAAATTCATTGATGTGTACCACAGAAATCCTCAGACTCATTTGGTTCTTGGTTCGGCTAATCTCAAGCGAAGTAGATATCATCCGGGAAAACAGTCGTAAATAGCAATGCCAGATATTTGTAATTTGAGGACAGGTGGGGAGCATATTTTAGAATCAATAACAAATACATGGTATGCAGCAAGAGTCGGCAATGAACACAACAGATACGCAGGTGAGGGCAGGAGTTGTACACGCTACAGAACACGCTGAGGGTATACAGGTGAGTAGCTTGCTGCTACGTGAGTCGAGATGAGGAGGTGAGGAAGTCGGGCCTCGTAAAGGATGCCAGTCGCTCCCACAGGCGTTGATTAACAGTCAATGCACACTGCCCACACACATCAAGACGCACAGCTGGTGCCGAGCACAGCTGGCGCGCACCTGCAAATTTCGTTCTACACATTCGACAGATGAGAGACTCATGGTACTACTAATACCAGCTCATACCAACATTGCTCATATATATCATTGGATAGGATTAGGTCGTTTTGCGTCCGATCTGTTGTAGTCGTGTCTGCTTTTTTGCGTTATATATATTTTTAGATATATTCATTTTCATAAATTTTCTATTCGACTAAGGTTTCTCAAATGAGTATACTTCGGTATAGGGTCTATCGCTATTTGGAAATTACTTGCAAATTAATGACAATGCACTCTTTTAAAAAAGCATGGTAATACAAAACCGGGTTCATAATGGGGGTTGTTTCTTAGTCCAGAGTGCACCTTCTTCAACCCAAGTCTGTTAAGCATTGAATACAAAAGGAACCACAACCTAAGAGTACTGACTATATCCTGAAAGATACACGGAATCCTACTACTTAGAAAATGATGCACATGTAGACACAGCAAGCATTATATAAATGAAGTAGAATCGTATCTACGTGAAGCACCTCATGAACTGAGGTCCTTGATATGCAGAGGATAATTAATTACGGGGACTTCATTTGTGTTTCTGTAAGGATGGTGACCGGTTTGGAGAGTACTTGAGCAGATTCTGAAAGCCATCGTAATGAATCGAAGAGGAAAAGTAGGATTTGTGATATGCATGAGGATCGCTTTACTCAATACCAATTAACTGATTGATTAATTTTTATTGAGTTCAATTCTCATTAAGGTTTATTATACAGTCATCATAATCAGATTACATCTTTCTATTTAATACAATCCTAAGGTGTAATATATTTTTCAAAATCTTCGAAATATATGAGCTTGTGAATTTATATATATAGCACATTTACTTTTATTCCCCTAATTAACAATGACCTACTTATCCAATGAATGTATGATATGATAATTAGATAGTCTATGGTAAGACCTGTGGCTCTACAAAGCAATATTCTGCTCGCATCTTCAATTGCCTATTGAGTCTTCATTTAGTTATAATTAATTTTCTTGATTATTGACTTGCTAGATCTAATTACTATAGCTAGTATCTTCATACCCAAACAAATGATAAACCTTAATGATCAATATTTGTTCTACCCACACACTTATGAATGCATCTCTTAGTCACTTCCAATTATTCCTAATGGTGGTTTGCCTTGCTAATCATTAAAACATCAATACCTTTTTATGAAGTTACAAGGGAAACATGAGAGAAAATCAATTAGCAATGTCGTGTTGTTTTTGGAGGATAAAAAACAATACGGCTAAAATCTTGGTCCGACACTCTCTGCGTGGTGGCGCCCATGGGCAGCTCAGAACTCTCCCCTGGTGAAGGTAACCATGGAGCTTGGAGACCATCCCTTATAAGGTTTTTATACACATCCCACACGAAATGTTCGCCTCGTTTTGGGCCAATCAGAAAAGGCCATGGTGGCAGGTTAGCAAGGAAAGTCTTGGTCGTCATTTTGTAGGAGAATTTGGGAAAAATCCGAAGAATTGAGCGACAGAGAAACTATTCAGGGATATTTGGAAAACTGAGACATTCTACAAAGGGTCGGTAATTAGAAGAAACTCTTCAGGTGAGATATAAGTTACTTATCCATCAGCAGCATTTCCTGACATTTTCACGTACACGCCCTAAGCTGGAAATACCTCAAGTTTAAAGGTAGGTCATAGAATACAAGTGAATAGAAGGTCATCGTGGCTTCAAGTTCACGATTTTAAAGTAAGGATGCTAGAACACCACTCCTCCTGGTGAACACCATTCTAATCTTCCATCACTTGTAGTGTCTAGGATTTCATACCTGGAAATATAAGAAACATCTGGGATGATGGGGGAATATTTCGACAGAAAATGTAGGTCATTGTGATCGTCCTCGTGACATCAATAGAAGGGAAAGGAAGGCACCGAATCAACAGAATACTATGGCCTGAGTGCCTGCTGGCGGGTCATCTGGGGCACAGCTACTTTCTCCCACCACCTTATGACGGTTATTCCACTCAGTTCTCCCGCTTTTCTTCTTTATACCGTACCGGAGTCCTGATTTAGACATGTCTCTGGACCCTTTGAATATATATTTAATCGGTTATTGTACGCGAAGAAATCTAGATATATCATGCATACTACAAACGTTATTATTCAAAACCGTACCTACATTCTGAGCGTCTATGACAGGGTGCATACTTGCTCTGCTATTAAATCATGAGATACTCTGTATCGTAATTGTGGAATGATTTCTCTTCTACCTTATCTTGCTATACTATAGTAAAAATACGATAAATTACGATAAATTATCTGTTCAGATTTACGAGAAAACAGCATACGTTACCACGGTCCAGGGAAGCTGAATGTCTGATGTGCCACTGCTAATAATCATGCAGCAATACAGTCCCGCACCGAGTGGCAACTAATTTAAATAAAAACAGGAATTTATAAATTCCTCTTATGGAAAACGACGATCAAAATTTTCCTTGTATTTAAAAAACATTATTCGGAAAACATGCCAATGTGAAATCTTTTAGTTAGCAAAATCGAAACGGATTTTCGGATGCGTGACTTCGCTCTGCAGGTATTTTGAACTAACGGCTGAAGCTCTGGCACTGAAGCTCTGGCGTGACTTGCTGGTAATTGAAGTGGTTGCCTCCTATCAGCAGATGACTCAAGTCGATCGCTGACAGGAAATTAACCATGAGCATTCATCTGTGAACTTTTCCACTCTTATTGGCATAATCCAATAGGGAAAATCACCAAGGGAGGCAATGCCATGACCTCTGTGGCTCTGATACATGCAAGCGTGCATGCTCTTACAGATATCTCCCCCAACCTATTCCCGCTGTACAGCAAATCAGAGTCTGTAGTCTCTTGGGACTAAATGTTCACCTAGTATACAGTAACAATCAAGCAAACTAGGTAACCTCCGTCAAGTAGGCCGCCAGCTTTTGTCTGATAATTGGCACCAGATGGTTTGGCAGTGCGGGCCCGCCTGGAGGGCTGGTGTGCATGAAAGCCTGCGCGGCCTACTTCTCCAGGAGTAATCAATATGCTACACATTGCCATGCTACCTGCCCACACTTGACGGGCCACCCCCACCCCCGCCCCACACAGGGGCTCCTCCTTGCAGCAGCCCCGCCCTCTGACCCGCCCACCACCTGAACCCAATGTTTTAACCACTGCCTGTGAATATATATCTGGTGTTAACCTAGGCTTGATTACATCTGCATTACTGCAGCCACTATTTTGTTCGGGTTTACGCATTTCAGAACGGATATCCCATCACAGGTTCGGAGGGAATGGCTTTATCATATCATATATAATATAGATATGTTCAGATATATAACTAGCATTACGTTGGGTCAAAGCAAATAATGGCTTCCAAAGTATTGTGCAATATCTAATTGTAGATGAAACGATGATTGTGATTATGTAATAAGATAAATGCCCTAGTTGATTAAAAGGGGTGTTCAGTCAACGCATTAACCACAAGGTATTCCAAATGTAATCATCCTACATGTATTAGTGATGCTCTCTCTTATCAAATATGCCATAGTTTACCAAATAAATCACAATTGATAGCCTCTTCCCAAAACTTTATCGAACAGTCGTGTGCTTTAAATGCATGTGGTTTTCTATTAAACAGAATCCAATGACCTCAAATATATAGGTGTGCCATTGCTACAGATATCATAGAACAAATGTGCCTGAATACTTTTCATATCATAGTCTATGTATCACAACAAGGGTGATGCAGGATTATATCTATATGCTGAGCTGTATTCTCCGTTCACCTTCAACCCTTCATCACCCACCTCCTACCTTCCATCCTGTGGGTTTACCCTTGGGAAACCACCATCCACCCTTGCACTCTCTGGGTTTGGGTCATGAACCAATATCACCAAGCGCTCTTGACGTAAGCTAGCATCTGTGCTTGGCCAGACGCATGACCATTCATCGTAATCAGCCGTTTGTCCCACTCCTGTTTCCTGTCTGCTCCAATAATCTATTGTATTTACTGCGGGTTATACGGTAACTCGGTCTGCTCTCCTGTAAATCAGTGTCCGTATGTATTGCTTGCCTCAATGTATTCATAATATTGATATTGAAGGTCAAGCCCAGGGTGGGTGATTCTCTAGTGCACGCTAGAGGTATGCACTGCTTCCGAACTTATCATGTTACGAGGTAGATACTAGTTAATATATAAAATATGTAAACATGTGGAAGCCAAAGCTCAAAGTTTTAGCATCATACTTTGAAACTGTAAAAATATAACGGTTATTTCATGGCGACAAGAAGTATGCAGAATATGCTTCGTAATTGTTATTGCGAAACGGGTATGTTTATGAATTGCATCCATTTCATTTGTTCTTAGCAAGACCCTCTGAGGAATAGAGAGGTCGACGAGTTATCAAATATTGGTATGGCAGACATGCCCTTTCATCTATAAGTAAATACTCTAACAGGACAATTAATCTTGAATGTAAGATTGATAATAAGAAATAGAAAATATGTGTTCTCAGTCGTCTTCATTCAGTTTTACTATTTGGGCATTGCCATTAGAATCTTCATATTCATGGATTATTAGCTTCACTATGTATATTTATGCTGATACGATATAGGAGTAGATATATATGTGCACTTCTCCGAAGAGGATGTTTTGAGTTATTCTTAACATCATTAGAAAAGGCGACACTCAAGAGCAGTATAGGACCTAAAGGACAAATAAGAAAGTCCATCGTGAGAAACACTAGTGCATCTTTACCTGCACCGCTTTAACCGGGTTCAAGGTGAGTAAGGTTTCCGCACAAATTATACATGTCCGGGGATATAAATAAGAAGGGTTGGAGCAGAAGCTCACAGGAAACCCATCGTCCCAATGTCTGAAGCATTAAGCAGCCAGCCGCCTACTCTCTACCCAATCCAGCAGCCACTCATTCAGTTTCCCGCTCAGCCGAGTGGAAGCCACTTGTTCTATTATTAAAAACGACACCAGTATAGGAGAAGCCACCGCCAAAGGCTTAATACACTTTGCCTTGGAATCCCCCCCCCCCCCCCACACACACACACACTCCCCGCCATTAATCCCCCCCTCCCCCCACCCTTTCTCTGCTCTTTATCAGAGGCTGCCCTGCGGTCTACAAACCCCACCCCCTTTTTCCTTTTCACACAGTATACTTCGTGTGTGGACACAGAATCAAAGACGTATGACTGCCAGGAGCAAGACAGAGGACAGTGGTGCGCGGAGAGGTCTTTGGTTTGGGCTAATCTGTCAGACTGAGTGACGGAGCTCCCAAAGCCTCCTCTCCACATGAAAGCAGTCCCTGGGTCCTCCACCCGCATGCACTGCTCTCCGGTCTTCTTGATGTCCAACCATCTGAGGCTCCGAGAAATGGCAGCGCCTGTATATTGATATTGATTCCATTCCAACGATGCGTTTTGCCTTCACGTCCTAGAGACTGTGAGTAGAAGGAAAACTCTTAAAGATGCCGACCGCTTGGCGGGGCTGATCGAATTTATCACGCTCCGCAGGGGGTAGGGGAAGTTGTCGGGGCGAGGGCTGACGGGAATCATAAATGGTTTCATCAAACATGTTGCTTGAAAAATGCACAGCCGCGTGAGATTCACTTTGGGGAGGAGTATAATATACCCGCTTTATGGGAATGCTGTAGGCGGTGCATTATCACTGAGGAAAGTAGCAGCAGCCTGCATTATCGCCCAACATTGATCCAATATATTTACACACAGCCAAAGGCTGACTAAAATTTCCCCTTTCGCACAATACGTAACATAATTAGAGTTTTTTTCCTAATTAGGTTACAAGAGAAGGATGTACGTTTGGACCATAATATATTTATTGATTATTTAATGGGAGCAAAATATTTGATGGCCTTTACATTTTTCATTCATATCAAATCGAAAACTAATTGCTTCTATAGATGTTTATTTTGTCAAAAGAGAATTTATCATGGTCAGACATACATCTATGCTGACCTAAGCTGACAGCCGCCCTCCCAACATCTAAGCTGGGATGCTCTTTTACATTGATAATTTCCTATAATCATAATAATAATTAGTTATATTCCTATGGTCAAAGGAGTGCCTTGTGGTCTCTTATGAATTGCCTGGTGTTGACCCTTTGCCTTCACTGCTATATAAGGAATATAGAAGGCATGGATTGACCCTGCAGCCAATGACTGCATTCAGGGCAAACTACGACCTTCACCCTGACCTCCTAACATAGTGTTGATAGCTCCTTAGTATGGTTCTACAGTCTATAGGTGACCTGAATTTTTTGGGCCCAAACCACCCTTCCTTTAACAAAAAAAACATGGTTTAGTGACACGAAGAGATCAGAAAGGCTTCATGTTTATCCTCGGCTGTAATGCAGTGTACATAGCTGCTGTGATGCCGATACCCCACCTCCATACACATACGGACATAAAACTCAGATCTTTAGCATCTTTTTAATGTCCTAAGCGCTTTGTTGGCAAAGCTAGTTTTTCTCTGAGTGCCGGAAATAATTTGAGGCTTTATAGAATAAAATGGGATTGTTTAATGAACTAAAGGATCCATGGCCCAACCTATCACACATGAAGCACTAGGTAATTAGCCTCTTTAAAGACTGGCTGATATGATATAATTACATATATCCTATTGTGCTGAACCATGTAAAAGTCTAACATACTAACACAACTTGCAGAAATGAAGCTTCTGATAAACCAAAACACCCATACGTCAGTATCAAAAATCAAGATACTAGGGATATGTATTAATGATGAGACCAATGGCTATTCATACTGATAGAGCACTGTCGCTACAGACACCATCCGACATTATTGTTTGCAAGTATCACTGTTCATTACTCCAGGCCAGCTACTGTTATATGAAGCACCGATATTATGGGACAGCTGCTTTGTACACTATAGTAAAACGAGATGGATGTTCGTATAGTTACAGCTGCAATGTCTACCTGTGGTGATACAGCCATGTCTCAAAATGCTTGTGGAGCAGAGGGTTGTTGCTCAAGACCGCCTCCAACCAACATTCATCTATGTATTAAGTTTTATTTCATCCAATATATACATTAGAACTTAAATTGGTGCAAATAAATTAAAATACTAACAGATATATAGGATTGTACATATAGTCTGTGATAGATTCGCAAGGTATGAATACTTATACTACCTTTGAACGTTGTGTTCGTCCTCAAACCGTAACGATACTGTGGGTGATATACTGTAAGCCATTGTTTGCGATCCCCCCTTATAAAAATACTCCAAAGTATATGAATATCCAATGTCCAACGACCAATTTTAACAAGGCAGAATAGATGAATCACCAGTAAAGTCCATCTCTTTGAAAGGGCCAGGATGAATATTCAAATAAAGTATAATACTGTTTGTCCATGTCTAATGGATTGAGCGCTCATAGCCTTTTGTATAGGATGAGTCAATGGGTGCTGGATGAGTGGATACTGCTACCACAGGATCGCTGTGTATTATTCAGTCCGATTATATGATAATATTGATATCATCGAACAAAGTGTTTCGGTTAAAGAAATACCCTTAGAAATATCTATTATATAAATGACTGAAATCCCACATAAATTGTGTCAGAAACTAACTGTGTGTGGATGATAAAAGATGTATACGCATCTATTATGTACACCAATGATTCAAACCGGAAAAAGTCTAAAGGGATAAAAACATTGGTTTTAAAAGTCCTTGGTAACAGGTCAATATGAAATCATTTTCATCGGCAACTTAACTGTTTGGCCCTTTGAATATGTGTACCCCAATAACAGCTGTTTTTTTAATAGAACAACATATCCTTTTCTATTCACAATTCTTCTCTAATATGAAACCAGGTAAAACCCGATGTTGGTTTTGATGCACTGTCTTTCTATTCAGGAACAACATTTTGATAGATATGGACTTTTATACTGGTCATGCACGGGAGGGGGCGGGAGGGTGCACTGCACAAGATCTCCCATTCACTAACCCCATAAAGCGGTTATTGGACATCTGATGGGGCCCGATAGCTTAACGTGGACTTTCTGAAAGACAGCGGACGATAAAGGTTCTGACGCGTTATCTAACGGTATCACAGTCGATTAGGCTGCCAGTGATTTATAGCCATACCCGCTGCCAAGCGATACCCGATTGGCTCGAATGGCAATGTGTACTAATGGATGCCTGCATAGATCCAGCAAGCCTAGTGGCTGCAAGCATGGAGATAAAGTATGTTGTTTCCATAAGTTTGACATCAGTTTTATGTATGCGGTCATTATGGGTACAGAATGACAGATGGGAGTATGTAGCACAGGCATATAACATAAGCCCTTATGATGTACGACGTGTCTGGTTGTAGGTGCAGTATAATTAGGAGTAAATTTAAGTTCTAATTACATGTATAAAGTATGATTAAGGTAAACACTGTGATCCTGATGCTAGAAAAAAACTGTGTTAAAGAATAGCATCCACCTACCTCACAAACCTATCTAATGATAAAGAATTGGCCTATAATCAAATAAAACATTCAGAAAACTATTGCATTTGCATTGAAAACATGTAGCTATGTATACCAATTAAAAATTACTAAAATGCTGCCTACCGGAAACGATAAAGCTAACATGCGTCACACATAGAATCCAAGCAGACGTTGGAGCTTGGGAAAGTCTATTTCCGGTTCTGGGCATGCGTACTGCCGATGAATAATCTGAACCGGGCCGCAATCTCCTGGGAGCCGCAGAAATCTGGTCGATCCGGCTATCATGACAGCGTCCCGCTGGAGGGTGCTGCCAACAAAGCCGACGGGAGCGCCGCCTGAAGGCAGCGCGGGACGCATCCAGGCCAGTTTAACCTGCTGAATTGGGTCAGGCGTCAAAGAGGCATTCACAATCTATAGTTGACGCCCAGGGGCAGGCCATGGGCTGGGGGACCAGTTATATATCTACACGTTTAACGTGGATATTTTGTTTTAGGTGGCAATTGAGATTCTCCACGCAGTACTCTTTATGTGTGAGAGGTTACAGACAAGTGCCATGCGTGATCGTTCTCATTTACCTCATTCGTTACAGCTCTAATTGCTCCGGACTGAGTGGCTCAGGAAACAAAGTACATTTTTCCTGCCTTCAATATCCCTAACTGCATATTCCAATATCTCGCACGATGACCTTATTCATCACATTAAAAGACCTTTCATTTAACAATCATCCCCAATTGGAAGCTTAAACACAGGAACCCAAGAAATAAAAACGCGTCTGGCCTGTTTAGTGGAATGGACCTGTTAATTGTTTCTTTGGTTAAATGAATTGCGAGGCAATACCCATAGGGGCAATCTATGAATAGCTAGCACTGTGAAAGTATTGGTTTCTTGTCTGTGGTTTCATGCAAATTTATGCAGTCGGCTTGAAGCTTAGTCGAGACGTTTAGAGCTTTCTTTTTCTTTATAAATTAGAGACTGCAATTAAGTTAGTTCAATACTGAAGAGGCTCAGGCGCTACAGAGTGATTTAATGCCATTTAAATAGCCACCAGACAGCCATTCTACAGTACAATGTGATGCAGTACCAGCCTCAATGAAATAGATCTAATCATTCTCATCTAGGCATCAATTTTATATGAACCTGCCCCTGCCTGTTAATTAAATACTAATTTTCATATAATGGCCATGAGCATTGGAAGGTGCCATAATGCTATTTAACCTAAATTGAAGTGTAGCGGATCATACGATTCTGAGAAAAGAGGTCGATCTAGGATAGTTTTCCATTGGTCATTGATTTTTTCATTCTTTAGGGATGTGCCGTAAATACCCATTAGTATAACCTATTACACTACGACTCCTTTAACCTTAAGTTATGAGAAAGTGGTTCCTGGGGTTTTATAGTAAAATGAGGAGTCGCGCCTCTATTACTTAAGGATTTACAATTAATGATAACATAACGCTGTGCACTATCAGCCTTCTAATTGGAATAATCACAAATCATCGTAGTGAGTTTGGTAACACTTCCATAATTTAATCAACATTTAAACAGAAATATCACTCATCTATTTTGTTGGGAAACATATATGACTAGGGTAATATTTGAAGCGGACTTAGCGTGGACGGATCCCTAGATACGAGGAGGATCTATGAGTGAAGAATATGAGGGGTCCAGTTGGATAGAACTCATCAGGTTCTTGATTCACGTTCCTCGGAACCTTGAATCAGCAAAACACTCTTAGATCCATTCAAACAATTAATTAAATGTTTATTCTCTCTACTTAAACAGCTTAGGTGCTGGTAAGATGTATCTACTTCCTTGGTTTGCTGTACTTGTCCTCTGATCTAATAGCAGTAAAAACTGGTTGATATTCAGGATTGCTACGATTTATTTATTTGCTGCAACGTTAACTTACATAGAAGAGCTACTTGACAGAAAAATGCATATAGTGTAATTCGAATTACAAGTTCTCCCCTATCAATATCGGAAATGTGTTGGTTGACATCATATTAACGTGATCCCACATAGGCCTATATATATATATGCGGTGAATAATATGGGGAGAATGATAGATGGCTATTGCTGAGATCAACCATATAAAAACAATGCCTTTGTATGTGGTGTGCCTGGATTTCCCTGGAAACATAAAAGAATATTAACCTACATACACACAATACAAAGGAACAGAACACTGACAAAGGAACAGAATGATATAAACAGTTGATATGCAAGTCTGAACAACTCAGATTGTACCTTCACCTTAATAATTGCCAAGCTTTGCCACTAGGGGGCGACACGATGTGGTTACTGATGCCAGGGGCTCATATTCTATTCACTCATTGTATAGCCATTGTAATCATACGTGCATGGAATACATCAGTTCTTTTTTCATAATAGCCTCACAATATTATAATGACTTTGGCCAGAGGTACGTCTGAGTCGTCGGGAAACTCTCTATGACCTTAACTATTCTCCAATAGGATACATGTAAGTGCATTTGTTGCCATGAGATGGCGCCACTTTTACACTGTACAAAAGCATTTTGTTACACATGGAGTGTGTGCATTGTCAACGTTGAATACTACCGTCGCCATTATTTACTTGTACGAATGAAGCTTCTATCACCATATGAGATCGAAGTATTATTTACACATTAAGGCAATCAAAGTTGGGGTTTTCTTTATTTAAAGCATAGGAAACTCTTCCATGTGGTGGGTTTTTTTGCCTTTCGTTAAGCCGTTCTATATTTCCAGTATATAAGATAAATAACACCAGGAGTGTATTTACTAAAGAAATGGGTATATATGAGAATGACATGAGATGAGCATGTTATTTTCCACCTTAATTTCTCAAAATCCAGCATATCAACGTTTACTTACGTCCATTGTATTACTAGATAGCCATAAGATATCTATATTAGTCATGGCCCAGTGCGATATAGAGTATTAAAGTGTAGGATAAGTATGTATACATATTTCACTTGTTGTCCCATATAATATGGATGAATATAATCTGTATCATAATGTCTGTTTTTATGAGTGTGTATATAGATAGTGTCATTTGTGACAGGCTGCAGTTGTTAGTATAGATAGTTATGGAAACCAGCCATATCAAACCCTTTTCTTTAAAATCTTTTCTATTCTACTTTCAGGAGGAAACGTTAAGGTCGCCCTCTTGCCATACAAAACGTCTGCGATTTAACCCAGAGAAGACCTTATATTCTACATCTAGTCAGACATCAACTCATAAACCCGAAATGGCATCTCCAGATTTACCCGATTTAGAAAACATCATCAAGCTATGGGCTTTGGAGATGTTTGAGTACACAAAATCCAAAGAGCAGTCCAAACTGCCCAAAGACTCACTCATGATGACAGTGGACTGGAAAAACGTCAAGTGTCGACATCGATCCCCGGAGTACACAGAAGCCGAGAAGCCACCAATCCCTAAGGCCCAGGTGCTCTTCAAGACCTTCTTCAGCAACAACACTGACCAGGAGCAGGAGTACTCATTCAAAACAGAGCGAGTGACTCGGAGCTGCTGTGAGGTGTTCATCGAAAAAGGGGTCTCTACGGGACAGGAGCTGAGCGTCAAGCTGGCCACCCCGTGTGAGGTATTCGAGGCTAACGCAGGCTTCCACCGTGAGTTGACCCTGACAAACTCTACTGGCGAGGTTATAGAGGAGGAGCTCACCTGGGAGGTTGACAGTCAGATTAAAGTGCCACCCAGGACCAAAACCATCGCTGAACTGGTGGTCTCTGAGGACCAATACTCAGGAAAGTTTCTTGTGGTGTCAGAAATTTCCGGGAGGATTAATGTGAGCATCACTAATCTGAGAGATAATAACTCTTTCGTCAAGGCCATTGAGGGAGATATCGCTGAGATTGTGAGGAGGCAGGTGGATGGAGGCTCCAAAGCATTCACCATACAAAAGAAGGTTGTTTCCTTCGAGACCAAAGGACAATGTAACTTTAGGTTTGCCGTAGAACAGCATGTAAAGCTCAGCCAGGAGGCGATCGAGGAATGATACTAATACCCCTATATGATAGTCTTTCTGGGACAGTATGCTATGTAGATCACATTAAAATAATATGGATACATAGATCTCTACAAGATTGCTGATTGGTAATGCATCCTGTGCCTCATCTGTAGATATATGCACATGCTTGCTGATTTCTGCATGTTCCAACTTACTGACTATGATGTCATGAGATTAACTGGACAATATGAAAGGAATTCAGTTTTCACACAGGTTATGTAGTACTTGAATACTGCCTCAATGGATGATTAATTATATGGCATAGTTTGACTGGCCATAAGGATTATCTACCTTTAAGTTAAATGTAGAAGCTATGGGAGATTTATTGGTTAATAAAATCTTCAATGACACCTAACAATATTAAAACATTTGAATAATATGGAATTTTAGATGATATAAAAATGTTTGTATTTGATGAATGATATTTACTTATTCATAAAATATATTTTTGTATTATTCTATGTTTAAGCTAGAGGAATCCTGCATTACCAAGCAATTTGATCAGATACTACAGCTTTAACTCTATACATACTTGGATATTCTTCTGGGAACTGTCCCTATAGTAATACATAAAGGGTTTATTGCACATGTTAATGCCACTGTCATGTATAACCACCACAAGCCTGTCTGAGTTGTCAAATACATACATGTAGCAACAGACTTATATGAGCACATCTATGGTATTGTTACATCTATCTTGCTAGAATGATCTTTGTATGGCTGTAGAATCCTTCAAGATGGCAGTAACTTTGACATTCATCAAATTGGAAGTATCTTATTTTGTTTGTAGCAATGGTTTAGCGAATGTCAATATTTTAGTTTGATACCGTCCGTTCATACTACAATGGTGAAGAAGTGACTACATTATTCCATGCCCCTGAATATGCCATTTTCTTTGCCAGCTTCCTGCCCCCATTTTTGTGTATATATTATGCATGATTTTAGTCAAAATATAAACCTGATATAATCATTTCCATTAGGATGTGCATTAAAGCTACCTGAAATATCTGATTCACTTGTTGAAAGGATGATCAGTTGTACTGAATGAATTCATGAAGGAATTGGATGATTCATATTGTTTGTTTAGAAATCTATTCCCGTTTGTGGTGTCAGCATGTCAACAGTGTCTTACATATTGATACTGATAATTTATTCCCAGTTCGTGGATTGCTGGAATAAGGTCAGTTCAATGGATGTATGTTCCCAGTGTACACCATTCTCGAACACGAGTGGACGCAATACAATTTTTATGTTTTCTCCCACATGGAATTCTGCTCAAATTGTGTTCATGGTAATAAGTTTCTCATTAAAATCTATTTTGTAGACCGTTTCCAAGCTGTTGAGTCATGAGTGCTTTTATATCACCAAATCTCCATCCATCTATCATTGATATTTACATGTTAAATATGTTGTATCTGGAATTGCCTGATTATTTGGAGGATTAAATATTTTGCAACAGATATATACTTACGCCTAGTTTTACATTAATTCAGATCTAAAATGTGTTTCCAATTCCAAATTTTTGTTTTATTCAATTATTTACTTTTTGTTGCCATTGGCAAAAGGACTAAGAAAGAGCTGCATCGGGATCTGTAGCTCCATGAGTTTTGGTTGCAGAATAATCCCAGAAAGCAAAGCTGAGTGAGATTTAGACTAGATTCATTCCTTGTATAGATCTGTGTTATGCCTACCCCCCCCCCCCCCCCCCCCTACGCTAGCCACCCCTCTTCGCCTTGATATTCCTGGACCTGTCAGGAAAGATTACACATTGTAATGCACTTTATTAGCATTTGTTGAATGCTTAACCTGAGCACTTGTAAGTGAGATTAGGTAGCAAACCAAAAAGATTTACATATTTTCAATGGCTATGGGTCATGGTCATGGGACTAATTAGCTATCGCTTGTGAAATCATCCATTGACTTCTTCTTCTTTTTTTTCCCTTTTTTTTTTTTTTAACAATACGTGAACTCCATGGGTGGAGAGTAGCAGTTATAAATGTTAAGCCTATGGGGTGGAAAATACCAGGGGTGAGATGAAATCCGCCATTGACCTGAAATCGAAATGGAGTCGGTAACATAGCAGAGCTTTGTTGATTTTAATGTCACCCCTACCACTGACTAAGCGAGAGAGAGTTGATATGAATGTGCTTGTTACTATGAAGAGTGAAACGCCAAGTATAAGGAAGCCTTGAACCATCAATGCAGTGTCTTTCTAAAGACGCGGGACTCGACGCTAAATCTTACAATCTCCGAGCGGGTCTGTCATCCATCCGGAGAGTGGCACTGCGCACCGGAAGTTGTGCTCATCTTTGCTAATTTTGGATTGTGAGACCTAGAATTTCAAGCATGGCGGATAAAGCAGACGAGATAATACAAGAAGAGAGAGATTCCGGCGAGGAAACGTTTCGACATCCTCTAGGCGGTAAGGTTAACTCTATGATGGGAACCAAGCGTGTGTTCGTATCAACTATGTTACAACTAATCACTGTTTGAATCCCGACAGCCCTGATTTTCGCCCTAAACAAGTGAGACTTTCAGGGTTCCCCCTTGGTTGTTATCCTCTTCCGTGGTGACTGAAAATTGTGAAACCAGAACTTACTCATCAATATTCACAATCTGAAATGTTTGTTCACCCAATCCAATTTTCCTATTCTACTGAGTTGAATTGTTGCCTTCCTCTTTTCCGGCTTTTAGTCTCCCTAAGATTGTAGCTATGATTGAGATTTAATGTCTACAACATACATAAATCTTCAAATTCGTCCGACTAGACCATCGAGAGTATCTATAGTCGTGGCGACCCAAACACTGAAATGAAACAGTACGTTCCCGTATGTGTATAGGGTGGGACTCGTCTGACTATCGAGAGTATAGTACTGTAGGACTTTGATTTGATGCCACTGCCAGGCTAGACCTAATTCTAAATCTAGCCTACATACTTCCGTCCCTTGCCCTAAATGTTGATACCGCACTTAAAAGCATGACGATGACAAGGCAGGTGATGCCTGCATTTATGTTTATGAAGGTGACAAAGTTTAGATAAAAGGGGTGTGGCAGATCTAGCGAACATCGCGCGTTCCCCTCTCATATTTGTGACGTTTGTAATGTATTGTGACTAATCGTGAATGTGTGTTGAAATCTCAAAGTAAGGGCTTTATACATCTTGTCCGTCGTATTGGCCATGGATATATTTTTGTTTTATACAACGAGTTAACTTCATTAGTTTTCATATCTTAGTATGTAAACATGGCCTTGTAAGTTGTATAAACAGCACCAAGAACAGTAGAATATACTTTGCTCGTCACATAGACGACCCACAGTGGCCACACATAGGCAGGATGTATTTGTGCGAGACGGTTTGTAGATGTGTTATCAGTCGTGTACAGCAGTCAAGTCCGTAGTTACTCGATTCTTATAGAAGAGTACAAGGTTGAGAATTATTTGCACTTGTAAGTTGTATTGAAAATATTGAACCGAATTGAGTGAAATAATCTACAAAAGTGACAAGCTTAACCCTTTGATGGTCCAGGGGACCTTAAGCCACAAACAGACATATAAATATACACTGATGACACCTATGCACGAATTTAGGTTGCAGATTTATAACGGCTCCCGGTATTGTTACATGGACACATGAAATATAGAACTTTCCTGTTACATAAATAAGATTCGAGCCTGGATCAGAGATGCTTATATCCCTTTCAATCTAGGTTTATTGAATTATCATCCTATGATAGAGGGTAGATTAATTAGAGCTTTCTAGATTTTTAATGTGTTTTCGCTCAAGACCTCACTGATATTTGGATTAGATTAAGAGAATTGTCTGAAACATTCCTGTGGCCCAAGATTTCTTTCTCGCGTCTTAGTAGTTATCTCTTCCTCATTCATATCCAAAGCAGACCATATATTTTTCTCTATCAGGACTTTCACTTCACTACGCTTCAATCTATATTTTCTTCCTTCTTGTTGCCTCAAGGCCGGAGTGAGTAAATAATCTTCTGAATGTACCCAAACCTGGAAAATCCCTTGCTTGCCATGCATCCCCATCCCTGAACTTTCCTTGTATTTATGTAACGGCTATATTTTTATTGTAGGACTCGCTCACTTCGCAAAATAAGTTGTTGCTTCGTTACGTTCGTGTCCCCTCTATTGGACTTTATTTAGGGTCAATATTATCATATAGAATCATTGGAGCTATTAACAAAAACACTAAAATTTATATATTTCTAAAAAGCATCTGATAGTTTAAGTAATAAAATTAGAGGTACATAGGTCGTATTTGACTCACGCATAGCGAGTCTTTATGGGCAAAATTATGAATAACCCTTCTATATACATGAATGTCTTTTCTATGATTTAGACTTTGCACGTTCCTACACTTTCCTGTCGGACTAGGTTTCTTCAAGACTCAACCAGAAGACGAGATTTATATTCTATACCTGTTTTCGTTCAAAGGAAGATGAAACAATACCTTCATTTATATCGTGTTACTCGCTGAAAATATACTTTTTAATCTCTCATATTACAGGATGCTGCTGTCGTTGTGAAGTGAACTATGTCATGTAATGTGTATCATTATGACTCCCTTCTTATGGTGTAGGTGTTACCTGGAAAAAGCTCTACGCTCTACTCGTTTTGATTTAGTTAAGACCTTCATCACAACATCTAGGGGAAGCAGCTAGAATGTCCATTACCTCTAGCTACTCTACAGTCAGCAGGCCAAAGAAGAGACATACGCGTCTGTTAGTTTAAAATCTGCTAAAGGGACCTGCGTTGACGTATGATATGCGCAGATAGAATGAACTAGAATGTCAGAAATAAGTTTTAAATATTTCCCTAGTATCTGTGTAAAACCCAGAGTTAAGTACTATTTAGCAATGACTATTGTTTTCAGCCTCCTTAATTTAAACAATATTTACGCTTTTAGAAAGGGTGACACATTCGTATCTGAATACTGGGTGCCACATCGTACTAACATGATGCAACACCTGGTTTATTAGTCTGTATAGTATCTGTCAAACTTTCTTTGACATGGAATCACATTCATTGAGGTATTCTTTAGAAATGATTTCCCGATTACATTTGACATGGAGATTGAGAGACATCCTTTGACACATTACCTAAACTTGAGCTGAAGAAATTATGATACCATCTGCCATGGCTAGAATTTAACGTAGAAATCTCTCATATTGCAAGATGCTGCTGTTTTTGTGGTGAGACCTACTACGACAACAGCGCCAATATTATGTATCTCCATATAATTTTGACTGCGATTGTATACAATATAAAACGTCACTTTGTATGTTGATAGAAACTTTTATTGATTCATAACTTAGAAAGATGTTTATTTAAAAAATATACATCCATTTGTGCCAGTCTATAGTCTGGCACAATATCTCCAACTGAGTCATCTATGGTACACCCAGTATTAGCATTGGTACGTGTTTGTGTCGGCTCTGACAGATAAGGGAATTTTTGGTTGGTGTGAACAAGCTAATAAGCACACTAGTTCTTAGCATGGTTATCAGCTAGTCTCTAAGTACAATTATGTTAGCGCTGATGGTCAAGGTATATATACTACAAAGGTTAGGGGGGGGGGAGTTAATCTAAATGGAATTGCGTATGTAAGACTTCCTTGTATATCAATTGAATTATCATAAATAATACACGGATATGGCGATGTTGATAACACGACCTACCACATTTAAAAAGTTATCATATATTATAGTCCAGGAGAGACTATACTGATTGTGCGATGAGGCAAACATGACCCACCGATAAGAAAATAAATCTTTTAAAGTAGTAGACAGATGGTTTTAAAAACTTATAAAGTGCTTTTTTTGTCACTCTACAAATCACAGCTGTTACTTTTATTGTTACAATATATATCTGAACTACGCAAAATATATGGCATATATTTCTCTCTCCGATCATTTATGATTTTGGATATTCTAGTTCACCATAAAGTTAGTTGAACAACGTCACGTGTATTTAATTCTTTCAATCTCAGAGCTGACCTACCAATTTCACTTACTGCTTTACTATAATGTAATGTATTCATTTCACGAGTATGTACTCTTAATTTATAGTTACGTCTGATGAGGATGGCCCCGATGGCTTCGTCCGGGTTTGTATCGTCTTCCCAGGCCTTAAAAAGAAGTTAATGAAAAATGCACCAGCGAATGGAAATCTGGACTTAAAATTTGAACCCAGGTAAAACATACCTACTCTCCGGAGAAAAGTAATAATTGATCTGACAATTTTAATCGTAATGCCAAAGACAATATATGATTCTTTCTGTCGAGCACTGGTCAAGAAACCAAGTGAAGACATGATTACTCAAACTAGTCTTACAATAAAAGTATCTATGATATAAGATATGGACGAAAGCGTAAATTGCATATTATGAGTGATATAACAGCCTTCCAACCAAGTGATCATTCAGATGAGGAAATACATCTTAAATTGTTATATATAAAAAAATATTGTAAATCATATGGTAATTGTTCTTCGTGCAGGGGTATGAACTTAACTTTGACGATGACGAAAGACAAGAAGAAACTTGAAAAGTTCCAGTATAAAGTGAAGAAATTCCCAGATGAGATTATTCCAGACAAGAGCTATTACAAGGTAATATTACGAGATCAGTGGATCTCCCTAGACTAGATTAAGGTAATGTATATAATGGAAAAAGTCGAGTTTACAAGTTGTTATGCATAAGAAAATAAACGAGAAATTCAAAAAATTCTCCACATGCTTCATACAACATCCTCATTAGTCTGGGGGCAATTCATATTTCGAGGTAATATTTTGTCTTCACAAATTGATACAACAAATTGCAATAGTACAGAGATGGCAGTTTTCCACTTTTCCTGAGAAATCATTGATTTCATTTTCAGGTAACAAACTTATTTTTTTTCATAGGTAAAACAAAGAAAATAGATTGAGCCTCATTCACACCAATAAACTGTTTCAAACCTCCCAACACACCCCATTCCATGTCCAATAACGATTATTAGCGGGTGGACCATTGGTCTTTAGGCTATGGCTATAGCCTACTGTAGCACACCAGCTTGTAGAGTCATCATCTTGACCAGCTTTTCGGATTTGTAGTTTATGTAGCATTTCTCCGTCTTTTTCTGGTCAGCTAGGCGGTTTGCGGACAAAAGAAATACAGATGAAATTATTCTAAATGACGCGAAGCAGTAAGGAACCAGTTATAAAGACATAGAATACGAATCGTGTAATTTGCGATATGCGTCCAAACGTAGCACTTTGACAAAGGTATGTCTGCTGATGATATACTGACATTACAAATGATGTAACGCGTATAAACCACTGCCTTGAGTAGACGACATCTAACATGTGTGTTATTCTGTGCAACTTAACAAGAACTACATTCGTGCACAAGACACGAGGTGGCATACGATCGGTTCCTCTGATGTTGAATTCAGGAAACCGCTGCCTGAATGCCCCGGTAACAATATGTACTCATCCCTTTCAGGTGAAGGAGAACCAAGTGGTGGTCTTTCTGAAGAAGTTGGACCCGCGGTCGTGGACTGCTCAGCTGGCAGACACCGGATTGGAAACACACATAGACGAGGACGCAGACGACGTAGAAGACAACAACTGACGGGGATATCCTCCCAGCAGCACCAGCTACGGACGCCATGGTAGTAATGTTCCTGGTTCATAATGTCGAGCTTCGAGCGGCGATGTGAATGATTAAATGTCTGTGGTTTTCTGTGTGGCATTTATAGCCTCCAGTGAACCCGTTCATATCTAGAGGTTTTGTCACGAAGATAACGTCAGTAAAAGTACTAAATCTAGTCTCTCTATGATAAGACTTTGTTTATGTGTTATGAAATGGAGATCGTTCTGTTGTAATCTACCCTTTGACGATTTCCTTGCCCTATTGTGGTGTAAAGAGCTGAAAGTGTGCCGCGTTTAATCATCGGTGTAAAATGGAGTCAAACTGTATCAAATGAACCCATGATATTTGCCCAATCAGGTCACAGATATTTGAATGTCGACTTAAACTGTATATGGATGTACTGAAACCAGAGGAATGCCTGATATTCTTTCCACTGATGTAAAATTCTTATGGAAGGAAATAAATATAACGAAACGGTTTTTTGGGGGCTTACTTAAGAGGTGTTATTGCCGCGTTTCATTAATCCATATAACGAAACAACACTTTCTTCCTAACCGCTTAATAAAAATAGCATAGGACTTAATCTTACCCTCTTAATTCGAAATTCTATTGTTGGTTAATGATAGGTTCACAACTGAAACTTTAATATATTCAGGAAGTATCTCACAGGAAATATGATCAGTTGGTTAACGATATGATAGTATGGAGTACCTTGCGAATGAAATCTGTCCTTTTGCCAAAGCCGCCTTTTGCCTGCCATGTCTTCATACAAAGTAATGGCTTGTATTTGAAACGTTCGCGACATTATCGCCTTTTTGGACCATATAAGCATGTGTTCGGAGCTTGCCTCTTCCCAGTATCTCCGCCCAACTCTGTCCCCAGTGCATGGTGTACATTCTAATTCTACCTCCCCATAATAATCCGAGGTATTAAGGATAATCCAAGACCTCGTGCATGCTGCTGAGTGGGGTATTAACACGGTAGGTTAATTAGGATATGAAGGTGAAAGTATAAAGGTGAAATTTATTACATATCGGGATTTTACTTTTAAGGAGGGCTAATTGATAAGCTCCATCCTGTTCGATTCTTCTGGGTCGACAAGTATTGTGCCCTCTTAATTTGTATTATTATATTCCATTGCCCTACTTATCCACAATTAAAATTGTTTATTAAAATTCTTGATATTTATTATTTATAATTGAAATTATTAAGTTAAATTACACGGAAAGATGTCTTTTTCCAGGAAACACCTTTGGGTAGACGTAACCAAACTACATTAGAGAAAAATTGTAGCTAATTTATTAGATTGAGAAAGGCATTATACAAAATATCACTAATATCATAGCAGTTCTAGCTAAGGCACATCAGTATGTTCGTTTCTTCAGGATAATCACTAATTCTGCAAATATCAGTTACAAAAAAACGTCCGAAATCATTTATATTTCTGGTCAGGTTATATGTTAGTCATATTTGTTTCAGAAATTTTAGTACGACCCCTCTCTTCGCTGTCAATAATCAATATTTAGATCTGCACCTGATATATTGTTAGAGTGATGTGTGTTTAAGACTTTAAAATGTTACATATATTGATCGTTACCTATAACTGTCCTATTGTCTGTTGAATGGTCTAGTTGTCTTCTAATCAATGGGGTCAGAATATTGCCATGGCGAGTCCATGTATTGAGATGAATATACGATATTTCCATCTCCAATCGTGCACTTGTTCATAATTGGTTTTTAAAAGTATGTATATTGAAATTAAAACGTTTTGATAAAGCTGTGGATAAAACCGCTATTTACCAGTATCTTGTATTCAAGAAGTATTTTTCTTAAGGATTGCATTTGTTTCTAATACAATAATGTCCACTACAAAAGTTCAGTTTAACACAAATTTCCATGATATAACTGTTCCTAATTTAGGGTCAAATACTACATATGAAAAAAGGTTTCATTGAATGATTTGTTTAGGAAATTCATAAGCTATAACTGCATTGATGAACTGTAATTTGTTGACTTGCACCTTTATTATAGGTGATTGAACCTATCATCTGCACATCATATACACTATACATTGACTTCATTTACTTTAGCTTTTACCTATTTGCTGATATAAATCATATATACATAACTACATATATACATATATATATATATATACACACAGACAAACATATCCTATAGCTTGATCACCTTTTATTGTATTGGAGACCCTTGTCATGCATATTGCTTGTATGGATACTTTCCATGTGGAACTTAATATTTGATATGGAAAATAAATATCTATATAATGCACGTGAGTTTGTCTTTGTTCATTAGAATAGCACCCGCGTTGGGGCATAGACAACCACACAAAAACCTGACATGTGGTGTTTTGAACCGCAGATATCTAAGCCGATCACTGTGTTCGCTGGGCAAAGGGACAATTCCTCAACTTTACCCTACCACCGCCGCTGCCGTATTGGCACTTCTAATGTGTCACATGTCTGTAGTTGCCGCTGATACAAAAACGGTCCGAGCATTTATGTGAATCTCTAGATCGAATTCTGACTAAATCTGAACTATCTCTACTTGATAAAGGGTTAAACTTGTGTCCTACAGTAAAGACAGTAGAAGAGGGAGATTTCAAAATAGATCTAGATCCGTTGCACATTACAGTTTGACAGTTGCAGTTTTCTTGCTCCAGTAAATTTTTTCTTCATTTTTTACTTTGAGGTATGAGTAACCCCTACCTAGCTTGGTTTTATATCTAGGTAACAAGTTCTTTCCAATTGGAAGGTTGCCATTTTGGTTTTCATGGTCTATTATCTTTTTTTGATATATCATAGATATGGACAGAGTTCGTATATTGAAAAAAAATGGGGACTTCTTATTCTTTCCCCTTGAAATATTCAGTTCATACTAGCAGTCATCTTCTCAGTGCTGAAAGGATATCGGACAGAACAGGTAGATGAGATATGAAAGTGGTAAAAGAAAAGTTTCAGAGGACAGGACATTACCATACAAGAGATATGAAGAAGATATGAGAGTGGAAACCATGCTCCAGATTTTTACAATTTCCTCTTAAGTCTCTCAAGAATTTAAACCTATGCAGTTGATTTAAGTTGTTACATGCAATCTTCTCTGTGACAATTTTTTGGTTGAGCTCATTAGCCGGTGTTCCACCAACTAGACACCAGCCCCAGCCGACGATTGTACACCAACCACACAGCGTTTGCAAGCAGATCTGGACTCAACAATGTATTGGCTAGGTTGGTGGATTCGCTTGCCAGATGTTCCAGCACCGACTCCTGGTTGGTGGGTAAAATTGGCAACTGTTGGGGTTTGTTGGCACGTTGCCTCAAGGTTTCTGAGCGTTTTCTGGGGCAACGGGTCATCCGCCGGCTGAAATGCTCTTCTACCAGCTAGATTTTGAACCTGGCATCCCACCCAATCTAGCAAGTCTCATTGGCCTGGCGGAATTTCTTCCAGCCAACAAAAACTGATTTATTAGCTTTTGCTGGCTGGAACTGCACGGCCAGCTGATGGATTTGATGAGAGCATTGTACCCACCACAAGTTTTGCCGGTACCTGTGTCAACAGCACACCACCAACATGGCAATGAGAGAGCCGGGGCGCTACCCGGGAAGAGGAAGCCCACGAGTCCGTGAGTTCAGACAGTTTGGGTACTCCAGGAAAAATTCTAGCCCCAGAGTCAGATCTACACATTCATAACATCAAGGCTTTTTTAATTTTTTTTTTTTTATTTAGGTACTGTAAGAGGGTTCAAAAGCGGCCTCTGCGTTAGCAGTTATTCTGGCTCACTTATCATGATACAATTAAGTATGTCGCGTACAGGTAACAATCCTCCTCAAATTGTTATATACAACAAAAATGTATTATGTATAATGAATAATGGAATGATGAGATGATATGGTGCGGGGAGCAAAGTTACAGGGAACACGCGCGCAAGGTCATATGAACGTAGACCAAGTAATCTGATCAAGGCTGACCGGATCACCCAGTGTAGGTTGTCATGTCAATTAAAGTATTTGAGTTTTAAATACTTTTTAAAACAATACAAACTTCCGTCCTGTACCTCCCGTGGGAGCTCATTCCATACGCTCATACCAACGTAGACCAGACTTTTTTTGAAAAATGACGTTTTGGGTCTTTTAAGTTTAATTTGTCGTTTGTTTTTGGCGCGTGTTCTCGGTTCGTGATCCTTATCTTTATTTACCTTCATTGCTCAGTTTTATGCAGGATTCAGTGGATATTTGACGAGCTAGCAGTGTTCCTGTACAAATCGCAATGTGGCAGCACACTGCTCCACTCAATTACCAGGTTTTGCGCAGTCTGAGTGGCGTAGTATATGGAAAGGTGCCTGGTGCCCTGCCTGAAGGATGAACAGGGAACTCGGCTTATGCGTTACTGCAGCCAATGTCCACCAGACGGCACCATTGTCCTCTCACTGCTGCTCTCTGTGGAGCATCTGGTGGGACACCGGCTGCAGATCGGCATGCCAGCATGCTGCCGCTGAGATTGGCCTGGTGGAAGCTCACACTAGGCAGCTGTACAGCAACCATACACCAACCAATCCGCTGAAATTGGGGGATGTGGTGGAAGAGCAACATACTCAGAGACCGTTTTGGCAGGCAGGCCACCCAGCGTTGGCCACACACCTCAGCTGAGATTGAAATAGGGCCTAGTTGGTGGAATACTGACTTTAAATGAAGAGGATTGCATCTAGAAGGTTTGAATGGAATATTCTTTGCCTGTGTACAAAGAATTTGGCATGTAATGATATAAACTGGGTCTCAGTTTAACATCATTGCTTAAGGGGGTATTTATCTTCCCAAGCAATATTTCTTTGGTGAATAAGTACATCAGATCTTTCTTTAATACACTGTGTACCAGGTTTCTCAGGTGATTCCACAATTCTATAACAACATGACAATCACAAAGGAGTGAGACAGTGTGTCCTGCTTGACACAAAAAGTACATTCTGCTGACCCTACTTTCCATGTAAGTGTTACAGGTGATTGCACGATTGATAATCTTGTTGTTTTGTTTTTTTTGTTTTTTTTATTAAACTTTTATTTGGTCAACATGGTACATGTATCCGGGCTCGGCCAGATGGCCATTCTGCCGCCCGATCCCGACTAGCTACTTATGAGCTAAGCTACTAATGGTGGTATAGGTAATGATGTGATGAGATGGGTTGATGAGGAATACACTTAGAATATGTTGTACTTATACATCTACTGCTTGAAAGTAAAATAATAATTCTAGGTCTTATAGATGCTACTAGACATAGTCTTAGATACTACTAGACAGGTACACTAATACATCAAGATATATATCAATAAAATGTGTGAGTTTGTGGACTACAGGGTATTATAGGGGGTGAGATCTATTTAGGGTTGTTGCAAACACAATCAGACCCTTAAATTACTAAATATCGAATTGCCAGTCTTTGAGAAACACATGCAAGCAAACATTGCTACCACAGGGTTAACATTATAACAGTAAAACTGAGGTTGGTAGCACAATAAGTATATACAATGATCAACCACTATATTATGCAACTAATTGGATAAAAAGAACAGGAATAACTATCGCACAACATACCACGGTCTGTAGGTAGGGTTCAGTATACATAGCGCCCCCAGTCAGTTTGCAACCTGTTGTTGGAACAAGCAACCAGGATAGTTTTTCTTGGTTACAATTTTAAAAGTGTTTTTGGGTTCAATAAGAGTATAGTCAGCCTTCAGTTTATTCCATAAATCAATTCCTTTTACAAGGAACGAGTTAGCAAAGACCGGTTTTTTAGCCTTAGGTGTGACGAGTCTAATGCCCTGGCTTCATCTAGTAGGTAAGTCTCTCAAGTCTATTAGCTCAGGAATTCGTTTAAGTGTGAATGCAAAGTGGAGCAAATGAATTTGTCGTCGTTGAATAAGTGGTCTTACTTTTGAAAGGGCATGAAGTTGATCAGTGGTCATGTGTGGATTAGGCCCTAGTTTCACCTTGTAGGCTATTCTTAGAATCTTGTTCTGAAGCAATTGGAGTTTATTGTTAGAACCTTGTTTGTTGTCATAACAAATAAAGTCACAATAATCAAAGTATGGCAGTATCATACTTTTATATATCTGTATAGCCGCTTTGGAATTAATCAGGTTTCTTATCTTCGAAAGCAAATAGATTTTGTGTGCGACTTTGCTAAAAACAGCTCTCCTATGTTCACTAAACTTTAGGCTATTATCAATTTTCAGGCCTAGATAATTAAAACTTCTCCAATGGGTGATCATTCATTGCTAGCTTAATGTCACCAGGAACTTTTTGGTTACCATAGTAAATCCAGTATGTTTTCTTTTCATTTATAGTTAGCAGGTTTGTGCTACACCAAGTTTCTATCAGAGGCAGTGCTTGTTGCATTTCCCCTACAGTATTGGTACTAATCACCGTATCATCTGCATATAATGTGACTTGATAATCTTCCAGTTTGTCCACTAAATCATTTATGTATACCAGTAATAAAGTGGGGCCTAAGACAGACCCTTGAGGTACTCCAAAAGTGATTTTCTCTTTGTTAGATGATCTACCATTAAGATGAACTGATTGAGTTCGATCAGAGAGGTAGCTGAGAAACCATTTACATGTGGCATTATTTAGTCCTAGATTATTTAGTTTCTTAATTAATATGTTGTGGCAAACAGTATCAAATGCCTTTTTAAAATCTAGAAACACCGAGATTGATGTTGCTTTTTCATTAAGATTTTGATAGATTGTTTGTAGATAGCTACTGATAGCATTTACGGTTGAGCGATTAGCTCTGAAACCATATTGTGAGTCAGTTAATCGGTTTTCATATTCAAGATAGACTTTAAGTCTGTTGTTTACTACTTTTTCTAAAAGTTTGGCAGGAAGAGGTAGCAGACTTATGGGTCGCAAGTTATTTACCAAGTGAGTAACCCCTTTCTTGGGGATTGGCGTAATTATGGCTGACTTCCAGGCTGTAGGGAAGTAGCAGTGGGAGAGAGATGAGTTGAATAGGGTTGCAAGCCTATCCGGAGCAGCCAAAAATTCTATTTTGAATATGAAGGATTTGATATTTTTTATTGCAGAAGTTTTTTCAATATCAATCTTTTTTAAAAATTTTAGTATTTCATCTATCGTGATTAATTCTGCAGTGATATCAACCTCACCTTCCTGGATTGGAAATGGCAGGGTGTGTATGGGTGTGTGTGGATGCTTTTTGGCAAGGTCTTCATCAACACAGGCAAAGAATTTGTTAATGAAGTCAGGTATATTGTCTACTGGCACTTCTTCTTTAGTGTGGTGGTTTATCAGCTTATTTATTGGTAGGGCATGTTCCTTTGGCAGAATTTTCCGGATCCCTTCCCAGAATTTTTTTGGGTTACTATTGTTTGACTCCAGTAAGTGTTGGATAGTGTCCCTCTTATTTCTTCGTACAAGTGACTTTGTTATATTCCGGTAGTATTTAGCAATTCTCCAGTCGTCAATACTCCCAGAGTTACGGGCACGCCTATAAAAGTAATCCCTATCTTTCAAAGCTTTTAATATGTCATCATTTAACCAGTCGGGTCTATGTTTGGGAATAATGATAGATTTAATCGGGGCTGATTTAGTTAATGATTTTTCAATATTATTCAGCATGATTTCCCAAAGTTTATCAGGATGGCTGGCAATATAGAATTGAGACCAATCTGCACTTAGGTAATCTTTTACAAATATATCTTTATTGAAGTTTTTATAAATTCGAGTTTTAAATTTCTTTTTGGGTAAATAATTCCGATCAGATTTAAGGATCAGACATATTGGAAGGTGATCACTAATGTTGCAGTTGATTGTTGTAGCCAGCTTGACATTTGATGAATTGGTATATATATGATCAATAATGGTGGCTGTTTCCATAGTGACTCTAGTTGGTGTGTTTATGAGTTGTTGGAGGTTGTTCAGTTTTGTGAATTTTTCAACATGGTTTCTTTTCAATGCATTATCTTGAATATCAATATTAAGATCACCCATTATTATAATTATTCTATTGGCTGGGGTACTACTTAAAACCTCATTTAATCTATCAAATACTGTTGCTGGAGGTGTGTTCGGAGGCCTGTAAATATTTATTTCTTTGAGTGTACAGTAATCTCCACAGAAATAATTTCATAGGCCTCTGCGATTTCTGTGTGATTAGTGATTAGGTCATATGAAATGTTATTCCTTATATACATAAGGACTCCCCCTCCCTGTTTATTTATATGCGGCCGCCTATCATATCTCAATATCTGGAAGCCATCTAATGTAATGGCAGCCGAAGGATATGCAGGTTTCAGCCATGTCTCAGAAACCATGATAACATCAAAAACAGGTGCTAAAACAGACAGACTCACAAAGTTTGGCACCAGGCTCCAAATGTTTAGACTAAGAAATTTCAGACCTTTACTATGTTGGACATCAGTAAGGTTCATGGTCATTTCAATATAAGATAGTTAACTAGGGTTACAAATACCAATGTGTGATGATGAATGATGAATGTGAAGGCATGGGTGATATACATTAACATCAATTATTGTACATGTGGACAAGCAACAATGGGTGTGGGGATATAACAGATAAAACGATTGAGAATGTTGTCACTATCGTAAGCTGAGAAGTCTAGCACCAATTAATGAAAACTCAAGTTTAGTAGAGTACGCTACAAGATTTCAGGTGAATTATAGCATTGTATAACATATAACATAAAGGTCCACATTTGGGGCTCATAATTGCCCAGTAATACCTGTTTATACAGTTAGTAATTGACTGAGCAATGTCTACTGAAAATGTATCATCAGTATGGCAACCATTATGCAACCTCTCATACTGGTGTGATGTTATATTAACACACTCAATGCATTTGTTCAAATGACCGTGCAGGGTGACTATTGTTAAGTCTGTTACACACTTGTAGGTCAACTGCAACAATTGGTATAAATTAGTTTTGGTATAGCATAGTTGGTCATGAAGTATCTGCTTTGAGAGTATCCGTTTGGTTTTTATAAGTAATATTACAGATTCCCACAAAAAGCAAAATCAAGTCAGGATGAAAAATTAAATGACAGTCTTATAGATGGAAAACCAAGTCAGAAATGCCATGACTTTCATATGGAGATATGAAGTAACTTAGACCATTTCCTTCAGAATGGATGCTCTTGAGGTTGAGAGCCACGTGAATCTGACATCATTATTCTTGTATTGAAAGAACTGGGAGCTGTTTCACTAGTAGTGGAGTGAAAGTGAGAGGTGAGACCGCAACAGTGGCATCAACAGTGGCACCAACAGTGTCAAGCCCAAATTCGCGTTTCATCAGTGGTCTCGCTGTTGAGGTGAGACCAACTCTCACTGTTGGCAGAGGTCTTGCTATGCACACGCATTTGACGTTCAAATTTATTCGTCGACGGGCTGGGATGACGTGGAATTTTACCCCTTCCCATAAGAATTAAGCAATGAAATTTTTACATGAGTGAGATATATATATAACCTATAATCGTACCAAATATGAAGAAAATCGGCCACGCCGTTATGAATTTTGTCAGAGCAAATACTGCACTTCCCGCCGGCCTCCGGGGGAAGACAAAAAGAACAGCCAAAACCCTCCCGTACCAAGGAGGGAGTGAAAAAGGACAGCGACCAACACAATCGCACGGAGAGAGTAAAAAATTCAAACGCCGATATCTTCGTTGCATAATTCCTATGGGAAGTGGGTGAAAACCTTCTATACACGTAACCAACGAGAGGGTAGACAACAACAGCTCCACAGTGGCACTAACAGCGAGACCCAATTTACTAGTGAAACGGTCACTGCCACTGTTGATGCCGCTCCTTTCCCGAGTGCCGTTCACGCTTGGTTGCACCTACTAATGAAACGCACGTTGCCGCTGTGCTGCCACTGTTTGAAACAACAAGACTTATCTCTTCTAGTGAAACGGCCCCCTGTATTTTGGTTTCTCGCGACACTGAGAATGGCAACTTATAGATTCTTTCCCAATTTTTGGAATAGAATTCTAAGTCCACAAACTGTTCTTTCCATCAATCCCTTGTCTTGGGAAGCATTGCCCTAGCTACAAGAATGAAAAATTGAATTTCTTATCTATAATTGGCATGATGTATGTAAAGGATAGCCTGGAAAGAGGATCACAGAGATCTTTTAAAGAATTTAGTCTAGATGATATCATACATATTGGAATTTGCATATTTTATTTTGAACCTGAAGTCTCGGGCCAGATCCGAGATTTGGTAAATTCAGTTTTTCATTGTAGTTATTTCAAGATGCTGGTCATGTACATCTATCAAACTATGGCATATCATACATCAAATTAATCCTCTATGTTTGCTCTTTGTAATGACATATTCACTTATCTGTCTGATCCATTCATCTTTGTGTGAAGAATTTTTGTTTTCCGGGGCTTGCCTCCACTCACCCTCCACGATTTCTCCATCAACATCTTCCTGATCTACTGCAGTGGCTGTAATGTAATTCCTTCCGCAGTCGGCCCGCAACATGTTATGGAGAACGGCACACGCCAACACAAAGTAGTTAATGTGGCGCACTGATCCGGTCATGCAAGTGTGTAGAATGCGGAATCGTGCCGCTAAGATGCCGAAAACATTCTCGACAATGCGACGAGCCCTGCTCAGCCGGTAATTGAAAATTTCCTCGTTGTTGCTGAGGTTCCGCTGGCTCGTGGATAGGGCAAAAGCGTCATCGCCGACAAAGTGTGATTTTATTTCTCGGCCACTGATTACCTTCCCCTTTCCCACCGTAATACAATTATGAAGCAAGAAGGTAGGAAATGGTTTTTAAAATATACAGCGATATTCCAGATCGCATGTACAGGATTAGATAAAATCTGAAACCCACGAGATGAAAATATCTTGGTCCGCACTTCACCTCGTTTGACCCTGCTTCGTGTGTTACTGCACAATCAAAGTCGGTGAAGTACGGGCCAAGATATTTTCATCAAATGGGTTTCCTTCTAAGTATTCGCACTAACCACCAAGGGTGCAATTAGTACAAATAAAGCAAATCCAAGAAATATCACACAAAAGAAAGCACATGCTACACCTCTAGCAGTATAGTCACTCACTTTCATAACAGCTGCATCATCATATCGGTCCTGTGAAGGTGAACATTTCGAAATTTGCTTCATATATACCCTTGTTTTGAGATCAGTAAAATGGGTAAGGAATGCTAAATACATAACTGGTAACTAGATTAACAAGAACGTGGAAGTGAGGCCCATATAGTCGGGACCTAACGGCATTGAAGCGATTACACATACAAATCGTAAACTGGAAAGATTAAATACGGCCGGTAAAAGTGACTGAGTCGTGAGCTTGCCTGGTACAACATATATGTCTATAGTTGCTGTAATTTGGTAGGTGAGAGATTAATGGGCTCTTCTGAAACAAAATGATTGATATCGCGCATGACATGGCTGAAGGTTTCCGGCAGCGTGCTGTGATGTGAGGCTCTCATATTGTACAGGCCGTAGTCCGTGTTTGGGACAGTAGGTGGCACGTATTGCTGGAAATTATACCTTCCTGTCGCAGACGCAGACGCAGAAGATGTAACGCCCGGGTTCGGCCCCGACACACTGGGAATGGAGTTAGGGACTGCAGCTTGCAAAGGGGTACTTTTCTTAGAACCTGTCGCCAAAACCACATCATATAAGGCGTCGGCAGTGATATGTCCTGTAAGATATAAATTTTTTTTTTTTTTTTTAGTAACACGCAACAATGTGTGTGGATGCAATACCATGAAAATAAACAAGTATTTTTTATTTTGACCCGCACGATTTATACTAATAACCACTGTCGCCTGCTCTATAAATTACAAGGAAAGACATATTTGGGGCACCCTGTAAGATGAGACAGCGAAAACAAATGTACCTTTTTTGATTTTGCGTACAGCAGCGTCCACTGTCAACCGAACTGTATCTCTGTCCTCCTCTTCGAGCATGAGTAGGTCGTTACCCATCAACTCACACCACATTTGAAGACGTGTCTTCTCCTTTGGCGGCTTGTCTAAAACCCTTTTCACACTGGCGGACAAATCGTTGAGAATTGGTTCCGCGGCCTCAGATTTCTTGACTTTCTTGCCAGGCTGTCTAAATCGTGTAGTGGGGGTTGTTGAGCAGCTGCTGCTGCTTGCGGCAAACGATCTTCCGTTCTTTCTAGCAGCATTGAATCCTGTATGAATATGAACCCAATACGATCTGAGCGATGTCCCTAGAGTAGCAAACACTCGGTTTAAGCAAAATTAATCGTTTTTTTATTAAATAGAAAATACATTGTACAGTGCCTTTAGTATTCTAAACTGTAGACAAAATGGTTTGTTGTGATGCATGGACCTCTATGATTGTTATTCAGAGAAAGTTTGAAGTTAGTTCCCAGGGGAGAAAAATAAAGCTTGCAATTTTCAAACGAATTTTCTTTCATGCTATGCTTAGTACATACCTTTTTTTTTGGGGGGGGGGACTGTCAAGTCATCTCCTGCAGCCTCCTCTGTTTCTACGCCGGCTTTACTGGTGGTGGCAGTTTCCTGGGTAAGGGGTACCTCTTGAGACGCATCATTGACGTCATCGTCGCTTTCGATCACGACAGGAGAGCACCTCACTGGCGGGACGTTTCCCTCCTCACAGAAGTCGTCATCGTCGGGCTGTAAAGATATCACCATACATTAATTTAACAATATATATTTGTCATCTCTTTTTGGTTCCGATTCTCGCACAGTCGGCCGTGTCCAGACTGTTCATAGCGCATTGAAATATAATTAATTTCCTATGCTATGCTCACCGAAATGGACCTAGTCTATCGGAACGATCAAAAATAAATTCTTTGTTCAGTTGTAAATAACAATCTAAGTATCATTTCTAATATATAGTAGAGCTTTGTACAGACAATTTCATACTCACATCGTGGACGTTAGAGGAGATTTGCCGCTTTCTTGGTTTGATGTGGGCCCGGAGGAATGCCATCCTATCGTGTAGCCACGTAGGAAGGTTAGTATGTGTGCGTGCACTTCCCGACTTCCTCTCAGGTCGCCTCCCGTATGTAGTTCGCAATGATGACATCTTCTTCTCCAGTTCGAGGACTGAAATAGTGGATCGCACACGTTTATTTTTGGCTGTGGGCTATACCCTTTCACAGGATGGAGAATGGTGAAATGTGTATTGCTACTTTTTGTTAAATTTTATACCTATAAATTACACATGGGGCCCACACATCAAATTTCGTTGTTTTTGGGGGGGCCGCGATAACAACCATCAGTGAGTTAAACTACCTAAGATTTATATATTCATATTTTCAAGTAAATATCGTAGGAACTCATTGCTACATCCAATGCTGCTGCGATATTACAGAGCGCCTCTTGTTTCAACTTGGCATTGAAATATTGCTTGTCGGCCCGATCGTACAGAAACACAGCGTCCTCCCACAACTCCATTAGTGTGTGTAGCATTTCCTCTGTCCAGACGAACTTCTACACCATCTTGCCCCTCTTGCGATTGATTGCAATAGGCTTCTCCTTCGGAGGTGTGGCTGCAGGCTCTGGTGTATCTTCCGAAGGTGGTTCCGGGGAAGGTGGATCGTAGTCGGGGTCTACATCACTTTGTGCCGGTGCCGGTGTTGGTGCCGGTGCTGGTTTGTCTTTGGCGACGGGTTTCTTCCTCGTTCGTGCTACTAGTGGCGGGCTGTCGTCTGAGGTTACTTCCTCCGCTTCCGAAGGTGGGCGCCTAGCTTTTTTGGTAGGTTTCTCTTTGCTTGACCCGCTAATGATGTGAGATAGAGCGCTTCTTTCACTGCGCGAGGCATGGGTTCGTTTATCGCGCGCCATGTTTGTATAAGGGTGAAGGCCACCGGAAAAGAGCTCTGATTGGTCCATCGGAGACTCTACTTCCATAAAGGAAAACTAGGCGGCAGTCCCAATTACACATACATGCGTGCCACTGTGTGTGAAGCGGGGAAAATATCTTTCTGTGTCGTAAGGGCTTGTCGGAGTGTGTCGTAAGAGGGTGTCCACTATTACAGAGCTCTGCGATAGCCTTACGACACACTGCGACAAGCCCCGACACACTCCGACACAAAACGGCCTCTACGATAAATAGAACATGTTCATTCTTGTCGGAAGGGCTACGACACAGCTACGACAAGCGCTCTGTGTCGCAGCCTTGTCGGAGTGTGTCGGAGTGTGTCAGAGTGTGTCAGAAGGTCTTGTCGGAACGGTGTGTCCACTGCTACGACAAAAACCCAAAACGTTCGATTCTGTGTCGTAACGCTTGTCGGAAGGCTTGTTGTAGTGTGTCGGAGTGTGTCGGGAGCGCAGTGGATACCCACCTTTACAGGCCGATCTTTATAAATAAAGCATTGTTAGAAAGCTAAGACTCTGGTCTATTTGTTGGTAAAGATATCATATACTTATGCCTTGGTAAAAATTTCCCGTGATAGCTTCAAAACTTAGAATTTTACTGACAAATTCCTAAATTTGCTGACAATTAACTGATGCATTATTAGACCATTACCTCAGGAAATATCTATCACAACCTGGTAATATTGGTATCATTTTAATCACCATGATATACCTAATAAGATAGGGTGGTTATTTCTATATGTCATAGCGATAGATTTTTCATTAAATCGCTGTGAAAACAGGAAAGTAACATGTTTTAATGTTTTTCATTTCAACAATTCCAATGTTCATTCTATGACAGGAAATTTTATCCATAACACAGGTATATCATGTGTATCCCAACAGATGGGCCCAAGTCTCAGCTTTCTAACAACGCATTGTTTATACAAATCGGCCGATTAGTTAAGACGTGAGACCGATTTCCATCTTTCAAGTTAGAGAAACACTAGTATTTTTATCAATACTCAGTACTGAGTGGAGAGGGCTCGTCTCGTTTTCATTTCGCCTACATAGGCGGCCATTACAAGATGGCGCCAGTGTGAAGAGGGTCTATTAGCGTAGCTGTGGAGTTCGACTTCCCAAGTTCAAGCCTATGGACATTAATACCGGGGTTACATAAGTGATCCAATTGATTACCAAGAGACCAACATAACTTCTCTCTTCTCTTTTTTATCTTGTTTTGGTGTTTCTATCCATTCTGGAGAATATTCTAGTAAGTAACCCTGTTTTCAGTTGGCTGTAGTAGTTAAGATAAAAGAAAATAAGTTCCGATTATTCGAGTTACTATAGTTTACAGTAATGATGTATGCCAAAGCTATGAACATTCTGTAAGCTCTATACTTGGATCACCAAGTTTTCGGTGATCTTATACCCTATTCCTATAGAGTGTTTCTTTTCCTCATCGTCTATATTTTAACCTGAGCAGACTGCCGCACAGTGACACCTCATGACAAAACCAGTTGGAATGCTAAGTGCAGTTCCACAGCGGTATGCAGAGCTGTCCTGGAGCAGACGACATTTTCTATCTGTAGTGTGTGTAAAGTGGTAGTCTGTTTATCTCCTCGCAGGGGGCGCCGTGAGCATCCTCTAGCCGTCTATTTATCCGACACGAGACAATAATAAATGCTGTGTCGAATCCTGGTGCTGGGATCTCCCAACAGATGGGGCCACGTACCACGTTGATAGACGTCTGTTTCTCTGGTATGAGGGGACTGTAAAATGGTGTGGAGGTCGAGAACCAATCAAGGACAGATAGCTATTGCGTTATGGAAGCGGCCATCTTTCCACCGACTACAAACAAAAGATCAGGTGGCGGGAGCAGCTATGAATGGATTTTGTTTTTCAAATTGGTTTCAGCTTGCCATAGAAGGTTTTAGCCTCGCCTCATAATAATCAATGGATTATGACAACTGATAAGAACTGTTGTCCCCCGCACTGCACAAAACCTACCGCTTTACATATGTATCAGAAACGCGTCTAACAGTAGGATTTTGCGTCTAGAAGTTTGACCTGTTATCCGTCTCGTAGACGCCTTATCTTGTGGCGTATATACATGTCCATGGTGCGGTCTGATATACGTCATATATACGCCTGATTCCGTTGTATATACACCACCATCCAATAGTTCCGATCTTTGCAACTTGGGGACACTACTGGTAGCATATTTCATTTTCCATTAACCATCCAAGTCTGTATTATATGAAAATTGCAATTTTATATTACCAATTTATTTTATAAAAACCTAATTAAGTATAAATTGATTAATTACACATAGTAAACCTTGCATTATGTTGTTTTTTTAATTGTTTTTCTAATAGATCTTACTTTCAAACACCATTTCAATGTGTGGACAGTCAGGTTTACTATATAATGACCCTCTTCAGACTTGAGGTTGAATCCTGAAATCATCTTACCCCCGCGGCCGCACACATGTGAATGTGGCCACACACGTGTGAATGCGGCTGCACATGTGTACCCAGCCCCCACCCGACACCATAACACCTCGCGGTGGGCAGCGGCGGGCATGGGCGGGCGGTGGGTGTTTGGGGGAGGGTTTCCCAGTGAGTCAACCTGTACAAACGCTGCTGGCGGCGGGCGGTGGGCGGCGGGCGGTGGGCAGCGGGGGGCTTCTCACTGAGGCTGGCTGGGGGTGGGGTGGGGTGGTGGGGGGGAGACGGGGGGTGACGGGGGGTGGCAGGAAACGGGGGTCGGCGGGTCTAAAAACAACAACGGGCATGGTAGAGGTAGCATACTTTTTTAATTTTCGGTACACATACACATACACATACACATACGCCTGGTGTATATATATATCGTGCAGAGCATGTTTTATCTTGGATACGCCAGGCGTGAAATACAGCCAAGTCACGTGCGTCTACATATGGAAACTGTCTCGTAGACGCCCGAAACGCAGACGTGGATAAGAGGTGAATACAAATGTAAACAAAGCCACTTTACAGCCGATACATGCGTTATCGCGATGGCGTATATATATGTAAAATGGTGGTTTTTCGTGCAGTGCTGTCTACTGTGCCTCTCACGATTTCCACGCGGATGCTGACCAAACTAACAATCACTCTGTGCCTTTCTCTTAAATAAGATAAACCCCCATATAATTTGTGGGTTTTTTCAACCATGAATTTATAAACAACTCAAACAAAGAGAAATCCATAAGGAGCTAATATTTTGGAAACAATGAAATGTGTTTATCTGGATGATAGCACCAATATCACACTGTACGATAAAAGCAACATTGTCATATGTTGATATGTGTGATACTCAATATATCTATTAACTATTTGCTGGCGTAAAACAAAATCAATTCATACTGGGCCTAAATTTTGGGCTAAATTGTGGTGCGTACCTTTGCAATTTTTTTCCTCTGTCCATTAAAAACTGAAATCCAAAAGTGCAAAAAAATGCAAATTTTTCTTGATAACACGTTGGAGATAACTAAGTAATTCGATTCAAGCATTGCTTGCAATTTGGAAGGGCAAAAAATACGATATTACCATTGATAGAGTACATCGATAACACAGGGCTGCTGCATATCTATCCCTTTATGAAGCCCATTTAATTATTCATCACATACACCAGCACTAGACAATGCGACATTTGATGCTTAATGTGAAACCACATGACACTGGCACTAGTAGCTCTAGCTCGGAATCTCTGGTAAAGTGAACTCTATGAGGAGGTGTTTTTTATATTTTCAAAATTAACATAATCTCTTCTGTCACAAGAGCATGGCATCAAATAGTCACAGCATCCATTAACGTCCGGCAAACAACCAACTCATTCCATTTCTTTATTTCTCCCAGTGGCACTTACACCACCATACATTTTGTCTACCAGAGAATTCATAACCAAAGCCTGGGATCAAACATAGATCCATTCAAGCTAATACACCCATAAAAGGAGGCGGTGCAAGTGCATCAGATATTGTGATCATAGTTTCATTAGTAGAAGCAAAGCGATCGATCATGCTTCATGACTGTGAGCTGACGGCTTTACTGATATTTACTAGCGGTTTACATGTAGCGAGTGTCTGCTAGGATGCAGTAAATGCTTATAGAGGCTGAAGTTTATTGGGTGATAAATAACACAAGAGTATCTGAGTAATTAAACCCACTGAGCTGGCTCGACATGTGGATTTATAATATTAGTAGACTTCAGAAAGTACCAAGGGCTATTTCGAATCGGAGGGTGCATAAGACAAAGTCGAGACTTGGTTCTAACTTCAGAATTCGGTCCTGATTTGATATCTACTCACTTCGTGCTAATAACATTACAGATGTCAATAGTACGATAGACATTCTCCGAGATATCCCCAATACCATGACGTTGCTTATGTTTATGCCTGACGATGATAGCCAAGTCCTCTATAATCTTGGATGAATAAGTATAAATTGTATGTAGGCGTACGCATGCAATTCAGAAGGAAGTACGACAGTATCGGTATTGGTCATCCACATGGTGGTGATGAGGGAAGCACATGTTAAATTAGGTAGTTACTGACACTCTCTACCAAACTATTGACTATAGGCCACAAACAAAAGAAAGAAAATTCAATATTTTTTAAGTAAGTGTTATGATCGTCAAGAATACAGCAATGGAGGAATAGAGGTGATGCGATAAATAGAATGTTCACAAGGTAGGTTTTCGACCTAATCTGAACGCTGTTATGGAAACCGCCGATCCCAAGGCGAATCATATGCAAATAAAAATGAATATGATAAACTGTTAGATGAAATCACAAATACAAGTTATGCCCTGTCTCCACTGAGACTGGGCGTACCTTCAGGCAAAACGCACACTGCAAGATTCCTGCTAGTCTGAGAATGGACGTTAAATATCAAAGATGTTTGCTATTTGGTACTTGGCAAGCGCTCCAGTCGGAAGGGGGTAGTCCATACACAGGATAGATGTTACCTTGCGATCCGAGGTACATGCGGTACGCCAAGCCGGTACCTCCAGTCTTAGACCCCGCTTAAGGGATCACTTTGGAACCGTTCCGGGTCAAGTGCACCCTGTTACCTCCGGACTGTTAAGCGGGGTGTCCCAGAAGCGGGGTTCTACTGTACCAGATCGCAAGGCCGCCCCAGTCGCACACTGTAGACTGGTCTTGAGAAGATCAAACACAAACAATTATCAGTCAGGCTTATGTGAATAGTAATGCTGTAGTTTAGACCAACAAAACATGAATTTCCTGACTTTCATAGCTCTGATGGCATATCATTTTCTAATCTATTGGTTTTTGGCTTTTATGTGGGAAAAATTTTGATATCAACGAAAACAGTCATGAACGCGCACACCTTTCATAATGCTCTCAATAACATCATAGATTTTGTATTTTACAATAATCAACTAGCTTCATGAAAAGTTGACGTCTCCGAACTTGACATGACTGATGGGCAACACATTATCTAACCCCTCACGGAACCTAGTGCTTCTTTCACGCGTGTTGCCGTGAGTTAGAAATGTGTCATCTTACCAACTCCTGACTTGTCTTGCTCCTATTTGTATTCACCGATATTATTGTCTTTTTTCTAAATGGACCAAACACCCACGCTGCTTATATGCTGATATGTGAGCCTAAAAGCTTTTATTCATTAAACTGTAATCGGACCCGTTCAACAAAATCCTGATCAATTGCTAGGCCTGTGATCTAGTGGGGACATCTTTTAATTTGTAAAAACATTGAATAACCTGCTAATGTTATTATATAGGTCATGACTAAGCACCGTGGCATAAAACTAGTGTATTAACGGAAGATGAGAAAATTCGAAAAACCATAGTGGCACGGATAATAGAGGGCAAAAACTTAGTTGTTGACCGATGGCAAGCAAGTTTCTAATATTATTCTTCTCTATTTATGGCTGACCGGATTTGTTGATAGGAGGAGCTTTGTATAAAAAGAAATACAAGAAAATGAATGAGTGTCAATCAAACGTGAATGCTATTGTAATTCAGAAGTTTTGTAATGGAACCCTGCCGTGGTTACCAGTATTCTACTATTGTCTGAGAAATAACCCAATCAAAATGCAGGACACTGCCGTCCCCCAAATCCGCCAATGAACACACAGCTTCTTCATGCACGGAACAGAAAAGCTTCCATGGAGCGTGACCCGAACTCCAACAAAAGGTTTTTGCGGCCTGACTGGGTTCATATTTAACAGGCAGACCCATAATCTCAACTGGTACCTTCTCCCACTTAAATGCACCCACACGCTTGATTTCCGCGGTGGTCGCTATAAAGCTGTCGCCAACACGAAGGCAGCTGACTGTAAAACATAATCCTCTTAAGGACAAACGATCCCTCTTTCAGAGTCTGGCTGTCCATTAAAATGTAATAATCGACACCACAACTGTTACGCCACCTGCTGGGTACTATAGGAAAGTAGAGAGGATGTGGTCACTTCGCTCTAACCAGTTTAAGAGGGCCAGATAGATTTCGCCATCTGTCCATGTGTGGCATTATGGCATAATATTGGCGCTCCGAATAATTCAGCTAATAATTTCCCTGTGTACAAATCGACATTAAAGTACTGCGTGTTCGAAATAGCATTTCGGCTAGCTGTGTGAATGCAGACCGGAAAGATAGCTTCAAAGGAATTTGGGTATGCGCAGTTAGATAAAAAATATTGTTTTCCATTTACTGGATCATACCAAACCTGAACGTCACGCAACGAGCATGCGTCATGTGATGTGACAGCAACATTTCCTTTTACATGTTTGCAATATGCAATATTGACAACCTCTATGATGGTAATAAGACACATGATAATAAGACATCTTACCAAAAGGATGATTATGATATAGGTACACCAAATATACAGAAAAATTGTCCCAAAATATTTACTTATTTCAATAAATTTTCACTTGCCATTATCACTTGACCTCTAGACCAACTTAAAATCTACTCGTATTGGACAATTCCTCACATATTTATAATGAATAAAACACTAACAAAAACGGCACCATCGGAAAGCTCAAAACCTTTTATATACTATAGTATTCACTAATCAAATTGTTATAATTGTTTTTATTCACAGCGAGATGTTTAAAAAAGTATTCTTTGCTAAAACGCTGCTAAATAGGACGCCGCTCAAGATTACGCACTGCAACTGCGCGATGACCTTAGGCGTTATTGTATACGAGCTTTGTTGGGAGCCGCCACACTAAACTTTCCCATTTAACTGGTGCCATGACGGATGGGTTAGAAATACCAAACGCCCGTCTAATTAGTGATTATCATAACCAAAAGGCTATTGAGCATTTTCCTGTGATTTTATAAGTCATTAGTCAATCAGCTTCATATGCTTGAAATTACATGTAGTTCCAACATGGTATTCGACAAAAGCAGAGCAGCAGTGGGGCTGTCCGTAAATAACGTCATGCCATTTTTGACTATTGCCCCCCCCCCCCCCCCTTATCATGTTTTATCTTACAACCCTAGACTGGCTCCAATCCCTGCATCCTATGGTTAGTTCCCCCTTCACCTACCTCGTCACTGCTCGCATGGACACAGGATGATTCCTGGGACTGTCAGACGTTAGGGTAAGTTTGAATGTTGCAGTTGAGCAAGTCTATTACAACCCTTGTCTTGCTTGGTCATGTAGAGTGGACCCTCCCCCCCCCCTTCCCTGCTGCATGACATCCTTTATGGATGATCCCTGTCAGAGCATCCATCACCGGAAAATAAGAGCTGACTGTGAGGAATACTTTCAGAACCACACTTATATTGGTAGAATTAACAAACTTGTATGTCAATTGTTTAAATCACAATGGTATCTCAGTTTGTTTTACTCTCGCGAGATTCCAATGCACCTTCAATTCCAAGTATGCTTCTGAAATCTACGAAGTTCCTTAATGTCATCTGCTTGACCCATTTTGGTGTTTCCAAATTTGAAAATTGCGAACTTTACCGCAAAGCCATGCGCACCCCTGATTTCACTCAAGGATTTGGGAATTAAATGTGAAAAGTTCAATTCCCCATGAGTCATAATCTGCAGTGAGATGAGGGGTAGGGGTGCATCAAACCGCAAGTCATAGTCTGCCTATGATAGCGACGAAGATAGGTAGAAGTAGGGTGACACTCTGCTTTGCTTTCGCGATATGTACCATCTTCTTTCAGACGTTGTCTCCCCTGCTACAAGTCCAAGATTATTGCAAGGAGTTCCCGATGTAATGAATTACACTCTGGCTGTAAGAGGACTTCGTATACAATAAGCTATGCTGGACATATAAACATCAAGATATTTTTTGTATGTGCTAGCAGGCTCAGTCAAGGGCACATTGCCATCGGAAAGATGTTTACGAGAGAATTCAAGAGAGGTAATTATCTTACCATTGCCCTCTCATGACCTTCACGTGACACGACAGTTTTCAGCGTGTGGCAATCCGGGCGACTCGTAAATACTCACCTGGAGGAATGTCGTCTGCTCGAGTCTGGACCCATTCTCCAAACTGTGTTTTTATATTCAATTAGGCCTAACAGCCAAGCGTATTAAATATTTTGAATTAAGAATTGTAAAGCGTTGGAATTATTATTGCATGTATAAGGTCGATATAGGAAGATATGGTTATGAAAGGAGTAGAATATTGACCAACTTATAAATGTGGTAAAACAGGATAAAATGAAATCGTATCTATTTTATGCTTCCTGGAAAAATAAAGGAATGGTCAATAATATGTGTCCAATGGTTTTGAATATTTCCTGGTAGACACATGTATTGCATACTTTGTATTATGTCTGAGGGGTAACTCAGAAGTCCTTTTCTAGATAGAAAGTATCTTCTTCCAAAGATTATCAATACTGGATCTAAAAGTAGCGTAATTCAGAGCTTAGTTATCAACTTCTTAGACGAAAACATTCCAGGATCTTACCCATTAGGAAATCAAAGCCTTAATCTAAAAACCTATATTAATCGAATCAAAAAGACCTTTTCCACGTATAATTGGGTGTATTTTATACTCAGATACCACATTTTATAACTCAGACTGACAACTACTCTGGATGATTTACAAATGTTAATGGCTGACACCGTTAAGCTGTGTTGGTGAATAGAGCACCGAACAGTAGGAATATTGGCATAGATACAATCATATATCATTACTTCCAGCACGAACTTGCTTTCACTGGTCGATCTACAAATATCAATGGGTTAATCAATACTTACAATAAGGACAAACTCCAGCTATTTCCAAATGTAGGTCGTTCTGTATTCTCCCTCTTTAACCCTCTCTCTTTTATGTTAGATAACCGTCTTTCCCTTAAGATATAATAGTGGGTAAACAATCCGTGCATAATAATGGAGTAGGGAGTTTTCCGTTCGATGTTACTACTTTGGGGCACGAAGGGTTTGGCTGGCGGCAAGCCATTGTGACAACACTATAATCATGCCCGCTACGTATGTATAGATCGCTGTGGTTCAATCATCCGAACACCACAGGAATTTGCGGGAACCCTTATGAACGAAGACCAAGCGTCACCAATCACTGATGTGTAAATATTTTGGGCAAAATGAGTAGGCCCTTTTGGCAGCATCCCATCAGCAATTTTGTTGAAATCATGCACACCTGACCCAGATTTTAATAAATGTCGAAAACACTGAGATTATTAGGCCAAGCTCCAAATCATAATACCCTAACGCCATGTCTTCATCCTCTGTGAGAACTGTGGTACCCTGAGGCATCACTGATTTCTTTGCACGGAAGGGGCTGCAAGTATGGCACCCCATGTTTCTCATAAAGGACAGCAGCTAAAGGGAAAGGGCGTTGCATGGGTTAGTCTTGGATGCTTTTCTTATTGATATTTCATTTTGTTAGTTATTTCGACGTTAAACTTAAAGACTGGTAGACGTAATGCTCTAAAAGACATATACTACTCATGTAAATGCTGCGCGTATACGGTTATATATATATATAAATGAATATATATATATATGCCTGCTTGCATGCATGAAGAGGTGCATGCGCATGCATAGATATTCATACATACCCATATCTGCTTACTAGTGTATCAATTATGTTGGTTATGTGTGACCTCTTGTGTACCTTCCTCATGACCTTAGCTGGCCTGTGGCCACTAATAGCTTATGACCACGTGAATAATACTGATGCTGGCACTACTAGAGATAATCAGCGACGAACCTGTACGTTGCATTAAACTGAACACTGTGCACATCTCGTTAATAATGATGTACATCTCACTGACAGATACCTTTCATAATATGGAAAACACTCCAGGATAGTTGGAACTGAAGAGATATTGTAATGGTCAATTGCTAGCTGTAGAACCATGGTATCGTAAAAGCGATGATGATATGCATACGCCCTCCAGACGTTACTAAACTTATATCGCTCCGGGTAAGTAGAGGATCTGCTCGCTATACTGGCTGGCCATACCATGGCCGCCTGTTCCTTGATGAACCACCGTTTTCCTATTTCCAACAGGAGAAACTGAATATAATTTGGTGAATATAGAAATATCTGAAATTTCGATTTCTGGCATTGGATTTCCAAATTGAAGATAGGTAAAAACCATTTAACCGCAATAATTGTGGGATATGGTTCAAGAGTCTATTATCGTACAACAATGGGAACCAGCTAACACGGGATCCTGTACAACACACGGAATTATGGGATACCTCGAAAAGGTCTATACATTCGAAATATGTATACGTACAATAAGCAGAGGAACGAAACAAACCTAAAGACCAATACACACTTAGCGACTTTTGGCCCTTTTAGGGCAAAAGTCGGCGACAAACGGTGCTTGCGATATTGTACAGGTACAATATCGCTAAGTGTGTATTGCTTGCTATCTTTTTCCTGGCGATATGGTACCACCCCCCCCCCCCCCCCCGGTTTCCCCCCGCTGAGGGGCAAAAAGTCACCGTACTTTTCCCGAGCAAAAGGGCAAAAGTCGCTTGCGACTTTTAGATCAAGCATGTTTGATATTTTGCCTGCGATCTCGGACGTATTTTCTGGACCCCCTGTTGGGTGGGCCGTCGACCCATTCTTCGACCCTAGGTGTTAGTAGCTGGGTGACCTGTCACACTTGAAAGTTGTCTATGCCTTGCGATTTTGGCCCTTTGAGATATTCTCCCCCTTTTCCAACAAATAGGAATCGCGCATTTCATCAAGAAAAATTTGAAATTAAATTATTCTACATCCGTTCTGCTACAATATGATATACAAATGTTTCATTTTTACAGGTTTTATATCTTCAAAGTGCGATTGTCAGATAAAACTGTGAAAAATGTATCAATTCTATGATATTCTACTGCCAGCGACTTTTGCCCCTTCTTGAAGGCAAAGGTCGCAAGGAAAATACGCCAAGTGGGACAGAAGGGGCCTTGCAATATGAGGTCCCACCCCCAGAGCGCCGACCGACGGCTGTGGGGTAGGAAGTTGCGATCTTTGCCCCTCCGCTGCTGTGCCAACCGGCAAATATCGCAAGGGAAATATTCCCGATATCGCAAGGGAAAATATCGCTAAGTGTGTATTGGTCTTTAGGGTATCATGACGAGATCCTACATAACACTTGAAACATTCAGTGACTTTATGAGCTACTGTAGCTACTCAGTCATGAGGCTACTTTTTGTGTCTGCACTTTGCTTTGTCCTTGTATGCTTTACCGAGTATGTGTTTTGTGTGAATGTTTTTGATTTACTTTGTAATGAATATGAGTTTATGTATTTGATCGATGAAGGTATGAAAACAAATGTTATATGGGATAAAAGATGGTATATAAAACTCCAACAGAAGTAAAGAAACTAAAAGGAATGAAAATATTAAATGCAAACGTGCACAGCCTGTATGGCAGATTAAATGAGCTAGAAACCATAATGCCAGATTATGAAATATGTATATTTACAGAAAGCTGGTTGACGTGTAACTATGTAGACTCTATATTGTATATACCAGGTTTAGCTATTTACCGAAATGACCGCAATTATGTAACCCCCAAAATAGGAGGTGGTGTAGTAGCTTGTGTGAGCAACTTGTTATCTCAATATACAATTGTTATGGACGAATTTTCAATTTCAACACCTGAGATAGAATCTATGACCCTCAGGATTATTCAGCCTCTGCACAAAAGTTAACTGATCATAGCTCTTTACCGGCCACCAAACAAAAATGTACTTACATGTTATCAATATATTGAAAATATAATACAAGATCAACGTTTTAAAAATGATGAATTGTGGATAATAGGAGACCTTAATGTAAATGCCCTAGCCCGACACTGCCCAAAGTATAAAATAATGAAAAACTTCTTAACCCGGAACAATCTAAACATACTACATACCCACGAAACTTTTCTCCACAATAAAGGCAAATCATTAATAGATCATTTTTATACCAATAGCCCGTATATTAATTTATCCGGTAACTTAAATCTATATATCTCGGACCACGTCCCCACCTTTGCTATCAGGAAAAAATAAAAAAATTGTATTAAACGAACAAAACTTTCAGGTAGAAATCTAAAAAATTTTAATCCTTTATAAAACTGAATGAAATAACAGAGAACATGGATAATGCAAACGACGCCACAAAACATATTGAGACATACTTGGATTGTAATCACCCGATAAAAGACTACACTCTACAAACTAATAACGGACTAGAATTATCACAAGGTACAAAATATAAAATTTATAAAAGAAAAAAACTATTAAAAACTATTGCTAAAATGGACAAAAATGACCCACTATATACCAACAAGATTAAACAAATCAGAACATTGAGAATAACTATAAACCCTGAAATTAAGGCACAAAAAACAAAGATACACAGAAGATCTTTGAACAAAATAAAAATAATCCGAAAAGGTTTTGGCGAACGTTAAATCGAGTTTGGGACCCGGGGGGAAATCAAAGGGATACCTTTAATGATACTGTTATACAGGTTGATGCCATTAATGATTTTTTTTGCAGATATCGGAACGAAATTAGCTCAACAAATAGAACCAAATACAAATATACCGGTTCTGACCCTAGAACACCTAGATAACAACGAAATAGAACAAGTAACGGATATTGAAATAAGCAAAATAATAAAAAATATGGATAATGAAAAAAGTACTGGCATACCAAAACTGAACTCCACCTATCTGAAAAAAATGCTCCTCATGAATATACAATATTTAGTTAATATAATCAATGATGTTTATAGTCATAGGAAATTCCTGAATAGTCAAAAACATGGTATTATTACACCATTACCAAAAGATGGCCCCCTCACCGACCCAGCGAACTGGCGACCGATTAGTGTTTTACCGTTTATTTCTAAAGTTATTGAAAAAACCATACATAGTAGATTAATGAAAATACTGTTAGAAAGAGAAGTGTTATATAAGTTTCAATTTGGCTTTATCCCAGGACGGTCGACGCAGCAGGCAATTTTTAATTTAACTAATTATATTCATGATGCGCTGGATGACAATTTTAATGTACTGGGTATTTTTTTCGATATAAAAAAAGCCTTCGATTGTGTGAACCACCAAATTTTAATAAATAGATTAATAGAACTAGAAATGAATAAACCGTTAGTAGAACTAATAACAAACTATTTACAATTTAGAACACAAAGAATAAAAGGAAAAAATACTATTTCAAAACCTAGAACAGTTACATTTGGTGTCCCTCAAGGATCAATTTTAGGCCCTATATTATTTGTCATCTATGTTAATTCTATTAAAGATCTTCTGATTAATTCAAATATTATTATGTACGCAGACGATATGGTTTTATACCAAAAGGGGAAAAATAATATTGAAATCAAAGACAAAATTGAAAATGATTTAAAACTTTTTAGTAAATGGATAGCTATACAAAAATTAACTTTAAATTACAAGAAAAGTAAAGTAGTTTGGTTTTGTAATAAAAGAAGAACTAACGAGTATAAACCGGATATAACAATAGATAATAACCTCATGGAGTCAGTAGATACCATGAGATACTTGGGTATTGAAATAGATAAACATTTATTATACAAGGAGCATTTTAACAAGATGATGAATGAATTTAGATGGAAACTCTTTAAATTTAGGAAAATTAGGTATCTTTTGAACCATGAACAGAGTCTAAAAATAGTTAAACAGATGTTATTATCAGTTCTGGAATACGCAGATTTTATACAATGGGACTTCTCGAAAGCTATGAGGAAATCACTACAAGTAAATTTTAATCACGCTCTGCGTTGCAGCTTACACATACGTAATTCGCAAGATATTCATAAGGAAGACTTAATCACACGTTGTAGAATACGTAGTCTAAAATTTAGACGAATAACACATACACTTAGTTTAATAAAATGGTGGACGGCAACTGAAGAACATATAGATGAAACAAACAAATATAATACAAGAGCTTCTGAAAAGATGATTTAAAAAAATAAAAGACCAAAAAAGGAGAAGTTAAAAAATAGCGCTTTATACATGGGAACAGGGTACTGGAATAAACTTACATCAGAAACACAAAAAATAAATAAAATGGACAATTTCAAGACATACATGAAGACAGATCTATTAAACATATTTACAAATGAAAACCTGGAATTATTTGATTAAAATAGTAGTAATGGACAGAATATAAACACGTATTCAATAACTACTAGAGAATAACTGTTTTTAGGAAGATATATACTGGTTGTCAGCAGATAACATGGTATATGTATTAATTATCTGTCTAAGAGGTTGTAATCATATAACCAATGGAATAGTACATTATGGAGAAATGGTAACTCGTATAGCGATAACAAATTATTTGAAACTGAATACTTAGCACAAGAATCTTGTATGTGTGTAAACGTTTATTGTGTGTATGACTGTGTGTTGTGTCCTGTAATTAGTTTGACCATTACTGGGAAGAACGTCTTTGGACGACAGTTTTGTGTCTGTTTATCCTGAATTTTTTTTAAAGTCGGGACCTTTGTTTATTTTACGTATTGCGCCCCATATTGACGTGCCGTTTCTCTCGTTTTACCGTTCTTCTCCACACCCACCCCACCCGAATGTTACCAGGGTAAGTTGTGGGTACCAAGAGGGACATAATAAGCCTAGAAGAGATGGGGGTGGGGGGAATGAGGGGCTGAGGTGCTCTTGCGTGCCAGTACTACTCCTCCTCACCCAAGAGCGACTTGTTTTGGTGGATGTTTTTTTTTTGCCTTGACATGTAACTCTCAGTCAGGTTCAAGCAGTGCAACGCTCACAAACGTCGGTTAGTTTTCACTTGGATATCGATCCCTTTGGGCCACGGTCTGAAACGAGAGGGGGTAGAAGGAGAAAAGAAACAACAACAAGACAAACACGCGCTGGGAGTGGAACCACGCCAATTAGAGCGTCCTGTTCCACCACAGCGAGAAGCACAGCAGGGGGCACGGGAGAAGATCCAGGATTGTATTGAGCGCAGTTGACAAACAGAGAGAAGGCGCGGACGGCCTCCCTCAGCTCAGTTCATTGCGTAATCGCCCGTGAGTCAGTCACCTGAGCTGCTCTCGCTAAGCCTGAGTTTCTCTGAATGACTCACAAAATCAAAGGCTGTCCCATCGGCCGCACAGCTCTCCAACTGATCGCTTTACTTCATGCCTTCCTGGTCAAAGCGATGCCTCGACCAGATCGCTCTCCTTTTAGAATTTTTTCCCCCTCTGTGTTGTGAATTATCGCAAAACGTCCGCCCTGGAGGTACTCATTGGAAAATGGTTTGGTGTTGTGGGCACAATAGCTCAGTAGAGCGCTGGCATTCTGCCGGGGTACTGGAGCCGGAAATGGCATCATAAATTCGGGTACGTATATATTTGGAGGAGGATGTTTCCCATGTAGGTTCTAGTTCTTTCCCGTACAGTATTTGGGTCTTTACCATGCACTACTGAGTTGTTTATTATGCAGGATTGAGCTCATTCCTCTGCAGTATCAATCTTATTGGCCTGCAATATTAAGTTCTTTACCAGCCAGTATTGAGCTCCTTTGTAGTATTAGGCTATCTTCTCATACAGTGTTTAATGATTATTCGTAAGTATGCAATTCCTTCCATGCATCATTTAATTATGTCTCCGTGTCTTCAGGCCTTTCCTGGTGAATCACATTCATTGCATGATACCTTTATTTACACTGAATGGCTTTAAGGGTTTGCGGCTAAAATTGCTTTCAGCTAATAGAATCATCTTATTGTTGTACAATGTGAACCAGTAAAAGATAGTAATTCAATTTAATAGTAATTCATAAATCAGAGCTGCTGGTAATTGGTAGGAGTTTCCCCATGTATTCAAAACGGAAAAGCTTTCTGAATTATAATCTAAACTAGTGCAGATTTTGACTACAAGATAAGCTTGTTTTCCAATACCTGTGAAAATGTGCTTAGTCATTTGGGTTTACACCTTCACTGTGCTGTTACTATTAGATGATTCTAGTCCTAGATAATATAAGTCACCGCAAAAAGCATCTCTGCAGATTCTCTTTTTCTAGCATCCCATGGGAAGCCTATAGGCATATTGAGCAGTATAGGTCTGAACTAATTAACATTAGGGTAATTACACATGGCACACCTCTTTTATTTTATCTAATTACCATTTGGTGCGAATCCGCTAGTCTCGCCACGTTGTGTTTTATTCCGCCTCTACTTTTAGATTAATTAAATTCTGCCCATACATCGACCGGAGACCTCTGAATCATTCAAGTCAAGATAGGTCCATTGACAGAGAGAAGCTGGGAAAATGCATTGAAGAAGAACTTTATACACTAAAATGACCCCTCGCACTGGTAAACTTAATGAAGGAACATTCAATCGACTATATAGAGCACCCTACCTGGACTGTATTGTTTTTCCAACTTATTCTCTGAGTATCAAATAACCGGAAAGAATATTACAATGCAACATAATATGGCAGACTTGTTTACTCAGGTTGCCCAAGAGATTTATTTATAAAAGGGAATATTTACTTATATTTCAAAACAGGAAGAAAATAACTCTAGGCCCGGCAGATGCGTGTTTGGGCGGTTCTGGCAACCAACAGCTAGAGTCTTCTCAAAAGAACACGCACATTTTGCCTGCACTATATATCTACGATTACCTGTGCGGCATGGGGAGGGGAAAGGGCTCTCTCGACTTTATTTGTAAAACAGGTACATGTGTATACTCAGCGAGCTGCTCCTACGGTTGAGCAAAACCGTGAGCCTCTCGGAAACTGTAAACATACAACTTACGCCTGGTAAACACTTTATGAGGTACTATAAGCTTTGCTGGCCGGTGCTCATTATACGTGTACAGTGAAAGAACGTGCTCCTTTCATATCAGGACAGGTCGTGATTTTAAGGTCATTTTACAAAGGTGTGTAATGTTATCATTGTTTGTATATAACAGGACAGGAATTCTTTTCAGAAACACCATTTTATATAATGACAGTCAGCAATAAAGATACAGGCAATACCTTTGACCAAAAATCTAAATACCTTATTTATCTACTTACTAAACTTGGGATAAAAGGAAAGTCACCATGGAAATTCACTGAAAGCTTTGGAATATAAAGTATAAATGGTGTTATTTTAGAACACAATAATAATCAAATGTGTTTTCAAATCATTCGCGTACTCACAGTAGTATTTCTCACTCAATATGTTCTCTCTTTATCGTGAGCGTTACCCGGCAATGACAAAATTTAATAGAGAATGACTGTAATCAAACCAAAATGGACAGGCCTACCAGTGGCTGTGAAATGGGGTAGGTACCTTTCGGATAGCGGAATGGATGGATTAACCATATTGTATTCAACAACGATAATATATTTATTTGCAGCCTGACTTTGTCATTATAAACATAATAATTCCTGCCCAATTTTGAAGATCACTTTCAATAATGAACACAACTCTATATCGGCTCAGCAATTCAGTATTCACATTGCCAAACCCCATGCAGGACGGCACAATAGACATAATATCTCAATACATAAAAACCACGGATCTCGTGGATGGAATGAAATGACGCCAAATCAGACCGTGAGTAACTCATGAGTTGCTCATTAAAGTGTGGGTGATCATTCTCAGGGAAAAGCGGACCCGTCCATATTATATGTATATCGGGTGGGCATCCGTTTTGTATGGACAGGCTACATATATTATTGAAATCCTGGCCAATGATTCCCGATGTGATCATAAAATCAGGCATCATTCATCAGTGTCCTTGTCGGTATAGCTTTCAAATACCGCAGCCATAGTGCCTTAATATGGCAGTTTTCCCATTCAGGTGAGTGCAGGCAGAGGTCACAGAGTATTATTGAATATGTTCAATGTCAGCTTCCCAATCCAGTAATTGGTAAATGCATGGGAGTGGAAAGTAGGCTTCCGTGCCAGTCTACCACGCGTGGAAGAGTAACTTGACCACAGTACTGAAACAGGGTGTTTAGGGAAAAGAGAATCTGGGCCAGTTTCCCTATCCACTTATGGTACCGATGTTTACTATGGTGAGGTTTAAAGAAGAAACCAACGAGTTTCGGTCCAAGTCGTTGTTCTCCACGAGTTTAATGCGGTGTGATATGAACGAGGCGACAGTTGAGTGAATATCACATAGCGTTCAAACGAGTTGGAGAACAACGACTTTGACCACAACGAGTTAGTTTATTCTTTAAAGCTAAAAGTCAAAGGTCATAGACAATTGGGAACATATTTACCTTACACAAACGTCTAGACTAGGAACATCAGTGTGCATTATAATCCGTTTTTGGTACATCGTAAGGTCTATCATAGACGATTTGGAGCTCAGTGGACGCTGGGCCTTAAACTGGCTCGAATTGAGTTATTCTCGCTGGCGTATCGAGAGGTGGTTACGGTGATTCCCACACCCCTCATTTTGAGCTTCCTCGAGTGTAGGGGACGTAGCCGTTCTCATGTGGGGTCCGCCATTTGTGTCCCGACGCCGAACATGTAGTGCCAGATTCTGGCTTGGCTCTCAATTATCAATGGCTCAGAGAGCACTGTCAGTACCCCAACGAGTGGCGTCATCTAACGAGTCGCACTGAAACTCCAACATTCTTTTGGCGGATGATCAGGGAATCAGGGTACGCTCTGTGTCCTTTAGGTCTCCATTGTATATATATAATACACTCTGCCGTACTCCTCAATACTGCCCCACTTTTTTTCCCCCACCAATAGTGCACCCCCTCCACTTTTGATCGCCACTAATAGTGTACCCAGTCCCTGTGTAAATCCAGTATCCGTCCCTGACTGTTTCCACTAGTTAACATAATGGCACACCTATATGAAAAGATGAGAAGGAAGGTAACCCCTAAATGCTACTGTTGAAGCCACCAGTCGGTGTAGACTTCCAAACTGAATTAATGAACATCATTAAGATTGATAACATTTGCCCATTAAGTCAATTTTCAACTTATCTGAATATCCACCTTACAGGTTCCCGGTGTATTGGAATTTAGACACACCCAATACCTGAGGTATTTATCTACATTTATTAACTGAAATACCTACGAAGTGGTAGCCACATACACTAGGGTAATTCGACCATGAGCCCTTTCAGATTCTTTATTGAGCGTGGGACACCCTCAGATATGGTGCACAGGGTAAGGATACGTTACAAAGACTTTCAGTGTGTTGTATGCTGTAACCCTTCACCATCAGCATGTCAATCCTGTATGATTGGTAAAGTGTAGAGAGCCAGTATCTCTAAGAACGTCTTAGAGGAGTGCCTACCTTACCATGGCTAATAGCTTCATATTGAAGTACCTCATTGATCCACCGGTGATTGACATTCTTGGAACCTACAAATGCAAACACCCAATTCTTTTAACTGTTCACTTTGGGAATCCCATGCTCATTCATCAAAAATAAAAATACCGTTTGTTCCGAGTTTAGTTAGAACGCCATGCATCCGTTGATAAAGATCCGTTGAAAGAATGCTGTTCATCAACAGCCCTTCAAAGAGCAATTCTGTAGGGGCCCCTCTCATGACGCAGGTACGTATGTTATTAGCTATTCATATTCTTTCTATAATGGGGACAATTCATCAGTCAGTAAATATGGAGTATATCACTAACAATATGGTTTACTTTTGGTTCCCAAATGGGCTGATTTTGATGCGATGATTCTTTTAATTTATCTATCAAGTGGAGGTGAAAAAGATTGTACACAAGGTCATCTAACATTTAAAGTTACTCTATGGCAATAAGCATTAGTCATCTGGCATAGTTTACCGGTGACACATCGTGATTGATGTCAACAGTGACGCCTTGATTTTCATGAACAGATTGAAAGGGCTTGTGGATAAATCGCATACCTCATAAATATTGGCACAAATGTTGTTTTGGACCATGAGATATGACTCACCAGAGCTCTTTATGTATTCGTTCTGGACTGACAGGTCTACATCCAGTTTTCTCTACATTCTGTAGTCCTTTCAAATCTAGCCCTGAAACATTTGTGTGAACTGATAAGGTTCCTCATAGTGCTAAACTGTCTTGATTAACATGTAGTTATCAGTGGGTCCATTACTTGACCATTACCCCTACTTGACAATTAATTCATATTGACCTCCACCGATCATGAACTTTGCTGCCTCATACAATGTTTATAACATTTCTCGCAACTGAGAAGTATTCCATGCAACAAGATGGTCCATTCGAACATGCTCATGTGCTAAAAGATACAATGATCTACAGAGGATATCCACGCCATAAAAAGAGTTCAGGTAATGATAAACCACAATTAGTGTAATAAGAGGAAAATGTTTTAGGGAAATGTTGTGACGGGTTCGGATGGGGTGCTTCATGAAGACGTGGTTGCCTGAAGAAACCTGAAGAGGTTTAAAAACTTGCAAAAATAACGCTTCCAGCGATTATTTGTTAATGTGATAGGACGATATCAGCTCGTAAAAAAGCAGGGGTGTGGGAGAGAACAGATCTGCAAGATATGCAATTTAGGTAATTATTCAATTTTGGGAATGTTTATGGAAGCACTGGAGTTCGAGCAGGCAAGGAAGCGTTTGGAAACACCTCAGGGACCAATTCTTGGAGTATTTCCCCAAAATAACTATATTGTGGTACCTTGAAGAATGAGCTCGATGGTGCAGGTCGGTTATATTCTAAGAGCGGGATAGGAATCACTCCTGTGAACATGGACAGGTGTAGGTAACTCGTGGAATAAATCCTTGAGTAACTCGTGAAGCACCTCATGAAATAACTCGTGAAATATCTCGTGAAGTAACTCGCAGATTAACGTTTGGAGTCGCTCGTGGAATGACTCCTGACCTCATGGGCTAACTCGTACTGGTGCCTCGTGCTGTCACGAGCAGGTGATTCATGGCGCGGGTTCGGAGCTGCTCATACATCTCTCTCACGTGATGGCGCCAGGTGCAAACTGCCAGTTGGCTCCGTGTGTGTGCGGCGGGGACTAGACTCAACCCTCCCACTCTTCTACCCTGCCTACCACCATCAAGTATTCATCCCCGGCCCGCCGGCGCACGATCGGCGCATCACTGGCGGACACGCCGCCACGCCTGCCTGTCATTCGGCCACGCCGCGACGCACGCAGCCCCCAATACATGGATGCATGCCGTGAGGGTGGAGGAATTCTTATATTAGATTTTACTCGGTTCTTTAACAATTAAAGCTTTTTTCGATGAACATCGAATGATTTATCACGCAGTTCTAGCTCACCTTTCTGATTAGGGTGGGGTTGGGTGAAGAGATAAGGGTTGTGTGGTTGTTTTCTTTGTATATTTTTTTTAAAGAGAATAGTGTACTTCGGCTATGCTATTTCAGCTTTTGGGAAATCATCCGATGAGCCGCTGGTGCCACAAACCTGAATCTCGAAGGTCTGACCTGTACTTGGTGAACACGCTTAAAACTACTTGATACTGATACCAAAATGTCTGCCAATCTAGTGATGATTGATCACTGAATAACGTATGGAATACGCGAACAGAGGACGGAATAGGTTCGAAAAGGGTGGAGGGTGATGTAGTAAGGCAGTACGAACCAACAGAGCATTGAATAGAAGAAAATATAGCAATTTCACTATCACTCATATATCGGAATTATTTCATGCCGGGTGGCTGTAAAATTTGGTAACGCAAATTGACTTATCATTTACAATGCTATATCTCCCGCATTGATCTTATGCTGATTCAGTTCTGTCCAATTTTGAATTAAGTTCATTAAAACAACGACGGCCTTATGCTATCTGATAACGGCTACACTTTCGTCCGATAGAAACCTCGGATGACTGCATGTTCGATAGGCGGTCACTTTACCAAATTCATGATGTCCTATCAAAGTTGATTTTGGTCAAAGAGAGACATTTAGATCTGGTTGGTGTATTCACTGATAGTAATCGAAAGAGAAATAGAGATAAATGGTTTTCAAATTGTTGAATTGGCATGAGAGTGATGCAGCGCATTATCAGGAGGAATTGCAATGGCAACCAGTCATTATTCCTGTCATATTGGAAAGAAGTGAAGAAATTCAAGAAAGCATGGCGATTAAAACCCTTACCACACTGTGTAGTCTACTACGGTCTAGATAGGTAGAACAGTCAACCATGAGCCTGCATTAACGCTAAGGCAAGGAGATTTAAAGTTTTATTCGTGTTTCCATTCGTTTTATTGCTCTATTTCTGGCATCAAATGCAATAAATCAAAAGCAACTCTCAAGTGCAAGTTGGTGCTATGTAATCATTCACATTGTAGCAGCGATCAGTTTACATTCAGTCCGTATTTGATACGGTAATTCTGGCAGATCAGCCTTGGATAATCGTCTGTATTTATCTCATAGTATTTCCGCATATTAAACATAAGTCTCTATTGAATACACTTTACTACCAGTGATCCCTCTATAACATAAACTATGGCGTACACTCAAGTAGAATCCCAAATCTCGGTTCACTTCAAGAGGCCGCCTGGAGTAAGAGGTCACTTTATTAGAGCCTCATTGTGATATTCCAGTATTAAAAGTCACCAGCGCCCACCCGCTAGTTCTACTTGATTTCCTCCATCCCGTTGGCAAAACATGGTGTTTACCAGCCACGTTAAGAATTGAAGACCCCCGCCGCCGCTCACAGCGAGTGAAATGGCCGTCTTCGTGTACAACGTATCCCTCATGGAAAGTCCTTTTGACAGGGATTATGCGTTAAAGTGGAGACCGGAATAATCCGCTGTGATCCATACATATAATATGGATATCGCGGGGAGCATTAATAGTATGCACCATCTACAATGTACTGCTTCTGTACTTCATACATAATTTGAACCTGTTTCTGAAAATAGTGGGCCTATCCTCCGCATAGTAATATCCGAGCTCCGCAAGGATATTGCGTAGAGTCAGCTACAAGGAGGATACACACACACATCTCAGAAGCAGGTTGATAAGGTCCTCACTACTGTAAATAACTTACCAAAGGCAATAGACAATGGCAGCCGATCTTCTCTCGCACTACTTTAAATGCTTGGGACTTTCTTCCATAATCTCCAGGGAGATTACGGCTATCCATAGTCCCCCCGAAACAATCTCTAGATCTATATACTTATAATAGCCGATTCGTATTGGGTGGATAATAAAAGATCCATCACAAGTTACAAACTCAATCTTTATAAGCCCCACTATATCAACCTACTGCCCACTACCTCTGACTAGTTCCACCACCATATCTAATCATGAATATAAGCCTACCATATACTACCCGCATTTCCACTACCACCATGCACTCTATCAGTACCAAATCTCATACATAGGATCACCTGCACTACCGAAATAGCAGCACATCCAGTACATGCAGTATATCACCAGCAGATTATCATCAGTGCTACCATCATCACACCAGTATCACGATCACCAGATTGCACCCTATCACTATTAGACTACAACCTCCATACCATTACAACCAATGACAGCACCATCTCCCCCAATACATCAATATTAGCACCACCACACAACCACACAATAATCACCAATGTCAATAGTCACCCTTGTTCTTGCCCTGAGTAAAAGATATAGTTCCAACTTTATCTTCTGTGATATTGATGACGTCCACGAGAGATATTTCCTCGGATGAATTTAGGCAAGGAAATCATTAACGTTGCATTGTAAGTGTATATTGTCTTATTCTCGGCTGTTGTAGAACACCTTTAGAATCATGCAAAGTTTTGCCCAATTTTGCAGGCTGCTTACTATTTACTCGATCGCACCATATTGGGCTATTGGATTTGATACATACGATATTTTTCTTGCTTTATGTTGTGAATTAGTTTACTGTTTCTTAATTACCTTGATGTTACCACAATATAGAAATATGGATGACGAGTATTGAATTTCTGGATGATTGTTTTATGCTCAGCCGATCTTTATATTCATGGCAGGATTACCCATAAAGGATGCAGTCAAATGGATTCATTTGAAGATGAATCACCTTTTCATCACTTGCGATGACGTAACTAATTTGTTCTACCATGAGTAGCTCTAGTTTGGACCACCCTTTTACCTCATCAAACAATCATGTTATGTCCTTCATTTATGGCACTACTGTTGATACACGTCCATTGAGACATGAGTACAAATTTAAAAGCGAAGAAGAATTCACGCCAACTGAAGCTAATAACCCATACGAAATGTACTTGAGCGCAGTACTTACCTACAACTAGTATATTTTATTCATGTGGCTTTAGTATCTGTATAGTCCCCGATTGCTCTTAGTAATTGACAACTGTGTCTATAGGGATATGTGGGTGGGTGGGTGGGTGGGGGTGTAGGTATTCGAGTGTGGTAGTGCATGTGTAGGAATGCATACATGTGTATAGAAGGGAAGGTGTATTCATAAATATCTATATGCACCCAAGTATGTGTACCATACAGGTATGGGTGGTGTTTCTATAGACGTTTCCAATGTAACCTTGAATAATCTTGAAGACGGCGCCAAACTCTGTCAGATAGAACCATTTAGAACATGTAAGGAAAATGTTTTACCACTGGTTGTGAAGTAGGAAGACGACAAACATTTCAAATTGTTTATATTTATTGATTTATGCATTATATAATCTTACTTATGATAATATAAAATGTTAATAGAGGCAGTCACCAGAACCCGCAGAAATGCAGAACCCATGTAATACCTTATGTTTCCGATAAATAAATTTAAATAAAAGTGTTAAATAAAATGGGAACAGATGTTCAAAGTTTAACACATGGAGCAGATGATTTAATTCTGATAGGTATGTGAATTTAGGAACAGCTGAGATCACTATGTTCCTAAACCCAATTTCCCGAGTGTAATTTTTGAAACAGACAACATATATTTCATTTCATAACTCACTTATATAAACCAGAATTGTGTAATTTACATTCTTAAAACAATAGAATTAGCAAGGCACCTGGGAATGCCCTTTAGTGCACATGAGAGCGCTTGGCCCATGTTTGATAGCTGGAGAGCGCGGGGCAGCGGTCCCGCCTGTGGATTTAGTTATGAATGATTAACCGCGTGGAAAGGTTGACTAAGTCGTCGGCTATTTACGGTCAAGACCCAAGGGACGTAGGCGGCAGCAACAATGCGAACCTGTGGTCTCCATCATTCGGTGAATCACTGCTGGATCAGCAACAAGTATCGTCTTGTCTGTCTGAAGGGACCTAGGCTTGGAGAGTGACAGTACCACACGATAGCGTGAATCATCCTCTGTCACTTTATTATTTCACTGATACATTATCCCCATCCTTGTACCACCTCATGAGGTGTTTACAAATGGTCGAAAGTGAATGTAGACAAAAAATAAAACCAGGAATGTGTGAATTGTTCCCATGACATTTCTATCGTTCGTTTCCCTTAGTTGTATTAAAAGGGTTGGAGTAGGTTTTGTAACAATGAGATAACATGGGATTCGTAGGGATAATACCTGCCACAATTAGTATGGCATATATCTTTCATTCCAGACCCCATTGAATTAGCAGTGTATGATTTCAGCTTTATTGGCAAGTCCCTTACCACTCTTCCAATTGTCCACATAATCGTGTCGCGCCGCCCACGTCTCCTGTATCCCTCTGTCTCCCTCTCCTCCATCGTCTGCATTTCTTTGGAATCTTTTCTACCTCTTTCTTTTCTTACTCCCTTTTAAATTTCCTCTCTCTTATCTTTTAACTAGGTCAAACTTCAACCTTACAGAATTTATTAGCTGGCCACCTTCCAAACACCTTCATTCTATATATATCCCGATGCTTATTATTCTCCTTCTAGTCATGTATTTTTCCTCTCAAGCTTGCTGTCCATACTTTCGAGCTTAAAACTTACCTCTTTCCCCTCAACTTTCTTTTTTACCCAAGGTGAACTTTTCTCTACTCTATATCATTGCTGCCGACCATTCCCGCACGTCCATACTAGAGTCCCTGGACAGCTATGGTCTTTGAGGCGGAGAGAGCAGTGGAGGAGCAGTTGTGCCTGGTGTGAGCTGCTCGGAGAATCATATACATGTGTAGGCGCCGGAGCAGCTCCACGCCCCCCTGGAATTACATTATTTCCACGGAGGTCGACGAGGGGCAAGTGCAGCAATTCCAGCCTGTGATTGACAGCATCAGATGTGAGGGAGATATATGAGCGTTGTGTGTGTGTGAAGTGGGGTGGGGATATACAGACGTGGGGTGGGGATGTGAAAAGGGTTGTTGGGGAGGGGGATGTGTTCTGCCCCTCGATCACAAAACGGTGGCATGTTACACCGCCTGGCACGGCTTGGAGCTACAGGAACAGTTACAATCAGAGGCTCGCTGTTACAATAGGCACCTCACTCATGAGCAGCTCACAGAGCATGGAAGGGGGTGCAGGAGTTGTTCACTGTCAAAGGAGGCGACGGGAGAACAGTTTATAGTGTTTGGTAATTTGCAATTTCCCAGCCTCATTGCTTGCTGGCGCCTGGCGCCCCTATCATACCCCGTCCCTCTCCATTCCATCCCTACCCTCCTCCACTATAACCTGTCCCCTCCCCACCCTATTCATATAAACCGTGTCCTTTTCCCATCCTCTTCATGTATCCTTTAACCCCGTCCTGACTACTTCACGGATCGTCTTTTTTCTGTCCTCTCCATGTACCTACGCTCCATTAGTTCCTGCCCCCATCACGTATCCTATGTTCTTTACCTGCTAACCTCAAGTATCCTCTGGTCTGTTCCCCAAACCATGGATACCCTCTGTCCCCTCCCTTCCCTCTCAAAGTGCCCTCTGTCCTTCCCTACCAGCTTCATATTTCCTCTGTCTCCTCCCCAGCCTCTTCACATAACCTATGTCCCTTATTGTCTTCTTTATGTATCCTATTCCATCCCCCCTCTTAACGCCCCTTCTATCTCCTCCCCGCCCGCTTCACGATATGACCTCCCCTTATGACTCCCTTCACAGAACCTCTGCCGTGTTCCCTAAAAAAACATGCTCTCCCAGCCACGTGCTCTGGCAAGACGGGTTCATGTGTGCTGATGTGTGCGTTATTGTTTGTCCCGCCTCTCAGCGGGGAGGTGGACTTGGTTAGCGGGCAGGAAGGATGGTGGCGAGGAGGCGGGGAGGCAGGCTGGTCAGTCACCAGATTTAAATGATCAAAGCGGCTCTATCGACGCTCTACCACTGAGCGAGACGTTGGCAGCCGGTGGGTGGGCGGGCGCATGTGACTGTAGGTGTGTGTGCGCGAGGATGAGGAGGGGGGGTTGTGCTCACAGCAGTGGTAGACCTCCTCCACGCGATACACACTCCCAGGAGCAACCGTGGAGAAGAGAGGTGATGTTAGTGGGAAGAAGAGGCAGATATGGCTGCGTATATACACATGCTATACACAATAGGTGCAGTTCCGAGCAATACCGAGCAAATGTGAGCAGGAGAAGTCTGTTGGAGGAGTTGCTCAGCGCACCTGTCATAACTCCAGGGTTGGGGGCACGCGGGATGGGGCGCAGCACACCTGGCTTCAGAGTCTCCCTCACCACCACCGAGATGGAGTACTAATGAACACTGTATACCTGCCGTACTGACACCCAGGAGGTTGTGGTGGCGGCAGCGGCTCGTGATGGGGCAAAACACCTGGCAATTACCACTTGGGCGTCGACTCCTGTTCTGCTCTTTCCCCTTGGGGACGTCTGGAGGACGCTGGAGGCGTGTGTAAGTCTGGCGGGGCCCGGCGGCGGCGGCGGCGGGTTAGGCTGCACGGGACCCCGGAGGTCGGCAATGGTAGCTAGTATTGGTAGGCCAGCGGGCTTTGTCGAAAACTGATGATCCGGTATGGACTCTTACCACCACTAATCCCCTATGAATCTACGCGGCGATTATGTGATTAACAAATGCGGGCAGTCAGAGTGATCCCACAACGGTCTCCTTCCATAATCGGCTCGCCTTCAAGCAAAGCGCTTTTTGCTCCGTCCCCAATCTGTCTGCCACTCTCAGTCCTTCAGGCATGCAAGCTCATGATCCTTAGATACCCCATCCCCCTACAGTCACCCCCCACCCCTTTATCGGCCTTGGAAAACACAGGTACACTCCCTCAAAGATACCTGGAGAGGGCAGAGACGGACATCTCTTTGTAGGTAGGATCACAGCCTCCTCCAGGGTGGGATACACATATAGATAGACTCTGAGGTATCAGTGAAGGTCTGGTGGATATGTATACACTTTACTGGTAGCAGTCAGAGACTCAAAACTGTGTCTCAGGAATGCCAGCGCCAGAACCTAGGATCTGGTGAAACGCATTCTGAGGCAAGTCCATACTGGAACAAGCGGGAGCGAGTGAGAACGCCTGACACTTCCGTGTCCTACCACCGCTCTGCTGGGAGTAAGAGTTCCCGGGAAACACCAGGCCGAACACGGCTCTGAGTCGACGGGGCGCGCACTACCAGGAGGCCGGGGTCGGTGGTTCGTCCGCCCGCAATCCGCCCCCAATCCGCAGACAGAAACGCTAGTTTCTGTGGTAACCAGGAGCTTGAGTCCTGAGCCACTGTCCACAGACAATAGCTGGAGTAGCTATTATAGATGTATTGTCTGGAGCATCAATTAGCATCAGCAACTTTCCTGAAATACAGGAGATAGCCTTGCTGGAGTTGCAGGCGGGAATAGCCGAATTACCAACAGGAATCTTTTCTTCTGAGCGATAATCTGGTGCCTTCTCGTAGGTTTAAAACGTAGCCCTTGTTTTTCTCCGGATTTACTCTGTGAAGTATGAATAATCCGGAACGTCCGTGTCAGGTGTCGCGCGACATGGCATAGTCCGGAGCCCTCATCATCCTCAACGGAGCGTCCGCAGCGCGTCTCCATGTGCCATGCGTGCCCACCAGAGGGCGGGTCAGTAGCGCCGGGCCGACCCTCCTGACACCTCAGCGTCACTACCAGAGTTTTCACCCACCATTTCACGCCAAGTCCGCAACGTGTGTGGGAAAGGATTTCCATCAAGTGCCCCTTCCTCGTTCACCTGTGTATTGTTCTCTTTGGTCTCATTACTCCGTGTGTGGGGATACCGGTGGATACCGTTACCAGTGTGGAGTTCGCAGTATTCACCGCACGCGCCTCCCGGGAAAGGAGGAGGAGGAGGGCGCTAGAAGAAGGGCAACGACCTTGTCGGCCCTCTATACCACCTCCAGGATAAACGACATTAGCCAAAAGTGACTGGTCGCGGTAGGGTGCGTTTCCCACAACATTCACTGTAGATGTTTCCGACGTACCCAACTGCCAGACGATCGCGATGCCCTCCAAAACGGACGCGACGCTCGCCAAACAGACGCGACGCTCACAGGAGGGACGCGACGCCCGCAAGACCCGCGACGGACGCTGCTGAGGACTTCATCTAGCGTCTCTGACGGTGATCAGTCTAACTTACCCGCATTGCTTACCGGGCCGGGTATGAGAGAGATAACGTTGTTGGCCACTCCGTGACACCTCCATCCGCAGACTGCTGCTTCTGCTGCTACTGTGTGTACTCAGGATGTGTATGGATTGTGGATTGTTACTCAGGGGAACTATAGTGTCTGAGTTGCACAGGTAGTATTTACAAGGAAGGGATGCTGAGGAATAGGACTTGCATGTAAAGTATGTACCAATAAAGGAGTTGTTAATGCAAATACGACGAGGAGTTATTGAAAGTTACCTGTGGGACAATCTCTTAGCGCTGAAAGGTACGGTACATGTGTGCGACATATATAAATACAGATACCACAACCCTGTGTCACACAAGCATATGGCACCAGCGTCACATACAGACGCACCCTCCCCATTCAGGATCTACATGCCGACATCCTTTCTGGAGGGCTTGGCCTGACCTACCCTTCGCAACACCCACCTGCCACCACCCACTCCTCCAGGTGATGGGTATTGGTGACGACGAAGTTTTCCCCTTCCTCCAGTGAGGGCGTGACCATGGGTCTCCTCCAGGGGCTGCTCCGGGGGCTACTGCTGCTACACTTGGCCGCACACGTGCAAGGTAAGTGATATAAGAAGGGACCTTTAAGAATACCTCCCTGCGGTTGGGCATACCATATCTCCCCTAGAAGCATTGCCCATACATTTTTGGGGTGTGTATATGTATACAGACAAACAAAACGGAGGTGGATCCGATGATGGAATGGTATACACTATCGGAACATACATAGGCATCAAAATACGTTGCACCCAGTTGAAGGCACTGCAGACTTGATGCCTGTTTTGTCCTCTGCCAGACCCTATTCAGCGACCAATATCTAATTCATTATGCTCCTATTGTGTGCGCTCCACTAGCTTTATAGGCTTAAAAACCTGTGTCAGTGTGGTGGGGTAATCGCACTAATACTCTATTACATACGTTCTTTGTGTACGACCTATAGGTGTACTTTAGCATTATCTGAAGTGATATAACCTGTATAAATAGGATTTGATTTCATACATCCATTGGTCCGGAATAGACATAGATACAGGTGTGAAAATACATGCTGAATGCATGCCGATAACCATCCACGGGCAGGAAAATCGGACTACAGATTACGGCAAGTAGTCCTGCTACAAACTATACCTCTACAAAAAAAAGATATGGTCAATCCAAAGTTTTCTGAATGAGTTTTCAAAAATCATATTCTCTTCATACCTACATCAAACTTGCATTAGGATAGATACATATAGTCATGCTCTTCATTTGTATTGTCCATATATTAAAGAAGGCAGTTTTCTTATTTTCTAATGAAATCCTTGTTTTCATTTTCAGTTTTTTTTTGTGTGTGTAAAAAATTCAAACCAATGAACAGTGGTTCAAACCTACCCACACACCCCAGTCCCATTCCATGGCCAAAGAGGATTTATTTTAAAGGTTTCTCAGTCTCTCCAAGACTATAAAATCCACGTGAAAAATATTCATTCTCTTTTTCATGACTCCAACTGATATCCCTGATTTTTATATGCTATTTAGTCTTAACCTTAGGCCAATCATCAGGGGAGTAGGAAAGGAAAGTAAGGACACGAGTCCTTTTTTAAGTGAGGTTTATAAAATGATATCTTTCAAAAAAGCAATCGGGAGCTGGATTAGCTCTCATTCTCTAGTAAATTCCTCGTCACAAATGAATTACCACCTGAAATAATGCTTGAATAAAAACAATTGATTAGTACTGCATCGATAAAAAAGATTGACATGACATATCTTTGCGTGAATCCCTATATATCAAATTCCTTGTTGTAGAGACAAGATTGTGTAAAACAGGATCTGATGTTTCGCAAATACCAGGGATGGGGGTATTCTACAACATTGGTCCTATTGGTAGGTACATTAAGCAACGTGACACACGCCATTGGGTTTACCCGATTCTGTCATTTATGTACACCTTGCATGATTCTCTCTTAGCAAGTGCCACCTTTACATTTTGACTTCTGCATACTCATGTAATATGTCAATAAATACTTAATGGAACTCTATACCGAGCTAGATTAGTAAACATGCCATGTATACTTCGGCTCCTCAATTCATATTGCATTAAAAATGGTACTGGCTATATATGCATTGCTGAACAAGATACCACAAACTACATAATGCCAAGCAGGATGCCACTAAATCTACTATATAATGCTTATTGGCTTGGATCCGGTTTTGATCTTCTTTAAGAGATACAGACATCCCCTTCATGGCGATAGGGTCTTGCTGTCCAACAATATGAATTATTGACCTTTATCATCCTTAGTTCCCTTCTGTCTGCACCTTCACCTGTATACACATCACTGCCCATTGCATGAATAATATAATATTCAGCCTGTCTGAACAGAGATATCGGGTGGGTAGATGTAACTAAGCATTCAGTATTTAATGGTGCATAGCATAACTTCCGCGGGCGCTCTGGTTGTGGCGGGGTTCGCCTGGCCGCCGTCCCGGTGGCGTACGGCGGGGAAACACGTGTATGATGACAGTCTAGTCTCTCCTGGCTATCTAAAACGTGTTAGGGTCAGGTCGGGGAGACAGATTGTTGACTCTGAATGGCGCGTAAACTAATTTATGGTGAAGTCTTATCGTGAGTCCGACACAAAAACTGGGTGGTTCGCCGAGAACGGACATATGGATTCTGTTTTCAATATGTAGAGTTGCCCTGCTCCTTGTTTTGCCCACTTCATCTGGGCTCTGAATGATGATCTTTAATTCTACCTGTTCCTATATCCACCTTCAATCCAATAAAATGACTTGGTAAATGATTGGTAATATACGCATACCTTCACCCCACCCCCCTTTTGCAAAACTCTTCACCTTCTGGTCGTTTCGCTTTCCCTCCCACACTCTCTTTCTCCTTATGCCCTCCTCAAACAAGTCTTCCCCATTATCCACTTCATTCTGACCACAATACTCTGCCCTCCTTACTTTATCTGCCCCACCCTGCCCATTTCACTCTGCCCACTTCACTCTCACTCTGGCCTCCTCAATGTACCCTGCATACCTGACCTACCTCACTCTGCCCCCTCCATTCTTCCCGTTTTAGAGCCTTCCCCATTTTACTGATCTCACTCTGGACTTCTGGACTCTATCCTCCCCATTCAGCCATCCACACTATGTCCCTCTCATCCTAGCAACCTCACTCTGCCCTCTCCAATCTGCCAACCTCATTTTGTCATCTCCATTCGTTTCCATCCACATTAGTCTATGTAGCTTTATGTGTTTTTTTGCACTTCACCTTACTTTCCTAATTTACTCATTCTAACCCAGCCCTCTTTAAACTTCCATCTTTAAATCAATTGTCAACCATACTCCTGCAATTTCAAATTGCTTGTTATACCCCCACCACAGGTCTGTTCCTTCAGTCAGTATCATATCCCCCTGCATTACTGGCCACTGCCTTGCATCAGTTTACTCTATAGTCTGAATATGCACGCACTTTATTGTCCTCTTCACTTTCCGTCTCTTCTTTATTCTGTTTATATAATTTCATACTATTCCTCCCAACTACGTTACCCTCGTTATTCTGCCCCCTGCCTTTGCCTCTGGTACCCCAATGCTTGTATCTACATCTTATCATGAAGTAGTGCATCCAGAGAGAGGGGAAAGGGTCAAAGAGGCCAAGACCACCTTTCCATGTCTTCCAGAACCACTTCCTGTTTGTCCACTTCGGTCCTCCATCACGAATAGCTTTCATTACAGATTATGAATTTTATGCTATGGATATTACAGGGTTTCTTTTTGCAATCTTCCAATTGCCCATATTTCACTTTATTCTATTTTTTTCCCTTCTATTTCGTCTAAGTCTCGGATCATCCTATGGCCAGTCAGCCCTTCTCCATATCATCCAATATCCCCTTCCTACCCTGTCTCGTCTGGTGGTACTCATCTCCTTCATGTCCAATCTTCATTCAACTCACATTTTTATTCAGTCACACTCGACCTGTCCCTTCATTACATTCCTCTTGACCGTTGCCTCCCGTACCCTTTTGGCCTCACCTGAGGATCTCAGCTTCTGATTTTGCACACTTGGCTGTGTCCGTTGTCCTACCTCAGACGGCCTTGTGTCCATTCAGTGCCCCCAGCTATGACATGCTCTCAGGGACTAGTCCTTGACTGACAGATTCTTCTATGTCCGCTAGACTTAACCCCACCCTCTTCTCACTGACCTCATGTCCATTCCACATCCCGCCCTTTCAAACGTGTGGTATAGGTTCCTACCTGATACCCCCTACCACTTCTCCGACACTCCTATAGGGGGCCTATAACTTCCTGCCCCGCCCCTCGGGCCAAACCATTACAACGTGGTATTTCCCCGTTAGCCCACCAGGCGGTGCTAGCGTCGACTCATTCAGCACCTAATCAGTACCAGCCGACGCGCGAGGGTGGCGGTAGTGGGTGGTGGTGGTCGGGAGGTGGTGGGGGGTGTTGCCGCTCACCTTGATTTACCGACCGTGAGTCTCCTCGTAAAGAAACGCCCACCCCGAACTCCCGACAACAAGCCACAAACCCAACACAAGACACACCTGGTGAAGGTAAACCCGCCACCGGCGTGCTATATACCACTTCCCGACCCCCCACTCTACCCCCCACATACTCCTCCAGATCAGGTGTGTTGATCACTACCAGGTAGCATCACTGGGTACACGGGGAACGTGTTTCTCCTGGGCCCCCGTCGGCTCTGGCTGAGATTGGGAATAGCATCCCTCGTCGGCAAATTGAAAACTAATAGGCCTATTACCGGTTGCCTGCTGCCGCTCAAGGCAGTCGTGGTGGTGGGAGCCGTGCTGGTTCTGGAGGGGGAGGGGGGGGGGTAAAAAAAAAAAAGGCCAAGTGGTCATTAATCTTGCATGGATGGCGCGTACGCCGGGCTAATACGGGAGCGTATATGTGTACGTGTAACTGCCGACTGTTGGAAAGAGGGAGGCGGAACATCGGCTTGGAGCGTGGTGTAGAGGAGGGGGTCAGACGATCAAACATGCCAGACCTATTGAACTTTTAAAATTGTAATAAAGTACAGACATTACACATCTACTTACATTCATTTTAATATTTCAATATAGGAGATAAGCACGGTAGAATGTTTAGAGCACAATTATAGCTTGCAATTCTGGCAGGTATGAATTCATTACGGTGCTAGATGTATATGTATCATGTCCTGATTGTATTAGTTAACTTTGCAGATGTCTGACATGTCATTTGCCTCACATGTGCCTTACGGGGTTACGCTTGCATTCAGAGTTGCTTCCCTTAGATTCTAGCATACATCATTGTTGGTCAGCAGGCACCCTCCGTTCCGACCCAAAATGCCCGCTTACGCGGGGTGGCCGCTTAAAAGGGGTCTCCGTTAGGCGGGGTTTCAAACTTGCCTCCAGCCCAATGGGCAAGTGTTATATGCCAATATGTCGGGGAGACAGAGGCGATTATCCAATATCTTAATTGGAAGTTATTCAACTTTGAATTACTAAATTATTTTCTATGGATATACTTTCACACATTCATACAAAAAAAACCTCTGATTAATCTATTTTTGGTAGGGTGTCCGTCAGAGGTATGCGCTTACACGCTTACGCGAGCTGCTCGCTTACGCGGAGTTAAAGTAAACATCTAATAGAGGGGAAAATTTTCGTTCCGAGCAGAAGTGTCCGCTTACGTGGGTGTCCGTAAGATGGGGTTCTATAGAGGAAACCCATGAAAGTTTAGGGTCTGAGCCCGTATCCCATCGAGTTTGAATCACGTAGTAATTCACAAGGCGAAGCCGAGTGAATTACTACGTGATTCAAATGAGATGGGATCGAGCTCTGACCCTAAACTTGAATGAGTTTCTGAATTTATCTTACCCTTAATATTGACTAATGGGCTAACATTCGTGACATTATTCCCCATTGGATATTTTTCATAAATATCTAATAGGCATTAGATACGAGTTCCCAATGTTAAGTCTATGGAGAAAAAATATCTGGGGTGAGATAATACTATATATGTATACATATATATGTATGTATTATATGTATACACAACATTGAAATTGTGAGAAGATTAATCTAATGACCCCATCTCGTACATCTGTTGGTGTGTGCGCGTGAAATGCGGCTTCCCTTCTTTTCATAGTTGCCCACACACTTCCAACACTATGTTCTTTGTTTTAGAATGAGGTTGATTGTTAGTCACACCACAAACAGTGAATATATTCACCTCTCTCTATACTCGAAATTTCTAATATGTTCACAGACACTATTATCAGAGCCATGCTAAACCTATGTCGCCAGGAAGTTTATTCCTGATGTCTCATATGATATCTGGTTCGAATAGAAACTCTAAAAGCAAAGGAGCACATCAAATACGAAAGTCCGTATTGAAAACGAATGCTCTAGAATACAACTTACTGCCAAGTTAAGATGCATCCATCAGTGCTCCAAGAAACTGTCCAACCTTGTTTTAACTTTGCTCCGATTCAATAACTTGAAAATATTCAAAGCTTTCTCACAAGTATCTACCTGCTGCTGACTGTTGCCAGGTACCTGTTGCCATCGATCCGAGACGGTGCGACCAACATTGGTTCAGAAATGTAGGCATAATTATCGGTTGTGATTTGACGATTTCGGTTTCTATGGAAAGAATCATAAAGGTTGTGTCTTGTGGGGTAAAATTATCACTTGAATCACCAATTCTGATGATCAAATCGAAATATCTTATAAGATCATCAAAAGCATCGTGATCAATTATATAGACGCCTACCCTAATGCATTTTACCGGGGACTCTAGAACTAGATGTTTTCATGTGAGTGATTAAGTAGTAGGTAAAGCCTACAGACTCCCAATCTTTGATGTTTTGAAAACAAGGAGTAATTTTCGGTACGAAATCATCCAAAAGGCTTATCATCATCTGAACTAGATTTTCGTCAGTAGAGACATCCAAGAGTAAAAATGACACCAAAATGCTTGGGCCTGGGTAAGGTGGGTACGTAAAATCATAGTGAAATAATGACGAACTCGAATCTATGGCAGCTACGCAGTTACTATAGCTGTATGGCCAAAACTATGATACAGACAGTTTTGAAATTGTTGGGCTTCCAGTGCCAGACAGGCCGACCGATTAGTAGGATAATAAAATACTGATGTTGCATGCATGACTGTTGTATTTGCATGTATTATACATGTGCAGGGACACTCAGTGCAATTGGCCATCACTTTCATTATGCATGGCTTCTGCAGAGATTCTGATGATAGCGGTAGTCGCATCAATAGTTTTATGAGTATGGGTTTAGATGTAATGAGGTTTCCCGATGGAAAATGGAGAAGAAAGTAATTCCTACGCTTCAGTATGGCAACGTCACAGGGCGAAGTTGTGGGAGTCAAGGCACAGCATTATCATGAAGGAACGGTATCATGAATGTGATAAAATTTTACAAAGCAGATGTAATGTGTGGTACGATATCCCAATGAATTTCGTTCGAACGCATGTACTTATATAACTCTGAGATAAGCATTCATTATGTCTGATCTGGAGATCATATGCAAATCAAGTTCTACCTTAGGACAAAAATGCGAAGTCTTTATTGAGCCCAATGCGCATATTGCAAATACCATGAATAATGTACAAAGATTGGAAGGCTTCTGGGTAGATGGATTCAGACTCAACATATATTAGACAGCTGACAGGGTGATACCCCGCATACATTACAGGTTGGACGGGTATAATCTGCTAACGTGCGGGTGATTCTCTTTGGGGTCAGCCAATGTAGATAGGGGATATCAGATTGACCCATGCCCGTAGCCATTAGCGATTCCAGAATGGCAAGTATACATGTACAGTCTATGCGAGTGTGGGATCTCAAACTATGAATTGAATTCATGATGAAATGCCTATGGATGTCTAGTAATTAATGATTAAGGTGTGTACTTTATAAAGGTACCAACTGTATATTGAGGGGATTCACAAAACATGAAGTATTCCACTACCATGATTTAACCAAATATTTGCACGCGATTCATCCCGACCTAGTGAGTCGACAAATCGGCCAGGATCGGGATATATCGCAAGTTCTAGTGGAATCCCCGCTTAAACGGGACTGAACCATTCTAGTTCAGAAGTATAGCCGTGATGATATACCAACTCGCCAGTATAAACTTACGGATTCCTCTTTCTTCTTGTACTGGTTATCAACTTATGTTCCATGTCTTAAGGCGTGTTGATGTATTTCTTATTTGTTTATCGATATGTTATCGGGACTAGGAACTGCTTCGGCGAAAAAGACTCAAATCTGTTCACTTGTAAAGCAGAATCAGCCAGGTGCAGTTAATTTCACAGATAATGTTTTACACATAACATGCTTTCTCCATTTTGCTCTCTTATCTAGACAATTCACAGCCATTAAATGAGAGTATAAGCATCCATAACACTAGATGCATCGGGTCAAAATGCTGACATTTATATAAATAGTGCTTAGGAGATGATAGACCGACATATCTAAGGATTATGTTTAGCAAGGGCGTCTTCCTGAAGTAACTCTCCTCACTCAATCTTTGACTATAATCACCTTGAATATTAAAAGGTTGTGCCGAGGAATAGCAGACATGAAGTGTATAGCTATTAAATCCTATGCCACATGCTATGATCATGGTCTGTGGAAAATGATTCCAGTAAATAGATGAGAAATAGATATTTTTCAAAAATCCCCATGAGATTTTAGGAACAGACCTCCTGTGTTTGTTATATAGGAGTCAACTGTGGTCTAGTTCAACGCTGACCTCGGAACACCTGGATGGAGGACTGGCAGGTGGCCAGACCACGCATGATCCTATCTACCAGCAGCAGGCATATCCCCCGGACAACCGTCACCCATCAGTATTATAATACAGGAGGGATATGACAGCAAATATGTGAATACTGGGGAAATGCATCAGTTGATGCAGTCTAAATTTAATTTGCATTAGGAACCTCAAATGTGAACCTGGGCTATGTTACCTCCTCAATATCAGAATCAAACAGCCGAATATTTCGTTTCTTTGACAGCTTTTCCTACTTCTTTACTATACTGTTATTCAGGAGTACATTTTCTTGAGGGTATTCCTGATTATAGGGTACTGAATGGCTGAATTCTTATATTAAGAAATAGTAAACCCTGTATCTCACTTGATAGGGCTCTTGAGATACTCTCTTTTACACGCAGAGCAGTAGATGTATTGGCGAAGGTGATCATTTATGACGTGTGTTCTGTACCTAAAGATCGAGGATATGAGGTCCAAGTGCCAGGAATTTGACTTGACGTGTAGTCCCAATGTCACTAGATTACTCTATTAACTGACTTCGCCGTGATAAGGCTTGGACGTACACATCGATTTACATACTAGGAATCAGCAAACAATAAACCATAGATTTGAATTGGAAAGTTTCATCAATTGCTTCTATTGACTCTGAGGTACTTCATAAGCATGTTGGGAACTCCCCCGGCAAAAAATCGCCACCCCGATTTCGCCGAAAAAAATGTATACTATACTTCATAAGCATATTAACCTATGCCAATGATCCATTGCAATTCGCTTGCAGCTTGAAGAAGATACTCACAATAACATCAACGTTATATTATATATTGCCCATTTCCTATTACATGTACTAGCAAGCGCTTTAAATACATATATAATCTATCCTCTGTTAAGTGACGATTAAGATTCATCACCAAGGTTTGGCGTATGGCCTAATTCTATTCAATACTGTTGAGAACACACTACAACTGGAACACACTGCAAAAAGAATATATGTTGTAGCTCAGTGAGCAGTTCAATCATAGAGAACTAAAACGTTACCTGGGAGCAGGCCAGATCAATCGCTGTGGGAAGCATGCTATGAAATGCACCAAAGTCAGGAATAGGCAATGACTGTGTGCTCGAAATACTAGATTGTCAAATAACACCTTTTATTATCGCTTGAATCAATGGCAATTTCTCCCTGTTTATTTATGTGAGTCATTCTGAGGTGTTGTAGCGTGCATCATGTTTTCCATAATTTGTTCGGCATAAAACAAAATTGAAGTCAAATAAGGATTTTGGTTATGCCTGTTTTAGAGCCATTTAACAAGCTACTTAACTCTCTCTCTCTCTCTCTCTCTCTCTCTCTCTCTCTCTCTCTCTCTCTCTCTCTCTCTCTCTCTCTCTCGCTCTCTCTCTCTCTCTCTTTCTCTCTCTCTCTCTCTCACTATCGTCTCTGAATAACTCTGTTTCGAAACTATGATGACAGTTGTTAAGTTTATTTTAAAAAATTGGATCTAAAATATTTGAGAATGACACATATAATCTCGAACCTGCATAGTCAAAGTACTGAGCGCCTACATCCGGAAATGGTGTTTTGTAAATGGGTATCTGTGATTTCAGCGGGTTCACTTTGGCTCCCTATAGTAAAGCATATATATATATATATATATATATATATATATATATATATATATATATATATATATATATATATATATTACTCATATCCTGTAGATTTTACATATTTGTTTTACTTCTCTCTATATGCGTAGTGGAGTGGGTATATCATTTCAGGATAGGAGTCCTCAGGACAACTCCTTTGGATCAGGGGTACATTCCTGATACTGGATCTAGCATAGTGTGATTGTGTGCCGTTTCACGGTTTGCTATATAAAGAGAAGTCTGATAAAACGTGATTGTACGAGTTGACAAGTGCCTCCTTACGTCCCCCGCCCGTCACACAGGTACGGCACGTCACGTCAAAGAATAGACGTCACGAAAAGCCTGACAGAGACAGCGCCATGTCCGCAGTTAAGTGGAAGTGACGTCACCAGGTGTCCGGCTCCTGTTACCGGCGTGTAGACACGGTCAGTGGCGCCTAATACAATTTGTCAACAGGGATACCAGCGCGATGAGGTTTTGTTGGCTGGGGGGCAAAACAAAAATGGGTTTTCTAATTTCTTTCTAACCTTTACCATAGGTTACCGGCATGGGTTTATTACTTTGGTCGTCAACATGAGGCAAAGCAGAGGACGCCTTCTCAAAACATATTCAAGAAATTTCTGAGAATGAATAGTTGTTACTTCATCATTATTCGAATTTCTACTTCAAAGGAGAGCGATGGATGATATCCAATGAGATTTTTATATATGAAAACACAGCAATCGGCTACGTACACTATTCTTCCGAGAAGACTTTCACTGTCAGAGAATATTCTAGCTTGGTGATTTCGGTGATTGAATTTTATAAATCGTAGTTACAGTTCAAATGTGAGTTTTTAATCCAGATCATATGATATATCTAGAATCAGCTGAACCATAACGATGCTGTGACAAAAATATCATTTAATAAGAAGATTACTCGTCCAAAACAAAAAGATTTTAGGAAATGTCCCCTGGATGTCGACTAGTTCTCTCCCACCCCCTATACCCACCCCTTCTGCCGCACCCTCCCGCTTAGCGGTGTGTTCAGAAGATTACGACGACAGATGAAGGCAAACAGTTTAACCAGACCGTTTGACACCAACGTTTGTTGACGGCAAACATCCCTCTGCTTATTGCCCGTCGGACTAAAAGTCATCTCAGCCTTGCACGTATATACCGTCCCGCTCCACTGACTCTCGTTCTCCTCTCTCGTTCAACAATCTCTGAGAAGTCTCGCGAGAGAATGCCAGATGTGTGTCGTGGCAGCGAGAACGCGCAGTGGGAAGGACCAGGCACTGTGAGGGTGTCTTATTTTGTTGGTTGCGTACAAGGGGCTGGGTTCTCCGTTTGGGCACCTGGCAAGGACAGAGAGGTTTTCATCAGGTATGAGGTGCAAGTCGAGACTCCCTCAAATGAAGTCTGCCAAGGAAGCTATTCATGGGCGCAGACAGTGGTGGCATTCAGAGCTCATGACATGGGAAGCTTCCATGACGGGCTTTTGTACCTTCCACACCACTCCTCTTATCAACCAAAACATCGAAATTCAAACCACAACAAAACCGCCAAGATTTCTTCAATCTCTGACTGTGATTGGCCTTTTTAAGCGTTTTCGGCTTTCAACTCTGTTTAGGGGAGGTTCGGCTCAATGGAAATATCGCTTCCGTCGATCGGTTGCGGTTCCCAAGCCAATGATTTCTATTTCCATAAAGGTTTGAGATTTTGAAACTTGGATAAGCCACCGACAAGGTGACAAGTCACATGAGAAGATCGTGCATGAATACATTCTAAAGTCACCATTCGTGTCAATGGGGATGATTTGCGCTTAAATTTAAAGAAATCCGCCTCAGTCTCCATGGTTACCTATCCTGTTGTGTGGCTTTTTTCAAGCCGACATTCATTGACTGAACTCAATGATTATTCTTTGATCATATGAGTCTGGATGTAAGGTTTATTCCCGAGTCTTCCTTGATACCTTCTAGAGGTTATCTTATACAGTACAGCAACATTTTATATTTTCTAAAAAGAAGATAATAAAATATGCACCGAATAAAAGTGAATTCAGATGAGTTTATGTTCAATCCAAATAATCAGAAGGGAAGAGATCCGAAACCAAGAGAGGTTCTGGCCTCCCCATCTAATGTTATTGAGATGGCCCTGTGTGACACAAGGGTGTTGGAAAAAAATCAGGAACCATCAACTAATGATGTCGCGATGCCTTTAAGGGTCTAACAAATAGGGAAAGCTTTTGGTAAGGTTTACAACAAGAGCGAACGTTCCCACTTTCTTGTTTAAAGAAACTTGATAAAGCTACAGCTCGGAAACAGAGACCTGAACGTGACACGGCGCATGTGCAAGTACCTGGTAGCTGGGACTGAGCGTCGTAGAAATAATATCCCGCCAAATTCAATTACCAGCAACTGCGGATTAGATAGAATCCCTGCCTCTGTCCCCATTGTCAGATAAACACTAAACACAATGGGCTATTTGACTTAATCCAAAGTAATCACACTGAACCCGGTCGAACTTTGTCGTTGACACCGGCACGACACAGATATATTTGGCTGATACCTGATCATACTATTCAGCCACTGTGAAAAAAAGATCCAGCGTCCATTTGCCGTCAGGTGGGGTGGTTGTATGACACTTTGCTATTACAATGACAAATCACCCCAAGTCGTATACACTTAGCCTGACAGTTGCGATATTTACTTTCGTGTCTCAGGTACATTCGCCAGAATCCTGGTCAACATGCCCCTTCAGACCAAACACACTACATTTCTGTTTGATTATCAGGTAGGTGGGCACAAGGGAACGATTAACTTTATTTAACTTAACATCGGAATAGACACAGTTGCCATGGAAAAGGAGCCATTTTCCTCAACAAGCGATGGCACCTGCATGCACGAGGGTGTTGTGCGTTTTTAAGTTTATCCAACTGTGTCTTATAGAGAGGGGTCTGTGAAGGTAAAAGGGTCCCAAAGGGAAACAGGTTCTGTTTTCTGTTGTCCTTGGATTGAAAAATACGGCTATAGTTTTTTGTATGTTACCAGTTTACGGCACATCTAGGAGTGCTGTAGTTTACATTGTACAGACAAAGATTGTGTACGAATTTGAAAAAGGTATTGATTTTATTGACATATGAGGGAATGAGAAATCTGCAGGTGCAATATGATAAGTAATTTGTGTATTTGATCATGATTGTGAATGTGACATTCTCTTACAACAAAGTATGTGTCTAGTGACCTCTGTTTGAAGCATTTGGATGTGATTGGTTCTATACAAAATGATATTCATCCGCAGAAGTTCAAGCGAATATTGGGGTCGTCAATTGCCAACTTACTATATATTGGTAGGATTATACAACAGTTTCGAAAGCAGAGTTCTTAATCCCAACATGAATATAATGTTGTTTTAGAGGAAGCAACAACTGACAGAATTTAAGTAAACTAGCCCGTAATAGAGAGCATCGAAAGGGAAATGAAACTCGAGAGCGCAAAGCGTGAAGTAATTAAGAAGATATTGATGTTCAACTGGAATTCCCTTTTCAGAACACGCTCAGACCTTACACTACTGTCAGTACTGGATTCCAGTAGCTTGTCAGCATCCCTTTGTGAATAGGTTGGATAGGTGATATGTAAAAGGTCGCGAGGCCAACCTAGGTCAGAGTAAAGTAGCATTTGATATTACAAGCACATACCCGTGATATGGGACGTAATTATCTTGCTGAGAGGTCTATTCTAGCTCGATCTATGGAGACTGGAAGCTTGATAAGATATATAAAACGCAAATCACCAGGCGAACCGGAACTTGTACGTAGAACTGTGGCACTAATGCTGAATTCAAAATGTACTAGAAGCAGTTAATGCAGGTATCTGCCTGTGGGGGTCAAAAACTTTAGAATTTCTGCATACGTACTTTATGGATGGCCTCCAGCCTATTAGAATACCAAACTAGCATATTTAGTAGACCAAATATGGATATTGCATACATACCCCATTTCCCAAATGTGACATTCTCGAAGGATATATATATAACCTCTGTATTCAGAAGGTACACTCTATATGAAAATATTGTTAGCACATACGTTAAACGTAATCGTGTGATGTAAAGAAGCCAATATGGTCATGTAATACTGAATAGGCAATTGAAAGCCATTTGGCTCAGGTGTTGTGAGGTAGAGAGCTTCTGTTCACCAACATGCATAGGATGATCTGCTTATTGGACTTATTGGGTTTGTTCCAAATGATGAAATCGCTGAATCATGCAAAGCTTTGAGTGAGGACATGATGCCAATTCACTGACGGAGTGTGTGCTTGAAGGGGCTCTTCTTTTCTGACAAGCCTGCATGTACGGGAATGAAGGGGATCTCATATCTGATAGAATAGAAAACAGTGCGAGACTAGTAGATTCTCCAAAATGCCTTTTCTGCTGAATGCTTCCCCAACATTTATAAGAGGCATACATATAAAGTATAGCCTATTAAGGTTGTGGTCTTTTGGGTTGTTTTTTTTTAACTTAAATTTTTTTTGCTGAATATATGGCTAGAGGTGGTTAGTTGTCTTGGCCTTGGGCCCATGTCTATTCCTGGGTTTGCGATATTGTGTCTGGTCAATCAATTCTTTTAGGTGTGTTATATAATATATCTTTTGTTTTTGTGAAAATCTGTAAGGCTTTGTGTTTCCTCCGAGATTTCGTGTAAAACTTTGAGAATTTGAAATCACCTTGGAGGTTTAACTACTGATGTTATCGATAGTAACTTGTATCGGATTAATCTAGAACGACCGAAAGAGGGATCCAAGCATGATAGAATTCTATACCCTAGCCTTATCTAATAGCACTTGCTCGCATTACTGTCCCATGTCCGATTTACCTCGCAATATTTTCTTACACATTATTTACCAATGAAAAACTCTTTCGTCATTGAAAAGTATCTGCAAAACAAGGTGTACTAAACTGAACTTATTTGTCCGTATTTTGCATATAATTATGTGTCAATGACAGTTCTAAAGTGAATCTTCTAGGACGACGTGACAGTTTATATAGACTGGTACGTCGGAAACCTTACTTACTCTAGCGTAAAGGAGAGCTTTTTCTGTTTGCGTGACAGATCCTTTCTGGCCAGTAAAGTCAGAGTATCATTACGACGAAGCTGGTTGTTATTCTGCAGATTGTGGTGATTTTCATTTATCTTGATATGAATTATATATGATATATATATATATGTGCCACATAAATTTGAAATGGATATTCTTTAAGAATCTAGAGACTAAGATTCTAGGGGATTTCTATCAACGCAAACCAGAAATGACGACAGTATTTTCAAGAATGCATGTGAATTATATAGTCAATTTTAGTCACATAAATTGAAAATATTGCAAAATAACCCTTAAGGTTAATGAATGTACCGAAATTACCATGAAATAGCGCAGCATCCACAATACACAATAGTATCACATGATTCTGAAATTAGTATTACGAGAATATAACACACCAGAAGCATAACCATGTTAATCAGGCCAGGTTACTTAGCCAAATCCACTGGGCTTCTTTATTCACACAACACCAGGAAACGCACCCACGTGGACGTCTTGTAAGTACCCTGGAGAAAGGGGAATAAATTTATAATTCGTCTTGGCACCAACTAGGTTGGCAGAAACCCGCAAGCCGCCCAAGCACGTTACAGGAGTAAGATCGTATTCGACATTACACTATGTCCTATTGGTTTTCTGTTCGCGTAACACTGGATCTCTGTGCGGGGGAAAATGCGTCAATTCTCATGAATGTTTGAGATGTCACACTGTGCAGCTCTCTACCTGTAGGAAACCCACTAAATGTGACTTTGATGTCTAGCGCACATTCTGGCTACTACAATCTATTGCCATAAATCATTGATATATAAGGAGTCGCTCGGTGGGTTTAAGGTAAAGGTTGGAGGGTCAAGTCTCAGTAGTGTATGGATCAGCTCGAGTTCAAGTAGGTGACAAGGCCTGTGGAAACCATACAAGACACCGCGGGAATTGTTTGGAACACTCATCTTTGAGCAAGAAGACCGTCTCGAATACAAACTGGAATTTGAGGGCGTATTCACCAATGTTGAAAAAATGATCACAAAATTATCTTAACTAAAATATTACAATTATATCATTCAATGTTTTCTCACAAAAAAACTCCCTTCAACGACAAGTAAAATTATTTGTCACCAACATGAATATTATAGCCTTGAATTACAATTCTTGATTCAGATGATAAAACTTAAAAAGACCATTTTCTATGTTTCTGTTAACCTATCCTGTACATCAGGATCTCGATATTTCTCCCCACTCAGTACCTTGCCTGCCTCTTTGGCACTCTCCTCAATGCTCTCTGGAATTCGTATAGCATATGTATCATTGCTCCTAAAGTTATTTGTTAGAGCTGTCTATTGAACATCTTAAACCCTCAGGACTATCCCTTCATCTGCACTATTCTGAAAGAGATATACATCATCTTGAGTATTCATCCATGTATAAACTGGTAGAAAATATCCACCGTAGCAATGATACTACGAAGCTCTATCCAATTTGCTGCTCGGTTCGTGCAACCGTGCACAGTTTTTTGCCCGCGACTTCTCAAACGGTCGAGGCAACTCACTAAGTTCTGTCCGTGGAGGGAACGTATAGTTAGGAATGCTGTCAATGTGCAGGGGCGGGGCTTGGTGTAAGGAAAGCGGTACAGCAGATTGCTGATAACCCGATGGAACTATTTACTTGTTAGTGATAGTATGGTAACGACTGCTGCAGTCAGCATGTGCTATGAGCATAGTGATCATCCTGCTTATATATATATAATATAGGATGTGCTTTGAAAATAAATCAATCAATCCCTCTTATGGGAGAGGAAGGGTTGGCTTTAGGATCATATAATTCCTTATACATATCATAACAAGACTGCTTTCTCTTAAAACTAGGCCACAATAGTCAATGATAAAGACTACCACATCGACATTGATAAAGGTATTTCTTAGGTGAAAGTAGATTTCTCGTAAATAAGAATGTATTGTAAATTCCTATGGAACTTTCACGCTTAAGCATGTGGCAAAATTGACTTATAGTGTTTTCAATTTGGCTATGGCCGAAATTTACAATTCCAACTTGTCTCCGAACCTTTCGGCTGTCTATTATCAAAGGCGCACAACAGAATAGAATGCATAGGTAATCGGTTTGGATAAACACATGGAAGGGCAGTTGTTCAGTGTTGCAGAGTAACATTTAAATAATGAATATACATGTTACCATCACCCCTCTTATCTGGGCTGGTAATGGATGCTGACAGTATTCATCATATTGATATGTGGTGCGAATAACGAGCTGTCAGCAAAAATAGTCGCTGTCAACACTCGTAGTCTGGAGCCCTTGTATCACGACGCTCCAATTCTGATTGAGCGACAGCCAGGATGTCGGTGCCTTAGCCCTTCCCCTTCAGCACTCACTCAGCTTGATACAGCACCCTACCGCAGGCAGTGCCCGAACTAACACCATTTTCCCCTTAACATCAGAATTAGCGAAGTGACCTTACTTCTAAACACTACCAGGGTAAATTGTAGCATTTACTTTTCTTAAATCAACAACTTCTATACATCTTCTAGTTTACCAAGGGAATGTAACACTCATTTCTGTATTATCATTGCGTATTTCATCATCAATGATGCCTGGAGGCCCAGAAATGCATGAATCATGCTATCATAATTTACCCAAGTTTTTGCAATCAATTACGGCTAATCATTCTCACAAACCTTTTATATATATTTGTATTGTCCTGTATTGTCCTGTATTGTCATGTTATCTATACATGGATTTGACGAGGAACGAATCTTTGTAAATACTGTTGCATAACGCTGCATGTAAGAGCGCCTGATAAGGTGAATGTATGCTGTTACCTGAATAAAAGAAAATTTGAAAAATACCCCCGCAAATGCCTGGAGGCATCATGCTGCTGAAGGCCTGGAATTGCCTGGAGAAACAATGCTGTAGCAGGCCTAGTAATGACAGCAACCACCATGGTGTGGTCGGCACGAGCATATCTATGAGTAATATATAACAGCAGATATTTACATCAATGCATGGAATGATAGGATGAATGCCGTGAGTAACAGTTTGATCAGCCATGTTATAATAGCTCACTCCTCAGACTATACTACATTTTTATTATGTCGCTTGAATTTACCAATTACACATGCAAACTGCACTGAGTTTCGTAATAAAGATTATTCGAGAGAGTATTGACTCTATACAACATACTCTTTTTATTAAAACTAGTATTAGGTTTGCGTAACTTAACTTGCTTCTTCAGATCGCTTCGTGTTCCGTGTTTTCAGGGACAGGTACTTTGCTAAACTGGTCATACAGACTTCTCTGTAGAAGATAATTGTTTCAATCACATAACATCTCAGCGTATTGTTGCCTACATTCGTGTCCTGGAATGAAAACATGCGTTCCAAAAATAACAGTGTATTCTGCCATATTGACTGTGCATAAAAGGATACAGACTGATGTAACTATGACATTAAAGGTGCAGGGGGTTATGAGGTACATCATGAGGCCAATGCTTTTGGGGCAGGGACCTAAAGTAAGACGAGAGAAATGCATGGGGAATTTCATGACCTCAGCAACATGCAAACCTAAGTTGACACTTCCACAACAGAGAATGGGGGCGATGGCATAATATACCAGATATTTGTCACGCATATTACTGTTCAGAGCTGGCATTCTTTGTAAGAGAGGAGGCTCCTATAACACTGATTGCCGAGAATTTGTAAGACGCATTTCAGGAGTTATCCATTGGTCTCTGTGAACAATACAGGAGCAAGCATTCCCGTGACTGATGCAGATAGAGGGAGTACAGAGATATTTCTTGACAGAGGCAAAGAATGTTGTAGCTGGCAGGAATGGATCACGCATGCGTATGCTAATATAATATACCCAAGATGACTAACTTAAAGCTATCGAGCACCTCGGGTTCAAATCCTGCTGCGTATACATGTAGACCTGCTTGTTTACTGAATCTCATGAATATCTCCCTTGATGGATATGTTGTAGTATACAATTTGTTGGACAGGAAACAAAACAATATGCCTCCATTGCTATTACCGTTGATTTGAGGTTACATATATAGACAGTAGCTAACTTAGGGTGTTTCAATAGATTTAGGATTCTAAGTAGAGAGTAGGCGGGCTGCTAAGTTAAAGATGGTTGAGTGTTACTAAGAAAGTCAACCATAAGTCTTGTTTCCCTTCCTCCGAAATGTCGTACTATCATACTTTAATGTACATACATTCTGATAGACAGGGATGTATGTTGTTTGTTTAGATGCTAACAGTGTATTTACCACAGATTCATGGTCGCTTCTAAATGTACAATGATAGGACAGTACCAATATTAACATGATCTTTATGGGCTGTCACAGCAGCTCGCTCCCTTTTCTAAAAGTACGATCCACACTACTGTTAAATAACCTGCGAGAAGCACACACAAAAACCACCCTATAAATATAACGTCACAGAAGAAAGAGAAGTCTTGAATGCCCGGGAAATTGAAATCTCTTGAAAAGAAACGTTAAAAAGACGATTCTGGAATGTAAACATCATTAGGCAGGCAATGTCGCGGTTGACTTGGAAACCTGTCTGCAGCGCTCTTGTCGGCGTCTAGAGGAACTATCCTCTGAGGCCGGAGTGGTGGATTGGATTACTTGAAGTGACGGGTTGGAAGGGTCGAAGAAGGTGGCAATGGGGGTAGGGGTTGAAGAGGAGGGCCATGAGGGGATGGTAAAGCTGCATGGGTAAGGGCCGGGTAAATGCTGAGACGTAGCTTCTAGGGGGGAAGGTCAGGGGCAGAAGCTCCTTGGGGGACAATCGTAAGGGCCTTGTGGCACAATCGCAAGGGCCTTGTGGCAGCAGGTCTCTTCTGGGGAGGTTGAGATAGCATGGAAGCTTGGCCTCTAGTGTGAACACAACACACCGTTTCGTCTGAGTTGGTGCTCTGTCGGATCACAGGTGAACCTCCATACATTTTGCCAGGGTGGACTACGGTCTCTCACGTTTCCCCATCCCATCTCCCGGCGCCGTACTACGTCCTTCCCGTTCCGTCCCCGGTGCTTTACGGTGCTCCGAAACGGGCTGCCGGGACTGCCGGGAACATAGTGTAGCGTAGCATAATGTTCAGTGGGAAGATCAGTAGTAGGGGGGATGGGGGATTTGGATGAGGTCATAAGAAGGTAGGGGTGCACATTAATGGCAGTGTGGTCAAAATTCTCGTTACCTCGTTTTAACCAAGGTCGGGAAAAAGGTTGGGATCCTGGAGGGCTTTTGTCAGAGAGTCTTAAAAAGTCACTAAAGGTTATAGTTTTTCAGGTAAATTTTGATAAAAGGGCAGGGTTTAGAGGGGGAAGTTATTGCTTGGAGATCCTCAGAGTAATTTTAGGGGAACGTACTGTTACTTATTAAGAAAGACTAACCAAGACATTGGACTTAAATGTTGGGTTCTGCATCTGGAGGTAGGGTAAATGAAGAGGCGGGAAACCACGTAGCTGGCCTTAGGAAAGGAAGTCAGAAGTGGAGTCATTTGGGGTGATGAGGTTAGGATGGGGGCAGGGTAGATCATCAATGATGCCATTGAAGAGTCAATCGTACTGTAGACCTAGGATTATATTATGGGAGACAGACGTGATGAAGAAGTTCAATGAGAACACTGGGAAGATTATAATCGGATTATGAATATCTCTGGTGCAAGTGATTGTCCATTGAGAAGTTAACCCAACAGATTCGATGAGATTTTATGACGCTACACGTTGCATGGCAGGCACTTGTAATAAAGCAAGGCTCATGTTTTTTTATCTGTAATGTATTCAGGGGGCGTAACCGGTGGAGGGGGCAGAGGGGACACGTGCCTCCCCCACCCCGATTTTTTCCAGGGGTGGTCTTTTCCATCAAGGAATTCTCTAAACACCCTTTTGGAATTTTGTTTCTATATCTTTTAGTTAAAAAATAATGGCAATATACACCAATGGACCTTTTTTACATGAGAAAAGGATACTGACATATTGACATTCACATTGACACCTAATTAGGGGGAGGGCAGTGGATTTAGGAGGATACAGGTAATCATGCCACCTCAAAATCCAATTTAGAAAGAGCCAAGGACTCTGCCTCCCCCCGACCCCCCAAGTAGACACTTCCCCCTCCCCAGACCCCTTGCATTTGTCTCAGGCAGTCTAATTAATGTGAGTAATTACCCCTGGATTCCCAGGAGGTGTGTAATACCCCATCACTGAAAGGAAATTCTGGAAACAAGATGAATCTATGAATCAAAATGCTTCTTGGAGTTTTGCCCCCTGAACCCCCAGGAAGGGTTCTGCCTCTGGAACTTATAACCAACTTTATAAACTAAAAAGGCTGTAATCTATTAAAGACACACCCTTTGTGGGGCGTTGCCCGTTGGACCCTCAAGTAGGCACATTGTCTCCGGACCCCTTTCAATCCTTCCAGGTGGTCAAGAGCTACTGAAACAAAAGCAAGGGTAGAGCTTGTATAAAATCTTAAATCTAGCTGCTTCCAGGAGCTTCGCCCCCTGGACCTCAGAGAGGTTTTGCACACCCCAGTCTTAGATGTGTAACAATCCCACTCACCGAAACAAAATCGTGGACAGAGCTTGTATAAGCCCAAGTGATTCTGGCTGCTTCTCACCCTGGAACCCTGGGAGAGGCTTTGCTGTTGGACCTTTGGCAATCTTTCCAGGGAGTCTTATGTATATGACTCCCCCTGTCTTATCACAAAATCTTGATTACTTGTAGCTTGTATAATTAATAAATTGAAAATGCTTCCTTGGACCCCAAGAGGGTCTTTCCCATTGGACCCCTGCCAATATTCCCAGGTAGCCTCAGGTGTGTCACACCTCAAATAAAACCCTGGATTCAGCTTGTATAATCCATAAAATCCAAATGCTTCCAGAACTTCACTCCCTGGATCCCACAGAGGAAATTTTGCACAAAATGTCATCTATATAACCTAAAAGCCATCTAATCTGTAAAAGTCCAGCACTTTCTGTACTCTCAAATAGGCTCTTTGCCCCTGGACTCCTTGCAATCTGCCCAAGTAGTCTCAGGTACGTAAACACTCCCACCTTTCCTTAAACAAAACCCTGGTTACAGCTTGTATAATATCTGATATACATGCAACTGTATCCAGAGGCTTTGGCCCCAGGACCCTCAGAAAAGGCTAAGCTACTAATCCCTTGAAAACATCCAAGGCAGTCTCAGGTAACAGCCCCCTCCATGAAACAAAATCCTGGATACAGCTTGAATGATATTTTAAAAAAACAAATGCCTTCAGGGGCTTTGCCCCCTTGACCCTAGGAGGGGCTTTGCTGCTTGACCCCTGGTCATATTCAAATGAAATCTTGGACACAGCTTAAATAGTCTATAAAAGCCAAATACTTCGGTAGGTTTTCCCCCTTGACCCCCAAGAGGGCCTTTGCTATTTGGACTCCTGGGAATATTCTCAAATAAAATCCTAGATACAAATTGTATAATCCATAAAAGCCAAGTGCTGCAGGGGGCTTTCCCCCCTACACTTCCAGAAGGTCGCAGGATCCCTGCCAATTGTCCAAGATAGTTTAAGGTGTGCCCCCCCACCACCACCAATCCCCTCGATACAAAATCCTAGGTACGGCCCCGAGGTTGCGGAGAGATCATAAGTCAGAATTAAAAGGTCCGTTCAGGGCCCGGTTAACGCATACAGATCTACCTTGCCAAGTGTAATATTCTTTATAGATATTTCTGGCGATAAACGCTAACGTGTACAGAGACAGATGGAGACACGGGCATCCCCTCTACGTGTACCGCGATTGCCTCGTGATGGGCGCCGGTGTCAACATCGCCGTCCGCCGGGCGTCTGACACCGTGTGCCCGGGTCTCATTTCAGTGTTACACTTACAGGATCCGACCTCTAAACAAACTGGTTGGATTCCTTTTGCGCATTGCCCGCAGGTAATAGCGGCAAATGACTTAGGACTGGTTTCCAGGGAAAGAAGGAGAAAGCCCTTTTAAAAAGAGAAAAATAACTTATTGTTGACAACAGAAAGGACCGGCGAAAGAAGAAGTATTTAGTAGCACAATCTAAGCGACGAGAAACAACGGTTCCAGCCTGTGAGCTTGTATTGTGTATGACAAGTGCGTTCAAGTTTTGAAGAGATCGGCAGAGGTGGCGGTGGTGGTGGTTGGTGTAAGTAGTGATATTTGATAATGTGTGTACAGGGGACTATGGGTTAGCCTTACTTTTTACTATAGTTAAATATGTATGAATACGCCAAATGTAAGGAACTTTTACGCGATATGATACATACGCCCGGGTATACAAATTGCAAATTTATATATTTATTTTTATATACATGTATGCTAGACGACAAATACAGCCAATATATATATACTCAAAAACTAAGTTGTATATGCTACATACACATTCGCCAAATATGGGCATAATCAAATAGAAATACTAATATATGGAGACATAGTTAATGTGACTGAATGGAATCTCTTCCTAGTTGCATTTGTCAGAAATATTCACAGAGTTCGAAGAACGAGGTGAATATTTCTGACCAAAACAAAAAAGGAACAGATGTAATTCAGACATACTCACTATGTCTCCTTATTATTATGTATCTCAAAAATCATTAAAACGCCATTTTGCAAGTCACTTTACATTGTCTCAAAAGGTCACGTGCTATGGAGGGACAGATGGATATTCTTTCGTCACTATGTGACGAACGGAATCCGCACTTCTGCTCCGTAAAAGTGAGACATTCGCACATGTGTATATGATAATATATACGGCCTATCTACGCGGTAGTGTATCATTGATAAACTGCCATTTTCATGCTGTGCTTACAAAATGTCTTTGTGTAGACTTATATCTCCAACCCACCGCAATGTAGAAGTGTTTTGTCGACGTATCGCGAGATATACCGCGTGTTTAGAGTTTGCCACTCAGGGACCACAGAGTGCGGCGGTTTGGTATGGAAAAAATGCAAGCCGGCAGTGACTTTCGATGGGAAGAGTTTTCTTTTATGATGTCACCCATGGTATATTTTTCCCCGTAGAATTTTCATTGGGAACACATACTCAGTGTCCATGGAGTATTTAGAATAAAATACTCAATGGGGGATTATGTCATAAGTGTTAGTAGCTTAGTAAACTCAATGCGTTACGAGCTCTGATCGTAAACTTTCATAGGTTTCCTCAGTAGTATTAGACTAGGTGTTGAGAGGGGTCCAATTAGTAAGTAGGAATAGCAAGGAGCGGTTTATCAGGTGGGTTCTATAGAGAGATATGAATTGGCAGTGGATGAAGTTTGAGAAGGGAGTGGTCGTAAAGACGTACATTGATTGGTAACGAAGTATTAAGAGGCATTATCGAGCGTTGGCCACATGCTCATATATACGCTACTTGGGTTTGGGAGAGGTTATTTAGACTTTCAGCGTGCTGCAAAGACTACCCTATCACTATCTGTGTGCCAACCCTGTGACATTGGGAAAGGTGAAGGGGGCCAGTGTCTTTATGCCTTAGTGGCATGCTCAGCTAACCATGACCAATTATCAGGGAGCGCAATACCACATTGACCCAAGGCAGTTGTAGAATGGCAAGTTAACGGGTGCAAGTGTGTTACAGAAAATGAACTATAGGCTGAATGAAACCCAAACCTTTTAATTGTTTTTTTAATAATTCCACGCCCATTAATCAATGATGAATATACTATTTGTCCCTAGTTTATAAGTGGGCTTTGTTGAAAGAGACGCTCTCGTTGTAAACTGCATGGTTGTGGATAAGGCAGTATGCGACTACATGTACATGTAGATAGTCCGCTATTGGTGAGTACTGCCTGTGGAAGCTGTTCTGTCTCAATAGACGGGACCGTGGTATCAGCCTGTTGCACCCACTGGGTGTGGTGGGTACATTGTTGGCGGGTGCTGAGTAAACCAAACCCTCCAGGTGTCAAACTCGAGCTCTCCACCCCTCTTACCCCACCCCCTGACTCCGCCAGCCCTCGGGGCGCAACAGGGGGCGAGGTTTCGCCCTCAGGGGGGTAACAAGGATCCATGCTGGATCCCCGGGGCTTCGTCCCTGAGGACCCCTGTTCGGGTGTCGGTGACCGTGTGGCTTTCCATACGACAATATTTACCCTTCCTTACCTGATGGATGGCCGGGAAGAAGGACGGCTGCTCGGCCCCTAATGACATGGGTAGGGCGCAGGATACAAGGGGTGTGTTGGCGTTTTTATTACGACACATCGGGTTAAAACCATTGACATTTTGTAGAGGCATACAGGACCATTGGGTTGTTTTGTGTGATTCCACTTGCTCTAGTCCTGAGTGCAGATAGACTTGCTCTGTCTCAGCAACGAGTAAACCTGTTGGTCACAGCAAAGAGCTTGTAATATTAGGGTTGCTAGCCTGGGATGAGTTTCTCTTGTCAACTTCAAGTGTTATCTGTTTAGAGTTGAAATAACACACCTTAGTGTTTTTCTCTCGTTGCATGAGTCTCACCAGACTCTCTTCATAATAGAACCTCGTTCTACCATTATGAAATTATCCCATGCAATACTGTTCAAGTACTGTACAATCACATTTGATGCAACAACACCACTTTCCCCCGGTTTATCCTTAGTGCTTTAGTTACAATACTCATAGATGCCATAGCCCAATTTAGCCCTTAGAAAAACATCCATCGTTCTTAATTATAAATATTCCTTTTCAGAGGATACTATCCCGAAGTTCTTTGAATGAAGTATAACAAGAGTCCTTCTTTACATAACCTTTTTTGCCATAAGAATACTTTAGTCATTGAAGTTTTCATGTTTGACCAACATTTTTACATTTTCCAACTTCCTTTCAAACAGTACAGGGAGGAATATATTGTTTTAATCTATTATTTTCTTGATGTCAATATATTGATGAAGCAATTATGTCTTATGATTGGTCAACATGATCAGAAATGGAAGTTGCACATTTTCATGATTAGCTTTGCATATTTGCATGGATATCTGATAAATCATTATCGATAAGTTATATAGTTCGCGTATTTTAGGCTTCTAAGTTTAGAAAGATATATCTTACATGTTTTCTTAAGTGCGTGCTCCACCACAAATAAAATCTATCGGAAAGTTACTGGGAGGTTCGTACAATTTTGGAGAATACCGTACCTTGTCTTACCTCCTCTCCAAGAAATATCGGGTGAGTTTGCATGCTTCCACCGAGTTGAACAGATCTAGCCCGACATTTTACAAAATCACGACGTTGAGGTATGTAGAAGCCTGTCCCCTGTTCATAGAGTATCGTAAAGTTGTGTGACCCTTTTCTGTAAGGTAGAAGAAGTGTATAAAGGGATGCGAAACTTCCCGAAACCTTTCGACAACTTGAATGGGCTCGCCCAAACATCACGTGAGGACCCGGAAATCGACTCCACCACGGAAGTCCGCATGTATGATTTTGACAGAAATATTACGATTTCTGATCAGATCGGTGGCTCGGTGGAATCAGCACTTTAATCAGACTCCATTAAAAAATGTGTTGCTTCATAAAAAAATTACCCAGAGATTTTACAAATGAATACTTTTTTTGTTGTTGAAAACTTTATTCATTCTGCCATAGGCAGGTCTTCCATGAACGTTACAAAGTGATTACAATGTTGTGCAGCGCAGTAACATAAACATTCAAAAATGAAAAGGATGAAAATGATGATAGTGATTGTAAGGTATAGCACATGGTTATTTCTCTTTAGATCATTATAATAAATTATATGTATTACCATGCTTCTATTCTGTATTATATAGTTCTTTCCCCACAAGTTTCTTAAATGCAGATTTAGACTGTGCATGCTGTGTAACAGGACTAAGCCTGGTCCAAAGAGCTTCACCTCTGTAACTATGACTCTTCTTGAACCCAGAATTTCTGAACTTGAATTGCTTAAGTTTAACATTGTCATCACTACATGTTCCATGTTGTGTTACATCTAGATTGTTCTCATCTTTCGACCTTTTATACATTAGGCTTAACAACTGGCAATCTCTCCTGTGCTTTAGTTTTTCTATATCACAGACAGTATGCAACTGATCTACTGCCATGTCTCTAATATGCCTCCTCAGTATGATCCATAATCCTCTGTTTTGTAACTGCTGTAACTTGGTGACATCGTCACCATTAGCACCGTCAAACAAGAAACAAGAATACTCCATCACCAGCCTGATTGTATTCAGGTACACCAACTTTGCGGCCTTGTCGGTCAACATGTTTCTCAATTTGGCAAATTTGAATAATCTGGCGTTGGAATTTTTACTGACTTTTAGATTTAGAACCGAATCTAATTGGACTCCGAGATATCGGTAGGTACTGCAGTGTTGTAAAACTACTCCACTACAGTCCAACCGTAGATCGTCCAGCCTCTTCATCCTAGGCTTGGTACCAAACCAGCAGGTCATTGTTTTCTTTTGGTTAATAGTCATGCCATTTTCATTACACCATTTTGCAACATGGTTGACAACGGTCTAGAGGCTAGATGAGGCTACATTGTCATTTAAAGAGGAGGAGTATAAAACAAGATCATCAACATACTGTATGCAGTGGCATTCATTTATACTTTCACATAAGCCGTTAATATATAGAACGAAAAGTAGTGGGCCAAGCACTGACCCCTATGGCACACCAAAAGTAATAGATTCAGTATGAGAAAGATGCCCATTTACCTTAGTTAACTGCCGTCAATTTGTTAAATAATTGTTTATCCAATTTTTGTATGAAGTTGGAAGATAGAAAAAGTATTTAAGTTTTGCAAGCAGGAGGTGATGTGGGACACAGTCAAAGGCCTTCCTAACATCCACAAAGCAGGCAGAACTAACTTTTGCCTCATTGTGCACTCAGTAGAGATCGTCAGTGAAATTGAACAGTGCGTCAGCAGACCCCCTCTCAGGTCTGAACCCATATTGCCCATCACTGAATAGCTTTCTACTATCAACGTAGTTGCATATCTGTTTGTGAACTATTTTCTCTAGCGCTTTAACCAGCATGGGTAATATAGATATAGGCCTCCAATTGTTGATGTCCATGTTGTCTCCCGATTTAGGGATGGGTGTTACCTGTCCGACTTTCCAAGTGTCAGGCACAACCCCATTCCGCATGGAGCAGTTAAAGATGTGCTCGAATTCATCCAAGAGGATTAAAATCGCATCACGCATTAAAAAACTGAGAAATGATCATTTAAGAGGTCGTCTCCAACACCACTGCCAGTAACATAAATGCAATTTGTGTAGATATGATCGAAAAGTGTGCCATTATTATTCTTGTTAGGCCTCTTAATGTTATTTATTAACTGTCGCAGGTTATGGTCCTTAGTAATGTTTAGTAGGTCGGTGGTGTCAGAGTTATTTCTAAAATTCAGATTAATATTTAAATCGCCTAGGATCCATATTTCCCTGTTTCCCATAGTTTCCTGTTACTTTCCCATATAAACGTGTAATGAATATATATTACACGTATCCATCATATGTACTGTATACATATATAGAGAGGGCTAGATGGACCACCGTTTGGTGCAGGACACACTGGCTATATCGCAATAATCGTTCTCAGATTATAGTATCAGAATGAATAGCGCGATTACTACTAGCTGCCGAGGTCCTGCATACAAACACAACCCCACATAGGATACCCTATATTAAACCGAGACCTGGTGGCGCCTGTAGGGGTCGGGGGTGGAAGGGGCCTGCCCCGCTCTCCACTAGGAGGCGTATTGTGAGGTGTGCCGGATATATTTCCAAATGCTCGACCATGTTCAATTACTACAGCTTGACCTGCGAGTGACCGCTTCAAAGCTTGCCAAGCAAAAAGGTCCATGTCGACTGGCGGCGGCTATGATTTGAACGGGCATTACTGCATGGGGGTTAGGGCCTGCACATGTATACGTGTTGAGAGGGGGAGCGGGTGGATGTGTGGTACGCCAAATGTGTAACGTATATATTATGTATCAGAAATACAGTTGTGGACCAAAAGGCCAACATATATAATGTACTTCGACATGATTTAAAAAGAATCAAAACCGTATTTGTTATTTTGATGTTTGTCATAGATTTTTTAATTAGATTTCAGGAAGTACAGATCACACAACTGAGAAATTTGATATTAAGATCTTTATTTCCTTTGAAATCTGGTAATAACTATTAAAGTTGGTCTACAACTTTCTTGATATATCATATGTGAAATGAATAAAGCTTTGAAGTTTTCAGGACGCGACAGATGTCTACTTTACGTCTTCAAGATGAGGGTTTATCTAACACTATGATTGGAAACTTTGAACACTCACTAATTGGTAACGGTTATAAAAAGTATTACTTCATCTGCATTCCATTTAGGTTTCAAAAGAGCGCTTCTTCTTTTGATGTTTGGTGTTTGTACCTGATGTTTGATGATGATTAAAATCATCGCATATCTGTGTTCTGGTATGGAATCTGTGATTTTGTTGACTAAACATGGCCCTATTCAACATATCTTACGCTTTTCGTATACTTCATAGGTTGCCAATGAAGGTTTTAGTGACGTTATATAAATAGAACTTTCATTTACATTTTCGATTGAAAGTAATATATAATCAGATCCAGTCAAAGGATTATTGTGTAGTTCACTAAGGCATATAATTTTACAGAATGAAAAAAACGTAACTAGAAAAAGAGAGTAGAAGCAGCACATTTCCGTTCACTGATATGAGGACCGCGGTTAGATTATGATCTTTAAACAGTGACAAAATATTACGGTCATAATGGTGCACTTAATACATTTTTAAAAAGTCGATCAATTCATCGCGTGATGAAATTTAAGCTCACCTGGAAATGTCATTATTGAAAAGGCAAATCTGAACAGGCGCACCACAAGTTGGATGTTAGAATGTAAATCTGGTTATGAAATGATATTATCGTCACCCATATACAATCTCCCCGTCAGTACAGCTAATGGGGTTAATACTTTAACAGACCGATAAGCACTTTATCATTGTAATATCTGGTTGCCCGGCCAACCCACAACCATCGATTTCGGCATTCCCTTGCTCAATGTTTCCTTATCGCCTCGAATGGGACCTGGTTAATAGAAATACTGTAAAACCTCTATGCTTCTGAGTTTTACTGATCTGGTGATTTTAGTGTGATTTATGAGGGACGGCATAGCTGTTCTTTCACCTTTCCCAGTATTTTACACCATGGAATATGATGAGATGAGAGTGACAGGAAAGAAATGTCGCACAGCGGAGTATAAGGCAGCTGCTAGTACTTACCCAATCATGACAGGTAGGAAGGAGACCAGTCGTCTTACACTGTGCCGCCATTTACAATACAAATGAGCTACTCTCCTTCCATATGCTTCAATGCGTCCATGTCATCTTTGAGTTGTCAAATTTTAGTGTCAAATGCAGATGAAATAACCACAGGCAGGAACTGCCAGGCGCAAAAAGATGCATCATTCGGCTTTATTATAGAATGAGGTTACTTGAACTCTCTTTATGTTAGCAGGGTTTCTAGTCATGTTTTTCTTTATTGACCTAGGAGTTTTGTATGCCGACCTGAGTGAGTGTCTCTCAAGATCCTTCTGGAACTGAATTGTATCAGAATTCGAATAAATATATTTCCGGAACAAAAGTAATACATTCTATTCCAAAATGTTAATCGCCACCTTTTAAATTAATTACTTTTCCTGTACTACTTCTGCATTGAGTCATTCGAATTATCAAGAATTCAAATTCTCTGCCTCTCATTTTATGTGGCTCTATAACCTTTATCATTGTATTTCAAAATCCAGAGGTTTTACTGCATGTCCTCTTCACTTGATGTTCAATTCCGTAATTATCGCCATTCACCGCGTCTATGTGTAGCTAGGGTGTAGTAGCGAGGCGGGGGGTTTATACATGGTCCATGGGAAGCCACCCCATGGACTGTCCCACAGGATAAAGTTGTAATATACCAGAACTCACGGCGGTCATGCCCCTTGACCTCTGACCTGGACGGTGGCGACCCCTGGTGAGGACGGGTGTCAGGCCTCACCTGTGCATACTCCGGGTGGGGGATTGCCTGGCCGGTAGATTGTCGGGTTCAGGTGATGGATGCGATCCAGCGCCTACCAAGGATCATTCTACCGGGCTCTCGCCCAAGAGATCAGAGAGGCGGCTGGGGTGCATGGTCATTACGGTATCTGGTTTTATTAGCCTGTGTTTCCCCACCCGTAAATAACAACATGACCAGTCCCAACAGCGATCAATGTCTCACGGACATAGAATCCAAGCTTTGAACTCCTGGTTGTAGAGACATGGCATGGCTTCATCCAACATTAACAAATACTCAGGGATTTAGGTAGCTCACCTACTTACTATAGACATCACTACCCTGTGGTTGGAGGTTTTTTTATGAGGTATTTGAGATTTAAATGGTTTCCATTGACGAGTAAAATGTGTTTTTGTAAGAGAGCGACTAAAGTAAGACTTTTGTAAAAGACCGTAATGTTTATAGGTTATCAAAGTGTGTCTTCGTCGTATCTTAAATTTTCATTGGATATTAACCAGAGCGTTTTTAAGACTGGTGAATTTGATAAATTGGTCCAGTATAAAACTGATAGAGTATTGTCACAGGAATGATCAAGTCAGTGATTCATCATGCGCATGTTTATCCTAGCATTTCATGAGGCCTTTCAGACTAAAATCACAACCAGGATTTATGTGTATTGTAGAATTTAATGAAAGACTTATGTCAACCATTGGTTTTGTGGTATAAATGGAAAGAGCTTAACAAAACATAAATTTTGTTTTCGTCGTGATGAGTGTAATTTATAACTAACTACACAACTATAAACTAAACCTAACGACCATTCGTTTCAGTCCGCTCAACTCAACCGTACACTCTATCCGTCTCTCGCACTGTAGTAAATTCTCATAACTGTTTTCTACCTGGCTTGAATTGCTTAGCAACCAACTTTCGTCAAGGACACGACTGCCATGAATGAATGAAATCTATTTGACTAGAACCGTGGTGACAGATGTCGATAGACAAAGGGCTCCACCAGAGTGATACTCCTATTGAAAAAAAAACTTCGATTTATTTCAGCAGTATAGTATTCCACTATACACATATTTCTTCATTTAAGTGGTGGCCATGACATATAGGAAAATAAGGGTTTTAAATAAGCGTATTCAATGTATTCTCTACAATGGGCTGCCTTGAGGCAATCGGAAATTAAATACTCCCCAAAACATTCTCAGACAACCAGTGAACTTGATACTACAAACTAAGATTTTCCATATTTTATTTAAATGCCTTCGAGTAAGAAGACAAACCACATAATAAAAAGTTTAAAATGTGTAGACACTATTTACTATAGATAAAGACGGACAAACTACAACCGAGCTTCCCAAGCTGTTCTTTAACATATATATATATATATATATATATATATATATATATATATATATATATATATATATATATATATATATATACAGCAACCATGAAAGTTATATCCTATGGTATTTTCAAATAAATAATTATACACAACACTGTCAAAAACTGCTAGCAATCGTAAGGTCCACAAGAAGAATGACCTCTCCTGTCGTTAAGATGAATGCAAACGTCATATATTTGTGATAGGAAATAAATCCCTGTGGTGAGTTTCAGTAAACTTCTAACAAAAAAGTATGCCTCCTACAGAGCCTTCCGTTGTGCTTTCTGTTTGATTCCAGCAGCACTGTGGATATTGCCCCTGGCTATACATAGCTGTCAATGGGGGAGCTGGGTGACGATGGGGTCGTGATTCACCTGTTCGATGACAATGTTTATCATCGTGTGGCTTGATTTTACAAAATGAGACATAAATCACTGAGAGTAGAAATGGATTTTTGATGGTCTAAAAGGATACTTATTGGCATATGCTCAGGACGAACGTTTGGGATTGTTAATATACACACAATGGCGTAGCCACTCGTAGGCTTATCTACTGTTTTCATATACACATGTACCTACGTGCGCTCGTGTAGACGGCATGCTCTTATGCGAGGGTAGTGACTGTATTAGGCGTCCGGCTTTTAGATAGCACGCCAACATGATACACACGTCGGTGTAGACATACATAGACATATAGATAAAAAATAAAGAAAGGTTTACGCATAGTCCTCTATACATACATTATCAGATAACAGACTCCTTACACCAACCCAGCCGCCGCAACGGCCGCCGCCACCACCCCCAGAGCCGACATTAGGCATGTATACATGAATAGACCCACTGGTTCGTCCTGTGAAACCACTGTTGATGATTGTTGGGTATCTTCTATCAGGTTAGACCACAATTCCCCTTTTCTATACGGAGGAGAGAATTTACAAACTTTTATTCATGGTTGTGGGGTCTTGATACGTGTTTGCACTTCGCGCAGATGCTTTGGGTTGGGGTACGTTTACGAGATTCCGTGAGCTATGAGGGTGACAGAAAGATCCTCATGTTCATGAAATGTATTCTATTCCATATCCTTCCAATTTGTTAACATGTAATGTTAAGGTAAAAATAGCTTGAGCTAAAAGATAGCTTAATGATAGTTCAGGTGTTGAAATCCATAAAGTGGCTGGGAATATATTTCCTCCTCATTATTGTTCTGGGCGCATATGGTAACAATTACTAAATGATGTATTTGAATTACAATTTCAATATACACATATGGTTATATCTTTCCAAGGCAATCAACATTCTGTGAGTAGGTGATACACAATGTCTGCTTTTATCACTAACAGAGAAAGTATGGGCCAAGACTGGTTTTGTTAAGGCACACCACGATTGATCACTCAGCCTCCCACTGCCGATAGTGATACCTGTAAGCACCCTGATAGACTGCAATTCCCATGCTTTGTAGTCAACGCCGGCGGGGTCGAGTTTCCCCGCGGGGTAAAAACCCCTGTGACACCGCCCAGTGCCCCGGGCGACGCCTGTCACGCCCCCTATTAAGCGTTTCGCGACCGATAGATATAGTATCTGTCGCAAGGATCCGACTCCTGTGCCCTGCACCTGCTTCACATGGCCGCCCCCTAGCGAGCCAATGAGGTATTAAGCAGGGGGAGGTAGGATGGAGAATAGGACCACCTACTGAGGCGCATCCTGTGGTTCTGACAGGGTGAGACGTGGGGCTTTCAGTGTACCCCGCCCGACAACAAACCCCACTGTATGAAGCAGCTGTCACCGGGAGAGGCGAGTATGAAAAAATAAGCCCAGCGAATATAATATATGTGCCCCCGAATGCCTCCGTGTAGGCTCAGAGGGCCTGTCAGTGAAATAAACCCGCCGATAACAAGTACATTGTGCGCTGTCGACGCTCGAGGGGAGGTTATCTGCGGTCAATATACCGTTTCCTTAAATAAATGATAACCTCAATAAACATTGGTTTTCGTCATATATCACCCAAAGCTAAAGTTACGTGCTTCTTGGAGGTAATTGCGGTCCGTATCCTGATAATTTATGTCCTGTTACACATGGTTTTACAGATGTATTTGGATTGCTTTTAAACGGAAATTCCGGTCACGATGAGGGTTAAGGAAATCACAAAGAAACAGGTGTTTTTGAACAACATAGCAATAGAGTTTCCCTCCCATAAATAACCGATAACTATAATTTCCCGTTGAAAACACGACCCGGCCTAATCTGTAGTCACAGGAGAAAAAAGTATATTGTCCACACCTGCCAAAATCCAGTGCAAACTTGAATCTCTTTGAATGTAATTTCCCCCGTCCGTTCACGTTATGTGCTAGCAACATATACCAATCCAAGATTGCCCTGGTATAGCTGCCATCTTTAAATTAGAACGAGGCTTAACTGAACCATACCTGTATAAGGTGAAGCCTCCGAGACTATATGTGCACGGCATACACACCAGGCCATCTTTCCAGCAATTGTCTTCACTCCAAAATCAAACAAGAGCCCCTTAATTTTCGATGATGGAACACGTTGCGAAATAAAATTCAGTGTTTATGGTTGGGAAAAGCCAAATGTCCATCAGTGTTGGATTCTTTTGCTTGCTGAATCATTAATTCATATAGAGACCTCCACCAAGAAACAAGCTTGACTAATTGGGTGCAAGAACAATGCGGGTAAAATCACAGACATGTTAATACAGGAGTGAATTTGATAAATGGCTGCTTGGCTTACAGTTCTGCAAATTCCACTAAGTAACGAGATTCAACATACCTAAACTGACTTCTCAACGCTAGCCGCGATGCAAAATTCACGTTAAACATCGCGATTAACATAGCAACAACAGTCAGCTGTTCCATTAATCACTGAATGTAGGAGAGTCGTTTAAGATAAACTACTTGTAAAGTCACATGGTAAAAGTTAGTAGAATGAATGACAAATAGCGAGGTAGATTACAGCCTTGGAAGATTCACTAAACAACGAATAATATCATGCAGATTATACCTATATATAGTGATAGCAGCAGGGAAATTGTTAAATACATTGTCAGATGGCAGCTGACAGTGCCACCTGTGTATATCCTCGGATTGGGCTGTAGTGCATCCTGATGGGAAGATGCGACGGTTGAGCCCCTATCATCCCTTTCAGCAACTAAATTCCCGACGACTACACCTGGTTTTCAATGAAACAGCCGCCATAGCCGCCAGGCCCCATTGCCCAATTCATCCATCAAGCCGTCCGCATGACAGCCACCTAAAACCAATATGTTTTAACGCCGCCCAGTTTATTTAGACAGCCATAAAAATACCGCAACAAACCCAGGCACCCATTGCGCTTGAAAGTCCACGCGACAGCAAGGGGAAGACCCTTCTAAATATTATGAAATGATGCTCCGGTGGAGTTCTTTTTGCTGGTTGCTGCGTGTAATGGAATGGCCCCGGGGCGTGTGTCAGGGCCGCTGGGTACCTGCCGCCGACACGTGCTGTATTACTCCGCGGCTGTTATAGGTAAGAAGTGAGCAACAGACCGGCAACCAGCGAAGATAGAACGTCTCAAAGAACAAAGTACACAAACTGCTGTTCCGTTTCCGGTTTCCGCTATCTGCGCACGCTGGATGTGTATAGCTACCTCATGACGGAAGGCACATTGCGCGGCGGTATACAGTGATTGTTGGTGGGGAGTTGGGGAGAAGAAGGTCTGTTTGTCTAACCATGGGAGATAAAGAGGAAAGGCTGAGGCTCCTTAGACCTACAATCACGTGAGCAGGTATCCTTAGTATCAAGAGGGAAAGAAATACCTAGATAAAAATGTGTTTAAACACTTCTGGTGGCCCGATTTATTCAGGCACTATTGTAAATCAACGGGCTCAGTCAATACCTCGTGGAGATGAAGCCCCACTATATATCAAAGCGAGCAAAACAAAAAGCAGTTAGTTATACTGTTAAGAATTGAAAATTCATAGGCAACATATCAATAGAACCAGTAAGATAATGATTCATTTGATTCATGATAGGTGACCCATGAACTCCCAAAAAAATCATTTAATAGACATTTATTGAACTACAGCTTACGACATTGTGTATTGTTGTAACTACTGACAGGTAATAATGTCCCTTTTTATACTATTGTAAAATTAATTCTGCTGTAGGTTATGCTCTTTCACCAGATGGTGCCTGTGATTTCCTTTCACCGGAAAGAAATTGCCCCACATCACCTTACAAACCATATTATCTTAGATCAAAGCTACGTAGTTTATGGTATTGTTTTACTTAAAGAGCTGCACTTTCTCTCCTGAACAGGTTCTTCCAATGAAGTTCTCGGCCCCGAGGATCCGGCCCAACAAGACATCCGCCATTTTGACAATGTTATTGTCAACTTCATGCGAGAAAGAGGCATCCCGGGCGCCAGTGTCGCTATCAGCAAAGATGGCGAGCTGCTCTTCCGAAAAGGTGAGGTGCTCAGTGTATAATACAGTGTCCGACCGATTTTATAACCTATGTATTAAACTTTGTTTACCAGAGTATTGCCAGGATATTCCTATCTCAAAACACTCTGTACATTGTCGTTGGCTAACACTTGGGCATCACTCTCAATGCTGAATAGGTTTCCATCAATCTTGGTCTATCTATTAGCTACATATCTGTAACCGTTTCTGTAATTGCTAACTTTATGTGACAACCTATGGTAATATCTAATCTGATTTAGAAATCAACCTTAGGGTGCCAATATTTTTATTCGGAAATCTTTGTTAATTGCAGTTCCTAAAACCTATTCCTAGTTTTATATACAGAGAAAACCAGCACTTTCAGAATAGTTGGGGTGCGAATAGGAAAACACATGTGATTTTATCAAAACTGCATCGAAAGGTAGCATAGAAGATATAATAAAGTGATAATATTAGGAGACTGAAATTAGATTTTCCGCTAGGATTCCCAAGACAATATAAAACATGTTGTATTGATTGTCATAACGAGAATTCCAAGGGGATCCCAGAATGTAGATATCAGGAATATCCAAAATCATGGTGTAGTGAGTGAGGCTTTGATATTGCACGGTCTACGTGAAACCAGGTTATAACGCCAGGCGTGTTTTCACTTAGTGCCAATACAGGGAACTCCAATACTGCTGCAGTGTGTGCATATTGAAAGGTGGGTAGAGGGGAATATACACGTGGGGATGCAATCCAGATTCCGCATCCAATCAGCTACCTCAAAATGTTACCTGCCCAAGCTGCCGCCCTCGGCGAAAACTTATCCTCCACGCCAATTACACTGAGCTAGGCAGCGCACAGCACAGAGACAGGGTCTCATTTCTAGTCAGTAATCCCACACGATGGGTAATGTCTGGTGTGTGAGAAGGTGGCCGACAGTATAAACCCTTGGTTGAATTCTACTCGGGTTTCCCTTTGTTAAATAGCAATTTATCAAATCTCTATAGTGGAGTCTTCTCCCAAAATTTAAACAGTAGCTTTTTAGCCGGATTTTCCTCTTGGAAAATCTAAAGGTGTTGTTTTGACAAACAACTAGGAAAGAAAGATACATGCATTCCTGAATAGTTGGGAGAGGTCAGTTTTGAGGTATCACAGCTTCATTTGCCTTTGGTCCTAACTTCATAATAGTGCTTTCTAGTGTTCGATCTCACCAAGATCTTAGTATGGCTCCTGCCACAGAAAGGTGCATGGAGAGATATCGCTACAGAAATGGATACACAGGTACGCGTATAATGATACAAATGCGTGAACGAAGATACGTGGTCGCGAAGATGTATACATGTATATATCTTAGATCATTGGACCAGAAGCCCCCTGTATACTGAGTAACACACTAAGTCTGTTCTGTTTAGGTTGACCTGCATGTTTCTGACAACGCATGAACAAACTTAGAAACTCATCTAGAATATCATTGCATCATCAAAAATCATGTCTAAAGTATATTGAAAGTAGGAATGCATAAAAAAAGACACCGGGAAATTAATATTCTGGAATACACACACTACATGTATTCCCCAGACACGAAATTCTACCAATGATTTTCCACGCTTCCTGCCTGTGCACCCCTTCGTCACATGCTGGGGATCAAAACTAAACATTGGTTTTGATTTGTCCTTTCTTCTTGTGTTTCTTTTGTTTCATTGCAAATATCAGAATTCACATGCAATATCATGAATATGGAAAGCCGTACACATATGAGGTATACCCAATATGGTTTGTCGTCCTTATCCCACTGACTGCTTACCTTGTCTGTCCTCCATCCACCCCCCCCCCCCCCCCTCCTTCTACTGTTCTTTCTAATCCATGTTTTTGCTCTCTTCATTCGTTGTCCCTTTCTCATCTGTTCCATCCCCCTCCTCCTCCCTTTTTAAACCGTTTATATACTAGCTCTTCCATCCTCTTCTCCAATTTCTAGCTTGGAACCACCCCTAAATACCCATCCTCATTGAGAGCAAAACACTCATTACATATTTTAAGGAACTAGCTTTTACGATTCTACCGTTCACCTTTGTCCACAATGTTTCATATTCATATATCTAAGCCCACAACACAACGCAGTATTTCCAAATATATTGCCTTCATTTTGCAATGTTTGCTATTCCAGAAGCCAGCTACGGGTCCACAGTCATAAAACCTGATATTCGCACGGAATGGCATTTCGAATTAACAATAAGAATATATTACAGTAAAACATAGTTAATGTGTATGGAATCTGTTGTGTGTAGTTTGGTGTTGGACATATTTCACGGCCGATCGAATTCTACATAAGGGATAGTCGTACGATATTCTCTTGAAGATACACCGACTGGGAAGGAGCAATGTTTGCAGGAACCCCTTCTCTCCTACCCGCCCCCTCCTACCCAGAAGTGTTACGGTAGATCTGCGTCATGCCAACCGGCAGTACCTGTTAGGCTGTCTGGTTCCGCCTGGTCCAGCGATAATGACTTGTAGCATGTGGAAATTGAGAAACGCCCAAAATGAGCGTTCCTCCAACGTTCAAAGAGTACAAGATGCCGAAAAGCTGGAGGCCATGTTGTTGAAATGGCAAAGCTATCATGGAGGCTATTAGCGACACGTTGCAGAAATGCTGACGCTAGAGGGAATATATATGAGGCTCATTATAAGGATGGGTTTTTAAGATGAATTTTTCTCAAGAAGACCTAAGCTGGAACTGAAATTCGTGGGGGATGAGAATATTTCTCTACTTTGTGATAATTCCATACTCGATATCTTGATTAATAGTTATTTCAGGTTTGATATAGAATGTAATACGGATTGAGTCCTTCCCATGTGAATATCGCTTTGAACGAGACACTTATGGGAAAGGTATTAGATATTTTTGTTGAATATTGATTGTACAGTAACGACTTTGATAGGCCCTTATGACTCCAGGAAGGTATAACTGCAAGTAACTCACTCAATACACATATTGCTCTTAATGTAGTTGAGTCATTAATGGGGGAAACTATATATCTTGAAATCAAATCATCCACATTTCTAGTCAGAACACGGTTCAGAAGTCTCCAGAAAGACTTCAAAGTTCACTCTTCTCTCCCAACATGTCGTATTTACTCAGCCTTGGCCTTCTTAGATCTTGGCGGCGTCCTTTAGAGTATTGCTGACAAGATCATTAGTTGGCCGTGTCAGTTTCCTCCCCCCTACAGCCTGCGTCGGTCTCCTGACGTGGAGAAGAATACACGATGGAACTTCCTCTTTGGTACCAGTTGGAGACGCCGGAGGGACGCCCAAATGGCACCTGTCCACCGAGGTAACTCTAGACCGGTCGTCAGGAAGCAGACGACATTGCCGTCAACACTGTGTGTGGCCAACAACAAAGTGAAGAAAGTTCGCACTTTAAAAGAGACGAGAAGAGACTTATTGAAAATGACGTTATTGCTTCCCACATTAAATATATATTATTAGTTTATTGACAGCAAGAATCAACTTCACAAGATATATTTCATACTTGCAGTCTACACAGTTTATACATCATGATATTCAAACCGTATCCATACTATCACTTGAGATAGTTTGAGCAAATACATAGATATTATATGTGATTAGCTTTTAACATTGTTCGACCGATTTCGCAATTGTTGATACATTGAAATCGTAATTACATTTTCCATCCGTAGCGGTTACACGGCAAGTAGGAAATAGTTGAACATAAAAGTGCATGTATGTTAATCACTGGGTGATATATTGATTAGAGCATTTGGGATTGACATATCAGTTTATTCATCAACTACCGAGAGGATTCTGCAGTGTAATAAAGACGGCCATACATCACAAAGAGGAATGTGATCTATATCCTGATAGTGATGTTCACTCAGTATTCCGTCTACCGCTTCAGACACTACGCCATACTGATGACATCTTCAGAAAACAAATCTTGGATTCATAAATATTTTCATGGCACAAAACCCTGACTTCCAGAACCTTCTAACATACCGGTAGTTAACTGTCAGGTATTTTAAAGTGAAACAGAGATGATTTCTAAATGAATCTTAAAGGATTCCTCAACCAAGACAAACACCAGGGAGCTCTATAGCTGCCCTGAAAATATTAAAGGCATGCATGGCTATAGGAGGAAGACACACAGTGGTATTAGTTTCAGAAACGGTGGCCTAGCTTTCAAGTTCATGCGTGCCAGTGGAAAAGATACATGGACCCCGTCAACTTTGTGGTGCTGTAATACCACCGGGCTGGTGATGGTGACCTACTGAGCTGCTCTGTTGATGACCTGCTCGGGCAGCGCAACAACAACAACAAAACCACCCTGCCACATCCAAACACCCACGGCGGGTATGAATGGATGGATGGAGCGCCACCCGGACCAGGGATAGCTCCCTAATTTCAGACGTGTCAGCTGTTAAAAAAACATCTTGGCGGGGACGGCGGGCTGGAAGAGTTACTGGCGAAGAGGCAATCTGTTTGCTTAGGTTGTTCAGCCCTCTACCTACCGCCACGTGTTGTGGGGGAAGAGTCACAACAGTGTGAGCGGAAGGCGCTGCTGTGTCGGCTGTTGTGGGTCTATCAGCTGGTCCCCCCGCCCAGCGAGAAGGGATGGCAGTTTTGTCATTTATCACGCCTCGTGGCTGTGAACATGCAGTGTAGTGAAGCTCAGGCAGTACAGAGGCGGTTATACATACTTTTCGATGGCTTTGGAATACATGTACTACTTATTGTTATCATCCCTTTTCATTATATGCTAATGCCATTGTGGGAATCTCGTGATGGATTATGGGAAGTGTACGTCGATATAAATGGGATCCAACAATTAGTTTTAACCTTATCAAAAAGTGTTGTCATTGAATAAGAGGCAAGATTGAAAGATAAGATCTCATTACACTTACAGTTTGGGGTCAACCGTAAAATTTACGGTATTTTTCTGGCACACCAGTTGCCAGGGAAATATCTAACATTCAATGGAATAGTTTTACTGTGTGGTGCCACCTTTCAGAATCATGTGAAATCATCTTAAAAGCCCGGCGTCCACTGACCCCCCGATACCGATCTACGATAGACCTTACGATGCATGTATTGAGGTGCGTTCTCGGAAGTATCGGCTACGGATTAAAGTTGACTTTTCAACGCGATATCGATTTTATGTCGGGAGATGCATCAAAAGGTCTAACGTAGTGTATTGGGAGCTCAGTGGACGCCGGGATTTACCTTATCTCTGTTGTGGAAATTATTTGATATATCTCAGACTATATTTTGTAGGCATATATCTATTGCATACATGCATATCTGTATCTCGATCAATCTATCTGTAACAATTAATCTAGAGCACATACAACTCAGCGAATGGCCTATCTCACGCCGGTATCTTTCTCCATAGGCTTAACATTACGATCTCATACTCCACATCCCTGAAGGCGTTGTACCCAATATCTATTGGTTAATTTGGCGAGTTATTTCATGATGTTATACAGGATGAGATCAAAACAGAAACCGACTCGATGAAAATAGCTTGGTCTGCACTCCACCTCGTTTGACCGCTATGTAATTCACTCTGTTTCGCTTCGTGAATTACTCTACGGTCACACTCGGTGAAGTACAGACCAGGTTATTTTCATCTCTTAAGGTTCCTTCTAATTATCACCAGAGTTGCGCGGAGAAGGAACGGAAACACTTCATGCTTTATAAAAGACTGGGAAGCGGCTAAAATAAGGGAAATCTCCACCAAGAATGCACAGAATATATACGCATGTGGTCTTGCTAGAGTTTCTAAGCTGTGTAACCGAACCCTAGAATAAAGGGATGGTGCTGTACCGATTACTTGCATATATTTCGGAGGAGCAGGCATTTCTCTCTTAGCGTTTCTATATCTATAGATACATGTATCCCCAAGTTAGCATTCATATAGTGAGATACAGGGGTTAGATTCCAAACACGAGCATAGTGTCAACAGCAGTTCTACAGTTTCTGTAGAGGAATCGACATTTTCACGCTTGAAGTAGACACTAATCTAAAACAATGCGCCATGACTTACCACACCCGAGGAAGGGGAAAAAGAAATCCACACAACAAGAGATATGTGTATGTGGTAAAGGGGGGACCCCGGTGAAGCCACCTTTCAAAAAGCTAACACTCCTAGGGCGATGAGAGAATACAGAAGATGAACAGCCCATTTTCTGTTAGCATATTTGTATCGGTCAGGTGACCTTTGGGAGGTGCGCGCGTAGGCCGGAAGTGAGAGCAAGCATTCGTGGGCAAGCATCTTTGTTTTTTCCTAACCTTTTCTCGGTGTGGGTTCGACTCGGTAGGTGACTTGAGACCCCCTAGTGGTGAAGGTGCAGCAGAATCGATGTATACTACAGATGCAGAACCACCATGAGTATGAGTATGCTTCATGATGTAGGGGCACTTCATAGTTGTCTTACTCCGTTATTAGATTCGCAGCTGGTCTATCCAACTTGAATATCACATTGACCATCTCCAGGATGTATTACATAGACTCAGTGCATATACTCTTAAGCACCTGTATTTGTTTTCCCTATGGCTAGCTATATCACGTCTCTATTCCCTAAGATACATGTCCTACTCTAGATAGAATCATAGCATAAATGTGTTTCAAACACATTCACTACCCACTCAGAATACCCAGACGCCTTGACTTTACATACGGCTATAGTTATAGCTGTAACTGATAACACTCACATCGATTACTACAACAGCATTAGAGACACCCATTCCCCGGCCACACTTCAGCAGTTATGGAAATCTCACGGCATGCAGTAAAGGAAGATATACCTAATGTTTGGTGCCTTAGGGTATAACCTGATAGAAATACATGGGCGAGGCCCAGGAGAGGTGGTTTAAATGCAGTTAACTCTAGCTGACAAGCACCCTTTGCCGTACGATTGACGCCTCACTTGTGTTCGGGATGTGAGACTGGGAGAAACTTTGAAGTGCAATAAGATTAGTCTGTACTGTTTATTGTTCCTCTTGCCGGATCCAACACTTTTTTATTAAATCATTTGCTAAAATTCTTTGCGAAATACCTGAAGTCAAATATACTGCATGATATTTTCTTAACACAGAGCTCACTAGGCCATGTAGTGGGGCAGTGATATTATGCTCATAGTAGCCTGGATTGTATGGCGGCCCATTAGAAGAGAGTTCCACCGACACTCTATAGCAGTACTATTTGCCCACTTGTCATTGCTTCTTCCTATCAAAATCTGTTGTTTGCAATTTTCTTGGAGAAGAACAAGTGAACTGACTAGAATAGTAAGTTGTCCAGTTTAACTTTGCTACCTCTGAATGGCAATTTGAGATTGCAGAATACTGTATACCTTTATCGTTAACCCCTTTTGATACACGGTACTGTTTTCTGCTGGACCATTTGTAACATCTGGGGCTCTGAAGATAGCTCAAACCAAAACAGCAGTGTATGCACCACCATGCAAAACATGTATACCTCCAGTTGTTTTTATTTATTTTCCCGAAAGCTATTGAACGTTTAACTATACACATATAGTTTTACCTAGAATAGAGGTCGTCTGGTGAGTGGGTGAAGTAGGCATCCCACCTTGGTGCCATTGAGTATTGTTCCCGCCCTTACAAACAGGAAACACGTGGGAAATCAACATCCTGCACAGGTTCCATCCATCATGCACCCCCGCTTCGCGCGAATTATATTTTCGTCTATGAATATTGACATACTGAGAATACTTATAAGTCAAGTTTTTTGGGGTTTTGTTTTCGTTTGTGCTGCCATTTGCGAGGTTCTTCCTGACGATTTCTGACAGGGAAAATTTGTACCGATCTGCAAAGGGATAATTTTTGTTACAAACTTACCATGTTTCTTATCAGTGGTCTCCAAACCAATATGGCGTTTCCCGTTCAAAGAGCTTACCCGTGACAGGAACGTTCAGACGGGAGTTGTCGAGATTAGCTTTTTTTCAGAAGACTAAAAATGCTTACATATCTGGGTTCATCAACATTTATTCGTATTAGTGTGGTCATTCTGATCATCCCCTGATTCCAACTCGCTCGAAAAAGCAACCCTTCCAATAAAGGAAAGATAACATTCTAAGTCGAAATCCTTGTGTTGATAATCATCAGCACGAGTAATTTTATAATATCTATCAATAGTTCAAGCTTCAAACCGTAACATATATAGAAAGAAATGAAAAATGATATTGTCATTAGTTGAAATTACAAATATCTATAGAAACATCGTCAAGTATAATTGAAATAAATATTAGCCTTCGACAGATATTTATTCTTGAACCATTACTATTTTTGTCTTGGTCAAACTTCTTAATATGAAACCATATTGACTTGGTGAGTGTTAGAAAGAGATATAATGACAGATGGTTGTTTTAACATTAGAAACCATATGTTTACACCATTATATAAAACTACCTCCTTATAATACAGTGACCAGTTAATGCCGGAGTAACATAGCCGATTGATTAACTCTATTCAAATCTATTGCTCCTGCTTAGTATTACCCACGTACAGCTCAGCAAGGTTTGTGGTTAATTATTGGTGATGAGCTTGTATTCAGAAACCCTGGAGAAAAGTAACAGGTTTATCAAAGGCGGCATCAGGTCGCCAGTAGATTCGATAGCTTTTGTCGTTCAGTTAGTTACTCCACCATGCCTGTCATGAAAACAGAAACCACAGAATGAAGTTTCTTCACTGTTCGGAGAGGTGAGGGAAGGCCCACCTGTCCGCTATCTCTTACAGGATACCTGGCTAAAGGGAACGATATCTTTGATGGTATATTTAGCTTAGATCGTCACATCGTATATTACCATGAAGCTGAGTAGACCACATCTAATCTACTGCTCGGACCTGGATCTTCATGAAGGACAGTGTGTCTGTTGGGTGGGGTTTATGCCGTAGCAACTGGCAGGGTCATACCACGGTCAGATCGAATCAATTAGATGGGCATTGTAGGCAAGGAGTGAAACTCAGCGGAAGGGCTGAGCCACGAACCAAACAGTATAGACAAAAAAAAAATTTCCAACCACGGACGCTCTCGCAGTGTCTACTGGAACGATGAAATTACGAATACAAGTTCCTATACATGTGGGGAGGTATAGGGTGGGAAGGTGACAGCTAGGGCTACAAATATAGAGAGAACCACAAAGACCTCGGATGATCACGAAAGTCTCCAAGTGGGACTGACATATCCTCTTCCCGCACTGGCTGCGGGAGGGAAGACCACAGAAGAGTACCTACCGCACCTATGCCTGATGAGACTGTTGATCAGTCGAAACCACGATAGCGACGTGAGGGTATAAATTCCCTCAACCACCAACAGACATCTGACGTTGTGACACAGCGTCAGTATGCAACACGGGCTGACTGGTTCAGCAAGTGTTAGCAACATCCACGAGAATAAGAGCAGTTGCGGGGAAACCTGGTCATCTCCCCATGACTGTTTTTTTTACTTTAACGTCAAAACAATAAACGCTGCCCTGACAAGGTACTACCATGATCAGAACAGAAAGGATCTGACAGCGACACTGTCACACACACCCCCCGGGCTGAGGTCCCACTCAGCAAGGTTTAAAAACAATACTTACAGTGATTTTCCTCCTTGCTCACACAGGGCAGGGCGACTGGGGCAGCTAAACAACCCCGGTACACGAGTTTATAAGGTTTAAACTCCATAGGAACTGTGTGGAATGACACATAGACACCACTCGACATCGCCGACGGGCAACACGGCCGTGTCGAACGCTTTTGGTTGTACAAAACAACAAAGCGGTCACATGATATACACGTGACGGCTGGACCAATCAGAAGCGCGGATCGGGTATGACAGCTGAGGCCGCGGGAACTTCCGCGGCCCGCTTCCCCTTTCTCTCTATCAGTGGTCGCATAGTGGTGGGAGAGGACTCATTCAGTTACGCCACGTCAAATCGAATCTAATGCTGAAAATCAGTCTCCGGCTCCTGGGGCCCGTTTGATAATCTAAGATCGTATGTGTAGACACTTTTGTGTATGCCATAGAGACCCAAGGCCAATGTGGGTCAACTTTATTCAACACTTATGGACGACCTTATGGACGGCTAATACTGTCTCAACGAAGAGGCTTAAATATCATTAAACGACAAACCTTGGACGAGGTACAGAAAGGGTCTTCATGTACGATCCTAGATAGCGGGCCCCTAATTCTTAGACGGGTGTCCTACCGTCCCCCTTTTTTTTATTAAAAACTTATTGATGCTTTTCTGTAGCGCACTGTCTTTTCGTTGCTTCATTCAATATCGTGAATTATTACAATGATAAGGGGGACTCTCCCATTTGTATGCAGTGTTTCCGTACGACTCACACTGATTTGGCTTCAACCACTGTAATAGGATAGAGAATAGAAAAAGTATTAATCAATTTATGATTTCAGGATACGGACGTGCTGGGGCTTATCGGATTGTCACCCCTTGGTCGCTATTCCGGATCGGGTCGGTGTCGAAACCGGTGACAGCAATGGGAATCCTCAAACTCTACGAGGAGGGTAAACTCTGCCTTGATGCCACTATATTCGGCGAGAAAGGTACAGTATGTTTCCTTTGTCATCTGTCTCTGTCAATACGTATTTGTCTATTTTACTCGTATACATGCATCTTGTATCTAATATAATGTATCCCGAAAGCCAAATGCAGATACTATCTAATTTTTCCACCCTGTACCTGGATTATTTGATTTGCTTGCCGATATCATTTCAAATACTCTTTACACATGCCACATAATGGCCTGGCTACCTCACGGTTCTGCTACAAAATTTTCTATTCTGTATCTTGTTTATAACCTATTCTTCACATGCTTACTCAGGTCCTGATGAACTCGGCCAGAGCAAAGGAAATCCCCTCGACTCATGATATTATCTTCATTCTATATAGAGTGGAGTCTTGTGTTGAGAATGTACTAAACCACCATTGTAATAATCCATCTTTTTTCTGCAGGACTGCTCAGCCAATACACACCTTCTGCAAAAGGCGATGAGCGTCTGCTGCTGGTTACAGTGCGTCACCTCCTCCAACATACGGCTGGCTGGGACCAGCGGCTTGTGGGCGACCCGTTGCTATGGAGAGGTGTTGGCAAGACGATGGGATTGGTCGAACCGGCCGATAGAGACGCTGTCATAGGTTACATGATGGCCCAACCTCTGCAGTTTAACCCCGGTATGCCGGTTGCCTGTGACAAGGTCTTTGGTTACCTGATCAATTGGTCTTGTGTCTTAATATAGGATTCCCCAAGTGACAAGGCTATAAAATATACCATCCCTGAAGGGTACTACTAACACAACTTAAAGTAACGCAAGGCGTGATATAATTAGACAAAAAAGTAGTTCATTACAACATATATTATCCTATTGGGTAGATATGATCCTAAATCAGCATGGGAACAATTGAACTATAAATGGCACTACCTTAGGTAGCGCCAGCACCCGATTGTAAGCTGTGCGAAGTTCAGTAAACTGTCCGAAAATAAATCCTGTATATTTTCATAGTCAAACCAATTTAGGTAAAATAAAGATAGAATGATTGATGGTTTCTGAGGGAGGCACATTTGTATTGCTTGAAAAAGGGGGGGGACCCTTAAGCCAATGCAGCATTACCAAATAAACTCATATATAGGTTTTCAGACCCTTTCCCACTGTTATATATACATCTAGATTAATCGTAGCAATGCGGTTAGGATTTCAACGCATTTCTCACGCATAATAGACCCAGACGTTACTATTGCTATATACCCCCACCGGCTTGAGAGATATTACTACCAACTGCTATATAGTCATCCTGCTATCAATACTATACACGAAGGGTCATGACAGTCTCCAACCAAAGGTTCCGACGCGCTATCCGGTATCTGTAATAGTCAGCCATCCTGGTACCATGATGAGCCTCACATGCATAACATAACTCAACATACCTCTATATATAGAGATAGTTGCGGTAGAGGATTAGGAGGCACTCAGGGTGTTGCTCCTGCCTGCGGGAATCGGGACTGGATAATCTACAGGCCAGGAGGGTGAATCACTGTGGGTAATGCAGAGAGTCGGCTGTTGTTGCCCCTGAGGTCATATATATTTCTATTAGGTGAGCAATGGTCATCAGAGAATACCCCATTTACCCCCATGATGACCCCATATTCTATGCTAGGATAAGCATCAAAGTTATTTTGAAAATTATATGCATTGCCACCTTGTCGAAAATACCATCCAAAAGTAGATAACTTCAGATGTGTTGTCAATGCAATACTAAAATGCAGATGTGTATAATATGACATTTATTACCCGCCTAATATGGAGTCTTTATGGTAAACCTATATAGCCTACAGATCACTACTGAGTAGAATACGGAAAGTACTATACGCATAGCAATACGCATAACAACACGCATAGTCGCTTTGAAACCGGCGGGATGAAAACATAGCCGTTGCACTTACTCCATAAGGTTGGCCATGGTTTTTCGGACTATCGCAGATAAAGAATCTCCTTTTTTATTGTTATTTGAAGGTATATAGGAATAGGGAAATCAAGTACCAGTGAAAGAAAGTCAAAGTTACTCAGTAAAGCCGGGGACACACCAAGCGAGTCAAGGTGGCGATCTCTGGAATCGCTAATACAAAATAGACTGTATGTGAAAATTATTTCATATGAATAGATCCTGCCCATAATTTAGCATCTCAGAAGCAATAATCAGGTGTAATATGAAATGATAGGTCAAATATAGGCTATTTTGTGTTGGCGATTCCAGAAATCGCTGCATTTCTCGCTTGGTGTGTCGCCAGCTTAAGGCTTCCCGAGCAGTTTCTCTCTATTCCTACTCGCTACGGAACTATTTTCTGTCGCCCCAAAATACAGGGAAGTCTCTTGGCGAGTTTTTCTCCCTTCTCTGCTTTACTGACATGAAAAATACATGGCGCGTACGTCGAGTTTCTAATCATTCATACTATCTTTTTTTTCTAATAATTAGTCGAAAGATGGGTAATAAATACAACATCACCAGGATGTTGATTGTTATATCCTTGTAGTTGACACTACGCAATACTCGTCAACTACACGGAAAATACAACCATGCCGACCAAAATCATGGTAATATTGTGCTCTCTATTATAACATGCTAATGTATATATGCCTCTTCCGTGTGGTTTTATCCTCTCTCTGTTCATGTTTAACGTGTTGTGTGTTGCGTTGCCCTGCAGGTTCACGTTATGCCTACTCTAATTTCGGCTACACTGTACTGGGACGGGTGATAGAACAGGTGTCTGGACGTGGCTATGAAGATTACATTAGAGGGCTTCTCCGTAGAATTGGTGTTTACTCCATGAAGATTGGCCACACTCGCCGTGAGGACGCCGACTTCTCAGAGGTAACTTTTCTTAAGCTTTCTAACCTCCAATTCTATCTGTTATATATACTCTCTGAAGCGGAGTGACAATCGTCCCAGGATACCTCCCTCTCAGAGGTAACTTTCCCTAAACCCCCTTTCCACTCCCACATACATTGTGCGATGATAGGACCCAAACCTTGTCAGAATCTCTCTCAGAGATAACCTGTCCCCAAAGACCACCCCTACCCCAGGTAAATGTATTCTATACAATGAGATTGGGTCACAATGATTGTTGGATTGTCAGAGGTAAACTTCTATGGCCGCTACTCCCGTTATTAAAGCTTCACCTCCACCTTAACATCCACCATCAGTGTATAGGCTAAACTGGGCGAGATAACCAACTCAGCCGAAGGTTACCCAGGTAAGTCCTAGCACCACGCACCTTACCTCATCTGCGCAGGGGCATTTACTCCTACCCGGCATCTTTCCTGTGACAAAGACTGCTAAAGTATATTCCTCTCTTCTGAAATGGGGATAAACTTATTGCATGCAGTGCTTGCACTTTGTCTCACGCACTCCGGGTCGGTCAATTATGTAGGTATGTGTCAGAGGTTACAAAGATGTGTAATAAATATCATGATCAGGACCCTACAATCAAAAATTGGCAAGAATGCATTGACCAGTAATACACGCGGTGAATGAGGAGGACAATGAAATTGCGGCGACCAACACTGACACCGGTGCAAAGTCTCCACAGGATCCCGATGTTGCTGCTACTTTACTTCAAGGCCTGATACATGCCTCAAGCAAAATAACTCGACTTGCATCAGCAGCAGCTTGACAAACTGCATTCCCGCCTCGACACCCTGATAGTTCAACCTTCAATCCTGTGATCAGTCCAACTACGCGTGCTCCTAAGTTAACTGAACTATTGTCAGCCAATGTGAGTGATATTTCTATTTGGTTTCGTTCAGTCATGCAATCTGACACCACTCCCCCTGCAGCGCTAGTGACGACCTTCGGATCTGTGCCAAGTTCTTATACCACAGACTCCATTGCAGCTCCACGAGGCCTGACGACATTTAGCCATTGTTGCAACTCAACTAAACGTAAGAAATTTGACACGATCGACCTAGAACCCTTTTATTTTATCAATTCTGCTAAGGATAGACCTATTGACGACATCATTAGTGCTAACTTGCCCCTGGTTGAAACTGTGTTGCGATGGACGAACCGGGTGTGTGTCACTACATAAACTTGTCAGGTTCCTTGTGGACAAGAACAAGACCCACAAGTGCGCTGCCTTCCTGATGTACGAGTTATCGGTCTGTGAAAGGGCCGAGTGTCTGTTAATGAGTACATGAGTACGCTCGGTGCCACATCGGTATGGATAGTCTGAAACAGCCAACATTTAGATTACATCATTAGTAGTTTTTCAAAACAAAAAAAAAGAGGAATTCGTGGATGCTCGTGAACCTGGAGCCTACTGAAAACAGGGTGCTACCCTTGAAAACCCTTCAGCTATAAAAGATCGAAAAGACTTGTATGTACCACAAAATGATAGATATGTGCGCATATCTATATTATATAATGTATTCACCAACTGTATATTTGTATAGTAAACCTAATGGAGGGAAATGTACCAGATGTAACAAATACTCTTAAAAACGTAACAAAGAATAAATCATTCTTAGAAGTACATGACATATTGTCCTCATAGCTCGCCCCCTTTTTCTTTTAAGTATAGCCCATCATTTTACCGCCGGCTTCCCTTAGTGTGCTTTATGGTCTCATATATTGTACTGAGTTCATGATTATTTTTGCTAAGCTTCACATGTTTTTTTCTTTTATCGCTATTATTGTATTTGTTAGTTTCCAATTCTTTTTTTTAGCAGCCACCTCTTTCCGCTACACGCTCCCCTGGTTCAGCACCAGGTTCACCTAGCCAGGATGCATTTCGCGGAAGGCACCGGAACCACCGCACACCAAACACAAAAACATAGCAACACGGCCAACCCCCTCATAAGACACCGTGAACGTAATCTAGACAGGAGCAGATGTAGGCTCCAGGCCCACCCCGACAAAAATCATCCAGGTTGAATGAGGGGGTCGGCCCACCCAGAGATTTAATCCCGACTTATCTTAAATGTGTGTTGATGGGGGCGGCGGGGCGTCCCCCGAGCAAGATGGAACCCCCTTCTTTAGTGATGATAGGGCTAGGGTCTCCTCTTCTCTCACCTGAGCGGAATACGCCTCTCCACGCATAAGCTATGTGATAACAGGGACCTGTTCCTAAATAAATCCTTGAGAATTTCCCTACATTACGACTATGAGAATCGTTTCCTGTCATGAAAAAACCCTGGTCTTAATAGGAATATGATACTATGTGTTCCAGAATATTGAATTGGGACGAACAGTAACATTTTTGGGTGTTAATATAAATTTTGGTTCAGCTGATACTACGAAGTTTCCTTTCTCAGGAATTTCATTACAGTCCCCCGGTGTGTTAATACATGGTAATCGTTCAGCTACGTATTCCTTATTGCTTTTCCTTGTACTCACTGGACCACTACCTGCTACAGATTTGCCACTGCTCAAGTGTATGCATTACAGAGATTGGTGTGTTATGAATTTCTTTCCTCTCAATCCTACAGCTAGTTTTAATTTCCTTTTGTTTTGTGCTTGCTCCTTCTTTTACACTGACACCCCTACCATTTTCTCTCTTCCTTGTATCTCTTATATGTTTTCAGAGGTTCGATATTCATAAAAGCATATAAAAGCCAATGCCCATCTACCGATTTTGGAACATTTATGTACGTTTGTTGGCGACAAACGGGCGGTAATTTGTCTCAGGCAACCCATCCTAACGGAGTCGGTAGATGTAGCATAGCTAGGCAAGGCTTCCCACCGATTAGTGAACCACCGCCTTCAGACGTCCTTTTGTCGCCGACAAGTTGTGGTTTAAAAGTTCCAAAATCGGTGGGGATCAGTTTATCAACATGTTGATAAATGTTGTTGGCGACTCAACACTCAAAGACCAACGCTTGAAGGCACTGTTCCCAAATCCTAACTCAGTCGGCGGGGTGCATAATCGTATCTCTGTCGGTAGGTGTAGACTGATTTGCTTAGGACTAATGCCCTCTACCCCCTCTCCTCGAGGGTTGCGGGTCGAGCGAGGTATTACGTTATTTGCCTGCTACAAGGTGACCGACTCATATACGATTTGGGAACTAATCGTTCAACCCGAAATCGGTAGATGGACATCCGGCATTAGTCTACTTCTTGTTACTGGTCAATAGGAGGCCAATAGAGATGTAGCTCTCAACGGGTACCAGCAGTGGCTCACTCGGGGTAAAATCACTCAGCATTTACTCATTTTGGTCCTGATTTGATAACCAATTTAAGGAAGGTTATATGATTTGAGAAGAAAGTTCTTCATTTCCCCTAAAAGCATTACACTCTGTCTGTAAACCAACTGTTTAAGGCCTTAGTACAGCACAAATGGACCAATTCTGAGAGCTGATGTCAGCTTTTTTTTTTTTTTTTTTTTTTTAAGTTTTTATTTATACTGGAGTCAGGGTTTAGCAAGTATTTTGCTTATCTTCCACCCCCTCCAGTTGTTTCAGTTCTTTGTCCGTGCCCGTCTAGCAGGCGTACATGACAGGTTGTTGTACATTTTATACGTTCTATAATATACATCTGTAAGAAAGCGCAATTTGTTCCTCCACCAGTTTATAGTTATGTCTTCGAACGTATTTACAGGTTTTAGTCGTTATGCTAACCTAGCTAGCAAAACGATTACACTATGATATAAGCATAATGTAAACGGGAAAAAAGGGGATAATAGCTTTATTTTGTACATAGGCTTTCAACAGGCCCCTACCTATATAGGTAGGTCTTCAACCGATGCCTTGTGTATTCCCTAAATGCTTCTGGGGTTCGAATATTACGAGTTTCCGCAGGTAGATTGTTCCACAGATTTGCTGTTTTATATTCGACAGATTTAAAATAACTACTACTGTTTATTTTATTTACTAAATTTAAGGTCGGTCCTTCATGTTGTCTCGTGGGTCTCAATGGTGTTTGTGCATGTATCGGGTTGCTTGATCTAAGGTATGCTAACGATAGCAGGTGAGACTCCCTTCGTTCGTACAATTTGTTTATTTTCCCTGCTCGATGTAGGTAATTTATGGGGGTCCTTGGTTCACTTTTTAGGCAGATACGGAGTCCTTGGTTTTGACATCGTTGCAATTTAGATAAAAGTTGGCTATGCGTATTATGGATCAATGTGTTTCCATATTCCAAGTAGGGCAACACTTTGGCTTTGTAGATCGTTATTGCTTGGGAATGCGTTAGATATTTACGTAAATGCGACAGTATCTTAATTTTATGTGATGCGTTTCTTATCATCTTATTTATATGCGTGTCAAACTTTAACTTGTTGTCTAGCGTGATACCCAGGTAAGAGAATTCCTTTACTACATCTAGTTCTGTGTTATCGAGCATTAACTTAATTGGCGCGGTGTCGTTTCTGTTACGTTTTTTTTCAAATACCATTACTTTCGTTTTTTGCGCGTTTATGGTGAGCCTGTTGTTGCCACACCATTTCGCGACATTATGCAGATCTTCTTGTAGATTAGTTTTGATGTTAGCCATTACTTCAGCACTAGAGTAGACAACCGCATCGTCCGCGTATAGTTTGATTGATGAATGTTTAATCGAGTTTGTTAGACTATTGATGTAGATCAGAAAGTATAGCGGGCCAAGTATTGTCCCTTGTGGGACACCGTAGATTATTTCTCTAGGCCTTGAGGTGATTGCATTAGCAATGGTTTGTTGTGTTCTTCGTTCTAGGTAGCTTTTTGTCCAATTAATGATGTTCTTAGAAATCCCTAGGTTGTGCATTTTTTGGGTTAGTATCTCATGATTTATCGTGTCGAAGGCTTTAGCCATATCTATATATACTGCTACTGTGTGCTGTCCTTTATTTAGTGCGGTGTATAAATCGTCAGTTAGATCTGCTGCTGTTTGTGATGTTGAGTGCCCTTTCCTGAAACCGTGTTGATTATTGTTTAATAATTTATTAACTTCCAGGTAATTTGTTATTTTGCTGTGTATTACTCGTTCAAGTAGTTTTCCCGGTAATGGAACTAGGGAAATGGGCCGGAGGTTATTTACCTCATTTACAAAGTTAGGTTTAGTAATTGGGACTACTTTAGCCATTTTCCAGCTCTCAGGGAACGTTTCCGTATTTAGGGAGAGTGTGAATATGTGTAATAATTGGTTAGGTAGGACCTCAAGACTGTCTTTAAGTATTCTACTTGGTAGTTGATCAATGGCTGACGATTTGGTAATATCTATTTGCTTTACTGCTTTTATAACCTCATCAAGTGTTATTGGTTCGAAAGTCATATCTGTGTCAGCTGTTACATCATCATTGATCCATGGGTTGTTGAACTTAGTCGCTAACCTCGCTCCTATAGATGTAAAATAGGAGTTGATATGCTCGGCTACCTTGCTATCCTCAATCGGTACGTCTGTTTCTTGGTCCACTAGGTTTATTTTATCATCATTTCGTTTCTTAGGCAGTAAGGTTTCAACATTTTTCCAAAATTTAGTTTTGTCTTTGTTAATATTTGTTTGGATGTATTCTCTTTTGGCTGCTATCACGAAGGTTTTGGCTTTATTTCTGAGTCTTTTTGCTTCGTTCCAATCATCTTTTGAGTTAGTTCTCTTTGCTGTCTTCCACGCTCGATTTTTATTGGTTAATAACTCTATTATCTCATTAGTGAGCCAAGGCTCGTCTTTGTGTCTAATTTGTTGTTTTTTTACTGGTGCTACGCTATCTAACTTTTGTCTTATTTTGCTCTGCATGATTTCCCACGCTTGGTTAGCTGATTTTGTTTCATAGAAGTCGTTCCAATCTTCATTGCGTAAACTGTCCTGAAAGTTTTCGATGTTATAATTTTTATATGAGCGGCCAAGAAACTGCTTTGTGCGATATTTATCTTTGGTTTTCTTCTTAGTTAAGTATATACAGTCATGGTCACTTAGTCCTAGCTGCAGTGTGCCGGATTTTATGATGTGTACGCAATCCGTATAGATTAGGTCTATGAGGTTATCATACCTAGTCGGATCTTTGATTATCTGGATTAAGTTTGTGTGCAATTCGAAGGTTTTAAGGAGTTTGAACTCATTGGAACGAGTATTTTGATAGTTTATGTTATAGTCCCCTATGACCACAATTTCCGCTTTGTATTTGTTTCGTAGTTGTTCCACTTGTTCGCTAAGCGTATCAAGGAACGTTTCTATGTTGCCATTATTAGGACGATATATTGTACATATTAATTGATTTACCTGTTTCTCATGGGTTAGTTGTACCCACATGGACTCAATATCACATGTACTCACGTTTAGTTCAGGTATGGTCGTAACTTCGAGACCCTCCCTAGCAAGTATGGCTATCCCTCCTCCTGTTTTTACTTCTCCTTTGGCATTTAGCCAAGACCTATCATTACGATACATTTTATAACCAGGAATATCATATAGGTTAGAAGGGAGGTCTGCCGTCAACCATGTTTCAGATAGGGTTATTATGTCTGCTTTTATTTGACTGAAGGTACAACTGATAAGGTCGTATGTGCTTCTGATACTTTGCAGATTTTGGTGTAGTATATGTAGCCCCTTCCCTAGACATACGTTGTCAATCATTTAAAATAGTAACATTCATTCCGGAATTTGGTGGTTTGTGGATTTCTTCATTTAGTATCAAATTGTTTTCAGACATTCTCAGTTGGTGCTTGGGGAAACGTGACCTTACACAATCCCTACTCAATCATTAGTTCATTGTTTAATAGGGAAAAACACTTTTGCAGTGATTTATACTTTAGTATTAAATTGGTTTCTACTTACAGTTTGATGCAGTAATTTAGCGTGCTCAGTATGGTCAATATGGTGTCCAAATGGTTGCCGGGATTCTAAGTGGGGGGGGGGGGTTCCACTCGACGCAACCTGGTGTAGATGGTTGTCGTGTCGGGCAAACGTCAGGGGTTTGACATCAGCTGCTGTGTACAATAAAACAAGCCAAAGGTAATATGGTGTTATTTATAAATGTCATTACATGTTGGTAACTTCTGCGTTCATGACCTGGTATTATCTGGTTAATATCATCATTTGGGGAGTGATTGATTGATGGTTATACTAGTACAGGTTTGCGTATGGTTGATTGACAGTTTTTATAATATGACTGGTCAGTACAGGCCAATGCTTGTCCGGCTTTGTGGGTGGTACCTGTATGGTCTTCCAGTTGGTTAGAGTTCAGTGTCAGTGTGTGCATCTTGTTGGGTTGACATCTATTTTATCCTGTTGTTCACGTTAGTTCTGCGGGTAGAAGACATATACAATTAACCAGGTGTGAATAACCACATACTGATTGCAGTTCAAGCCAATAAGTAAATAGCGATGTCTAGGGTTTATTCAAAGGGTGAAACTAGTGCACTGAGTGTGAGTAACCACAGGTCAGTATTAGGTAGCAGGAGTGCCCATGCTGGCTAACTATACATCTATATAATTTGTGCATCGCGTAGTTGACTGTTAGTTGCATGTTGTGTGGATGTTTGGTTCAATCGTATAAACTAGGTTTCTAGCAAATTTGTCCTTAGTGGCTGGCGTAAAATGCAGGCCATCGTGCATGGTGCCTGCGTATCTGTTTCCCATCCTCCCATGCCTAGATTTGTGCACATGCTGTACCATATGTGGTGTTACAGCGTTTGATAGATTATTTATTTCATAGATGGTTTCGTTGATCGTGAGTACTGCTTGGTTTAATTGGCATTGCTCGTCAGGAAAAGGTTCCCCATGGGTATTGTATATGCTATAGGACATGCCTATAAATTCGCACAATACTACAAGCTTGGCATGTTGGGAGAGCAGTAGCTTTGCCTGGCTGTATTCACTGATTAGGTGGTCAGATATTTCATCCTGGGTATCGAAATTTGGCACTATGTTATGGGGCATCAGCTTCGTCGAGCAGTTGTTGATACCTGCCATGAGGTATATCACGTCAAGAGGTAGGTACTTGTGTATACCAGCAACTGTATGATCTACAGCTTCCCTTACTGTAGCACCCACATGGCTGGCAACCCTGATTTCAATGTTTGTTATGTTTTGTTTATACAGTTCACTGTCCAGCCTGCTTTTAAACCCGCCCCCGCGGGAGTCGGCAATAACTAAGACTCGGAACATCTTCAGTTGGGGTACTCACTGTTTGGCTTTGTATCTTGTGTAGATTTCTCCCATAACATTCTCGTGATTCGGTTTTGGTGTGTTGTGTACAGTTGCCTGCCCAATCTCGTGTAGAGTGAAGCCACAGCCGTAGACGGGGTCTCGGGTCGCTTCGTAGAAATTGGTCGCTTCGGTTCCGGTTATCTTGTCTGCAATACTAGGGTGTTGTTCCAGTTTAAGCAAGACTATTTGTTCAAGTATTTGCCGCTCTTGTTGTTTCCATGTCTGGTTTTTCTTGATTTTTCGTGTTATGTTCTTCAAGCTGTACGGATTCTCAGTTTGTAAGATGGCGCGTGCCGCTTCGATGTCACGGTGGTGGTTTGCCATGCACAGTGAGTATACGTGTTCTGCTGAAGGGCCGCTTACACCATTTAAATCATCCTTGACTTCGCATCGATATAGGTTTGAAAGCGGGCTTAGATGACTTTGGAAAAAGATACCCGCTTGGCTTCTCACCGTTGCTGCATTTTCCAGTGTAATGTTGAAAGGCAGGTCGGTATAGCTGTCTTGGTTGTATACTTTGTCGTCTATAACTACGCCGGTTCCTTTGAGCTTGGCGACGTGAGCACCACATCGCTTCGCTGCCGACACGATCAGTTGTTGTTCTCTACGAACCAGTAGTTCATCATCTGTGAGGTCGGACGATATCGTTACGTTGTCAAGGTGCGTGCCTTTTAAGTTGTCTTTTAGTCCGAAGACTTCTGACTTTTGCTGCCGTGTCGTTAGTTTTATCTTCACGGGTCTCGGCCACGTTGGTTTGTTTACATTTGGTGGTTCTTGTTTTTGTTTTCCTAGTCGAAAGGCCCCGTCTGTACACGAAAATGGGAACGTTGTGCCGAGTGTTTTAAGGAAATCCGATATAACTTCGTAGATCTTTTCATCCTTTTTCTCAGGTATGCCACGGACAATGATGTTTAGTTGTCTGACCTGGGCGGCATGCTGATCGTTTGTTTTATGGAGTGATTCGATGCCAGCCGTGTTGTTTTCAACGTCCCGCGCTATGCTTCGTACCTCTGTTTTGACATCATCCGTTTCCTTCATGTGATTTGTTAGTTTGCGTGATAATTCTTCCACAGCGGTTTTTTGTTGTGATGTTTCTTTGCGTAGCTCTGACAGTTGCGTTGATATGTCCGTAGTGTTTGCTGATATTTGCGCTACTTGTTCTTTTAGCCACTGCAAAGAATTGGACATTTCTTCCTGCATGGTTTTCTCTGCTTGGCTTCTGGTTGCCATGTTGGCTTTGTTGTTGTTTGTTAGGTTGACAACCGTGCTGATTATCGCTCGTCGTCAGTTTCTCGGATTTTGTTTTGTACAGTCTTCAGCAGGTGTTGTAAGATCCGCGAAGGTGGCCAACTCAGGTAATTCCTCGTACGTTTATAACATTGTTCGCCAAGTTTCATGTCACTGCGTGAGTTTATAGTCATATAAATTGCGATCGATACCGGGTGCGAAATGACACGCGTACTCAACCCGCCATGATACAAAGCAATGAGAGGGAGAAGAAGCGTGTTACCATGCACTTGTAATTGTATAAGTCTCCTTGTTAGTCAGACTCTGATTTAAGCTCAGATGATTAGTTGGAGTGTGGTCAACTCCCTCGGGATCAAGGTCAGGGCCCCGTTGAATAAAAAAGTATCATCCGTGAGGCTGGACGATAAGACATTATTTTCAGTGTAGCATAAAACTGCTCGTCTACATGAGCACTAGCGTCCATGCCTAATATCGTAGAACTATCGTAGAATGATCGTATGATTGACCTATATCCACGGGGACCACAAAACATGTATTATTGTGGACCGGGTACCAGTCAAACTACTGTACCATGCCCTCTGGTATCGTACCATGTATTCATTGGTATCACACCACCGAACACTGTGGACCAACTGGTTAGGCGTTGGTCTCTCAGCCTGAAGGTTGAGAGTTCTAATCTGGGACAAACTTTATTTTTCAGTAATTTTATTTTTCTAAATACTTAGTGGCGACTCACCATGCACTTAATCTCATTCAAATTAAAATATATTTCAACTGAGAATTCTACGTATGTGATACACGTATTTTGTTGCCCAAATGGTCGTTACCAACGACAAGGTTGGACATGTCATACAGGTATACTGTTGTACCACTCGCCTGCTTCTGCAAAACCTACTACAGTGCTTCCCCACCTTAAAAGCATCGTCAGTACGCTTGTCATGACTGAAAAACACCATGCCTACTATCATTGGTTTTATAAAAGACCGTTTTGATACCGATCTCCCGTGGTGCACCACAACCGGGTCTATTTGACACCTGCTATCTTTTGTCGTCGAAACTGTCATACATTCGTTGGGCAATCTTAAGTGGCTATTTCACCAACCCAGCGCAAGTCCTGGCCAGGTACTTTGTGATTGCCTGTTGGTTGCCGGCATCAGATCAGAATCTGGCTCCAACGGCAATAATCTGCTCGGTGGAACAGCTCATAATGTCAAATAACATCTGAGAGCCCATTTCGAAGCATGGACCCTAATGAGGTTGGCTGAGTGTCATATGGGTTTAAGCAATGACCCACTGACAGGATAACAACCGAATCTTTTAATGATCCAACGTTTGAAATTCCACGCATATTCATCAACAATGAACAGACCATTTGTTGCTCACCTTTCGCAGCATAGCATACTGGTTGTTGCAGCTGTAGAGTTTCTGATTTAACCTTTCTCCTCATGTGGCATTTATAATGGTTGCGCGTCAGTTCCATACACCTTACATATATATTCTGACTTTACAATCATCCTCTGAAATAAGTGTGTGAACTTTGCTTGTCATGATTGACAATAATGATGTCAATTCATGTATCTTTTCTTCATGAAAATCTAAATTAAATGTGCCTTAATTAGTTCAAAAGCATCAAGTTTTAGGCTTAAGAACATGTGTTTTCAATTTGTTGGGTTCTTACTGCAGCTCTTTTCTTTTAATTTGCTTCAGGTGGAGTACTACCCAACCTACCCGTCCGCCAAGGTCCAATCAGTGTTTCCTAAAGATGGCCTCGTCTCACCACCCTACGGAGGATTCTATCTGGAGAACATGGACTCCACCAGCGGCTGGATAGCCTCAGCTGCCGACCTTGTCAAGTTTTTTGACGCCCTCAATGCCTCAAACTCGCGTAGTCTGCTACAGGCAGAGACCTTCTCCCTGGCGCTGGAGCAGCCGAATCACTCATTCATGGGTAGCTGGTACGGTCTGGGCGTCGTCGTCCAAGATGGTGGCCGCACCTGGTGGCACAGCGGAACACTAGATGGCAGCACCAGCGTGCTTACCCACGATGAGATGGGGTTTACATGGGCCGTGTTGCTCAATTATAGACTTGATAATAATGATCTTGATGACCTCATTAAATATGCTATTCGTAAGGTGGCCTTCTGGCGGCTTATGCCCGCACTACCGGATCCACCGTTAGCAGATTCGATTATTTCCAGCAACGGAGCGAATCTTGCCAAGATCATGATCCCAGAACACAAGTTTCCACACGTCTTTAAGATGATCTCGTCATCAGGATTTCGTTTATCCTGGATTGAAGGATTCTCCACGGATGATGGGGTTTTCTTCAATACAGTTTGGCTGAAAAATGACGGAATAAAGTGGAAAGCCTACCATGGACTCAAATCGTCAGGTTTTAGACGGCGGTACAAGTCTAAGGTAGCACAGGGATACCGTTTGTTTCATGTTGACACGTATGTAAGTGGAAAGAGATTACGTTACGCAGCAATATTCGTTAAGGACCAGTGGCCGGCATGGGTTTCCTACCACGGCTACAGTCCGCATCGACACCGACACGAGTTCTACAAGCTCCTCCGGGAGGGTTTCAGACTTGTCTCACAGTCAGTGACTGAATACAGGGGCCGCCTCTACATTGCAGCCATCTATGACAAACTCAACCTGGGCCCTTTCCGGGTGCGCATGGGGCTGAGCCCAGCACAATTCGTCACTGAATCTGAGAAACAAATACGCAGCGGACGAGTGTTGTCCTATGTACAGGCGTACACCCATCGTGGACTGGTTAAATTCAGCACTATTTGGACAGTGCGGACAACCCCTGTATGGGCGGTGAGGCACGATATGACTAAGTACACCCTGCTCAACAAGCTGTATGAGTATGCTGAGGTCAATGTACCAGTGATATGCATTACTGGCTACCAGGAGGATGAACATGTCAAGTTTGCTGGACTCTGGAGGTAAGGGTTCACTCAGCAGCATCTCAAGGACAACTTTACAGATTTCTAGATTCCAGAGGTCATGGTTAACCTTTACTTGTGTTTGGTGGATATGCACCTAATGATGCGGTCCAGCATTTACACACCTCTATGCTGGGTTGACCTCATTGTAGGTTGTTACATTGACATTACATCTCACCCCGAATCACGAAACCCATCTATGCTTTGCCAGACATTCTAAATAACACTTTCCTGTTCCGGCTAAGATCAACCATGGCTCACAGCAATCAATATTTGAGATGTAGTTCTATGTAAAACAACAAAATGACCATTTCGAAGGTCTTGAAGCATCAGGCACATGTAGTGGCACTAGAAGAACCCTCTGTGATCCGGAAATAGGGGTTGGGGCATGAACCTCCAATGATACTCGTGAAGGAAGATCCAGCCAACAACCTCACGAAGAGGTGGTTGACCCTACAACCTCTAGAGAGCAGGCCTGATCTTTTTACTAGCGAAGGTTATTAATCGCCCATAATCTCAGGTGTGCCTTGTGAAACCTTTTTAAGGTTGATGTCTATCATTAACCTCATGAAGTAGAGCTTAACCTTATGACCTCTGGACAAATGGGTATACCTCATAGCCTTTGGTGGTGAGGTGACCCTGTGCATGCTGAACTAGAAAGAATATCAGACTTAACTTGACTTTGACTTCTTCCGATTGACCTCATGGACATATGGTCTGCTGGGCCCAATATTTCAAAGGGTTTAATGTCAGAGGTTATTTACAAAGCCCTCAATGAATCTGCCAACTGGGTTCCCGCCTTCATTTTTTGAAGAATGAGATTAGGATTTGCTGAACAAATAGCATCACTGATCTATGCACAACAGGATCTTTGAAGGAATACTTTTATTGTAGTGTGTACTATATTTACTTGACTCAAGTTCAATCTCACCAGAGGGGGTTACACAGCTTTAGCTGATGATGGTGAATATTATTGACATACAAACTTCAAGGACAAAAGGTTTACTATGAACGGGTTTATGAACATATTTGAGAACTTACATGAAGTATGTAGACTGTATTCTGTTAGTCCAAACACAAAGGAGCTTCCCCTAGATTAAGGAGGATCCAAACAACCCTCAGTACTCTCCAGAAACCTCATTGAAATTGGTATAAAGTGTCTCATATATTCATATATGTCACAATAAGGGTTTCTTTGATTTCCTAGTAATATATTCATTATTCCATACTGAAGCCATTCATTTTTAATCCCATTGATACATATTCATCTATAGATCATATTATAAAAAGTTACTGTTTTGAAGTATTTTCCTCGAGGTGGCAGCATGGACGATTTCCATTGTTGTTGGAGTTTCCCTTTATTTTGAAGATTCTTGCTGTCCTGACCAACGGGAAACCGATATCGTCGCAGATTATGAAAACTATGCAATATCGATCACATTTACAGTAAGATCTTGTATTTGTTTCTATATACACTTGTATATAATGTAATCATGTTGAATAGTCTTAGAACACTTGGTAATATTGAATTCCAAGTTATATCTAATCTATCCTCCATACCTTAGGAATATGTATACGAAATTATATTGCGTAATGATATGTCATAAGGCAATACTGTACATTTTCTGGGATGCATTTTAGAGAGTATAACGAGTAATTAGACTTGACCTAGTTAGTGAACATGGAAAAAATGCTAGTAAATTTAAAAAAGAACTCGAATGCCTTTCTTAAGATGTCAGCGGTGTTGAATAAAAAGCAATATATCTGTAACTGTTGACACAGTCATATCATACAATGTCCTATCGAAAAAGAAATCTAGTAGAGCAATGTGGTGTTTTGTAAACATAATAACATTAAAGAAATACAGATTCGACCAAATGTATAAGAATGTAACGGGAAGTAGATTAATTAGACAACGGTTATATGTATTTCATGTATGTATCTGCAGCGGTACTCCTGGAATGTATCAAGGAATTTATCATTGTATTTTAGGTTACTATTTGAATGTGGCTTGTGACTCATTTGGATTCTTGTACAAACCTATAGTGGCTGTATGAATCCCTAAATAAATCTGATATCCAGATATTGTTGTTTTTATTACATTGTTTTTTAAGCAGCACAAGGCGAATTTCGTTTTTCGTTCCTTTACTTAAATATAACACTTCACATTTGTTTTCAATAATATCTAAAAGCTATTCTACGAGCTGATCATGAGCTATATCAAATAGATAAATAAATACCCCAGTATTCATGAGGGCGAAACGATAATTTCTTAGAGGCGTCCCTCAGAATTCGATCTCGTCAATGCCGGTAGGAGTTTATATGGAGCCATGAGGCCTCAATATTGTGCTGAAATCCATTTTACGTCAATCGAAACAAGAATATATATATATATGCTGACATATTATATCGAAATGAAGCGCTTCAATGTCTTAGTTTATGAAAATACAACTGATTAATTTCACTTCTATGATAGTTTGTTTGTTTGTGGTTTAACGTCACAGGGCCCCGTGGCTTGCAGAATAGCGATCCGAGGGCCAAAACGTTGCTCCTGAAATTTTGCGGATCGTGTCGCAATCGCATAGGCGCATCGCCGCGTAAAATACGGCATTTAGCGTTACTTTTTATCGTAAAACTGGATGAGTTTTAATCTTGGCCACCGTATACCACGACTGGAGTTGGGCATAGTGACTTCATGAGGCGAAGCCGAGTGAAGTCCAGAGCCAAAACTCCAGGAGTGGAATGCAGTGGCCAGGATTAAAATGAATCAGGTTTTTATTTTATCCTACCCTGTCTCCTCGATTTTGGAATATTACGTCATAACAATTCTGTATGCCACTAGTAGCATATAAAACTCTGTATGCCAGTCAGCGTGGTATACGGAAACTCAATGTTGAGCCTATGGGATTTTATATTAGGGGTAGGATAATACGCGAACCTTCACAGCACTGCGGATCGTATCGCTGTAGGTTAAATACAGCCTTGTCTGATATTTCAAATAACGATCCATGGTGGCACCACCAACCCCTGCCCCTTGCTCTTCTACCTATAGGAAATAGCGATCCACACCACTAGGTGTCAGATCAGTTTTAACTATGATGCCATCTGTATTTAATTCAAGAACTAATGAATCTTCCCCTGTCTCATTCAATATGTGCCCCTGAATTGTTGTATCGTAATTGCATCGTAAAAATTAGCGATACCGCGGAAATGTAGCGATACGATCCGATATTACTGGAGCAACGCTTTTTAGTCGGATCGTTAAAGTAATCGTAGAAATAAAATTGCGATCCGATTATAGCTAGCGATACCACAAAAAGTGGAGCAACGGGGCCCAGGGGATCCTGAGGGTATATAAGGGGGCCAGCTTCTATGATAGATACAATTACTAATTGAACATCCATGAGGGCTGCCATCACTTTTTTGTTACTCAATATGAACTGAGTTGGTCAATACAAAAGCTCAAAATTGTCATCAATTCTTGTTCTTTATTTCATCTTTCAATTGCAACTACCGAATAGCAGTAGCCGAAGGCATGACGGGAAAAGATCACGATGATTTGATGTCGCCTCGCTATCTATTCGGCGGGGTTATTAACCAATGCAGTTAGACCGTTGATCGGCCCTTTGATGAACCGGTCTGATTCCATATATTTCTTTATTGCCGGAAGAGCCTGAAAGTATGAACCAAAATAAGTGACAGACATAAAAAAAGTAAATAGTCTGCTCGATATTCCGAAGCAAAGGGTTTGCTAGTGATCTATGAAGGGATGTACTTGAGTTTCTTTCTTGTACATACCGATATCAATAGAGTGGTGTATTACTATATATCCTTATCTATTATACAAGGTGATCGTCAAATCTCTATCCTTCTTCATATCTGGAACGTCAGAAAACCCGTGCACCCACTGCCGTCCAGATAAACGCCCTCCAGATACACCCGGATAAATGGTAATATATATTATCCCATAAAAATTGCCATGAATTATTGTTACATAGAATATCTATCATCGAATGCACTGTTTTGTTTGATTCGAGTGTTGATAATCTATAGATCTATACATACATGTTCTTACCTCAATTCTGCCCAAATATGCATTGAGCCCATCAAAACCATCTAGGCTACCTTCTATCAATGTCCTTTCCTCGTCCAGAAATTCATACACCACAAAATCCACGAATGTCACCTACAGTTGCGAATACAGGCGTGGGTAAACAAGAGTATAGAGTATATCACAAATAAGTAGGCGTTCTGAGGAATGAACATATTTTACGTGTGTTAGATGGTTATAAGAAATGCCAAATTTTATAGGCTTTAAAAATTCCATCATGTTGACCTCTCCTGTATCATATATATTATGGCAGTATCAGTTACATATACCACCCACACATCACCTGGTGATGTGTGGGGTACATTACATCAATATGACGACAATTTCACCAAGTATTTTTGACGTACAAATATTCCATACAATAGTCAGCAACAACAGTGTGTGTGAACTGATGCATCGATACTACTGGTATGACATCATTTACCAACCCTACCCTTAGATAGCTCAGACTATCGAATATCACTAGATCAAGAATGTCATATTCAAGTAATCTCACTGAATTGTAAAACAGAAACAGCTGCTTCTGACAATATAAAACATGATTACCCTATCACCAGCGATGTAGTGTCTGTTTCCTAGGAAGGTCTGGAAGTACGGGAGCTTCTGACGGATCATTTTGAGGTGTTCTTCCATCTGAAGCTCAGATGGGTCATACATATTATATACAATAATGCATGCAGAGATGTACTTAAGTATGTGAGAAAAAAACTTATACTTCAAATGTTTCCGTCGCTGTCTATCAAAGCTAAATATTATAAACGTACGTTTATGAGGCTGTGCTCATGCCGACACGTGTGTCCTCGAGCAGAGAGCACCATTCTGCATGCAAGGTCAAATCTTATTCTGAGAAACGGTTTTAAACAGCCAATTTCAAACATGCTTTACATTCTTTACGAAATACCACGTACCATGTTTAGAATATAAACAACTAGTACAACATACTATGTCCAATGCCTGGACAATATGTTCTGAGGGTTTATAAATGGAAAACACACCCTTTGTGGGTTAACGTAGCAGACGTCTACGAAGTCCTTCCTGAGATCGACAATTTCCTCGATGGCAAGGTCAATCCGATAGCTTTCCTCATCAGAGTTTCCACCTTAATGGATGGAGGGTAAGTTTAATCATATGTGAATGTAAATGATAATGAATATTCGATTATTCCACATTTTGCGAAAGCTAAGAGTTTTGAAGAAAAGGAGTGGTCATCTAAATCTCGGGAGTAATGATATAGAACAACCTGACTATACTGTAATGCTCCAAAGCGAGATGGGGGGTTGACTTTTATTACAGAACGAGGCCTGTGGCTGAGTTCCGTGAATAACATTAATAAACAAATATTGTTGGGTGTCATATTTCTGTGCATTGAATAAACCTATAAGGATGAATATATCTGTCACTTACAGAGGCCATGTTTTCGTGCAAGATAACGCAAGATGGCGTGCATATGCGTCAGTTTCACATCGTCATCCATGTAGTAAGGTACCTGCAAGACACATTTGTAGCTGTACATCTGGGTTTTTTTCTAAATGTGAACACCAATTGCAAATTGAAGCAGTAACCTTTGCTGAACCACAAATTCAGTGTCTATATTCATAATATAATGGTGTAGTGCAAAATAAGAGAATGTCGATTTGGAATTGACATACAATTGTAAGATGATGTACACCAAATATCTTACATTTGGAAAGTCCAATCCTAAGGTGTCCTTTATGCCTCTGAATGATGCTTTGCCATGTTCAGGATCTATACAGGTTAATAATAACTGAATAAGTTATACAGTACTTCAAACAAAGTAAAGATGACAAAATATATACCACTTCCTTCCTGAATTATCTCATTTATTTCAGGTTAATTCTAGGTAGACAGAAATGGAATGACTTGGATAACAACACCTAGAATTGTTTGTTTGATTCATCGCTCCCCTTATCTCGTTTGAATCGCTACGTTATCCGAGTGGCTTCGCCTTGTGTTATCGGCCATGTCCCTTAGCACCTCTTACTTGGTGATCATATTTGCAGCAATGAATTTCCCATGTATTCTATATATCGTTACCAAACCTCATAATTCTCTGTTAATTGTTTCACATATGACACATGTTTGACTTTTCGAATAGGAACTGTGGTTTTGGTGAAATACCGAGTGGTGACATGCCCTATTCCCATTCCTTGTTGACTATTTCTTACTATTATCCTAAGACAGGGCCCAGGTAGTAACAAGGCGTACACACTGTCGTTCACTCCATTATACAACCAGTACACGAATATTGTATTTTTATTGAGCGTGGTCCTGACGCTCATTTTCGCAGCCTAAAGGTTAGTGGTCACATAGACTTTGAGCTTGCTGGAAAAGACTAACCCTTCAACATCTGAGCAAAAGCACTGCGACATTGGGAAAGTGTTGCAGTGTGTCAGGGTCTCAGTGTCTAAAGGGAGGCGTCCACCAATCACAACAAGGCTACAACAAGCGCAGACAAGAAAGTTCCAATCGGCACTTGTCGCAGCCTTGTCATAAGAAGAGAGGCTGTATGACAGCGTGGTCGGGGAATGTCGTAGACATCGCTGGTTCCCGTAAAAAGAGACGTCCATGGTAACGACACACTACGACAGCAATATCAGGAAACCATGCCACTCCATGACAAGGGTCCAGTCATGGGAAAAATCGAATATGTTTGCTGTTGTCGTAGCCTTGTTGGAAGGCTCCTGACAAGCTTCCAATTGTGGCCTTGTTGTGGCCTTGTCATAGACTCTTGTCGGGAACTGGGGTCCACCATCCATGACAAGGCCTCCAATCGTAGGCCAATTGTGGACCATGTTTTGGAAACCATTGTCCTAGCCTTGTCGTGGTTGGCGGACGCCCCGCTTCAGAAGCGTGCCCAATTGACTATGACCAATGACTAGAGCCTGAAATACCTCATTGACCCACTGGTGCTTGATATACTTGGATCCTAGACAGACAGTTGCAAAAATGGCAAGCTGACTGGGTGCAAATGGGTTACAGAAATGACCCATAGATAGAACATAACCCAAACATTTTAATTGTTATCTATAATTCCATGCACATTCATCAAAGACGAACATACCATTTGTTCCCAGTATTATACGGTTACTTAACGCGAACATAAAACTATTGGTGCGGATGCAAAATAGGGCACTGAGATTGAGAATGGTATGAGGACACAGAGTTAGACATTAGTCTATAGAATCGTTGCACAGGGAATGGGGATGAACAGAAATAGGTCCATATTGATCTAAAAGAGGAGTATTTCTGTTTACACAAATGCATCATCCATTTCATTACCCCATCTCTGAATATTAATCATTGATTACTACTCGATAATTACACCCTGTATTTCTGAATGAGCAACTATTACGTTGTGTGACCGGATATCTCTTTGTAAGATCTTACACCAGTGAAAGATCTGACTCGTCTCAGAAACTCCCTTTTTCCTAGCAGGTTCTTTTTTTAGATTATACACCTCACTAAATACAGTAATGAAATAGCCTGTACCCCGGTCACCAATGGAGGTCGCGGAAAAGAACTATTTTTCAACTATATTGTTTGCAGGACTTAGAATATAGGATCTCATATAAAGGAATAGTTGAGATTTATAAAAGATTCTAAAGGTGATTACCATGTGTGCGTGGATAGTATTTATCCTCAAAGTCCACGCCAACATAATTCAGCAGAAGACGGACTGGTTGGGCCATCTAAAAAAACAAACAGCGTATAGTTAACAGGCTGAACTTTATTGTTATTCTTCAACATTGCTTATCGTGGAACCTCGCGGAAGCAGTCTAGACGGTTATACAATCACACGTAGCTTCATCCTGTATCTAATCTCCTTCTTTATCAGAAGCTGATCATGCAGATAAATACGCCAAATTGATCTGGTATCTCGGAATTTCGTTTCCATTCAAATCTAGGAGCAATAGAGTATCCATAATCAATGAAAGATCATTGTATTTCAAAAATAATGCATAGGACAGAAGCAGCAACATGGCAATACAAGACTAGGAGATGATATTATTTCCATTTAAAATGGAAGAGCGCGGTACACCTGAATGACTTCATGAAATAAAAGTAAGAGAATATCATAAGAAATTATGTATTTGAGCCACCTTTAATTGATAAGACATTGTTTCTACTTACATTAAAATAGGTGTATCCTAAATCTGCTGAACATCATTAAGTTTCTTTTTAAATATATCATGTAAACGTTTTACTTTAGCAATACGTTGGCATATTTCTTTTGAGGTGTTTGTCATTTGTTGGCTAATGTTTTTGATTTTGACTTGTGCCTGATCTAGCATACCACAGATCACATTCAACTTGTCATGGTTGTGACTGAATTTTTCATTTAGGGTCTTGGTCGACTGCCCTACTTCTCTGGCTACTAGGTCAGCTATGCCACTCAGTTTGCTCTTTGATAGCCCCTTAGCGCTTGATGCACTCATGTTTGTTTGGATTAAGGGTACTTCATTTGGAGTATCAGTAGTGCTCTTGGTAGTCCTCTTACTAACATATTTGTCTTCTGTTTTCCTTCTACTTCTAAGAGTTCTTTTGACATCTTCAGATGGGGTATCTAATAAATTCGGCACTATTATCATGGTCCATTGACATGTGATTTCTGTCCATGGATTGAAACCAAGTCAGTAGTGGGGCAGGGATGCAGTCTCACTGGGATACTGGACACCTGACTATTTTCCAAGGTCTTTATAGGTCTTTAAAGGATTAGATTCTCTGCAGTAAGCTGAAAGCCTGTGTGACCATTCTAAACTCTAGATGATGTATATGTGCGCGATTTCCCGCGCTCAATAACAATAGGAATAGCATAGTGAATGGTCTGTCCCATGCTATACAGACAGGTCTGTCCCATCAGATTTGAAATGTACATGCGTTGTACAGTGGTAGGTCAACAGTGGGCCAGAACAAACAGGCTCTTGAGTACAGCTATCTGAACAGTAAAGTAGATAGGGAGTGGTTGTGGGAGGGGACGGGGTGAGGGCTATTATGGCATGACTGTAAGGTAGACTGCCTTCAGGCCCAGTGTGTTATACCTAAACCATCACCTGTCCCTGTATGTTAGTATATATGTTTATTTCTCTTTGTTTATGTTTGTCTTCTGTCTCCAGCTGTCTGTCTCCCTGACATTATCCCTGTCTGTATACTGTATTTCTGACTGCCTCTGTCTCTGTCCCTGTCTGTCTGTATGTATGTATGTATGTATGTTTGGTGGCTGGGTGTCGGGTACAGCTGAAGCGCCTCCCGAGCACCACCACAGTGTTGGTCAAGAATGCCATGGCATCCCAGTGCTGGTCCCACCCATGAACCCACGGCTGTGTTTTACCACAGCCACCCAGCACCGTGGCTCTGACCTCGAGGATCACAGGGAGAGCTCCGAAGGCGTCATCTCCTGCTCTCATCTCGGGACCCCAGAACTCTATACAGAAAGGGGACCTGATGGTGAACCCTCTCCTCCTAGAGAACCAGGACAGGTATATCATATATATACCAACAGATAGTCCTAAGTCTCAGCTTTCTAACACTGACATTCTAACACTGACTTTCTAACATAATTAAAACACGGTTTTGATTATAAAATTCGGCCGTTTATTTACGACAGAAGAGCGATACATAATTTTCATTATTACAGTATTAGGCACTTGCTGCAGTGTGGTTGCTACATGCCAGAGCCTATCGCCTCGTTCTGGTGTGACCTAGTTGACGGCCATTACAAGATGGCGCCAGTGTGAAGAGGGTCGTATTTGGTGGGTAATAAAATTCCAGGTGCCCTATACATTTCCTATGGAGACTCCGTAATAGGTGGGTAATAAATGGTATGGTCGGACATCTATTAGGGCTCAGGTAGCAGATCTAATTTACACAAACTTGGAGAAGGGCGTGGGCAGGAGACACTATCTATGGAATTCAAGCACCCATCTTTTGGGTACCGCGGTATATTAAAAGGACACCATGCACTGTCCCGGTCACTGCACTTCACAAGGCTCCACTCACTACGTTTGACAAGTTTGGTTTGGTTTACAATAGGGTCGTGAGACAGGAGCATAGTTCAGCTTTTAGGATAAGAGTCTAACACAGAAACAGTTCGGGGGCTATAAAATATACTGCAACATAGTTCAGCTTTGTGTTGAGTCATGGAGCAGGAGGAGTGCAGATCGGCATGTTGCGCATTATCCCCATCGGACTTTGATATCGACTGAGATTCACAAACCTGTTATACAATATCGAAATCGAGTGCATGCTCTAATACACATGCAATGTACAGATCTACATAGGCTGACTCTACAATGAATGAGGTTGACTTAGCCTACCAATGAACTACATACATGTAGGTAAAGTATCCACCCCTAATCTGTTCGTTCTCTCCATTTAGTACTCACCACACGGGACTTCCAATATGCTAAGATAGGACGCATTGTGAATGGTTTAGTAGTTTCTCCACTGTGATGTTCTTAGAGTAAGAGACACAATAACCGGCAGCTTCCCTATTTATAATACGACTGCTATCTGAAAACCTGCGACCTACTTACTTCTGGCTGCAACTAGGTCGCCGCTAGGGGGGTGCCCGTTCGTCCAGAGAGAATCATTGATAAACAGGTTGATGCTATGGCAATCGATTAATTTTGAAACAGGATCCATCGCCCCACTGATGCGATGGATTTATTGCAATATTTCTAGCGCCACCTTTGGAAATTCCCTACATGTACATCCTACTACGAATGTAATGTAATGCTGAATATTAACCAGAGAAAAATCATTTTGACAAAAATGGAACCGAAATGGTGATACAAATCTATAAGGTTAATTTTACTGGGGATTATGATACTAATAAATAAATATAGATATAGGCCTATATCTAAATATCTGCCCCTACAGCCACAGCCAGTCGTTCTCGCAGATTGCTTTGGAATCTCACTCAGTAAGTCCTGGGCATCGTTTCATAAACCGTATTTATTTGGATTGGTATCGCATGAACTTAATAAATGTTGTAGTACGGTCCTAGGGCAATTATCAACACATTACAATTGTAGTCATACTACTATAACCTTTGTACGATAAAATAAAATTGAAGGTCACAATATCGTTATACAAATACTGACCTACATTGTTCAAATGGCTTTAGCTTGTCCAAATGTATACGACACCTCAATAGCATGTGTGGTATGAGGTGAAGGTGTGCAGTGTATGTGTGCATGGATATCTAACTGCGTTACGCTACCTAAGAATATGGTATATTTCTGTCCGGGTTACAACCTAACCCAAATACCACCTTACCATTACCATAACCGCGTTACCATCACGATTCTATCCCCGTTATCATATAACCGTTACTGCATTACTATTCTAACCGTGTTACCCTTTTAATCCCGTAACGGCATACCGTTACCATTCTAACCTGTTTACTGCGTTACCATTCTAACCCGGTTCCCGCGTTACCATTCTAACCCGGTTACCAGATTTGCGATATAACCAGGATGCCACGTTACCATTCTTTGCCTCCCCGATAAATTATACTATTAGCAACCACCTACCCATTGCCTTGGTGATAGGGATGCAAAGAAACAAAATAGAAAAGAAAAAGATTAAGGCCAGATCTTGTAAAAATAAAATTCGATAGGAATTGATTCTTACCTAAGTGGAAATTGGAGAGATTATGATATAACGGTAGATCCAGACCAATTATGGGATGTAATGTTGGGAAACATCAAGCAGGCATTATCGATCAGTGCTCCTATTGGGAAAATGTATATCTACTATCTATATCCATGTTGGTTCACAGAAGAGGTTCAATCTAGCAGAGAAATTCCCAAAACAAAATACTACTGAGCTTCCTTTCCCACCACGAGATGCTGAATTTTCCCTATTTTCCCAACCATTTATTCTCGAGGAGGTGATGGAAGTAGTGAAAAAGATTGACTGTGGTAAATAGGCTTCTATACCTAATATTCGATTATTCGTACTAAAATTTGCATTAAAAAACACTCGATAAACTACTGACCCTTTTTAATTCAACTATCTTCCACTCCAAATTTCCGGACTCATAGAAAACAGCTAAGATAACCCCAATCCTGAAAGTGAATAATGTTAAATACACTAGTGATCTTCTACCCCTACCAGGGAAATTACTAGAGAAAGTAGTAAACAAACGTCTAAAGGATTACATAGAAGAACATTATATCCTTAGTATCGACTATATCTGCTATAACGAATTATTTAAAGTATATTTTTGAAAATAATAAAACAGCCTCCCTATTACTCGACACTATACCTCATAAATCACTTACCTATAAATCATATACTAATGGACTAAATGACACTACTTTCTCTTGGTTTTCTAGCTTCTTAAGTAATCTACAATATTACTATTTTTGGGCTATGCTGATTTCATCTACGATTATAATATGATACTAACTCAAACGGAATTCCAACGTATCCAGAATAAGATATTACGTATAATCAACCAAGTTGAATTGGAACCTAACCTAAAATTAAATACAGACCAACTACACCAAACAGGAAAGATTTTTATTTTAACTCAAAGACGAGACATCCATTTACTTAGTTGTGCTCATACTCTCTCTAAAGTTATCACTCTAATAGACAACAGAGACTTACCTACCCGTAAAAAATGCATTATTCAATAATTCATTCTATGTATGTGCATTTACTAAGTGAAATTACCTACAAGAAGTATTTACAACCATTCCTGTAAAGGATAAATTCAAAATATTAATAAAAAGAATCGTACCCTGACTGTTATCTATGAGGCCAGCTTGCATAGCAACAGGCCAGCATTTGTCGTTTATGATGTAGCTTGTGTTACAACTACAATGCCCTGATCGTACCCAACATTTGGTGTACAAGTAAGATATGATGTACCCTTAAAAGATGGGGCCCTGGTATGTAACAAAGGAAATCAATACTGCAGATAAGGTATCAGAAAGAGGAAAGAGGTATAATGTGATATTTGATTCATCTCATCTCATTACTAGGGTTGGTTGCGCTGCAACATGTAAACAGTTATTGTGCTGGAATACTGTATTCCACTCTACACAGCCATCGATGCGTTATGTACAATAACCACCAGAGGGACTGGGCGGAAAAACGGCCATGCCAAGCCCAGACATTTATTGTAAATGATTACCCTAATAAAATTGATAAAAAATATATAAAAAAACCCATTCTAACCCATACACTGTAGTACTGTGACTGCTCTAACCCCTTTACCACTTTACTGTTGTCATTCTCTCCCTATTACATAGTTACAATTGGTGCTTTAACCGCATTATATCCTTATCCTGTAACCTCATTACCATGTTAGAGTTACTGTTCTGATCCTATTACTGCATTACCATTCTAACCCCATTACTGCGTTACCTCTCTAACAGCGTTACCTCCTAATCCTTTAACCTCATTACCCCGTTAGAGTCACCATTCTAACCCTGTTACTACATTACCATTTTTAACTGCGTTACCATTCTAACCCCGTTACTGCGTTACTGTTCTAACCGCGTTACATCTTAATCCTGTATACCGCATTACTATTCTAACTCTGTTACCGTATTACCTCTCTAACCACATTACCCCCTAATGCTGTAACCTCATTACCCAGCTAGAGTTAACATTCTAGCCCTGTTACTGTATTACCATTTCTAACTGCGTTACCATTCTAACCCTGTTACCGCATAACTATTTTAACCGCGTTATACTTAATCCTGTAAACCGTGTTCCTATTCTTACACCCTTACCGTGTTACTTCTCTAACCGAATTACCTCTTATTAATCCTGTAACCTCATTACCCCGTTCGAGTTATCATTCTTACCCTGTTACTAAAAAAAATGTGGCAACTACACTGTGAACAACAGGAAACTCTCTTTAAAAATTGAGCATGTTAAGCTTAAGATGTTAAGATGTTATTAGCTAAGATTGAGTCTGACACTTTTCAAGATGTGCCTGTACTCCTTCATATGGAAATAAACGCTGCAGTTTAAAAAAAATCAAAATGTGCTTTTGGCCCAGGCCGGCAGCTTGCAATGACCAATAGGCCAGCCGACACTTCCCAGCGATGAGGTTTTGGAGTCTCAAAGATGGGCTGGCGGTCGGAAGGTCAGGCCGTGAATACCTTTTTTTACTGATCCACCAAGCAGATCATCGCAGCCGACATGCAACATGGGCCAGCAAGTGTAACAGACGACCATAGGTGCCACCAGTCAGCCACGCTCAGGCCCTTAAATATGTAAAGTATGTTGATAATTCATAAGGGAATAGATGACCAAGATTTGGTCAAATATTGTACATGGAAAAGTACCATTATAGTATGATAACAAATGGTGATGCATGCCTATATAGAGATACCCCGAGCGGGGGAGTGAGTCTAATGTACATGGTTGCAATAGCAACAGCTGGGACCTGTTTCAGTAGTCTTGTGACATTACGCCTAGACAGACATCAACAGCGGCACCAACAGTGCAAGTAACAGCGGAAAACGACTAGCAAATATCTGAAGATCGAAGTGGCCAATCTTCTTCATATTAAAATGATTATAGATTAGATGTATCCCCTACTCATTTTAAAGTGTCATTGCTTAATTCCTACGAGAAGTGAGTGAAACTCTGTGTGTCATCGACTGCAATCTTGTGATCTGTCCGTATGGTGTCACAGACGCCATCTAGACATGTCACGAGACTACTGAAAGATGGCGGCGCTGTGAGGCGGGAGAGCGCTGGTGAAGGAGTAATAAAGGCAATTGGTTCTAAGCAATCACCCGCTGTGGACGTTCTTACTTGAGTGATCTCTATAAAATGGATATAGATGTTGTCCAAACTACCACATGCAATATATATACTTTTAATTTTATAGACGCAATAAAGATAGTTCATTGTTTCATCTCTTATCAATTGCAAGTTTCCACTTTTGTTACTCTTCGGTTTATCTGTCCCTATAACACCTGCCTTCTGAAACTAAACAGCTAAGTCGAGAGTTGTTTTTAAACTTTCCTAGCTTTTTTCGGTTGCCACAACTGTATTAACAAGGAGCAGATTATCTGTCATAGATGGATAAGCGCAGCTAACAGTTTTAGAAGGATAGAAATAAGCCATTCCAAAAATGTACGTTGATTTTCAGTTTCCCTAGATGTCTATGCTGAAGCTAGTTTTTGCTTCCAAAACACATCGCGACGAATAGGCACATGATTATTTAAACCTAGCCCGATTTAAATGCTGATTCCACCAACACACAAGATATAGCAAGATATAGGGTTGTCTTGTAAATCGGGCTAGGTTTGAATAATCGCGTGCCTATTTGTCGCAATGTTTCTTGAGGCGTCACGGTGGTGGAGCAGGAAAACATATACCTGACACTGCATGGCTACATTTTGCGACAAAGGAGGTACGACATATCAAGACACTGTAAGATATTACAAGACATACCAAGATATATGTTGATTCATGTCAACAGTATGTGACTAGTGTTTCCTATTAAGGTTAGTATCTGAGTATCTGAAGTATCCGAAGTATTTGAGTCTGTACTTCATAAATGACTGTATGTAAATGTTGTTAGTGTTATATGTATTTTTTAAATACCTGATCATAAGTTACTACATGAAATATAAAAGTTATGAGTAATAATAAACTGCCACATGGATATGCTGACTTTGCTGTAGCTAGAAATGGCACCATAGTTTTTTCTATCTCAAAATATAACTGAAATAGTGGCAAATTCTACAGGTTATGGGCCCAGATACGCCAGGTTATGCTTTAAAGGCGATGGAGATGAGTATGAATTATGGGAAACTAAGTTTATGGGCTATTTACACCTGCAGAAGCTGCATGCAGTTGTGTTGAAAGAGGGTGACCTTACTAAAGAAGAAGGTGAGAAAAACAAAGATGTCTTTGCAGAGCTGACCCAAGTCTTAGATGACACCAGTATGGCTATAGTTATGAGGGAAGTGAAGGAAGACGGAAGAGCAGCACTGAGGCTCTTAAAAGAACATTATCATGGTTCTGGTAAACTTTATTCATTGTTGATATCATTAAAAATGGCAGATGGCAAGTCTACCACTGACTATATTTTGAGGGCAGAGAAAGCCTGGATAGCGACCAAAGAAGCGGGTGAAACATTAAGTGATTGTCTAATTATAGCGATGCTGTTACATGGTCTTCCTGAATCATTCAAACCGTTTGAAGTGTATGTAACTCAAAGAGAGAGAAACTATACAGTCAGTGAATTTAAGAAAGCTTTGAAAGACCTTCAAGGACATTTACATCCTACCATGAGTAGTTCAGTGTTGAAGGTTAGTGAGTCTGACAAGAAAAACAGTGAAATTATATGTTTCTTTTGTAAACACAAAAGCCACAAGGCAGCTGAATGTAGGAAAAAGAAAATTAGGTGGTGTGGTTTTTGTAAAAACGAATCTCATGATAGAGATTACTGTAAAAAGAAACTACATATAAATCATCATAACCATGGGAAAAATAGTGTTTCACATGTTGAAAACTTTGTATTTAAAGTTGGGACTCATATGTTGAATAGTAATACTGTGAGTGATAACATCTACACAATGGTAGATTGTGGAGCGACAGCTCATATTATTACTGACAAAACAAACTTCACTTCCATGGACCCATCATTTGACCCACAGAAGCACATCATAGAATTGACTGAATGTTCTAGGACCATTGGGATCGTCAAGGGGAGAGCACAATCCTCTATTGACATCAGTGATATAAATGGTGCTTTACACCAAGTGTGTCTGGATGATGCACTATATATTCCTTCTTACCCCAAAGACATATTTTCTGTTCAAGCGGCCACATCTAATAAAGGTGCTATGCTGAATTTTTCAAATGACTCTGCTGAGCTTATTGCAAATGATGGTACAACTTTTCCAATCCAGAAGCAGGGACGTCTTTACTATCTATGTTCAATGAAGAACTCAGGTGTACGATCAGCAGAAATGTGGCATAACACCATGGGACACTGCAATGCAGAAGATTTATTGAAACTGCAAAATGTTGTTGATAGCATGAAATTAGAGGAAAGTAAGAACTTCCAGTGGGACACATGTGTTTTGAGAAAAATGCCAAAATGCCAAAAGAGATGATGAAAAGGCAAGTAAACCTCTAGAACTGGTACATAGTGATCTAAATGGCCCAATCGAGCCATTGTCTAAAGGAGGGTATAGATATGTCATGAATTTTGTTTTTTCAGGTTGCTCATTTGTGTACTTTATTCAAAGAAAATCTGATACTTGTAAGGCAATTCAAAAATTCCTTGCTGATGTGACGCCATATGAGGATGTCAAGTGTATTAGGACTGACAATGGTACTGAATTTGTAAAGACAGAAGTAAAAGAATTATTTCTAAAGCATCATTAGACTAAATGCGGCGCGAAATAAAAATATAGAGCATGAAAATAGGTTTGGGAAAATAATTTTTTTATTTTTGTGGTAAAAATTTTATATGACAACTTTTAATAATGTATGTATAAGATTATTAAAATTGTCAATTAAATAGTAGAGGAATATGTAAAATATAATAAGAACACACAGTTGAGTGAGGGTAATGGAATGAGAAGTGAATGGTATGAAGATAACATTTTTTTGTATGAAGGGTGGAAACTTTTGATGGGTGTGGGTTGGTGCAGGGGCTGTAGCAGAGTGAAGGTGTGTACGGTTGGTATGCACGTCATAGGGTGGTGCAGTGTGTGTGTGGTGAGTTTCACCCCGCGGAGCTTAATGACCCGGCATAGGACAATTTACCTTTGCCGAACCAAGATAAAACATGAAAAGTCTGCCCCATACTCACCACATCAAAATGGCACAGCGGAAAGGCACTAGCAAACCTTATTTGACACTGCTAGGTGTTTGATTATTGAGTCAGGTGTTGTTAAAACTTTTTGTCATCATGAGGTTTTGGTAGCCAACTACAGTAGAAATAGGTGTTACAATGACAGGTTGAAAGTTTTGCTTATGTCGAAAACAAAAAGAAGCTTGACCCACATAGCCAAAAGGGAATTTTTATGGTTACGATAAAGAGAGCCCAGTATATCTTGTATACTTTCCAACTCAAGATGTTGTGAAGCCAGTCAGATGCGTGATATTCACAGACAAATTTGTAAAAGATGGTGAAAAATCAAGAAATGTGCAATGACTATGATGAGGTAATGCTCCCAAAAAGAAAAGTGTTTGGTGAAAATCAAAGAGTTGAGGCACCTTAGGGAAATGATAAAAATGTTATGAATAATTATGCTGAAAACCAGGTACCAATTAAAGGTGACAACAACGAAGTTGCAGATGGTGAAAATATAAACAATGATGATCATGTAAATGCTGAAAAGAAGCATGCGGGTAGAGTCAAGATAAAACCCAAATATTTAAGTGGTTATGTTTTGGAAAATGACCGTGGTGATGACAACAATGATCATGACGAGTTAAATATGTTCACTATTGATTACTTGTGTATAGTATCTGATATGCCTAAGTCATTTAAAGAGGCAATGGCTGCCCCAGATGCAGCATCATGGAAAATAGCAATGGATGATGAGATGCAAGCTCTAAGAGACAGTAACACATTTACTCTGACAAAGTTACCAGAAGGTAAGAAAGCAGTGGGGGGTAGATGGGTCTACTGTGTAAAAGAACCAGGAAATAAGGAGATACATAAAGCTTGATTTGTAGCCAAGGGTTATAATCAGAGTTATGGGATAGATTACAATGAAACGTAAGCTCAAACTGTGAAGTTGACTACTATTCGCACATTGATTAATGTAGCTATACAAAATGACATGCATGTCCATCAAATGGATGTAAAAAGTGCATACCTAAATGATGACATAGATTGTGACATTTATATGGACCAGGCTGAAGGTTATAAGATTAAGTCAAAGGAAGGAGAGAAACTTGTGTATAAGTTGAACAAGTCCTTATACACCTTAAAGCAGAGTGAAAGAAACTGGAATACTCTTTTGAATAATTCCTTCTTAAGCTGGGGTTTACTCTTAGTAAAATTGATCCATGCATTTATCTCACCGCAGATATTTTTCTCCTTAGACTTAACATTGGAAACTCATATCTAACACCCATTAGATATTTAGGAAAAATGTCCAATGGGGATAATGTCACAAATGTTAGCCCATTAGTCAATATTAATGGTGAGATCAATTCTCCACCTTTAATTTGACACCATAGCAATTCACGCGGCTTCGCCTTGTGAATTACAACGTGATTCAAACTCGATGGGATACAAGCTTAAACTTTCATGGGTTTCCTCTATATTATCTCACCCCAGATATTTTTTCTCCATAGACTTAACATTGGAATATCTCATGGTTTGTACGAGGCCTGACATTTCTTTCATTGTGTCCAGATTATCACAGTACTGTGAAAAGCCAATAACTGAGCACTGGACTGCGGTAAAACATGTTTTTTTGTTATTTGAAGGGAATGTCAACAGAACACAACTTTCATTTTCACAAAGATGATGGCGGGTTAAGCCTTACAGGCTACACCAATGCCGATTGGGCAGGTTCTAGTGATAGATAAAGTAGGCCTACCTCTTGGTACTGTTTTAAGTTTAACTGTAGCTCTGAACATTGGAGCATGGAAGAGCAATCTCTTGAAACAAACTATTGTGGCTCTCTTCACATGTGAGGCCGAATATGTGGCAGTTGCTTGTGCAACTCAAGAAGCTCCATTTCTGAATCAGTTGATCAAAGTGATGTAGCTGAGTACGGGAGACTACCATACGTTTAGTGGTAGGTGGATGCAAAGAGTTGAGGTATGTGGAGTAGGGCCTATGTTTGATCAATATTTACCCCTATAGATCTAAGGGTGCTCGGCATATGTAGCCTGAAACATGTTGGCGAGAACAATGAATTATTACATACCTATGGCCGAACGTGTATAATAATGCCCGCTACTTGGGGTGTAATATATGGAAACTGGCTCACTGTCTTCGTACGTCAAAAATACGCGGTGAAATTGTTGGTCACATACATCCCGATGCCGTCGGCAGAGGGATTTATCCTACCCCTAATATAAAATCCCATAGGCTTAACATTGAGATTCCGTATGCCACGCTGACTGGCATACGGACGTTTGTATGCTACTAGGGGCATACGGAATTTTGATGATTTTCATTCATGATTTTTATATTTAAAATATTGTAGAGAGGGGTAGGATAAAATCAAAACCTGATTCGTTTCAATCTTGGCTCCCGTATGCCACTCCTGGAGTTTGGTTCCAGATACCACTCGGCTCCGCCTCGTGATATCACTACGCCAAACTCCAGTCGTGGCATACGGGAGCCAAGACTAAAACCCATCCGGTTTTACGATAGTATGTGACCAACAATTTTACCAAGTATTTTGACGTACGAAGACAGTCAGCCTGTTTTCGTATTATTATATACCTAAAAATGGCGAAATTTTATCTGGTCACGTGATCACATACCCCGTACGTCACAGTGTGGCGTACAGGTATAAATACGCTATGGGTAGGAGCGGGCAGGATACGTACCAGGTAGTTCATACAGCCACAGGTATATAATATTCCAAAGGAATATAAGGTTTGGCTGGGCCATAATCGTCACTCGGCTTCGCCTCGATGACGATTGCGGCCCAGCCAAACTCGTGGAGTATTGTCTATTTATACGATTCTCGATACAGTTCTATATAATTTTCCTACCCCTAATATAAAATCCCATAGGCTTAACATTGAGTTTCCGTATGCCACGCTGACTGGCATACGGAGTTTTGTATGCCACTAGTGGCATACAGAATTGTTATCACGTAATATTCCAAAATTGAGGAGACGGGGTAGGATAAAATCAAAACCTGATTCGTTTTCATCTTGGCCACCTCATGCCACTCCTGGGGTTTTGGCTCCGGATTTCACTCGGCTTCGCCTCATGAAGTCACTATGCCAAACTCCAGTCGTGGCATACGGTGGCCAAGATAAAAACTCATCCAGTTTTACGATAATATAGATAATGTCCGGGCGCCCATAGTGAATATTCGGGCGCACTGTGCCCTTAGTGAATGTCTCAGGTAGAAATCTACCTAAATGCATTGGGGCAGGGCACCAGTCTACCTGACCAGCGTGCCCTGTGCGCCTCAAGCGGTTCTGAAAGAGACTAATTAATACCCTGTAGTAGTTGGTGGCACCACCTGCTACTGGTACTCGGAACTATATAAGAAATTCTACACCAATTTCTTTGACCCTACTACCTCTTAGGGATTCTTAAAAATCTAAGGTATTAACGCAGATTTAGATAACACAATGAGATTGGACTGAAATACATGTCCTAGGTTTATGATAAAAACAGGTTTTGTGGAGCGATAAACTGCAGCGGCGCAGTGTACGATTACAGAGTACGATCACGCCGAACCCCCTAGCGGATGACGGGGGAACCAGCTCATATTGAAACTAGAGGGCAGCACTAACCAGAGGCCCAAGCACTAAAACTATGCTAGAAGAGTGTCTCGCCACAGGCTGATGCTTTCAGCGGTTCAGTAACTAGGGCAATCCCAGCATCCGTGGACGTCTTCGATTGTAACTGTGCTATAACGTTTTAGAGTATTATCGCTTCTTGATGTATACAGGACAAACAGCGTGGAGTACATAGAGAGGGACTTATCACGAGGTAAGTTGTACTCGGCACAACGTGGTTATAGTAGCTTTCTGTGTTTTTACTGGCTGCCTTCGGAAGAGACGTTAAACGGTTGAGTTTTGCTGATGCCCTGGCTGGTCTGAAGCCAATGGAGGCCCGAGTCGCCATACACTGATACAGGTAACAATAACATTTACCTGTCAAAAGTGGCATGCCAGTGGTGCGTGCAGTTTGGTTTTATAAACGAAATTACAGGAGGTTTTACTGATACCAATAGCTGCTGTATTTCCCCCTCCATGTAATGATGTCTAATACCACGTATGTATGTATACGTACTTGTCATGGAAACCGCATGGGGGATACGATAAGTTCTTTGAGTTTCCCACCAGAACTTGCAGAAGGCAAAATCAACAACCTGCCGGATGCCAAGGGCAGGGCCAGGTTGTGCCTCCCTTTAATTCTTCATAGATAAATGGCGCATACAATTCTGCTCAGATGGTGGTGTCCACCCTCTCCCGGTAGTTATACGTCAGGGGCGTCAGAACATTTTGAAATTGGGGCGGGGCGGTGAACTTGGCCTTCAGGGCTTCATTATACACACAAAAAAGGCAGACTTGGACATTTTTCCGTGGTGAACATTCAGGGCTTAGCCATCATTGCATGGTAAAAGGTCAGACTTTGACATTTCTCCATGGTGAAAAGTCAGGCTTAGCCATCATTGCATGCTAGAGAGTCAGACTTTGACACTTTTCCATGGTGAAAAGTCGGGGCTTAGTCATCATTGCATGGTAAAAGGTCAGCTTTAGACACTTTTCCATGGTGAAAAGTCAGGCTTAGCCATCATTGCACACTAAAGTAAAGAGTCAGACTTTGACACTTTTCCATGCTGAAAAGTCAGGGTTAGCCATCATTTCATGCCAAAGAGTCAGACTTTGACACTTTTCCCTGGTGAAAAGTCAGGGCTTAGCCATCATTTCATGCTAGAGAGTCAGACTTTGACATTTTTTCACAGTGTGAAGTCAGGCATAGCCATCATTGCATGCTAAAATGTCAGGCTTTGATATTTTTCTGTGTTGGAAAGTCAAGGTTTAGCTATTGATACACACTAAAATGTCATACTGACACTTTTGCACAGTGAAAAGTCAAGGCTCAGCCATAGTTGCATGCTAAAAAAAGTTAGATTTAGATATTTTAAGATGTTGAAAAATCAATACAGTTTTTACACTTGATTGAGATAAATTTGAAGGTGCTGACTTTTTGGGGGCTGGCAAAAAAGTGGGGGGGGGGCAGATGCCCCCCTGCCCCCCTATTCTGACGCCACTGTACAACGCTGTGTCCAACTATCTCAAGTGGGCGTATGGTCCAAGGAGTTGACATGTAGTAACATCTGAGCGCATGCGAGGATATTGCGGAGAGGCAATGCTAGAGGGTATACTTATATAGAACATCCTGACAATGCTGTACAAGTCACAGAAGGAGATGGTAATTTACGGTTTGTACGGAATGAGGCATTTATGCCTGGTTTCTGTACAAACCGTAAATTATCATCGAGTTCTGTGACTTGTACAAGCATGGTTGGACGTTATATAATGAAGCATTTATATATTTACTATATACCCGAAATTTAAAAAAAAGATCATTAATTCAATTTTTAACAACTGATATGTTAATAAACGTGTATGACAAGGTGGTCCGTATTTTGCTGGTCCGTACAGTATTTTTACGTCATATGCCGAAAGGGTGCGTATTTACAGTATATACGGCATGGGTATACAGTAAAACTGCTTTTATCTCAAGTCAATCTATATTGTATTTATTATCCATCATTTTCAGACAAGTGGGGTACTGATATTACTTACTTTACTTAGGTATGCAGTTTTTTTTCATACGCACTAGTTTTCCGTAACTTAAGCGCCAGCATTTGCATGACCATGTTGTATATGCTTCATTATTATATACCTGTGGTCGTATATTCTAGACATACGGCCCGCTCCTACCCATGTCATATTGCTTTACCTATGATGCAGCCAAGCAAATCTATGTTTCCAATATCCAGTCAGTATTAGAGTACTGCTGTTTCCTCCATGGTAGTTTTAAGAAAACAGACCTGAAATCTTTGGAAACGCTAATGCTTAGAGGCATACGTACCATCCTTAACTATAAAGGCGTGTCAGGTGCCTCTACTGCCAGTCTATACCAACGTTGTAAGCTCGACATGCCCGAAGCCCGCCGACGCCGGCAGTTGATGCTAACGATGTATAAGGCATCATTGAATCCCGACTGGCTAGACACCAGGTTTAGCAGAACCCGGAGCAGTTCCAAGGTTAAATTTAAACTCTCTTGTCCAAGGTTAACGTCAGTTAAGGAATCTCCTTATTGGAGAGGAACCCAAGTATGGGACAACCTACCAGCTGAAATCCAGAGTTGCCCAACGGCTAGACAGTTCAAGGAGGCGATCAAAAACTGGTAGACTCAGTAATACTCATTCATCTCACATCAACCCACTTCATACTTAATCACTAATTTATTTGTCCGGATTTGTACTTATTGCAGCTAAAAAATGTTTCGTTGTATCCAAGAAGATTGTAACTGAAAAACTCGCATTGCGAGAGTTTGCAATAAACAAACAACAACAAAAAAATATATCCATACAACACCTAGGTGACGTACAGGGTATGTATGTGGTGTACGGGGCATGTACGGCGGCGAAATAAAAAAACCAGAGAGCTTGGTATTTAGAGTCTTTTTAGGTGACATACAGTATAACCTGCTTCTGGTATACCTCCCGTAAGGGGACACCCTGCTTAAAAGGAAAGTTTGCTTGGAACAGAAGTTTTTATTTTGTTTATTTTAACCCCACTTAAGGGGACATGTGCCCCTTGTGTGCCCCCCCCCCCCCTCCCAGGCCCCTAGGTATGCCCCTGATTGTTACAATACTCTGGTTTAAAAGAACAATATTTTCAGCATCAGCCCCATATTTGCCCTACATTAGCCCTATATTTCCACATTCCCGGCCCAATACGGAGTCCTATATTCCATCAAAAGGGCAGTGGCAGACCTGTTATAGTTATGATTTGTTTTCTGCCTTTTTCATGTACTCAAAGTGAGATGACCGGCTCCTCTGATTTTTAAACTGAGTTATATGACAGGATCCCCTCGGATATTAAACCACAAACAAATAAATCCTGCAAATGATACTGTTTGGAGACTCCTCCAAGCTGACAGCATGGTGACCAAAGGGGCTGCCGCCCTATAGGAGGTGGTTTTATTACCATGCAGTCCTGGCATAGTTCTCTCTGTAGTGGATGGGGTATTTGGGGTTATAATTAGGCCTACTGATAAGTCTCAGATATTCCTCGATCCTGAGCTGTTCCTGTCTTTGTCCATACTTGTTGGCTGTAGTTACTTCAAACGTACTATTAGTCCTTATCTCACCCCGGTATTTTTCTCCATAGGCTTAACATTAGGAACTCGTACTCCACGGCCGTGAGGTTCGTGTACCCAATACTCAATGGCTAATTCAGTGAATCATTTTATCAATGAATAATATTATACGGGGTGAGATAAAATAGATACGGACCAAGCTATTTTCATCTTGTGGGTTTCCTTCTAAATACCACATGTGACACCGAAAAAGGTTTAAGATTATGTTGAGAACGCTGCACTCCCCTGTGGTGTACATCTGTAGGATTATCTAAGATTATGTACATTGAAGGACCCTCTCCGACATACGTTAAAAAATATGAATTCAAGATGATGTATCTACGTGCAGCAAAAAAGAACATTGGCTTCAAAGATAGTCATGAAATGATAGAAGATGATAAACTTAGAGGAGAATGCATGGAGATGAAACGCATGACGGCTGTTGCGGAAGACTGGAATCTTCAGACCCGTAGGGAATGAAGAGAGACGGCGAGTCAAGGACCTAAAACGCGCCAGATAGGCACCGTTAAGTGGTTACTATAGTAACGCTCTTGGCCACTTCCGTGACTTCCTTCTACCAAGCGTCATACAGTTAGTTGATGGCATCACATTCATCACAATCGGACCAGAATGTCCATCCTAGAGTAGTCGATGTTGCAACAGTGTAGATCTGTTTCCTCAGATCTGGGGACCTCTATGCAGTCTACTTTCAACCAAAAATTGTCAGTTCATGAAGGCATGGGGATTCGTCACTTCCTAAAATAGCTTATGTCATTATGTTCATCCCCTCCGCAGCTACCTTACTGTGACGCTTCTCCCCTACCAAAAACTATACCCGGGCAGTCTCGTAGACTGGCTTCAGTCCCTGTCTCTTATGCATACCTACCTCACCCCCAGGGATGCCAGTTTTCCTTGTTTCCGCGGAAATCTGTGTTTTCATTTTTGAAATGTGAAACCCTTTACTTGTGTAAAATGAACATATAATAACACAGAGTAGAGAGATACATCTGATATATTAATGCCCAACTCTACCTACCCACGGATTCTTCATAGAAGCATATGTTTAGTAATAATAACATTACTTGTACTAATACATTTCTGTTGTTTTTGGTGTATATACGTCAGGTTTAAACCCTAAATTGTCATTTGAAATATTTCCTTGTTTTTTTCTGATACCAACTGACATCCCTGCACCCCTAATCCCCGGGATTCCTGGGCCTGTCAAGCGTTAGGCGAAGCCCAATGTAGTTTTCTTTCTTTTTGATAAATGATGTCCATAATCAAAGACTTGAGCAAGTGTAGCCTCCTCGTGACCCATACCCACCTAGCCACTCCCTATTTCATCCGGAGGTATGCATGGCAAGCCGTTATGCTCTAGTTAGAATAGGTGACACTGGACCTACGACGTCTGCTTGGGAAGAGTAGTTGGCTGGGTACTTGTTGAATGAAACATGTTGATATGGTTTATGTATTATACTTCATTTTTGTATCGTATTCTATTCTTTGGGTCTTTATGGAATCCGAGGAGAATGGATTCATGTTTGATGACTGTAAAATGATTGGCATCATATTGTATTAGTGTTGTTCATACAGACAACAATCGAGATTTTGAAGCCGTAATCAATGGTTTCAATTGGGACTTTGAAATCGGTGGATAATAAATCCTGTAAATTCTATCGACCCTCGAAATAATAGGCCTACTCACTGTTGCTGTGCTACGAAACCTTGAAAGGAAGTGAACAAAGTCGTCACTCAGTAAGACTATCGTAAAACCGGATGAGTTTTAATCTGGGCTCCCGTATGCGACGACTGGAGTTTGGCGTAGTGATATTACGGAGCTGAGTGATATCCAGAGCCAAAACTCTAGGAGTCACATACGGGAGCCCAGATTAAAACGAATAAGGTTTTGATTTTATCCTACCCCCTGTGAACGATATTTTTATGTGAGGATAATAACAAAAAAACACGATAAAAACTTTCTGAAGTCCTGCATATAGCTCTCCTTGCTGCTCTGAAGGCGTTTAGAACTACTTTCAGCTGCTGATCTCTGATTGGTCCATTTTTTGTGCGCTCCTAGGAGCGATTTTTTATCCTTATGCGACATACGGGCGCATACAGAAAGTCAATGCTAAGCCTATGGGATTTTATATTAGGGGTAGGATAATATCTTAAACATGGAAACTAAGGTGTCTACTGTCTTGTGCTAAATCCAACTAAATGATCCCCAAGCACAACGGCAAGAAACATAAATTGAATAACTTGAATTATACGATGTAACATAATACCTCTCAGAACAAGCGTCTCATACTGGTACCCTCTAATTGAGCGCAGAAAGATGATGAGAAAAAGAATAACCCGCCCCAACCTAAATCTCCCAGTGGGCTAATATGTATGCGAACGTAGGAGCACCGCCCCTTACTTAAAAGTGTACATAAGTAGAGTTGGGTAAAATGGCTCGCCATAGCCAGACGCCCGCAGGGCTCCCTGCCATGCACATGCTGGTTTCAGTGCCAGACCCGGCGTCCCCCCAGTACAAAGCCGACGATATTTGGACGAAGGAGTTACATAGCGTTCAACAACGGTTGACGGACCGTTCTGGTCTCTGACAGCGATTCGCCATAGTTTTCCATTAACTTAGCGGTAAGTTCATTCTTGTTCTGTTAAAGTCCATGCGGATTAGTAACTGTGTTACTGGAAGAGCTTCAAGCCAATCTAGCCTTCAGAGCTGACTAGATTCCCTGCAGAACCCCGCGGCTCAGTCCAGAGGTCAACTCCAGCGTCCTGGTAGTCTGGCTCCAGTCCCTGGCTCCTGCCCTCTATCTACTCCACCCCTTCTCGCCTGGATACGCTGTAACATACTTTATCTTAATTTTGTTTAATCATGAATGTCCATAATCTAAGACTTGGGCAAGTCTAGCGAGGCTGCTACATCCAATGTATTTATGGTGGACTCAGAGTGTTATGTAACTGCAGTCTCTCCTGTATTGGTGTGGCCAACAGCCATCCCGACTTGAGCTGGCTGTGGGAGGGGATGCGAATCTTATGTAAGCTCATGACGTCATACCTGGAATAGTTATATCCCTGGACTGACAGGATCAATGCTGTTAGCTCTGTGTGCAATGGCAGGAAAGCATGTAGTGATATCTGGTGAATAGTTTTTTTTGTCTTTCTACACGTATCAACATTTAGCATCTCCAATGGGGACTTTTTCATTCTTGCCACGATTACATAGCATCTGCATTGACACGGACCGCCAAAACCATCGATGACGAGTACTAGTGTCCAATTCTGGGTCCCATGATTCATATGTTAAATGGGTCAAAGCTGTTAGACTCTGAAAATCCAGGGTCTATTTCAGGATTGTAATCCGTGCTCATTATACCTATGGTGTGTATTCGTTAGTTAATGACGAATCTGTCCACAGCGCCAATGCTTTATCCCACTGTCCCCAACCACCACCATCATGGCTACCCCCAGCCGCGGCCGCCACCAGCACTGCAGGGGGTCTTTTATATAGCTATGTGTTGCAAGTGCCTCAATGTGCTAAAGTCCTTAATAGCAGCAGCTTTTCCAGGTGGTATTTAATGGCCACTAGACTTGCCATACTTTTAATAACAATTATTTCAAGTTGACGAGATAGTTGAAGAAATGCTTTAAGTTTGTTTCGCACCCTCTTCTATCTCACGTAGTCAAGCGCCCCGGGCAAAGGGGAGTGAGGTGAAGTAGGGTGAAAGGATGAATGTGTTTCTCTGTGTGGGGGTGGGGGGTGGAGCTTATAACTCAGGGACCAACGCTAGTCTAAAATGGGTGGGTCACCTGGGACGTCGAAGGCTCACTGACGGTCGCTGTTATTCTGTAGAATATCTGTAGACCGGCCGGGTTTTACAGTCTGTCTTGATGATTGTATCGCACTCTACTTAAAGATCCGATTTCTGACCGTCCGTTTAGCAATCCTACCAATTGATTTCAATGAGGGAGCCACCCAACCCGAGACCTACACCTACCATCACAAATCAGAAAGGTCATCGAAAATAGAGCAGCAAACCCATTGACATCTGCATGGCTAGGAACAGGTTTTAAATTATAAGCAAAGAAGAATTTGGTGAGGATGACCAATCGAAATCTAAGCCTGCAGAAATTGTCTAACACCAGTGCATGAGATACACAACACGCCCCACTACATTACTCAACAAATACACCCGGCCCGATCAAAGTAACACAACTATCCAAACCCATCAGTTACCGTTCAGCGTCACAAGCGGTGCACCGTTTAGTTCAGGCTGTGGCTCTGTCAAACATCACTTATAAAATTGTTGTCGTCACTTAGCTTTAAATATTGTAAAGCATTGGTTCAGCGTTACTGTTATCTCAGCAGAGTCCTATTGTAATTCAAGACATACATTATCCGTCAATTTCTGTTAATACTAGAGTGAAGCTTACGTTATTTATGAAAGCGCAAGGCTCCTTCTTTATATACCCTCAGGTTCCTCTGGGACGTTTAACCACAAACAAACAAACCGTCTTTATATCCACGGGACAACTGACAAGATCGTGCTTTATCATGCATGCTCCGGCATTATCGTTAATTCCCTGTATTGCTCAGGTGAGATAAAGTCATCCTACAGTCACTGTACTATACACCCCGCCCACAGCAGATTTACATTGAATTGTGCTAATTGTTTGACCACTGCTCTGCCTGAAATCATGTATTTGAAAGATCGGCGCCATCTTGCCCTCTATACGTGAATCCAATACACGTACAGCTGCTGTCTCAAACCAGTCAATCATTCATTCAACCATAATTGATATTTATATGACATCTAACCTTGCAGTTTCCAGTCAAATCCAAACTGGTACTATACTCTAAGAAAACAACAAAACGACGTTTTTTTAATTATTAGGAAACTTGCCGTTTCAGTTGGGAGCACATAAAGTACATAGCGTACACATAAAAACTAAGTTGGCAGGTATATGGTAAATATATGCTCTTCACCTGACGCAGATATCACTGCAGAGTCCTAGGACACATTCATACTGTGCGTCTAGAGGGCTTGCAACTGGCTACTTCTAATCGCCAACGAACGGTACCTAGCATGAGACTGGACATTCCACAATTGCTTATGACTATACTCGAGGTACGCGCAGTCGCAAAATATGCTCAAATATGTATTGCCCCTGCCATTGGAAGGCCTGTAACTGGGTCTACCTCAGTACACCCAGTCGGCGACTAGCGGTACCAAATATCAGACATTTTTCATATTCAAATCGCAAGGGACTTGGGTACCTCTGGAGGTACCTTGTACACCCGGGGCCTGTTTTTCAGTCACGACAATCGTTATGGGCGACGTGTTTTTGCCGTCAGTGTTCGATAGACACGACACTTTAGTGAATAGGCGATATGTCGTGAGTCTAAGAGGCGTAGGGCAGCCAAACGTGTTTTCCAGTCACGACAATCGTGGGGTCACGTGATTGAAATTGTCGCCCAAAGTGTCGTCCGTTCATGACACCTATGGACATGTCGTACAGAATGCGCAACTTCACTTCCCGTTCGAATTAAGTTATGAAATTTAACACGAGTAAGGTATACAAATAACCTATAATCGTCTCAAATATGAAGATAATCGGCTGCACCGTTCCGAAGTTATTGGCGTTCGAATTTCGTCATAGCAATCGGCTGCTCTGGTGGCCAGTGTATTTTCCCGAGGCCTCCGCTGATTTCCGCTCTCCTCCCAGATCTTTCGCGGCACGAGCGTAGGATATCTGCTAGGAGAGTGCGCATCTGGAGGTTCTAGAATGTCGTGGAATCGCTGGACGATCGTAGGGTATCGTTACCCGACGATGTCGTTACTGAAAAACAGGGCCCCGGTCGCCGACTAGCGAGGGGCCTCTGTTCACACTGCGATTTGACCACTAGTCGCTGGCAGGTACCCCAAGTCGGTGACTGGAGGTACCTAGGTATGAACCTGGGCCCTGTTTTTCAGTCACGACAATCGTTATGGGCGACACGACACTATAGTGAATAGGCGACATGTCGTGACTGTAAGAGTCACAGGGCGTCCAGACGTGTTTTTCAGTCACAACAATCGTGGGGTCACGTGATTGAAAATGTCGCCCAAAGTGTCGTCCGTTCATGACACCTATGGACATGTCGTACCGAATGCGCAACTTAACTTCCCGTAAGAATTAAGCAATGAAATTTAAACACGAGTAAGGTCTACATATAACAAATAATCGTACCAAATATGAAGAAAATCGATCACAGCGTTCCGAAGATATCGGCGTTTTAATTTCATAATAGCAATCGTCTGCTCTGGTGGCCAGTGTATTTTCCTGACGCCTCCGCTAATTTATGCAGCATTGACTGCTTTACGGGAGGTGGGAGGGTGACTGGCCACGAGAGCAGACGATTGCTATGACGAAATTCAAACGCCGATAACTTCGGTAAACTACGTTCGATCGTCTTCATATTTGAAAAGATCATAGTTTATATGTAGCCCTTACTCGTGTTAAAATTTCATCGCTTAATTCCGTCGGGAAGTGGAGAAATCCTCAATATACGCACAGTGATGTGTTATAGAACCTAAGACAGTTCTATATTTGTCGTAGCGGCCGACATTTTTCGCGGCGATCGTGAGTGGCGCACTACGATCGTGTCTATAGAACAGCGGCCATTTTGTGTCTTCCAGAATGTCGTGGAATCGCTGGACGATCGTAGGGTATCGTTGCCCGACGATGTCGGTACTGTAAAACAGGGCCCTGGTTGTATACGGGGCACTAGCGCTGTGGAAATAGCATAACGTGACTGTTACTTTTAGCCGTGTTCATCAGACCGTTATGTTAGCCTTAAACAGGCCACTGATAGTATGCAGGGTAAAACAATTATAAACTGAAGAGAGTTCTTCCTTGATAAGACCTAGAGTCTTGTTAATTTTACTTGGTTTCTGTTGGGGGGGGGGGGGGGGGAATATTCAAATTGCCATTCAAATTGCCATTATCAAGGACACTGCGATATATCTTATCATCCTACTAAAATCGATTTGATTTTGATATAAGATCGCTTGAAATGATGTCCCTGATGTAATTTAAAAGAAAAGAGTATGCGAAAATTGCAAAAAAATTATTTATTATGAATTATTCATCATGTCCACCTTCCCCAACTGGTAATAGAGTCTACATGAATCACAGTCGGAGGCAACGTCCTCTATTGATTATAGGTGAAGGAGTGATGTGAGTTCAGCTTAATGCTGGCTCTGCTCCACTGTGGGACTAGTCCGGTGTTACTTAAGCCAAACTCTATACACTCAGAGATCGCCAGCCTGCTACCCAGTCCTCCTCCTTACAGCAAACCTGCTGGACGGTGACCAACACCACCAGACCATATCGCTTCAGTCGTCCTCCTTTTCCATACATCATTTGCTCTATGCTATTAGACAAGTTGTATAGATAGACATCTAATTACTGCATGGAGGAAACCAAAGAAAAATGTGTACTGTAAAGGAGTATTATATCAGACAGGAAATGTATGTACACGTATAAACCTTGTGTAATTGGAGATATTATGTATGGTTAAAAAGCGGGGAGGGGGGGGGGGGGTCTTCTTTCCATTGTGTTGTGTGCGTGATCTGTATTTACACCTTGTAAATAAATACAACGATAATTTGGAAGTGTGCCCACTGTAGGTGATTATTGTATGTAGATAAATTTAAGTGAATACATACACAATAATGACTGGTTTTGTGTACGAGTGGCCGTAATCTCCGAGAAGTTGACGCGTAGTAATAACCGAGCGATTAGCGAGGATATTACGTCGTCAACTACTGAAACAGTAACTGAAAGTACGTTGGTCAGCAATTCCATGTGGAATTCACTGATAATGACTTATGTATGTAGCCAGGTTAAATTTAACCTATTAGCTTGGCTATATCGGACTGAAATAGACTTTAATGGCCAAAGGGACGGTGTCGCCCTATATATTCCTAGATTATGTAATATCCATTTCACAGGATACACCTATCTGTACATATACTTTATATACGCTATTTGATTCGATATTTAACCACCTGTACTTTTGATATCAGCGTTGAAGTTCCTAATGGCGACAGAACTGGGGAATGCCAATGTAAGATTGGATGGGTCATGACCAGATAGCTTTACAAACTATAAAGTTATATCATGGGTGTATTTATGAACATACTGATGAAATTTCTATTCATACATGCCAATACCCCCAACACTGCTGCCATGATCAAGTATGAATAGTTAATCTCCTTTAGGACATCAATACATTAGCACTAAGGTAGGCACCTCGGGTAATAATACAGTGTTAGCTTATGTGTGATGAATAGTTCTATGGCGTCAATTTCCCTCATAATCGATACATTAAACAATCCGTAGGGGCAGTTAGTATGACCTAATACATTGATCATATTTTTCTCGATATTAGGTAATACATACTAGGACCAAGTGACACTGAAATGGATATATATATAGAGAGAGAGAGAGTTATATGCATACAAGATCTAAACCAGATTCAGCATAGACACACTTCGATATTCTTCCATTAAGAGTAGTCTTTGATGTTTCTGAGTTGCTTTGACCTCGCACCCAGCACCTGGCAGGAGATAAAGCAATGTCCTCCAGGGTTCTATCTGTGTGGTCATACCCTGGAGGAAGGTCGGATTTTAGGGTACTTTGTGTTTCTCGTATTTGGCACTGTGTTCCAGAGTGACAAAGTCAAGTTGTATTGTCATTGGATCTTATGACTTTGTGCATCTCTCATCAAAATCCCTATCTGCACACTTATCGCCTTAGTCCTTGTTGAAGATGGGGGTGTATTTGATACAAAACAAGACTGCTCAGATTTGTCTCACTATTGTTCATTGTTTTTTACGACGATCGAACCTGTAGTTCTCCAGATGCTCTCTGCATTTGATTTCCACTGTTTGTGAAGACTATTTTTCAAAATTTCTTTATGGGTATCAAGTAATTTATGCATATTAAAAAGAATTGTGGAGACCAGACAAGATTTTATCAAACAGCCGTGACACGCTAGAGACTAAGATAGCATCATGACGAGTACGGATTAGATGAGATTTTTTTCTCCAGAATACGAATCAGATGAGATTGTCTGGACTTGTGTCCTCCAATATCAGGAGAGTATATCGAGTAAATGATAACCATAGTTCAGACATATTTAAACGAGAATGCGTGCCTAGTTATATGAACCCTCTAAGACCCTCTCGTCATACTAGTCCTGCTTTTTTCCGGACTGCTGGTATGTTATGGTTCGGGTAATTGTTATTGCTTGGGCCTCAAACAATATAAAAGGAAATAACTCTGGTCGTGTCCTGTTTTGTCCTTTTGGCTGTGCCAATTTGTATCGTGGCATTTAGTCAGTGACAATATATAGATGGATACACAGGGCCAAATTTAAGTATGGAAAAACAAAAGGAACATTAGGCCACTCAAAAAAACAAACTTGTTTCTCATCACCGCGCGCATCAGAAAAAACGATTTTAGAAGTTGGTTTTTTTTTTGTTTTTTTTTTAAATAGGTGAACCTTGATAGAAATTATGAAAGATACGTGTATTTAGTATCAAATTAAAGCTCCTGATGTCAAGGATGCATTAAATGTATAGCCCATAAAAATCTGGAAACCCTTTGTGAGCAGACACCCCGCATAAGCCCGTGTAAGCCCGGATCGGAGGGTGTCTGCTTGCTTTTGGTTTTACTGTATGTCTGAAGCCCATTTTATGGCACTTCAAAAGCCATCTTAACTATAGCACAAAAACACAAAAAAGCGCCCTCGTCATATTTTTCATGGCTTGGTGATGAGAAACAATTTTTTTTTTTTTTGAGTGGCCTTAAGCTGTGTACTATAAACACGTGTTTGTAATATATAAACGTGACTTTCGCTGAGCAGGGTATTTAGAGCACAACTCCATATATATACTGAGATGCTCCCACAGCCAATTACTTTGAACATATGTATATGTATGTATGTAGGCATTTGATGGTGTCATCCCGACAGAACAAGGGAGTAATCTTTCTGCTAATACCGGTATGTATATTGCATAAGTACAGGATGAAAAGAGAAGAGTAATCCATCAAAAGAAACATCTCATCTCTATTTTATTATTTTCTTAGTCGACTTGATATTTATCATCAGCGTTAATCAAAGATTGGCTTTGAGTACAAAAGAGCATCAAGTAATTGGATTATCATAGCCGCTAATAGACTAAGCGATATACAGCTTAAAAATAAAAATTTAGCACAAAACAAGACACTGGTAATCAACATGGACCACTCCTCGGTGAATTTGATGCATACCCAGTTCAAAGGCGTATACAATCTGGAGGATTGGTGACGGATTGACGAACGAATCCCGCACGAGGTGCTCACATGGGCTCTCTTTGCACACTGATGTGGCTCTGTTGACATTTAGTAAACACGCCTTATCGTCACACCCAGTGTCCATAGCAAGGGTCCACATTAGTCGTGTCTCCTGATATCCGGCTTACTTGGTGCGGGTTTCCCGGAAATACGGTCCGCTCAATACCATTCACATCCTTGTCATCTAATGTCTAATTATTTATTTTACTGATTTGTCTTGCATTCTATTTCTGAGGCCTAGTTATAATAGGAAGGATATCATCTGTCAGGCCCATGACCCCGAATCAGTCTAAATAGAGAATGAAGCCCTATTGTAGATTAGTTGGTATAAATATAGTTCTGGATGCATGTTCCCTACCAGATCCTCATTGAACAGGCTCCTAGTTACAAATGCAGCTGAACAGATTCATTGGCACTGAAACTAAACTGCATATATTATCTGCAAAGTGTGCTTTCTGGTAATGAATGACCTCATGGATGAAGTCATGAATGCTAGCTCTTGCTTCTGTCAAAGAGATTAGAAAAAACTTTTTCAACTAAGTTGACTGTCATGCCTTGTCCGGTTTCGTTATATCATTTATTCCGATCCATGTTCAATGAATTACGTTCTCTATAAAACCAATCCCGTTCACGTTCAATCCTGAATAAACTAGTTAAAGCTGAACAGTTACTCATATTCAGCCGTAAAGTTGCATTAATGTTCAGTCCACCAAACCATTGGTGGATACCATAAGTCGGGTGTTATTTATTTCGGATCAATATGCGGGCTTTATGGCTTACCCTAACGTTTAGAACAGTATTCAACCCGTTCAAAAGTGATGTGATGTAATATATGGAGACATGGTGAGTGTGACCGAATGGGATCTGTTCTGGGTTATTCTATGTCGGGATATTACCTCGTTCTTCCGACTTGGTAAATATATTTCCGACACAAAAAATAGTAATTCAGTCAGACGCACCACGTCTCCGTATTATTACATACATAGACATGGTTAAAAACGTCATTTTAAAACAAAGTCACGTGGTACAGAGTACACAAAAGATTAGTTTGTGCACAGTGTGCTCGAATGAAATCCGCCAGGTGATGCAATCGTGTTAGACATTCGCGCACAGGTATACAATTATATGATTTGCATACGGTTGGCGATTTGTTAACTGACATATGACTTGGGTGAATTTTCAACGGATAATATGCTGCAGCGTCACAACATGGTGGGTGAGAGCGTCCAAACACATACTGCTCCGCTCTGCTAACCCAGTTTGATGCCTATGGACTAGGTTGATAATTAATCAAATAAGAATCAAGATATAGGTCTATATTTACTTGTTCACTATGTCAGCCCCTAAAGCTGAACCCATTCAGGTCTACTTGTTCACTAACGCATACCACCTCTTAAAATATAAACTAACCCATGTTTACATGTGTACTAAATCATTGCATCTCTTAGAGCTTAACTAACCCATCATATCATCTCTAAAAACTAAATTAACCTTGTATTTGTGTACTAATTCATTTCATCTCTTAAAGCTGGAGTAACCTGTTTTTACTTATTCACTAACGCATACAATTTCTTTCTGCTGAACTAACCGATGTTAAACTTTTACAGCTAAACTAACACCATCCTCCACAGTCCAGGCGCCTTCTTCCTGGGGTACTCTCGAAGCAGAGGGATTAAGTCGTGTTGCACCACTCTAAGTACGGTGTTATGTCTGTACAACCACACTACAAACAGGTTCCAGCCTCCGAATCAGGTAATCTAACATGCTTAAGGTTATGACTTTGTCGCACACATAATAAAGCAAGTATCTCACGCTATGAAATACATGTACATTGTAAACCAGAACTATTCAAGATCCTCCAATCACGGATCTAAGTCCGTGCTTTAATATAGATGACGTATGATTAGATTCTATAAGAATAGTTGACTGCATTAATTTGGAAGTAATAGTAATTAATAAGCCTCTCTTGTCGACCCGAATTCTAAGTGACCTGGCCACACAATTCATTCCTTATCAGACTGTACATGGTAGCAAAAAGAAGTAGTATATGAAATTGAAATAGCTGTCGGGCATTAGATCATCGCCAGATCGTGTCTTATCCTTTGTAACACTATATGCGTATAGTGGTTTAGATAACTGTTTAACATCCCCAACCGTACTTTACGGATACCATTGTTATATTGAAGTGATTTTATTTAAATCATTAATGAAAGTATTGTATTCACTTAATAGAGTTTCTGCTGCATAGTTTCTACGTCATGAACTGAGGAGTCTTTGCACGAATGTCCCAGTCCAATGCTTAGTAAAGAATGCAACCTGCAGTTGCGTTTCCAAACTGGAGACAATCTGTACAATATACTCCTCCGCAGGATTTTTTAATCTTATCCACTGTCGGATAAAACAATATCTAGATAAAACATGCTACGGCTTCGCATGTATTTATTTGACGTCTGGTTGTTCTCAGAAACCGTTCCTGACAAATTGAGTCAAACCTTGTCGGAGAAAAATGTAATTAATCTGCACCTTTCCCGTAAAATTCTATTTCATTGAATTTAGAAATAAAACTATACAATGACTATTTTGAATTCAAATAAACAAGATTCCAAATGTCATGTAAACAGAAACAAAATCATGAAGTTAAGATGTTTCACCCGAGATACAGACTTGTTCGAGAGTAGATGGTGTAGACTGCATAGGCTTTTGAAGTTGTCTATGTTATCGCTTTTATCGGCATATTAATCTAACCAACCTACTGCTCCGTATTCGTTTTCAGCACTGACATATTAACTACATTATAAGGTAAAAAAATAAATGCATAGTTTCTATGTGCGATGCATGAGTTTTTTTGTGTCGACTTTTTCGGAGAAAGTCTCAACTCATTTATAAACCTGTTGATTTTGTAAGTGTGTCTGTTGAAGTGAAAGTGAGTCCACCTCTATGGGAGCGGTTGCACTATATTTACTACTTTCCTCTCACTACATGAGCTTTTAAACGCCATACTAACAAACTGGAGACTGTCAACATGAATTTGATTTTCAAAGTCACATAGACACTGCTTTCTCTTATAGAAACTAATTTCTAGCATAGAAAAGTAGTGATTGCTTTTATAGCAAGTAAGTTATAGTCTTAGATGAAATACTTCATTATTAACTAGTATTCTTCCTGTTTGGGTTATTTTTCATCATATTATCTATGGTGACATAATAGCTGCCACCCAAGATATCCGAGGCTGAAATTCATTCCATAGTTTTAGCAAAATATATCTCTTACAAACAACGTGTGGTAAATAGTAGGTGTAAGCAGAGAATTAAAGGTCCTCAGGGGTATCGTAAATCATAGGTTCTATGCTTGTCAACTCTGCTGTAGTTTAAATTGAAAATTCTGTGGTACCAGATCTAAGAGCTACATGTTATTTTCTATAAGTTTGCCCTGGTATAAGGACCATCATATATATCATACATATATAAGAAAATAATATTTACACATGTTCCGAATTTGCAGAAAAAGGAAATCTCAATACACATTTGACCCTATATGGGTTTAACTGGATGTTGTATGATTTTACTGGTACTTACTCAAGGGTTCTCAACTATGATATATCAACTCTTTATCGTCGAATACCTCTCCAGTAACATGTGTCATTTATATGTAGTTGCTGAAAAATCCGCGTTGACAGATCATTATTCAAAAGTGATAAATTATATCAATTTATCATATTTCACAGCATTTGTCGTGTATACATTTGTGAAGCGCCAACTAAACCTGACTCCTAGTCAAGTGATCCGAGATTTCTTTCGTACCGTCCCGTTTGTCTGTGGATATGGTGTAGTCGGCTAGCGTTCACAAGTTTGCTAAGTTTGATTCAGTAAAGGAAATGGCTCTGGAATTTGTTCTGTATATTATGGTTACGATTCTTTTCATGTTATGTGTAGAGGCATGTCGCGCTAGGTATATTGTGCATATATATACGGGCCATATGGATTTATTGGCAAAGCGAGAACTTCATGATCTTATCATACCCATTGTGTCTTCATCCCTGGTAGACAAATAAGAGAAGGGGTAAGCTCGGGAAAATCGTGTAAATATGAATTTATGATATTGTGTAAGTATTTTCTAGGATTGTAATTTAGTGAATTGATGGATAGAATTGAACAATTTAATTCAAAGTTGAGTGTTCTAAAGCAATGAAAGAGGATTGGACTGTTGCCTCCCTATCCATAATTCTGAGCTACTCTTAGGGGGTAAAGCACCTTTTGCTCCTATGGATGATAACAACTGCTGGTACTCGGCGAGTGCTACATCTCTGTTGCTCCATCCGACGACCAGTATGTTTTTACTGTAGAAATAGAATATATATATAATATACACAGATAAGCAGAACGAGCCATGTATATCGCTCATATGGTAAAACCTATTAGGAAATACATAAAAATGCAGTGTAGTGTGTTATCGGTGGTATATAAATGTAAGGGGTGTAAATGGCTCGTACCGAGCAGAGAAATAAGTTGCTGTGGTAACCAAGGAGGATGATTAGGTAAACAAAATCGCAGACATCTTAATGTGATGTTGATGAAGTGCTAATGAAACATCCTCGCAGAGGCCAAAGTAAAAGGTTAATTAACACTATAAGCTGGACAATCGCGTTGTCTGTCTGCGTGGATTATGATTTCCCGTTGACATGACTTTGAATTAACCACGCCCATAGCAGATTGTTCGGAGTGGTTGGATTTACCTGTGTCTGCCCGTGGCCCTGACTCCAGATACCGGAACATAAACTGGGGATACATTGAGGTAGCATAAAATTTCTATCTAAATGCATCACATAGATTCGGCGACTAGACTTGTCGTGTAAAACCAATGAGAGAAGCTGTAAAATTTGAACTTTATGATACCTGAAGAGTCCGATCGGGATGAAACCTTGATCCCCCCGCAACTATTTACTTGTAAAACATGCTGGGAGAGCGCTCACAACAGTGTGATGTCACGGTTGTGAAGGGTGGTTGTTATGCTGCGTTGTTCTATTGACCCTCCTTCCGCATAGCAACGGTTTCGATCTTATAAGTAATTGTGATTTTCAAGGTAGCATCTTTGTGCCTCTTCGTTTAAATCTTTTGTATTTAAAAAAAATCTGTTCTAAAAGATCGTTGTTTCTTGTTCAAGTTTATCTGAGCCCCTCAAAGGCAACATCCGTCGGGGTCTCGAGGCTGGCCTGAAACTGTATGAAAACGATTTTAAATTACCTTTGGTCAGTGAATACAGTTGTAGTAGGGGCAGTAGGGAACCACGTGTGACTAAACCTTTGAAGACCAAGTGGTCAGTAATTATATAGAACGTCATATATTTACTATATCCCCGAAATTAAAAAAAAAAAATCATTAATAGTGGTCAGTAATTATATAGAACGTCATATATTTACTATATCCCCGAAATTAAAAAAAAAAATCATTAATTTCGTTTGTCTTAACAACCAATATCTAATAAATGTGTATGGTAAGGTGGTCCGTATTTTAGTGTACGGACCAGTGGTCCGCACAGTATTTTTACGTTATATGTCAAAACGGTACGTATTCACAGTAAATACGGTATGGGTACATAGTAATCCTCATGGTGTGGCGGTAAAGTCATTTGTTATTAAGCTTGGTGTGTTCAGTCACCGATGAAGCCAAAACTAGCTTTCAATCAAGCCTCTATACAATTTATTTTCTGCTATGGAAAATGAGATATTCTTCAGAGAGAGGAAGACCATCAAAATAACCTCTCTGTGGAATGTTAAGCCTTAGAGAAAGCAAAAGTATTCTCGCCTTGCTAATCAGTGAACCTCCCGGTTGGATCTACCTTTATCCAACAGTGATATACAACGACTAGTGGAAACTCGTTAAAAGATACATATATATAAATAGACCTGACGAACTGTCATGCTTCGTTGCCTTAGGTGGCCTCTCACAGCAGATAACTATTCCTAGGTTTAAGTGAGAGTTCCCATGTTTAATTCTACACCCGTTTCGCATTGAGACTAGTTTCTGACCCGCCTGCGGTCAGGAACCGTGACAAGGTGGCACTCGTATATTCATAATTAATGGTGTATATTACTGGTGTGTGTGTCGATTGAGATGATGTATCAGTGGTCCTGGAATCAAGATGTACCGTTCTCCATACATACTGTGCATATACTTATATCCTAGATATATATATTCTGTGGCCGAAAGAAACCCGAATCTAGTTAGTAAATTAAAGTAGTAAAATAGACTAGCCATTTGATCTGAATTTTTTTGCAAACTCAACGCCAGCTAATGCCTGCCCTGATGCCATTAGGCGAGACGGGTATATTTTCGTGAGTGAGTGAGTAATAATTTTCAGATCAAAAGCCAGATCGGTTTTCCTCTTATTGATACATCTTCAAATGTTTTGAATTAATAGGAAATTACCTAAGATCGGCATTATAAGTCCAATATGGTCACGTGAACCTGATTTTTTCATGATGATATGCATTGACTTTGTTTTTCTTCATGCCCTGTAAATCACCATCAAAGTAAGTGTCAACGACTGCCGTACATGCCACACTGGGCAGTACATATTTTTTAACTACTTTGGAATGTGATTTTTTTTTTCATTCTATACTGAGCATAGGTCAGTAAGCATAGGGTTGATGTGCATAGTTATTAATTGCTGTAAATGTGCCTGTGACTCGGCATGGTGCGGGAGATTATATAGCATAATCATAATAAGTAATGTGATTTTTTACATAATAAGCGATGGTTTTCCTAAAAGATAGCCGAATAGTAACGCTATCATGCCATCAACCACAAGTTGTTTACAGCTGCCTTGAAACTTCGTTATTTGTGAATAATCAACTATGACCCTACGTCTTTCAGGTGGTAAGGGAACTGAGGACAGAATGGGGCCACCTAATGAAGACAAATTGACACCTATAGAGAATGGAGGTGAGTACAACTTGTATCAATAGGCTCCATCGTGTCATCGCAGAGAAGTCTAATTGAATAAATTGGACGATAAACTACCCAAACAAATAAACAGAAATTACTTTAGATTCAAAAATTGCCTTTGAATTCAAATATTGCCCTTGATATGATTATCATACAACATGTATATCTTACGCACTAATGCATTTCCAGGAATCAAGAACAAAAATACACAAGAAACTGTCCCTATTTGTTTTAGATTATGTGCCTTTGTTTCAATCACCATTTCGAAGAAACAATGTTGAAGGTACACTTTAAGAAAAGAAAGCCGAGTTTAATGGTATCCCAGACTATGTTGCCGTTTTATATAAATACCTTGTACAATTCAAAACACAAAAAGGCAAGTCTTTGGGAATGATCGTTTACGCTATCGAAAACCCTATTTTTATATCACAAGATAATTACAGAAGTTGACAATATGCAATATGGCGGGAACTACACAAGGTGATATACGGTCAGTCCCTATTGTGTTAAAGTGGGAAAATTCCTGACACAATGCTTTTATAGGAATATAACATATTTCTTAACATTTAAAATGGGGCTCGTAGGGAGACAGTGGCATGGTATTCATGGTGCCTGTAGCTTATATCTCAAATCAGGTCTCTTACCCCCACCAAGGGTCATGCACCACCGCGATAATACTAGGAGCAGATGATATGTTCATCATTGATGAATGAGCGCAGAGATATATTTTTGTTTGAAATTAAGATTTTTCCCCTCATACTGAAAGTCTAGCTAACCTCTCCCTAACCTAGGCAGCGTATATGTACGTGTGGCCCATGCTCAATAAATACCACGCTGGTAGCCTGCACATCTCCAGTCACCCCTTACGATTGGCGCAGGTACAGTACTCTGCCGCTGCCACCTTAGTAACTGGCGGAGCAGCGAACAATACAGAGGCGTATGGTAATTTCTGTGGAGTTAGGAACCAATTATCTCTTAATGCCTTATTATATTCTTTAGTAAAAGAATCTGATGTTTCTATCTTCAAAAATAAAGTAGTTATCATGTTCCTATATTGCTTACTTAGCAACGTACTGACGTTCTATTTTCGCGGTGTTTTTTTCCCGCAATTACCGACCGATAAACTGCACTCTACCCTATATATAACAAATTGCTGCTAGAATGTGACAATTCTAACTAAATACTTGTAGCAGCTACTACCAGCAATGAGAGAAGAGTTATTTGACGTTTCTCTGTGTCTGCGAACGGTGCTGCGTAGCAGAAAATAACGCGAAAAACGCCCACCACCACACACCGTTATAACGGCTCCCTTCACGCCCCTACGTTCTGAAATAGCACTTTACCTGCGCTAATCGTAGCGACGCGAGGCGAGTGTTAGATGCGCAGGCTTCCAGCGTGAATAAATACCGCCACTGGCTCGCTGTGTATTAGAAAGACAATAATCTATGATTTTGCAGACGGGTGGCCGTAAACCACCAGGGGCTGACATGTAGTAAAATACATGAGCGTTAGCGAGTGTATAACGCTCATGTATTACGAGGTCAACCTTGAATGGTTTACAGAGCCACCTGTCCACAAAACCATTGTTTGTCGTATGTATTATCCATCTTCTTTAATAAATGAATCCCAGGTATTGTGATATCATAGGTATACTAGAGACTACTTTGCTGCCCTGTGCGCATCCGAGTGCGTGTGAAACTAATTTTTTTTTAAAGATCACTAGAGTAAACGCTAGGGGGGAGGGAGCAAAGCAGATCATGAATATTTATGGTGGTGGTGGCGGCCCAAGCTACATAGACGAAGCAATGCTGAACTGCAGCGTGATTTAGGGACCAGCGAACCTTGCGCCATTGTACAATGGCAGAGGCTGTCAGAGGCCTGATCAGGGTAGGGACAAAAAAATTGTTTTCAACATAGAAATAATCATAAGAGAAAAAACAAATCTGAGTAAAGACCTACAAAACAAAACCAAGCAGGTTTAAGTTTTTCTGCATATCAGAATCTTACTTTCATAGCAGTTCAATCTCCGTGGACAATAATTGCAAGCGCAAGACACTGATTGGTGTTTTTTTTACCTAGGGAGTATACACTTGGATAACGGGACTGCCGGTTGTACCATGGACCTGGTTTTACAAAGTGATCTTTATCAAATGGGACAACCGGCTTTTTGTTTTAAGAATGGTGACAGCATTCCGGTCATGTAACTATGCACGTTATTACACCAGACAGTAGATTCCACATGAAAAGATTTATATCTAGATATGAGTCTTTATCAATTTCCAAGGGAAACTGTATATCTTGCCAGATTTGTTTACTGTATTCGTTTGTTGTGTGAGGCCGCTACAGTCGCTCATTGTCATGGATGTTGAGTGTAATGCGGAGAAACCTATAAACATATACAGAGCCCATGCTCACAAAACTGTCATCTTTAAAAATATGAAAACCTTTCATTCACTTAATCTCCCTGACGTGGCCACAGTTATTTACATGTAAGCTATCGAAAAAACACATATTTCTAGAAAGCTTAAGTGCTCATCTTTACATATCTATAATTTCTCAGCTCAGTCATAATAGAATATATGGGCTACATGAAATGGTAAAATACTAAGTCATGTCGTCTGCTTGCTGTTGTTGCCCTCCATGATGCCATCAGATCAGAGGAGTCAACAGTGGGGTCCCTACCATAAATAAAGAAAGCCACGCTGCAGTTTATAGGAAATTGATGAGGAAAAAAAACATGTGTAGACAAACAAATTAGAAATTTGAGATTACATATTGTATAATAGCATTGACCGTCTATCTATACCATAAATACTCCATTATAATAACAAGCATAACCTAAAGTATTTATTAGAAATTCAAAAAAACGCTGGTTTTTTTTTTTTTTTTTGGTGTTTTTTTAATTTTTTTAAACAAAGTGACCATCTCATATGTTACAACTAAAATACGCTACAAACTCTGCTGAAAGCGCGTCGTTCTGGTTTCTATGGTCTAGAGGGAACTCTGTGGTCTGAACCAAGCTAAGTGCAAATCTAAACTGACTTTGTGAGAAGATACAATATTCGATAGCGGAGTGAGACCACGTGCTTCTGGTGGTTCTGTGCTGTGCCACTCTGGAGAGTTTGGCACAATAAAGCCACTTCCTCCCGAGTACTCCAGCCCCCTGCGAACGCCTCCAGGGCTGGCTTCGACTGTTTCTGTGACACCACAGTACTTTTAAAAGTCTTTCACTTTGATACGTCATATACCAGTAGACTGTAAAGTAGCTTCGTGCCACGTATATTGAGATTGAGCGCAAACATGAAAATATTTCTCCCATGATTAGGAAAAATGATTGAAATCTAATTTACCAATAGGACTAATATTCAACTCAAAGCTAGATATGAATTTTAGAACATATGTAATGCGAAAGATAAGTGAAAGAAAAAAGCTGAGAGCTAAATGTTTCTCACTCTGAAATGTCGGAGCTTTGGATAACATTTGATTGAAATCGTCAGAAAATTGCAGCATTAAAAAAGTTATTATTGCCTGTTCAGTATGGAAGAAGTTGGAACATACGGATTCATGACATGTGGGAGACATCCTTCATGGCCAGACAACTTGGATTGTAGGATGTTATGGCCTACCAGCTGAAAGGCGGGATGTTAGGGCCGACCCTCCCCCGGGGATGTGAAAGCCTCAGTCGTGCCTCGGCTGCGCCACGATGCCATTGCTGTACCTTTGGTGCCGAGAAGAAAGAGCAGATATGGACATTATAGTAGGGGGTCATTTAGCCCCATAATCATTTTGAGCCTACTGATTTTTGAGAATTCTTTCTAGGACAGTTTTTTCTCCTCTTTCATTCTATCTGGGTCCAACCTCTGGGAAATGTGGGAATTTCAAATTACAAGCCAAATTCCAAAATAGAACAAAACACATAGAATTAGTTCTTTCCTACAAATATAGACATGTGTCACCTTAAAATGACCGTCTCTAAGAAAACTATTGATTGCCATTATTTCCATACAGGTTTGATTAATCTTGTTGCCATGGTAACCAAGATTCTGTTTCCATAGATACAAAATATAGAATCTTGGGATCCTAAAAGATTTCATACAGAATATGTATAAAACCCTATAAAATAACTCTCTTGGTCAAGGTTGCCTATCTGTATCTCTTAAGTTCACCTATTTTTGCAAAAGTGGTCGATGAAGAATATTTTTGTTAATATTGGGAGTATAGACTTTTAGCGCGAAAAACAACATGATTGATGCGATTTTCGCAAATGTCATGAAATGTGAGTAATGATTTGATATGTGTGCCGGCTTCAGTACATTATGTCGATATTATAATAGATGGCCCCTAACTTCCCAATACGTGGGCCCTAACGTCCTGACCTTTAGGTAGTGGGCCCAACATCTACATACCCTTGGTCGCAGTTATCTCATAGAGTTCCTTGGGTGTTGGCACAGTGGCAGTCAGGATCCATTAATTGGTGTATAAATCTACGGTTATGCTAGTGGCTTCAGTATGGACAGTGACATGGTCATGAAGGCACAGTGATCAGTCAACACATTCTAGATAAGACCAATTGACAGCTGACAGCAGTAAACACCCACAAGCCCCTGGTGGGTCCAGAGAACAGCTGACAAGCTGGTCTAGATTTGAGGTACAATCGATCACTTATGCAAGACAATTAAACCAAATCTTAACCTAGGGTTTAATAGCTCCGATTCAGTATACTAGATATTGCCACGAGAAGTATCAACCGGATTCATGCACATAAGCTGTGAAATGAACTTTAATCCAACTACTCTGTATACAGTGAGAAGGCATTTGATATATGCCTAGGTTTTGCATGCACTTCGACTAGGCTTAGCTTGTTTTCATCCGAATCTTTCGTAAATGGAATTGATCAAATATGTAAATTTACTAAATGTATGGACCTAGTAAATTTCTGAAGACTTACATACCAGCAGTTGCTGCAGCTTATCGAACGTCGAATTATATTAATTCCTGAAGACTTCATGCATTCTTGTTCTCCTAAAGAAATCTCCACCAAGGAACTTAACTCCCTCCTGCCTACTACCAGCCACGTCAAGAAAGGTAAAAAAAACAAAAAAAACAGCAGAAACCAACCTCCCATTCCAAATGGTAAAGGAGTGAATTGGATGTAAATAGCTGTCTCGTTCACATTTATTTTCCCCTGTATCCCCTCCGTTTTGCAAACTGATCATTCACTGTTAGTCGCTGTCGATGTTAGTAATTATATAGAACGTCCTGACCATGCTGTACAAGTCACAGAACGAGATGCTAATTTACCGTTTATACGGACCGAGGCATTTATGCCGAGTTCCGTACAAACGGTAAATTAGCATCGAGTTCTGTGACTTGTACAAGCATGGTTGGACGTTATATATTTACTATATACCCGAAATTTAAAAAAAAAATCAATTTCATTTTTCTTAACAACCAAAATGTTAATAAATGTGTATGCCTAGGTGGTCCGTATTTTAGTGTACGGACCAGTGTACGGCGGTCCGTACAGTATTTTTACGTCATATGCCAAAAACGGTGCGTATTTACAGTATATACAGCATGGGTATATAGTAAATGTATCGCTGCGGGTTCTTTTGTCGTTCAGTGTCAATGCAGTCATCAGAGTCACTGAACTTGTTTCATAATTCTTTTGGGAACATTGTAATATACATTGTGACTGGTCATCGCACCTTGTCATGTCAGTGTATTAAGGATTATCAGTGGATTATCGTTGTTGATAAATTTGATGATTGGTGTCCTTTAACTTATCGACGTTGGTCAAATTGTCGTTGTTTTGTACATTTTTTCCGGGCAGTAAAATTACCATTGTCAGCGATGTGTATAGTGTCTAGTGTACCTTTGGTGTCATTTTATGGTCATCATTTATGAAATGGTTGCTGAAAACGTAAAGGTAGGTGTCAGCCATGTAGACTTTGCTTCTCTTTTGATTGGTGATTCGTCTTAGACTGTCCTCATTCTCTGGCCCCAACCCTAACTCCTCCCCGAACCCACCCCTTCTTGTCAAGACGATTCCTGGGATGTCAGGGTAAAGCGGCTTATTGTATAGTCATTTATCCTTATTAACTTTATAAATGTTCATTACCAAAGTCTGGAGCAAATGTAGATTTGTCTGCGAAATTAAAACCACAAAATGATGTTGTTCACAGTGGCAGTTATTACCCTCTATGATAGCAATTATTCGGGCACTGAATACATGAATCGTTCTCGAAAATGCTATAATTTAGCATAGAATCACTAGCAATTGCACAAGACTCCCCGCAAGGTGTAAAATATAACTTTTAGAACCTTTAGAAGAGGGTGCCTGAGATATTCTACAAGCTGAGAATTCTCCCCCATCCTAGCATGGATCCAGTGCAATGCAGAGAAATGCGGAATAAATAAAATGTCCCAGCAACGAGGTCATTTCTATGGAATGATACACTCCAAACTATCATTCATCTCCAAGCCTCTGCAGTGTTGCATACATGGTCTTTCTCCCAACATCGCCAAGCATATTTGATATAATTTTCTCAGAATATAATTAGGTCAGCGGAGAGGAAATCATTTAAAGTGGTCAGAACTGTTTATCTACCATGCCTATGCTCGTTGTGACCACCCATATTCAGTTGCCAAAAAAGCCAGGTGTAGCTATGCCCGGTTTCTTCTGTGTAGGAATCTAAACACATCTGAAATATTATTACAAAAGAAAAATCCGGATTATATACAATATCTAGTTAACGTACAAGCTACAAGATGACAGCCACGGCCACTTGCACAACTTGGATTTCAGGGTGTAGCCACTGAAAAGCAGAAATCGTTTGTAGCTAATCTATATATTGAGGGATGCAAGTTTTCCTACAAATGACGAAATTCCGACATTCCTTATACACCAGCAACACTCACGGTGTTAGAATATAAATTAATTTATAGATATTCTCATCCAAAATAATGTTATAGATGATTTTTTTTGACAAACGTCCTTCAGTCCCAGCTTTCATCCCTGTACATGTATATTGGTTGCAGTCAGATGTACAGATTCTTTGTCAAGTGAAGCTAGTAGGATACATTTCCCACACCCGGGATTCTATTGTTCCTTCCCATGATGAGTTTCCCTGGTGGTTTACTAAACAGATGACGGTCGAGCATGTTTGATCAGGTTATTTTCGCGTTCAGTATTTTCTGTTTACGCCTCATCATTGATCCCTGCACGCATTATTATGATGACCGTGCCATTCTAATCCAGTCAATGTTAAGTGATGGTACTTCATTCTTTGAGAAGCAATGCAGAATAAACTTCAGCTTTCTTCAGAAACAGGAGAATGATTTAGGCAAGGGTGCATGCCGTGTTACTTCAAGTTGAAAGGGTAGTTGATGTAGGACTTGCGTAGACTGGGAGGTGCGGAGCTCGCATACCCATCTGTGCATGTACTCACCACCCCTCATCGCGGTCGAGCACGCTATTCAAGCTGCTGTAGTTTTATTCAAGCTGCCCTCATGATTGCCACCAGGCTGAACAGCAGCACCTGGTGACATACAGCGATAATACCCCCATTGACGTGTGTTGGTGAGCAGGGAGTGGGGAGGGTCAGGGGGAGGGTGGCTACTGGCGAAAACAGTCTCCCCCCATTTATATGTACAATCTCCCAGCAGAGTTTCGGTTTATTCCGCTCCACAGATCCAATACCTCGGCATCACTTTCACTTTTCAGCTTATAAATCAAATAATACATTATTCATTGCTTTATGCAGCAGTGGTAGATTTACTGCTATATCAAAGGCTAGTCGTTCTCATACGATTTCTAGGTGGTGCGGGAACTAAAAGCAGTCTTACCTCGGTATATGCGCAGGGTTTAGATTTCCACCTAATTTATTTCATAGATTCGCTCACCCGTGGTGTAAAAGCGCCGAGAAAAACTAAATGTCTGGAAATGTCTGAAAAGGACCTTAGATGATTGACTGGACGTAAAATCAAACCAACATTGTTCCATTTGTATCCTTATCGTCTTTGTTCCCAATGTAACAGTTCTCCTCAGTATATAACTACATGTATATATATAACTTCGAATACTCGAGTAGATTCATTAGGTCTAACTAGGAATTGGTAAACAACACACCATTTCTGTAGATTGCATTTTCACTTAGATCTACTTAACGCTTAGATGAGAAAGTGTAGGTACCATAAATATGGATGTGAGTGGTTTATGTTTTGATAATATTGAAAAATTACTAATGGCTTATGGGATATTAAGTCGTTTGCACCGCCAAACTTGTGTCATGAATATTAGTCTAATTTTGAGGCTATTTGGCCAGATGTTTCAACCGACGTCTGTCAAACGGTCGGCTGGAACGTCTGTTTGCCTCGAAAAAGCGGTTGTTTGGTGGAATCACCCCTTAAGAAGAGGTCAACGAAGAACACCCCAACATTCCAGACAAATCTGCTTTCCATTCTGCAGCTGTCCGCTTTGTAAGACCCATCATCCTTAATGACGTACCCTTTTATAGACTTTTATTCTATTCATGTTTTTACACTTTAATAATAGATCGTTATTTGTATGCTAGTTAAACTTTTTGAAATACATGCATTCGGATTCTTTTATCGTGACTGTCAAAGTTTTTAGGTATAACAAATCAGATACACGGTTGACAAGCCATGAGGGCTAGATATGTCCCCCTAAAGACAGAATGGTCGCATTGTTATGATCCACGTCGTTTACCGGCGGTGTCTATGGTGTGAGGACTCTATGATGTATTTTTGTCGTGTCGTTTTAGTCTCCCCTGAGGTACAGAGGCTTAGGTCCAGTCTAACCCTACCGATGTTAGTTGGAAAGTTCTCATGCTCAGACTTCTTTTTTACTTTTACATGAACTTTAATCTTTATCCAATCGTTTATTTATTTCAAGTTTCATGTGTTATCAATCGACGTTTCCTTGGATATACATGTGACTTCCAACGACGCGTATATTCATTTTTTAATAATTTTCCAGCGAGAGTTTTGAACCTGTAGGTCTGACTTAACTTTTGATCTCCAACAATGTTAACTACCGATTTCAGAGATTGTTCAAGATTTTCCTCATGTACAAAAAAATATTCACAACAAAAATGTTTCCGCATCTCTGGTGAGTTTTCAAAAAGGAAAGACTCGTAAATTTCTACATCTTCTATGCAAGGTTTATTATATTCTGATACATATAGTTGATGCACATCTATGAAATATTTGTGTTTTATGCACTAATTAATTAGATACCCATCATTTCCACGGGTGTCGTAGTCGGTGATTAAGTACTTTAGTGAAACACATTGAGCTTACTGGGTTTTTAGTTTCTGTTTTTTTTTTACGTCATGGGTTTTGAACCATAGCATGACTCATAGTGGTAGTATCATGCGAAGCAGTGGATTCCCAATTAGCCTCCGTCTAAAACGTTTAGATATTCAGATATTTACCAAATATTACATAAATTCGCATCCAAAGTGTGCTGGTATGGATGAAAGTCCCCTTGCGTACGTCGATTGCTTATTCAAAGTGTGTTGGTATTGTGTGTCACACCACCATACGTTTCAAAGTATGCTGGTATACCGAGTATCAATACCTGAGCAGGAGGTGGTATCTGTGACACATACCAGCATGGTATAATGATAGTGGTTTCACTCCATTTATTAGCCACCTATTATTATGTTGAAAATATAGTGCATGGAATCCGTCTACCGGAGTTTCTGACAAGCCGGAATCTGTATGGGGAAAATTATGTCCCAACACCCCATTCACCTCAGAAAAGTATTCTAGAAGTTGAACGATAACTCATAATCAGACTAGTATCAACGGTTATAAAAGACCCTCAGTATAAAAAGATTTGCGAAGAAGATATTGAGTATTTTCGAATTATCATTGTTACTAATGATAATGGAATTAAATGTCATATGATACATTATTATGTATCAGAATTGTATTCTGTTGAATTTTCTTTCACGACATTCGTTATTGATTTTAGGAACCTGCCCCTGATATGAATATGCTTTACCCTGGGGACATTATACCGGAGCGGCGCCGCATGAGAATATACACAATATTACCATGATTTCGATCTGAGTGGCCGTATTCTCCGCGTAGTTGACGAGTATTGCGTAGCGTCAACTACAAGGAGACATTATGGTAATGTTATTATGGTAGAAATTATGGTAAATTATGATAATGTTGTATTTATTACTCACTTACTTTTAGATTTAAGCAATAAATATGATCGTTAGAAAACTTTTAAACGTAATTAAGAAGTTATGTTTGGGACTACTTTCATCTAAAAAATCCGTATCCTCCTAGGAGGGTACGGAGCTCCGTATCCTCCTCAGTAGCGATCTGTAATCTCCATAGGCTTAGTATGGAGACTCCGTATCTGGTGGGTAATAAATACTAATGCTTGTCTTCGTAATTATTACTAGTATTTGAGACGGAATGACACATGCGCATGTCCCCACAGGGCTATCAGTGTCGCATGATTTTCATGCTGAAACAGAGAGTAGAGCAGCAGGCAGGATATAATGCCCTTGGATCACGCTTTACTGCGTCCATCGAGACCTCTGTTCGACCTGTTTGTTTGGTCTGTGAGGATAATGGAATAGTCAGGCTAACAGATTTCACACACCTCGGGGTTTAAGGCAGACTGGGTGAGAGAATGTACCATGCCAAGTGGTTTCACAAATGGATAATGCATTTTACTCCCAACGTACATTCGTTTTCTTTGAGAAGAGAACCATGATGCATGTGTCAGTGTCATATTTGTTACTCAATATTAATTGGTATTATTTGAGCACCCGGTCAAATTGCCAAATATATGTTAGTTTCAGAAGATGATCCCTAAGAACGCCTACCTTTGGTGAATGTATGCTATTTACCTGAATTAAAAAAATATATATAGATTTTGACTGGTTGATATGAACAGCTATTGAGTAGCCTGTGTACAATGCTCAATGGTGCATCTGACTTGTGATTGTGATACCTGATATTAATGTTATTTGATATTAATGTCCCTCACATAAAGCGGCGCCCTGCCTTACCTGGTCGTGTCCCACCTGTTAATTCTCTGTACACCTGCGTCACAGGAATCTGAATTATCTTCAATAAACCTCACCTTGCCCACATTCAGAAGACGGCCAGTACTCCTAATCTCACTGAGTATCCACATGCAGCTATATGAATTCATTCGTTAAAGGCTTCAATAAAGGTTAGAGCACCAAGAGTATGCTGGGGAATGGGAACCTTAAGTGTGTCTGAAAATAAATCAGAATTTTCAAAGAAATTACTGTAGGTATAAACATGTCATATCCAGATTTATATTTATAAGAAATATACTTGAATTGATTCAGCTCTATACCCCTGGCACTATTATCTGTGGATGTTGGCATACATGTGATTTAGTGTATATGTAATTCAACATACAATTTCCATAGCATTAATCCAAGCACAGCATCAACGTTACTAGGTTTCCCGTCTGTAGTGTCAAAGCTGGTATGAGTTACTGACCTTTAACAGAGTAGTTAGGAATATAGTAACCATGTCTCAGTTGACCTGAGACTCGTAACCATAGTATGCTTAACTAGGGGGACCATTTATCACCTGTGCATTTATATCATTTAAAGTCGAAAATATATCATATAAAAATGTGTTATTATATAAATATTCCTCAAATACGTTTGGACTGGTAAAAAAAAAGAAGCTGGACACAGTAGATCTGCGGTAGCATGTACGCCATGGTGCGTCCAATAGACATTACATGTACTCACAAAGATGGCACCATGACTTGTCTCTGGCTTCGATTTCACCTGAGTGTACCGTACCTGTCTCTACCAAAATTTCACCTGTCTAAGTGCCTTCTTGTTTCTACATGGTGGCTATTTCCCTACACAGCTACAGGTGTGTCGGCGCATTAACCTCTCTCGTGAGTACATGTGCAAAAAATCCTATATTATGCTTATTATTATGCGTGATGTCGATGAAAACCAGCCAAACAGGGCTGATGACATCTCGCTTTTATTGGGTTGTTATCTACGAGACAAATCAGGAACAAATCTGTATACAACGAAATGGACCAATAAAGGAATTTGAAAGAAAAGAAAAATCCGGGGATGCCAGTCTTCAATGTTTCCATTGAAATCCATGTTTTCATTTTTAGAATTAAAAAAAGATTCCTTGTGTAATATTGATATACCACCTGCTTAAGTGGCCCATTCAACCACAGCTCATGATTACCCACTGCCTCTACACTGATCCATGTAAAAACTTGAGATTTCCCTTAATTCCCAACTGTGGTGTGTATGTAATGCATAAACCCTGTATTGCAATTAAGAATATTTTAATGTTTTTGTTGGGTTTTTCTTTACCCCAACTGGCAATCTTGAGTCAGCTGTAGATACATTGGGCATCAGAAGACAGGTATCACTTTCTGTATTAGCTTTAAACTAATGCTACCGAAGATCTATTTGTTGAAGAATAAGTATAATTCAGATTGCCTCTACAATGACTTGCATCTACATTGAGAATTGCCTCTACAATGAGAATTGTCCCATAGAAAGAAAACAAACATGATTAGGAACAGAGTCTAAGTGGTGCTATTATGAATCCATTATCAATAACAAGAGGTTGATTTTCTGACGACTAGACATGACATTTATATTACAGTACTGCTCATTCAGAAGGAGCACAAAGCCTGATAGGACAAGAAAGTAAAAAATGGTTGGGCGGTTTTTGGCCAAGCGAACTCAGTTTAAATTAATTTGTGTTACCTATAACCAACAGCTATTAAGTAGTGATCAGCAGCCGTCGTTGTTCAGGGGGAGGGGGAGCATGCACACCAGCCTATCAGTCAAGTCTCCAGAGTCTGATTTGCGGATAAACTTTTATGATGCAGACCTTTATAGTAACAAAGCCACTACGTTATTTCGGTATGCAGTAGTAGAATGCGCAGTTTCCAGCTGACATCTAGGTCATGAGTTACGTGATGGCAAGAGAACAGACCACTTTATAAGGTCCGTTCAATAAATCTGCACAGTGTGTTACGTGATAGGAATGGCTCGTATTGGGCAGTTAAAGTCAGCTTTGGTAGCCTACCAGGTCAACACATTGGAGGCAATTGCACTCAGTGGATACGGAGTGCCCATTGTAGAAAGCAAGGCGCAGATTTTTTAATTTTTGTTTGTAAATAGAAGTCTTTATTGACAAAAATGATTCGTCCTTAAACAAAGAGGATCTTCCATGATTCCGTCGAACAGAAACAGACAAACATGACATATAATGGAACATGCAACACAGGACAACAATTTCATTCATCTATATACAACAGTTCTATGTTGGGAGAGTGTTTTTTCCGGGTATGGGGTCATAATGAAAGAGTTAAACATAGAGTTGTAATCTGAGATCACACTATTTATATCAGTTACATAATGCGAATTGAGAATAACCTGGCGTCACAAATGCTGTGAACCTATAATAGCACACTGAACATATATATTTATTTCCCTACGTCCCCCCTCCTCCCCAACGTGTTCAGTATAATAGTGTTCTGCACAGGGTTCAGTATACAATTTATACTGCACAGGGAACAGCAGTACGTAATCATCAAATATACCGCATAGGTATATAATAAAATAGTGTACCAAATGCTCGCACTGAATAATGATACGTATATGTATATTAGTTCAGTCCTTTGTGACAGAGCTAGAAGACGCACATGTAATAAACACCCCACCTTATCCCCCACCCCAAAAAAATTTAAATGAATAAAATAAAACAAATTTTTAAAAAATAGAGGAAAAAGTCACACATGTTACATGACTGATTATCGACTTAAATAGACATGACACCGCCATCACGACACAGCTCAATAGTTATTCAAAGTTTGGAATGTCCAGTACATTACTGGGTCAGTTTGTAGGCTTTCCATTTAAAGCCTGGAAAATACCTTTTTAAATACGCTATGAACATGCAATTTTCATGATAAGTGAGTCAGATGGATAGATAATCGTGAGTCGAATTTGGGACTTTGCAGTTTCCAGTGTAGCGCCCTACACACTTCTTCATCACGCCTTATTCTGAGCACCCTCATGTGCCCTCGGTAAGCTATCTAGAGGCTGTTCACTCCTCTGTGTATCCGTGAGGCATAATTACGCTGTACCTCTAATTAAATGCTGTGTCACCTCTGTCATCTCTTGATAGAATAAGAGAGAAAAAAATACCATGATTCCCAGAGTGTCAGTTTAGGATCAGTGGTGAGTAATTGGGTTAATAGTAACACCTGGCATCCTTTTCAGTCATAGGTATATTGTATGTGGAGCATTGAGGCAGTGGGTACATGTAGTTATGCATGACGAAACACAAGCAATCAGTACACTATATACGGCATGATGTAACATTGGCAGACCTAACATTACAAATTAAGTCGCCATATGATGTTGAGTTGCGTTATGTTGTTTTAAAAGCAGGCTTGGTCATCTGGAAGACGAGTGAGACTGCTGATTTGAGAGATGTGATAAACAAACCATATTTAAAGTAAAAAGAAGGGCTTTCTCAGTTATTGGATTGTATTGATGATTTGTCACTAGTTCCGTTGTTCTGATAGATAACGAAACTGTAAGTGGTAGTTTCAATTCCAGATAAAATAAGACATGATACAGAAATGGCCATAAAAATCTCACACTCTAACGTAATAGCTTCTGTGGTTACTGCCTGCCATTTTAAGGAAACCACTGTTGCTGAGTGATTACCACTCATCGTATCTAAACCTATCAGTACTAGTTGTAGTGCTGAAGCTAGAGCTAGTTCTGCTGGCACAGCGGTTGCGTTGGCTCGGATCAATTGCGTCCTAAATAACGAACCGTGCATCTAGTCAGAAGGATCGATCCGCCCTTCCTTCACCGTCCCACATTCTGACCTCAGCCAGGATGTGCTAGTTGGTGGCTCAGGATGTCGTTCTGGTTCAGCTCCTTCCTCTGGCAGACTGAACCTAGTATTTGAAGGTCACCCAGGTGTAGCATTTTACATTAGCCATCTTCCTGTGTACGGAAAGGTTGGAGTTAAAATAGCTTAGACATGTATTAAGGCACGTACATATATCGGTTTACAAAGATAAGTTAGTAAAACTTTAGGTAATTTGCTTCGAGCTTCTAAAATGTGTACATGGTTTCATCCGTCATGCATTTTCCAGTGTAACCACAATAATCCATAGAAATAATTCTAGATTTTTACAGAATTGGCGTTATCTTAATGAATCTATAGACCGCAGTCGACTCTCTGCCCCTAAGTCAACACGTTGTGGCTGGCGCAACTAAGAATTTTGAGTATCATCATCTTTTATTTATTTGTTTTCTTTATTTTTCTGCACTTCATTCATTCCCTGCATTCCTTCAAAGTCACTGACCCGGGTAGGAATTCCAGCAAGCTGTATGGATTTCCTGCTAGTGTGCAGGGCCGAGCTGTATGAGGGATTTTCTTCTTTTTGTTGAGGAAGCTCCAACATTTGCTACTTCGTTCAGAACAAGGATCTATGGCATTCCCTGGTGCCGCCTAGTCAGTTCTACAAGCATGCAACATGCATGCCGAACCCTCATCTCAAGAATCGGATTCTTTCTAAATAATTAATTCGGTGTATCCTAGAGGAGTACTCGATACGTGGACGCTCTCTGATCGTTTACCGGTGTGGCGCCATCTGTAGGGTTATGACTGTTTGTATTTGTCAGGAAGAAAACCATTTTCTGTATCTATTGTTTGTTTAATAGGAAAGAAAAATAGGATGAATATTTTTCTAATGATTTTATTATTTTCATATTGGATGGTTTGGCCATGAAAAACAGACATTTTGACTGAGGCCCAATTACACTTTATAGGTACCAACCGGCTTCCACATTGGTTAAACTACGAACTGTTGTCTTCTGCTACAGATATCACTCAGCTCCGCTTCGTGATATCATTCCGCGAATACAACTCATGCCATATAAACAATTGTATGAAATTTCGTGACGTTTCTTGATAGTATGTTTATCCATATATTATAGACTGTTGTCTCATTTAGATATACCACGGACAGTAACCCTTTCATCAAATATACCGAACATTTATATTTCACCATGAAACTGCTTTGCGCTCACTTCATTTCCAAGAAAAATGTTTTTTTATACAACACCTAAACACAGGCACGGACTTATATCTATGGATAGGAAACGCGGGCCATTCCCGTGTTTGTTCAACGATCTGTTGGACTCGGCTACGCTTGAGTGCGTTTCGCGGGTAGAGCGCTAATTTCCGTATGATCCGCTAGGAAAAATTTGGCGATGGTTCCATTTTAAGCCACCAGGGTTGAAAGTGGCGCTGCTGATGTTTTTTTTGTGTTTTTTTTAATTGAGGAAGCTCTTTCTTTATTTCACTTGTAATACATACATTCATTCTTTCCTGAGTGTATAATCATGACTTACGTTCCTAAGGTGTTTATTTGTAATCCTTTATTCTATGGTCTTGGAATAGTCGGGGCAGGCGGACAAATTTCCCTGATTTTCAGGCAGTAGGTCTTGGGAAAAAATTATTTTCAATTCATTCCCATGCCCCTAGGCCTTAATTAAGTATTTGTCGGTCGATTCAAGGTATCTATCTACATGGGACAATTGGAATTAGGGTCCTAAGTGCACTAGATTTTTTAAAAGTTACAGCACATTTTGTCTTAGAATAGTTGGGGCCGGCGGACAAATTTCCCTGATTTCCAGGCAGTAAGTCTTGGGAAAAAATTATTTTCAATTCATTCCCATGCCCCTAGACCTTAATAAAGTATTTGTCAGTCGATTCCAGATATATACCTACATGGGACAGTTGGAATTAGGGTCCTAAGTGCACTAGATCTTTTTAAAGTTACGGCACATTTTGTATTAGAATAGTTGGGGCCGGCGGACAAATTTCCCTGGTTTCAAAAATGTTTCCTGTCAACCAGGCCTTGCCTAAGTATTTAGCTGTCTTCCCCAATGTGCAACCTACTCAGAACAGTTCAAATTATATTCCTAGCCCTTCTCGGAGTTTCCAAACAATTGGCAGAGTTTGGGTGACTTTAGATGATGGCGCCACTGAGAAATGACTGATTTTGGAGGGTTTAACTGTGAAAAGTTAAAGTTTCAAAAATGTTCCCTGTCAACCAGGCCTTGCTTAAGTATTTAGCTGTCTTCCCCAATGTGCAACCTACTCAGAACAGTTCAAATTATATTCCTAGCCCTTCTGGGAGTTTCCAAACAATTGGCAGAGTTTGGTTGACTTTAGATGATGGCGCCACTGAGAAATGACTGATTTTGGAGGGTTTAACTGTGAAAAGTTAAAGTTTCAAAAATGTTCCCTGTCAACCAGGCCTTGCTTAAGTATTTAGCTGTCTTCCCCAATGTGCAACCTACTCAGAACAGTTCAAATTATATTCCTAGCCCTTCTGGGAGTTTCCAAACAATTGGCAGAGTTTGGGTGACTTTAGATGATGGCGCCATTGAGAAATGACTGATTTTGGGGGGTTCACCGGTGAAAAGTCAAAGTTTCAAAAATGTTCCCTGTCAACCAGGCCTTGCTTAAGTATTTAGCTGTCTTCCCCAATGTGAAACCTACTCAGAACAGTTCAAATTATATTCCTAGCCCTTCTGGGAGAGTCCAAACAATTGGCAGAGTTTGGGTGACTTTACATGATGGCGCCACTGAGAAATGACTGATTTTGGAGGGTTTAACTGTGAAAAGTTAAAGTTTCAAAAATGTTCCCTGTCAACCAGGCCTTGCTTAAGTATTTAGCTGTCTTCCCCAATGTGAAACCTACTCAGAACAGTTCAAATTATATTCCTAGCCCTTCTGGGAGTTTCCAAACAATTGGCAGAGTTTGGTTGACTTTACATGATGGCGCTACTGAAAAATGACTGATTTTGGAGGGTTCACCGGTGAAAAGTCAAAGTTTCAAAAATGTTCCCTGTCAACCAGGCCTTGCTTAAGTATTTAGCTTTCTTCCCCAATGTGCAACCTACTCAGAACAGTTCAAATTATATTCCTAGCCCTTCTGGGAGAGTCCAAACAATTGGCAGAGTTTGGGTGACTTTAGATGATGGTGCCACTGAGAAATGACTGATTTTGGAGGGTTCACCGGTGAAAAGTCAAAGTTTCAAAAATGTTCCCTGTCAACCAGGCCTTGCTTAAGTATTTAGCTTTCTTCCCCAATGTGCAACCTACTCAGAACAGTTCAAATTATATTCCTAGCCCTTCTGGGAGTTTCCAAACAATTGGCAGAGTTTGGGTGACTTTAGATGATGGCACCACTGAGAAATGACCCATTTTCTAAAAGTCACCCTTGAAAATTTGAAAATATTCCCAATGTAACAGGCCTAATCAAACCATTTAGCTATGTTCCCAATTAGAAAACTACTCAGAATAGTTGGAATTACAGTTCTATGCCTTCTGATGGTTAAAACTACCTGCTGCTACTGTGGTGCCGCCCTGGTGGCAAAAACGGGAACTCGAGAACAATAGCGAGTCATAGAGAGATAGGCCAGCAGGCCTGGGTTGCCAATCCAGGTCATTCAAGTCCGTGACACAGGTCACTGATTTTTGCTGATCCTGGCGGACGTGCCAACGCTCAAGCAGGGCGTAAAAGTGGTTAAGAATCGAGCGGTGCAGATTGAACAGAGCAGCGCATTGGTAATAACACTGACTGCTAGCTTTCCTTATATGGCAATCTCTTTATGGAGGTGGTGTTGGGGGGGGGGGGGGGCGTTGTGATGCCGTGGAACTGCTGGTGTCACTGTTCAGGTGCATTGGGCTAATGTTTTACCTAGTTTCTGGACACTTCCTTATATGGTAGCATGTTGTGGCTGGGGCGATGGGAAGCGGGAGGGGATTAGATAATAAAATGGATGGTTAGGGTGGGATGCAGCGAAGGTACGAAATCAATGGTATAACATTGAAAATATGGGAGCCATACATGCACTGCCCATATATGGGCATGTGTCTGTATTAGAAAAGATTCATGTTAAGACTATATGTATGTGTCACAAATTGGATTGTGTATTACAGTCCTTTAATGGGAGGTACAATTAGTGTGAGTCATGACCATATAGGGGAATTTCGACAAGAGCTTTCCCGTTTTCACACCGGAAGTCTGGTGCCACTTGGAGCCTCGATAGAAAATGATGGAAGTTCATTGACATTTAATCTACCAGGAAACGGTTTTCGAATTTATTTTCGTTTTTGTGTTCTCATCAGTACCGTGTATAATTGCTGCAGGTTACTCACGTCCAAATATATTAGCAAAGATTTGCACATCACTGTGAAGCTATTTCTGGTTTTCTAAATATGTCCAAGTTTAATATCTTGAAATATAGTTGTATTTTTTATTTACCAGTAAAAGAAAAAAAATTATATTTATCTAGATGATTCAGCAATCAGCATACTAGCTCATGTTGTTTAACCATGCCTGTTCCAAGAACACCCTCCTTTCTTCTCAATGTGTGACCTATAAACCTGCAGAGTCATAGAGTTTATTATCTGCAGGAGCAACTGCATGGAGCACCTGGAATCAGCAACCCGGAGATTCTGGCATGTCAGAATCTCTGGCAGGAGATTCCGAAAAAAATGTCCCATTCAAAATTAGATCAAATCATGATGTACTTCAAAATAAATCATTTATAGTCAATCATGATAATCTCATTTACTATCAGAAATCACTGTCATAAAAGATTTTACATGCTAAAAACACAGAAAAACTATATAAATGGCATAAGGAAACACCGAATGACCACCATGCTTGACATTACTGGCCAATTATTGCGTGATCTGGAAGTACATGTCTTGCAATAAACTTTGTATTGTTATTAATCATGTAGGTGGATAATAAATACAATATCAACTGGTTTTGTATATGAGTGGCAGTAATCTCCTCGTAGTTGACGACTTGATATACTCGCTGTCGCTCAAATATAACTACGCATAATATTATGTCTGCAATGTGGGGGTCTTATGAGCAAATGAATCATGTGAAGCTGACGTAGTTCTACATTCTCAGACTGATGAGTGAGATATGACCATTGCGTTTCCTAGGACCTTTGCCTTTTGTTCTATTACAATTTTGGAATTTTGTTTTTTCAGGTGAAGTTCGCATCGATGGGCTCAATGGTGCAGCCAAGAATCAGAATGGAAAGGAGGAGAGTAAAAAGAAAGAAAATGATGAAGAACCACAGAAGGTTGTCTCTATGGGAGAATTGGTGAGCAATTGACATACATCACCCTCTTATCCCTTCCGTGGGTGAATCTGAGTCTCATCTCAGTGCAAACTGAAACGGATACACCTCAGATTAGTTTATTTGCAATGACAACTTAAAGCCCCCTGCTGTGCAGGCTCCTTTCCTTTTACTTGCTTTTAGTTGTGGATAGCCTTGACATTTACTGAACAAAGATTAGTTGTATGACAGAGCGGATTATGGTTTTTTTTCCTTTATTCAATAAATAGTCGTAAATAAAAGGCAAAATTGGTGGGTGGGGGTTCAAGGAGGTTACCGATCCCCTGATGTCTGAACAAATATCCTATGTCGGGCTTCTAATGAAGGTTTTTCATTATCAGTTTCGTTATGCGGACTGGAAGGACAAAACTCTGATGGTCGTGGGTTCGTTATGTGCCCTGGCTCATGGATCTGGACTGCCATTGATGATGATCGTCTTCGGCGACATGACAGATCTCTTCATTAATGCTGCAAGTGGCATGAATGGTTTGAACCTAACCGCGTTAGGGATCACCCAAGCAGACTTAGCTGACCCCGTCAAGATGAAGTAAGTGCAATCTATTACTCTATGCCTGAACTCGTATTCATGGGCATGTAATATTCAAAGTGATTTGGTTAATACGAGCATGTACCAAGGTTCAAAACATTGCTATACTTTGTCATAGAGAACGTGGAAATTGCCTTCTCATTGTTGGCGATTTATAGCATCTTAGCAACGTCATAGTAACCTGAACGTCATAATTGAGGCAGTAGATATAAAGTTAGTTACATCAGACCAGAGGCATAATTTACTGATCATTGATTTATGCAAAACTAGTCCTTCTCCTTTACACAATAGTATGTTGCCATATGATATTTTATTCTTATATTCAACTTGAAGAATATGTTTCAGCGACTTTCAATAATTTCATCCTCCTAGGATGTTCAGCTTGGTCGAATCTCCCCTACCACCTCCCTGCAAGTAACCGCTCACCTCCGTGCCCTGTGCCTTCTGTTTAATAACATTTTTCTTTTCAATTTGCGCAAATCCTTTCAGGGAAATTGCTGAGCAGCTCAACATAACCCTTGACAACATGCTGTTTGACAAGATGAAGGAATTTTCACTGTATTATTTCAGTGAGTATGAAAAACTCAGCATCTCTGACGGCTTTGCCATTATTCAGTGAAACCTCTTTCAAGGAAGCACTTGAGGTGCTCATATGTCAAATAATGAAAATCAAACCAAAGAACGTGTTTATATGTCAATCCTTTAGTTATTCTCACAAGGTTGTTAATAAATTAGTTTAAATTGTCACCTTTTCGGGCCATTTCTAACATTGCGATCTATGATTGCCTTTTCGAAATCATTTGAAAATAAGTGTCTCCTTCATCAAACATGTTCCTGAAATTCTGCTTGCGGAAATACTTTTTAACTGTGTCTGTTTTTCTTGTGTCCTACAGTGTAAGTCTCTCACTAGCATCAGCAATGTTTTCATTAGGCAACACCGATTCCATGAGTCGTTCGAAGTTCTTGTGTCGGCGTATATCGAGATAAGCCTAGTCCTATGTGTATTCACCCATCTGTGTATAGGACAAAACTGTATTCAACAAAAATCAATCGAATATTTCTTTAAAAAGAGTTTGTTTAAAAATGTCCAATACTGTTTGCTTGCAAATGAAGTGAACTCAGAAGTCATCTGTGCCTTGTTTCAGTCATTGGGATAGTAGTGTTGTTCGTCGCGTATGGCCAGGTGACATTCTGGTTGCTGGCTTCCTACCGGCAGTCCCGCAAGATTAGGGTTCATCTATTCAGGTCAATCCTACGCCAAGAGATTGGCTGGTTCGACACGCACGAGATTGGCGAGATCAACAATCGACTATCTGAGTAAGTGTTTCATCTTGCACATTTAAGTGGAGTTCGGTAACTATGCTCTTAAGAACATACAGTAAAACCCCGCTTAAGGGGTCACCCTCCGTTCCGGGCCAAGTGTCCCCTTGAGCGGGGTTTTCAGTCTGTCAATGGTTATACAATAGAAAATACCTACATAAATGAAGGAAACGATGGTTATTGTGTTAAAAGGTGTATCAATAACACATAAATAAGCAAATAGATATAAATCATATAAAATAAATGAATATAAATGTACAAAAAAAATATAAATAGATAATAGAGGTTGAAGGTGGATATGTCTTCCTTATGAAATTCGCTCCTTTTCATACCCCCGGTCAATGCCCCCCAAACTGTCCCCTTTAGCGGGGTTTTTAAGCATTTCTGTACCGAAAAACTGCCCCCTAAAGCGGGTTGTTCCCTTAAGCAGGGTGTCCTTTTAAGCGGGGTTAAAATAAACTCTTAATAGTGGGAAAAATTTCCGTTCCGAGCAAATTGTCCCCTTAAGCGGGGTGACCCCTTAAGCGGGGTGTCCCCTTAAGCGGGGTGTCCCGGAAGAGGGGTTTTACTGTATAACCCCCGCACGGAAGGTGCCACTGACTCTGATACCCAATTTTGAAACCTACATTAATTAGAGCTCCGACTTACCCAGGGCCCTACTTTGTTGTGTCCAAACATACCAGGGAGATGACGTCCCCGTGAGTAGTCAGTAGCACGAACACCGAGAGGAGTATGTCGTACACGGTAATTTCCTGTTATCCAGACGGCATAACGTCGTGCCCTTGGCCTTTTAGACCGTCAATTCCACATCAGTACAAGTAGCTACCTCGGGTAGTTAGCTATCTTGTTGTTGCTACAAGACAGTCTGTTGGTTTGGTTGGCTTTGGAAAAGGATATGACTCTGGACAAATAGCACTGTGCTTTAAGATGTTGATCATGGTCTTAGACCATGATCAACAGATAACTTTGATGAAGAAAAATTGGCAACAACAAAAAGGATTTTCTTTCAACTGACAAAAAAGGAATCATTTCATCCTGCAGACGACACCGTATGCTGAAGCCATATGGGTTTTGATCTCACATCCTTCGCGAAGTTACTCCGTTTTATGAGGCGCTGAGAGCTTTGTCTCATTATGTTGGTTGCAACCAATCATCATCCATGAAATTTAGTTAAATGGTACAATTATCGAATGATTATCACTACCTCCCCTCTAAACATGTATGACAGGATTGAACACTGAACAAGGTCATACCAGACGCCAACAGTTTGTCATTTGATGAAGTTCTTATCCGGGTGTTCCTGCAGCAAGCATGCTTCAATTTCATATCAATTTTGATATTTGTTCGACATATCACTCAAAATAGTCACTCTAAATCGAATATTTCACCTCAGTAAAACCAAGGAAAACAGAAGTTGGCTAATGTGAGTGTGATATTTCATATTTCAGTGACGTCAACAAGATCCAGGAGGGCACGGGAGACAAGATCGGCAACTTTCTACAATGGATGGCAAGTTTCTTTGTCGGCTTCGTCATTGGGTTTATCTACGGCTGGAAGCTGACCCTCGTCATCCTCGCCTTCACTCCTATACTCGCGGCGGTCGGCTATGTCATGACCAGGGTAATAAACTCATTATATAAAATCATTGATTTCATGCAATAAAATATGAAATAATCGATCGATAAATTTAAAGACGTTTTGGATTTGTATACGAAATAATAAAAAAAAAATGACATGAAAATCATGTGATATGTAACATGATAATTCAATTGTTTTATCACGTGGTGTGATAGGTCATCTTTAATATCATTATTTTACTTAGAATTATAGCTATAATATCATGCCTCTATTCTGTGAAACGTCATCATGAATATAATAGATTTGATCACGGACCTATACCTCATCCAAGCCCGTGATTTGATCAAATAATTGTCTTTTCTCCCTATTCTGCACATTCCCAGAAATAAGGATAACATAGTTTACCTATGTGTTTTAGGCATAATATGGTATGAGGATATATCTTTTGATGATAAGTATATTCTAATACTTGATACTTTACTTTCAGCTGACTACTCTTTTCACTGCTTCGGAGCTGAAAGCGTATGCCAAGGCAGGGGCTGTTGCTGAAGAAGTGTTCGGGGCCATTCGCACTGTGGTTGCCTTTGGGGGTGAAAGGAAGGAGTGTAAAAGGTGAATAGTTGTGATAAGTCATCAAAACCAGTGTCGATATAATGGTAATTAGTAAGGGGGTCTGTCCCATAAACTCCACAATTTTTACCATATTGTATGAATTACATTCCTCATATATATGGCTTATTAGCAGGTGGACGGTTGGTCTTAAGGTTATGGCTATAGCCTACTGTAGTACAACTGCTTGTAAAGTCACTAAGTGACCTGACCACATTTTTGCCTTTTATAGCTAACTAAGTACAGATAGGAATATGATTTCTGTTTTGGACAGAAGGTTTTATGGTGGTTCAATACCATACAGTTTTGATATTTATCATTTTGGTATGGATTTTAAAATAATAGTGAATTCAGTTGGTGGGGGGGGGGGGACATTTGTAGTCACAGGTCCATTTTTAAGAACTCCTCCATGCACATATTTCTACCCCTTAAACTGGCTCAATCATAATATGATATGCCTCATTTGAAAGAGAATAAAAAACAGTAGGTGCTAGGAAGTGGAATTTTCAAGGTAGATTCTATATTTACTGAGATATTCAAGTATTTGTTGAAAGTGTGTGGGGGGGGGGGGGGGGGGGTTGAGTGAAATGGGCATAATCAAACAGATGCTTACTCAATAATGATTTACAGTGAGCATTGGTGTAACATTTACCATCTCCATAAGTGGCACTGACAGTTACTTACCCTCTAGGAAGTGTCATTATTTAGGTTAAACTTGTATTTGGCATGATATTCATGTATTTTTGCCTAATTTCAGAGCATGGGGGGGGGGGGTATCATCCATCTTTGAATTTTATTGCAGTCATGTTCCCCAGAGGACTCTACTTCCTGTCACTCTCCAAGCATATTGGCACATGCCCTATACCTATATCCTTATAAGAACACTAAGTATCTGGTTGAAGCTCAGCCTCACTTTGAACATGGAGCCTGTAGTATGTCAAACTAACACTAGATCAAGCCATGACTAAGTACAACTAAGAATATGATTACTTTTTTTCTGGAGAAGTTTTATGGTATTGCAATATCCTAGTTTTATTATTTAGTATTTTGACATTGATTTAAAAAAGACAAACTACTTTATGAACTTCCCCAAACACCTGACAGGCCCAGTAATCAAAGACTTATAAGATATGCACAAAACTTGTATAAGTTTCTCCTATGGTAACCCAACACCTCTCTTTCCCCATCCCCTATACCTCCAATTCCTTCCAACTCCTGGGGGGCTTCCTTGATCTCATAGTAATTAATTATTGGTGGACCTTGTATTGAGTTCTAAATACATCCACCTGCTAATTTGGCCTTTAAAGGCCAATATTTCTATTTTAAAATGCACTCTTAGCTCTTGTTAAACATCGATTTATTAAGCATTCCTTTCACCATGTTGGCATAGCAAACTAAGGGGGGTGGCCAACAGCGATGAAAATATTCAAATGAGACTTAGAAACATCTGCTGATTATTCCATTGTTACTACCTTTATCTCAGTATTCCGTTCGCTATGGCCAAACTAGTGAAATGGGAATTTATTAGAATATCTATCGGTTCATAGCTATTCTGTTCCAAAATAATGTTATAAATGGTTCTTTTTTTTTTAAAATCTTATAAGTGTTTTGAATTTCCAATTTCCCCCAGTCCCGCCTTTCATACCTAAGTATCTGAGCGAATGCAAGGATATTACGTAGAATCTAGTCAGAGGAGATTACGATCGCTTTTTTCTGAAACCATTTTATATTGTATTTATTATTCAGATTTGCAAAGTTAAGTTGTTAAAGAAAAGACAAAATGACCGCCATTCGTCTGATGCACTAATTGCATGCAAAGGACTTTTTCCCGCACTTCCCGCTCTGTGTTGGCCGTAGATTATGACGACCCGTAATCTCCGCCCGGTGAAATACACACTCCCTAGGTTTAACATGGAGACTCTCCATTAGGTGGATGATGATATATTACGTATCAACTACTCGGAGATTACTGCTAAACGTCAACAAAACCGGTGATAATTGTGTATTTCTGAAAGCACACAATCCACTTACCTTCACAAGACTCGGAGTTACAGACAAACCTTAATTACAGTAATGCCGTTACTACCAGGCGCTAGATCAGTTTGGCTAGGATAAAAAAAGGCGGGATTCCGACCACGGAAAATTCCACTTAAAGCAGAAAGCCTCAGTCGAAAATGTGGCTAAGTAGAGTTTTCAAAATACAAACCTTTTCTTCCCTTTCACGGAAACCAGTCTTACTCTGACTAGCACCGTCATAAAACACCATATTTTCTATTTTACTCTCCATTCAGATATGAGGTGAATCTATCAGATGCACAAGCCGTAGGCGTAAAGAAATCAGTCTTCAGTGGTCTGTTCATGGGGATTGTAATGTTCCTTATATTTGCTGTCTACGCCCTCGCCTTTTGGTACGGATCAAAACTAGTCCGCGAGGATCCTAACTATGGTGCTGGTAGAATGCTTCTCGTAAGTATGCCCATTATCAGTATGTGTTTGCATTTAAGTGATGTTAGCTTTAGTTCATTTACATCACCACTTCATGGTGTACTGTACCGCTGTCCCGTATTTCGATAATCAAGAAGTGTTTATTGACAAATCCAAAAGTATGAATACTCATGTCTGGCGAGACGATCCTCCGTACTACATACGAACAGTCGTGTAGGAGATGTACAGGTGGAGAAGGAGTATGAGAAAAAATACAGTATGACACATGACAATTTACATTATAATGCAGAGCAAGTGTACATTATAAGTTAATGATTTATTATAAATTTCTTTATATGCTTCTTGAAGTTGAATTATGATATCAAAATCAGAGGACGTGTTACATCGTCCTTTTCTGAAAGTGCACACACGAAGTAGGGTCATTTTTTTGAAAGTTCACCTACACTGATGCAAGGAAAATACATCTGATGATTATTATGAGGGCGAATGGATAATTTTCCTTTATCATGCCTCACATGTTATGTTTTTCTCAATAATAGTAAATAAGAGAAGATCAATTCTTGGTATATTGTGATATGATGTCATTTGTGTCAACGAATAAAAACAAAACTGGAAGAAACTTTGAGTCAAAGATTATTTTTGGATACCCAAATTTCGTCAGCCCAGATGGTGTCGCCGCCTGGTGTTCAATTCTGTCGGGATCACTTTATACAATGCCATCGTATTCACATGTCCACGTTGATCAGTTGTATTCCCTTGACACAACCTTGAGTGATCATACCCATTAGTATTGACTGTTGTGTTAATACTGTATTAACGGTATCTTCTCCAGGTCTTCTTCAGCGTACTCATTGGTGCCTTCTCCTTGGGTAACGCTGCGCCCAACCTGGCTAACCTTGCTACTGCCAGAGGTGCTGCGTTCGCCATCTACGAAATCATTGGCTCGGTATGTGTTCATAGCCATTCATTGTCGAGAAAGGCAGATGTTTTCTTTTGTTTCTGAATATCGAGTTTTCTATAAGGATCAGTTAACTAAGAAATATCTATGTGATGTACATTGATTCTGACAGGGATGCCAGTTTTCAATGTTTCCATTGAAAATCAATGTTTTCATTTTCAGAATGAAAAAAATAATACCTTGTATTAGATTGACATACCAACTACTAACTTACCCAATTCTGCCACAGCCCATGACCTCCCACTGAACCTCCCCACTGACCCATGTAAAAACATGAGCTTTCCCTTGATTCCCCACTGTAATGTGTATGTAATGCCTAAACCCTGTATTGTAATAAAAGTATTATAAAGTTTTTTTCTGACCCCAACTGGCAACCCTGACTCTAATCTTTACGACCCTTCGTATACAAAAATTGTTTCTTAATAGTGTTTTAGAGACGTTTAGAAAGGAACCATTTCATCATCAGTATTAGGATATGATAATGTGACTAAAATCAACTTTGAAAACAATGATCGATATTCAGCGGAATTCTAGCATAGATTCTAAGCCAAATGCTGGAAAATATTGCCAGGTCTGGTGTTCTTATGATAAAAAAAAAAATCTTGAGTAGGAAATGTTAGTTTTGAATTGTTATTTTACTCGCATTTAGAGATGAGTTCCGTATGAGTGAATGGGCTGTCTTATTCCTAAGTTATTCCGATACTTAACTAGTGTCCGTCTTTTGCCCACCTTCAGATAAAACCGGTTATACTTAATGTAGAAGTGACAACGAGAGTATGTGTATCCTTAGTAATGGAAGTGGGGACATAAACAAATGTCCTAGATCAAAAATTATTTAAAAAAAAAAAAAAAAAATCCCCTTCCTGCGCGGTTCGTTGCGGGTCCCTCATACCCTTGAGGGTGTTGGGAACCATTCCTTGCAGCGGAAACAAATTGTCGTTGTTCTTTAGCGCTGATTGCTGTCTACCGCACATGTACTGAATTATAGTAGGTAGACTGAATTTAATCTTCTTGGTCGGCTTATTGTAGATTCCCAAGATCGACAGCTCGTCAGAGGAGGGTACCAAGCCAGCGGCAATGAAAGGAAACATCGAATTCCGAGATGTGGCCTTTACCTATCCTTCTCGCCCGGACACCCAGGTACAGTATCTGTTATAACGGATTATGTGGTAACTTTTTATATGATATTGCAGAGATGGCGGATTTCCATTTGTCCATAGAAATCCACTTTTTTCATTTTCAGTATACAATATTCTTTTCCGTTATGTGAAACAAATATGATATTAGTTGAACCACATTCATAAAATTAAACCGTGGTTTGAACGTCTCCACATACTTTTAATCCCATGCTATGGCCGACACTGACATGTTTTCCATGTATTCTCGGGCTCTACGAAGTAGCAAATTCAACATGAAATATATTTATACTTTTCTCCTGATTGCAACTGACATTCCTGGATATTGGCCTTTGGTAAATGTTGATGCATTATCCTTATTAGATAAAATCCTACCGGGTATCATGTATCTACAGAATAGTTGAGCCTTTATGTTTTTTGGTTTTTTTTTTAAATTCTGTCCAAAGTGGCCAATTGTATTGGCCTGCCTTTCAATTGCCTGTCTGTCAGTGATTTACCTGTTGGTGGCTTATCTGTCAATGCATTGCCAGTTGGTCCCACCAGTGCTTCATGTCTCTCCTTCATATTTATCTTACATATTTAATAACCACGAAATCTTTTGCGAAATCATTCATGTGCAACCGGGATAACACTGCATCGGTCGTTACCCCGGCAATAAATCTGCCAATCACAAATTTTCTAATAGTTCAGAAAATTTGAATATTATCTATGAAATTGAATGATCCTCTTCTGTAGGTTATTTTAATCATTATTCTATATGATTCACCAAACGGCTACGACAGAATGTTATACCTTATTTACATAATATAAGATGGTCAGATATACCCAGCAACAAGTCCAGAGAGGATTTCAGTTGGTGGAGTATTGGCTTCAGAGAGCTTCGTGTTCTTTATATAGTATCTCCCCATTCTTTAAAGAATACATCCCTCCCAAATCAATGTTATCAAATATGATATTTTTGCAGGTATTGAAAGGCCTTGACCTGAAGATAAACGTAGGCCAGTCTGTGGCGTTAGTGGGCGCCAGTGGCTGCGGTAAATCGACCACCGTGCAGCTTCTACAGAGATTTTATGATCCAGAAAGGGGTGCAGTCCTCATCGATGGCCTCAATGTGCGTGATCTCAACGTCTCCTGGCTACGACAACACATCGGCCTGGTCAGTCAGGAACCCGTGCTGTTTGGAACCACCATCGCGGAGAACATTCGTTACGGTCGTGACGGAGTGACGGAGGAGGAAATCATAAAGGCTTGTAAATCAGCCAACGCTCACGACTTCATCAAGGCGTTGCCTCAGGTAAGAGATCCAGTTTTATACACTGATATATACGATCTTTTATGTTATGGTTCCATTTGGTACTCCATACTGCTCCCTGAATGTCTCAGATAGGTCTCCAGACACCAGCTTCTATAACGGGAATCTGTCAGAATCTTAAAATCCACTACACGGTTCCACATAGCAACCTAACTGGCTCAGCATATGCCACTGGCTTGCAGGTATGAGTAGATTGGAAAGGAGTACTTAGTGGGAAACTGGTCCAGGCTCCCAAGCAAAAAGGTACTGTTTCTGGCATCATTGCAATGCTATTACGTGCCATTGCATAAAGCTTGCCAATGTATTCGATGTAATTATCTCTTAGGGGCCATCCATAAAGTACGTACGCAAAATTTGCGAAATTTTTTACCCCACCTCCACCCCAACTCCGTACGTAGGTACTTTATGGATGGCCCCTCATTAATTCTGCGAGTGAAATTTGACGTTGTGAAAATGCGGGATATCGTCCTATGTTTGAAATGCGCTAATTTGAACCTGCATGCGAATGTAAATGTAAATATTTTACTCTGATACCTAACTCATATCTCGGGGAAAGTTCTAAATCGATTAACTACTTATTGCCGTAAGTGGCTTTGGTTGAGATACACTCCTTTTGTTTATCATTCTAGCGATATGAGACTCTTGTCGGAGAACGGGGTGCACAGCTTAGCGGAGGTCAGAAACAGAGAATCGCTATTGCACGAGCTCTGGTCAGTGATCCCAAGATCCTGCTGCTTGATGAGGCCACCTCTGCCCTTGACACAGAAAGTGAAGCCATCGTGCAGTCCGCTCTTGATACGGTAAGTGTGGAACATCCATGGTTGCAGTTAACTTTGAAGTTGAAAAGATATGTATTATCAAGATTTATTGAATGTTACTTATTACAGGGATGTTTTCAATTGCATTTATTTTATGTATACAGTGCAAAAACACACAGGGTATTTCAAAGGCCGACGGCGCATAGCCGCCATGTGAGCCATGTTTGTAGGCATCCGACAAAAGGTAATTTATTAGGTATTTGGCTGTGATACTGCCTTGTGGCCGCTAGCGATGAGTGTGTTGCCTCCTACACTGCTGGGAATGGTATTTATCCCACCCCTGGTACAGGTTGTGCCATTGAGTTAACGTTGAAATAAAATACGCCACGCTCACCTAAGTAAAGTTACACTACTACGCCATGGTGGTGGCAGAGAACGTAGCAACGTAGCAACCAATGAACGTCGCGGAAAAAAAATAGTTCCGACGCTATTGTTTGAACAATTCAATACATGATTATATTATTGCTTAAAATCGACTGTAAGGTCCGTGTTGGGGGTGAGATAAAAACAGAACCGCTTTCGAAACGTATTTTGAACCACTACGCCACGAGTTTGGATGCGTAGTAATCGTCACGAGGCGTAGCCGAGTGACGATACGGAGCATCCAAACGAGTGAGCATAGTGGTTCAAAATACGTTTCGAAAGACAGTTCTGCTTAAACACCTCACAAAAGACGCTGTGTGTACTCCCTTGTGGTTGTGTTGTCAGCTCATTGGAACACCCCTAAACCAGCAATTAGATTCATGTAGTACCTTTATATATATATATATATATATATATGATATCGAGCCTCATCTCAGTGTCAGGGAGAATTGATCATTGACTCACTGCTGCTTGACAAATTTGGACTTCAATGACAAAAAAAAGGAATTTAATAGTTTACAATGAACTAGACTAGGCATTTTCAACATTGTGTTCTTCTTCACCAGGCGCGGATGGGAAGGACTACGTTATTGATCGCACATCGTCTGTCGACAATCAAGACGGCAGATGTCATTGTTGGTATAGATGAGGGGAAGGTGGCCGAGATGGGAACACATGATGAACTCATGGCAAAAGAAGGTATCTACTACAAACTCGTTACCAACCAGGTAAGAACTACACACTCGTACCACTACCCCACCAGTAGAAGACGTTTTAGTGTCATGGGCGTAGGACTCAATATTTACATGTAATAGATTTTGAGGAAATATTTCTTTGCCTTATCATATATCAATACTGGCTGTGTAATCATTATACACACGCACACTACTTATATAAATATACAAACGTGATTATTTGTAAATCACTACAAACTAAAGTCTCCCCATTGTGCCAGACTGAATAAATTGTCAATGATGACGAATTAGCTTATTTATGCTATAGTCCTGAGCGTTTAATATGGCACAAAAAACTAGTTTTTTCAAACTTGAAAAGGGCAATTCGCTGTTGTGTCGTGAATAACAGGTCGATTTTTATAAACTAAACAATGTCAGAAAGCTACGATTTTGCCCTATTTGTTGGTGTTTATATCATATAACTGTGTCATGGCCAAGGTTCCCTGTCATAGATTGAACATCAGAATTTTTAGGTAAAAAACACTAAAACATGTTACCCTCCTGTCTCCACAGTGATTTAATGAAAACTCTATCACGATGACCTACAGAAATAAACACCCTGTCTTTTTAGGTATTTCAAGACAATTAAAATGATACCTTATAAATACTGCCAGGCTGTGATAAATATTTCCTGAGGTACAGGAGCATCATGACAGATGACAAAGAGTCCAAACAAGCCCTAAAACCGTGATTTTCTGATAATGCATTTTTGGAATATGGCATAGCTCGAAACTGCCAATAATTACCTCTAAATTACAGGGAGGTTCATCTACAAATTATTCTTTATTTGAAGTATCTGGTCTGATTATTGACTGAGATAGGACTGACGGAAAAGCAGGTCTTACTTGCTTACTAATAATGTCAGTGATTCAAGTAGAAATATGACCTTAGGCCAAAGTTCTTTGATAAAATGACAGGTAGCACCACAATTTTAGAATTTTAGGCCTGAAAAATCTGTTTTGTATTAATTATGATTTTTTTTCAGCCTCTTAAAGCAAACATTTATACAGATCTTTCAGCCTTGTATAGCAAACATGTATTCATTACGAAGTTATCTTGATTTCTATCTCCATAATTTAAAAAAATATTATCTTTTACAAATGCTGCATTTGATTGATCTAGATATTGAGAAATTATCCATACTAAATGCTCAGGACTATAGAAGCAATTGTTTCTTAAATGTAAATTTCAAATGCGAATATATAACAGTATAATTATACTGAATGGGAAATAATCTTTATGCTGGTTTTATTTTTCAGTCCTCAAAAACGGATGAGGAGGATGATGATGAGGGTAAGTGTCATCTTGGTATTTCTCATGGTAAAATTGGTTTAAAATATATCCATTGCAATTATAACATCCTTTGTAAAATCAAGATCATTCAAGTATAAGCTTACTCATACCTGGTAGCGCAAAGTGCTTTGCATAATCTACTTCTAGATACATCATCCTTTCTAAACCTCTTAAGATGCGCTCTTACCACTGGCTTTCCTTTTAATGTTGCTTTCATTTTTTCCCAAATCGGAATCAGATGATGTGGAGGGTAAGTGTTGCAGCCAACAACTCAATCTGGACTTACCTCTTGTACACTTCATGTTAAGACCACTAACCGTTACTTTCTCTTAACTACAGAAATAGAAATCAGGAAACTGGAACATTAGATGTAGCTACTTGCAAATATATCCAGTTTCTGTGACATACGAGGGATAGTAAATACGCCGTTGGCATTTAAGATGTAGAGTCCATAATAAGATAGGGTTCTAGTTGCTCTGCTAGACCATCAGCGATGGCAGATTTTAGGTTCTCATATTTTGGTTTCTGTTTACCAATTCAAAATATGTACATCATGTGGAAATACACACTGATGGATTTGAGTCTTACTAGTCTCATAAAAAGAAAACCATTCCTGGTTTTTCATGCCTTCAATGCCTTCACCTTTTACTGTATATAGGGGTTCACAGGCACCGTTTCTTAGACGGTGCCCTGTGTTTTTACTCTGTATTAAGCTGTATATAATAACCCGAAATAATCTGTGATTATTGCATTCCCAGATTGGCTACCACCAGCAGGTATGGTTCAGATACCGATTATATTCAGTGCACAGGTGGTAGTTGTCATCTTTTTCTCGTCAAACCCAATCACTTTCTCTGTTAACGTGTTACTCAGTTGTTAGGCTTGAGGCCTTGAAGAGACTAGGTTTAAGTCGTAATCTGTTGGTGACTGCTTCCTTTTCTCTCCCCTTAAATCCCAGCCGACAGCTGTCCCCAGAAGTCGTAAAGCTAAATTATCTAATCGTTTTTCTCGACAAACCATCCATGTTTCTAGTTTGTATGAACAGTCACATGACCACAAAGTGGCTACTGATTGGTCCATGCACTCCATACAGGTTTGCAACAGTTGCAAGGTGTGTGAGACGCGACTCAGACCAAACAGTGCCCATGTGTTATCAGACTGTAGACTGTAGGAGACTGCTGTCGAAAAGAGACCACAGAAAATGAACCAGTCTCAACACAAAATGTTCACGTGTCTCCGGCTTTCACAAAACAGGCCGTCGTCATAACCTCTAGTTAGCATGGTAGGAATTAGGGGTCTGTTTAAAATCCTATGAACGATGAGGGATACGACAAGTGATGATTGAGGTTTAAGGGTTACAGATTCGCAACAAGCATTTACAAGAGAAGCTGTGGGTACCACAAAGCTGTCCTTTAATTAAGCAACGACCAAGTTAATGCTAAAATGTTAAGATACCTACTGCGATGAATGCATTGAAGCAAGACTCGTACACGTCCCGCTGTTTTTTCCGCTGTTAGGTCCGTTATTTCAGTATTCCGCTCGCTATGGTTCCAAAACCAGTGAAACGGGTCCCGGGGGTGTTGGGGTAACGATTCTTTGATATATTAAATGACCTTTCATAAGATGTCAAGCGACACTCACTATTATCGTTCGTAGGATTTAGAACAGACCCCAGGGAGTTGCGTCTGACCTGAAACATATTTCTTGTATTGTGCAGAATGCCAGTGCATTATTTTGTCTCATCAAAGTATGTGTACGTCATAAGATAACAAACATCTAAAATTATTTTACACTAACAATGGCACAGTAATTCCACGTCCATAGTAAAACCTATTGAGATAGGATAGTTAAGTAATTTGCAATTCGGCATAAAGCATTGATACACCCACCCCTTGCATATAAATACAATGAATTCGCCGCCAAAATTCTTATAATTGTGCCCACTAAAGCTCAATTGAAATAAAGATATGTTTGGGATATGCATCTATTTTTCCCAAATAAACCGTCATCTGTACCTCGTAGTTTTAGTAAATATTTCTTTTAGTTCGTCAATAGACAGTAGATATTCTTTACCCACACCATTTATTGTTCAGAGGTTTACAATTTCCCCATGACCATCTCTGAAAACCTTAACTATTGTTCAGTTCTCCTTAGCCTTAAGATTTAAACAGTAATGATTTAATTGGAATATATATATAAATTTAGTCGGATAGACAGGTAGTAATGTATGTATTTACTTGAAAACAGCAAAGCAGTTACAGATAATCGATCTTTTACCTATTATGAACACATTAGATTTTATATGTCGGTAAGGTTTTATGCATAACTCTCATGATTGAAAATTGTGCAATAAGTTGTTTAGCTTACCAAACAAATATTGATCAGCCAAATCTGTTTAACTCAGCTACGGAAGAGGAAGGTATGTTTTACAAGTAGAGACCTGAATTGTTACGACATGTTCCTGCCTAGTTTTCCCTCTAAATTTCATGAAAACATAATGAAAATGAATACATTTCCAAACTTCCGGGGAAAAAACAGGACTGAAGACAGGCTCTTTCTTCTCTCTATTACTCTTTTCCTTATTCTTTACATCATATATTTAAAATAAATTAGCTTATACATGTGACTTCTTCTGAAAAAGTGACCACAGTAGGTAGTTTATTTAGATATCCTATGGCATTATGGTCCTATCCTTACACCAAACAAATATTGATCAGCCAAATCTGTTTAACTCAGCTACGGAAGAGGAAGGTATGTTTTACAAGTTGAGACCTGAATTTCTCTGTCAAGACATGTTCCTGCCTAGTTCCCCCTCTAAATTTCATGAAAACATAATGAAAATGAATAGATTCCAACCTCCCGGAAAAAAAACAGGACTGAAGACAGGCTCTTTCTTCTCTCTATTACTCTTTTTTTCCATATTCTTTACATCATATCTTTAAAAAAAATTAGCTTATAGATATTCTTTACATCATATCTTTAAAAAAAATTAGCTTATAGATGTGCCTTTTTCTTAAATAGTGACCACAGAAGGTAGTTTATTTAGATATCTTATGGTATTTGGATCCTATCCTTACACATAATGTCCGTGTCAATTGCTCTTTTATGATACTAAGTTAACCTAAAGGTTGAATTTATAAACTGCACGAAGAGCACATTCAGTTGCTTGTTTGAAACACCACATACGGCACGAGAAAGGAAGGATACGTATCTATACTTCTATGAAAAAATTGTTCCTCCCTTTTATCCTCACAGGCGAAGTGAAGTCATTGACGAAGCAGGGGAGCATAAGAAAGGGACTCGCTTCACAAATGTCTGTGAAGGGTAGTGTGATGAAACATGAAAAGGAAGAAGAAGAGGTAAGAGTTTTGTATTGTGTATTGAAACACAACTCTGTCTATCATATAGATTTCCAGATCGCTGTTCCTCGTAATTAACGCCACTTGTTACGATAATTCAACTATGGAACAATTAACCTTCCGAACGAACGCTATCAACGATAATCGCGGCCATAAAAGACTTCCCAGGGAGGTGTTTTATAGTCGCGATTATCAACGATTCGGATGCGATTGAACAAGTGATACTTAGATAATTTCACGTAAGTGTTCAATAGACCTGATCGCAGTTTGCCTGATATGATCACTAACCAATTAATCGCTGATATCGAATGTATATCATCGCAGTTTCTATAGGCCCCCACCTGCCATACTGACTTTAGTCGAGCGGTAAATTGGTTTACACATTCAGAATAACCACAAGAATATTCTGAAATTTGGAATATAGGTACGCCATACATAGATAATCCTTCACTGTAAATATCATTTGAATTGAATAAATTTTAGCTTCTGGGAAACATGAATTAAATAGACAATAATCAATGATTTTGTGGATAGGCGGCCGTAAACCACGAGAGGTTGACGCATAGTAATACACGATGGCTAGTGAGTGTATTACGACGTCAGCCTCGAGTGGTTTACAGAGCCGCTTGTCCACAAGCATCTTTTCAAACAAATTAAACCCAGTAATTGCCATAATAAAGGGTATGACATTTGGGACTATTTCTTTGCTCTATAGCAAAAGGGACTATTTTCCCCGTATACCATGGTTTTGAGGCCGTATACCACAGGTTTGAATCAGTATACCACAGTTATGGTATCTGACGGTTTTATACAATGTGTCGTGGTTTACTGAGTCTCCATACATTTTCAAAGGGGGGCTTCGTATACAATGGATAATAAAACAGGCCACTAGACCTCTACGGTTATTCTGAACCTGTCATTAATAGCGACCATTTAACTACCGTTTTGGCAACAATTATTAACAAAAATCGTGTTTATTGAACATCTGAAGGGCTCAAATCAGTCTTTGTTAGTCATGATTATCGCCAATTGTACGATTATTCGACTAGGGAACGCGATGGCCTCAGAATGATCATTATCAACGATTATTGCAATTATGCACCTCCCAGGATTTACGCCCGTTGCTATACAGGGAGGTCTTTCATAACCAATGTCACCTCCTGCTGTTGGCCATAACGACGGGTTAGTAAACACACCGTTGCAAAAAATAAGTATCATTGTAGTTAGCGGCAATTCTTCCACAGACGAAAAAATCTATGATGCTGCCATGCAAAAAAAAAAAAAAAAAGATTACTAAGACGTGGCGAATACACCTCTATGGCAAGACGATGCTACCTTAAAAAAGAACGGAATTATTCTCTTGAAAAATACATTTTATATCATCTCCATTTCTGTTTCTGAGTTACTTACCTCGTTATTAGCAGGTGGACGGTTGGTCTTTAAGTTATGGCTATAGCCTACTGAAGTACACCTGCTTGTAGTGACCTGACCACATTTTTGCTTTTTATAGCTAACTAAGTACAGATAGGAATATGATTTTTGTTTTGGACAGAAGGTTTTATGGCTATACAATATCTTATAGTTTTCATTTTAGTATTTTGACATGGATTTTTAGAAAAGAGAGATTTCAGTTGGGTTTTTTTTTTGGGGGGGGGGGTGGGGACTTTTGTAGTCACAGGTCCATTTTTAAGAACTCCTTTATGGAAATATTTCTACCCCTTATTCTGGTTGAATCATTATATGACATGCCTCATTTCAAAGAAAATAAAAAAAACAGCAGGTGCTAGAAAGTGGAATTTTCTAAGTATAATCTATATTTACAGAGATATTCAAGTATTTGTTAAAAGTGGTGAGGATATTGGGTGAAATGGGCATACCCAAACAAATTTTTTCTTGATTTACATTGAGCATTAGTGTAACACTTACCATCTCCATAAGTGGCACTAACAGTTGCTTACACCTTTGGAAGTGTCATTATTTAGGTGGAATGTATATTCTATGTGCTATTCATGTATTTTTGCCAAGTCACATAATGGGAGGGGAAGGCAGCAGGTGTATGAGTGAATGGTTTATTCAACATATTTACACACAAACAGAAGTCAAAATGGTTCATAACTTTGTTCAAGGAATCGGTCAAGACCCAGTCAAATGAAATTGGTTTGTAAAATTATTTGCAATATCATTTACCACCAGATATTGGCTTGACCTACTTTATTGGTGTATATAGGAACAGAGTTTTTACCTCCATTTTGGACCACATGGGCAGGCAGTATGCAGACAGGTCTGTGTGCACTTGTCTATGAAGGATCACCATGAGGCAAAAACGTTTTATATGTAGGTAGGGCATTTCTAAATGCCAATTGAATCCCGTACAGGTAGCTAAATATATGTGTGCAATGATCCATGAACTGCTTAGTTAGAGGGGTAGGGCTTTCAATATCCAATCAATGCAGGCCCTTCCCCATTCATTGAATCCCCCTCCCTCCCTCCCTCCCTCCCTCCCCTCCCTCCCTCCCTCCCTCCCCTCCCTCCCTCCCTCCCTCCCTCCCTCCCTCCCTCCCTCCCTCCCTCCCTCCCGCCCTCCCTCCCTCTCACCCTCCTCCCTCTCCCTCTCCCTCTCCCTCTCCCTCTCACCCTCCTCCCTCTCCCCTTCCCGCTCCCTCTCTCACCCTCCATATTGTGGTATGTCTGGGGGAAAGGAAAAGCCTGGAAAAGGCCTGGAAAAGGCTTAGAATATTGTTGGGCTGTTTATGTACGAACCCTGTCTTAAAAGCTACTTCTTTTGAGTTTTAAATGTGGCCGCCCGCTCTTTTGGCATTTAATGGCCAATATTTCTATTTGAAAATGCACATTTAGCTCTTGTTTAAAAAACGGAACACCTGATCTTGTATTAAAGTTACAGCAACGAAAAATCACACCCAGTCAGTTAGCTGAAAAGGTGAGCGTATCCATTTAACACTGCTGCTAAGAGAACTGTTAGTTCTTTTATGTAGGGAGCCGCCATGAAAGAGTTAATAAATTTTTGTCCTTGTCTTTTCAGAAGTTGCCTGACCCCGACATGAAGCGTCTATATCGCATGAACGCCCCGGAGGCAGGCTACATTATTCTTGGCTGCCTTGCAGCTATTGTCAATGGTGGTGTCCAGCCCGCATTTGCTATAGTCTTCTCTGAAATCCTTGGGGTAAGGATACTTTACAACCTTCCAAGAATTACAACTTAGTCCCAGTATAAGATATAATTAGGTTTAATATCTATTTGTAAAGCTGTGCATTTAAAATAAATTCGTATATAATGCAATAAGCAAATAGTTGTTTTGTATCTTTCTTAATATTCATACCTAAGGTGTGCGTTATGATATTAGACAATGTAGATTTACTTTTCGTTTGCTGGCCACATCTGCCTGTTTCTGTTTGTAATCTCTTTGGAGGAGCATACATGTCATTATTATGACTCAGCTCATATAATATTGTATGGGTCTAGTTTCCATATATAAAAAAAAATTGCTTCGTTATTCATATTTAAAACACTTCCTGTCAGCGCATGGAAGGCTACACTAACCGCGAAAATAAAAAGCAACAACAAAGATATGTAATATTGAAATGATTTGGAGCAATAACTGTTGAATTATACCACTCATTTGCTTTCCACTTTCCTTTTGATGCAATACTTGTTCATTGTGCTATTAACCTTGCTTTCAGGTATACGCAAAGCCTTTGGAGGAACAATCGAGTGACGCCCTATTTTGGTCCATGATGTTCTTAGTAATTGGACTAGCCAACGGAGTGGCTATGTTTGTTCAGGTTTGTCTTCATGAAGCTATCCACACTGCTAAGAACTGGTACATCTTGCACCTAGTGTCCGCCTGAGTTGAGTTTTCTGTCAACACTTAAGAATTGGTTGGAATAGCTATTTTCCAACGCCTTTAGTTTATTCTCAGTATTGATGATGATGTGTGGTAAAAAAAAACATGGTGTAGAAATATAAATGTTCTATTTTAAATGTTGGTACATGTGTCTAGATGAGTCACTTTGTGACCTGACCACATTCTAGCTTTTTATAGCTCACGAAGTACAGATAGGATTATAATTTCTATATTAGGCAGAAGGTGTTATGGCCATACATTATCTTACAGTTTTAGTATTTAGTATTTTGACATGGATTTAAAAATAAGAGAAAATTCAGTTGGGGGTGGGGTATTTTTCGAGTCAGAGGTCAATTTTAAAGAACTCTTTTCTGGATATATTTCTACCCCTAAAACTGGTTCAGTTATAATTGCTACAAAGGGGTTCTGATAATCTGGCATACCTATATCCCAAATTTAATTATTTTCTTGTGTTTATTATGACCGTAGGAAACATTTGACTGACTATCTAAAAAAATGCATGCACTGCATCACTTAGGCAGCTTGTGCATAACCTACTGCGACACTCAACTTTATTTGTCAGGATCACTTTGTATTTGTAAATATCAACAACATGCGTTCAACAAGAAAAACATGTCTCACTTGTGGAATGCTCAATGGAAAATTATGAAGTCTTAGGAATAAGTCACATGGACATGGACGATTCTTCGCAGTAAATTTGGTTTAATTCATATAAGTATAAATGTCTAAAATTTATAATTACCTATTTCAGAATCTTGTACTAGAGAGGGAATGATTGCTATTGATCTCAGACAGCGATCGTTTTAGCAGTGATCACCTCAGGTGCTCTGCAACCATGTCTGAAAAAACACCATGGATCTCCCAAACGATCACTTAATCGCTCTCCGATATTTATCAATCTTAGCCAGCGATCGTCGCCACTGAAAATCACCTCCTTTGTTGGAAATCAGTCTCACTTTGAAAATGGAGCCTGTAGTATGGCCAACTAACACCAGATAGCACCATAACTTAGGCGTAGACTTGCACTAGAAACGATCACATCACATATATTATACAATGGTATGGTACTGATGAAGAGACGACACAAAACTATTTGTTAATAGTACAAGTTTGATTCGTTTTCAGATGGCCTTCTTCGGCATATCGGGAGAACGACTCACTATGCGTATAAGAAGTCTGGCCTTTAAAAGTGCTGTTGGACAGGTAAGTGTTGTTGTGTCTGAGCATATCATTAGTTTGTAGCTGACTTACCTTTGGAACACTCTTCTCGGAAAGGCAAGGATGAATTGGATATATGTATTGTAACATTGATGTTTAATGCAGTCGTGATATAGGCTTCCTCACATCATATTCAATAACACGATATTACTTGAAAATTGTGGACAATATAAAAACTGAATGGATAATAAACACTGCAAAAGTAAAAAAGAAAGAATAATTAGCACCACATGCCATAGTATCTTAACCGAGTGTTCCACCAGAATATGTGAGTTGTGTGAAATAGACGTGTAATCGGCGAGCATATGTGAGTTGACTGGTGGCGCTGGGCTACACCGGCAAGCTCCGGGCATAACCGGGCTAAATCTTAGACGGTGTGGTGGAACACCCACTTTATTATTATACCCTTGCACATACCGCTCCATATATATATTCTGTATGGCACTCTGTGCCGCTCGTTGTTATATGAATCAGGTTGTGAAATAGGCAGAGTGTGGACTTAAGTGTCAGCAAGGTTTCTAAACCAATCTTTGGTAGAGAATTGTCAATTTCGGGCATATAAAAATATAAATCAATATACCATGGACATAGATCATGCAAGTCTTGATGAGGTTTTTTTTATCCCCATGGCCTCATAGCAATGTTCTGTAAATAAATGACAACCCCACATTGCCATGTATGATGTACGACCGTGGTAAGCACGTCTCGGGTTTACAATTCACGGGTATAACCTGTTCACGCTACCGTGTCCCTGTCCACATCCATGGTGGTTCAGGCAGAGAACTGTCAATGGGGAAGCCGTACCTGGGTATTCCAGCCACCAAAAGCCAATCAATTAGGTTTTGCGGGTGATGCTTTGCAGGAGCCACTGTATAATTTTGTGTGCACAGACACTTGTAATTTTATCACCGGCCATGAGTCCGGCTCAGTGGAGCAGCAAGGTTTGTGGATATTGGAGCCTGCTGGCACTCCACTGGCGGCCGCCATCCCTTCACTGTCCGATGCCGGTGCAGGTTTTGAGCACACAGCGGCGGCCAGGGCCGTGGGCCCAGCCCAGCCAGCCCATTAGGTCTGCCAGCAACTCATGTACAGGCCCCGGCCGGGAATAGCGCCTGGTTAGTGCAATACTTGCTTAAGGTTGTTTGCTATTTCACTGTACTATTTTAATGATTTCATCTTTCTCTACTTTCTGTATATATTTTTGCAGGATATCGCATATTTTGACAACCACAAAAATTCTGTCGGAGCCCTTACCACTCGACTTGCCACTGATGCTTCAGCAGTTCAAGGGGTGTGTTCCAGCCTTTTATGTGTTGAAATCGGTATTTATTTTCTATGGGGATTTAATGTAGGTAGCACAGCAGAAAATAAAGTATACGTATGTTTAATTTCGCTGTCTCTTTGAGCGTAAATAAGGTTGTCCTATTTGGTGTCATATATACGCTAGTTTCTACACATGTGGATGCGAATCCCGCGCTAGTCCAGTTGGAGTTACAAATATATATATGTAAAGGCGGTATTCCACCAACCAGCCAAAAACGTTGTTCAGCGTTCAAACAACGGTTGCTAGGGTTGCTGGAAAATCCCACGTGATGAATTTTTTTGTCTGGCTGGTGGAGCAGGTCCCAATCCCGCGCGATGGTCATCTGGCCGACGTCGGCTCGCCTGCCAGACGTTTCAAGACTTCTGTTGGAGGATATTGGGGTTGTTGGGACATCGCCTCTCGGTGGCTGAGCGTCTGGCAGGAGAGCCAGTTGAAACGCGCTTCCACCAACCAGATATTTTCAGGCGATATCCCAACCGATACTCCAATAAACTTCCAAGAGACAGAATTTGCCCATCTGGCGAAAAACTGATTGAATAGGTTTTTATCGGCTGGAATTGGGCGTCTGGCCGATATATTTGAAGACTACGACACCCGCCCGTGAGCGCTGCCGGGACTTGCGCCGAGGAAACGCCGCCAACATGGTGCGGCCGACCTGGCGATACCCGAAGTCGCGAACGGACATCGAAAATTCCGACACTTTCGGCAGAATTCTGGCACCATAGCGTGCCATACACATTCATAACATCAATCCTTGTCTTTATTTACCTTCATTGTTCGTTTTCCCGCAGTATTTCGCGGTTATTTGACGATATCTCAACATTCCCGTACAAAATCCAACAAGCGGCACACTGCTCCGCTCGATACGCGTTTTCGCGGGTTCAGAGCGTCGTAGTGTATCGCCGCACGCCGCGCCGCCTATCAGGGAACTCGATTACTACGTAAAACGTGACCAACGTCCACCAGTCGGCGCCCCAGCAGGGGCGTCGGCTAGGATCTGCTGGAACTTTGAACCCACCAGACGCTCGTATGACGTCCAAATGAACGTCTGTTGGGGGTTTCGGTGGAGCAGCGACGCATTTTGAGGCCATTTTCCCAGACGTTTCAACCGACGTAGGCTGAAAGGTCGGCTGGAACGTCTGTTGACGTTGAAAAAGTGGTTGTTTGGTGGAATACCGCCTTCAATTTACGTCACCGTCCGATTATTCCATGCACCTAGGGGACACCACTTTTGTTTTAATTTCATTTGCCATAAATCATCCAAGGTTGTGATGTATGGAAAATCCAATCTTATATAAACAATTTTTATCATGAAACCTTTCTAAAACAGGATAGGATGTCATTACTCAATTTCATATAACACGGATTTGGATAGGTCCATGCATATAACAAACCTAGCATTCTTTTGTTTCTTTAACCCTTTTAACGATGGCCACCCATGGCAGAACTCCACACTTGGGGACAGCCACTAGAGACTATGTACAGTTCTAGGGGACGGGGGCATTGTCCTCTGAACTCAAAATTCGAAGGTTTATCCTGTGATAAAATTTGTTATCCTTAATATTTCTATTTCCATTATTTAGAATTCTAAAATATGAAGTTATACCTACATTCTGTGCAAATTTCAAGTTTAGTGTTTGCAAAAGCAATTTCATAAATATCCAGCAAATGATGCCTTAAGGCATCATCCGCCCCCGGCCGGGTGATGCTTTAAGGCATCATCCGCCCTTAAAGGGTTAACTTCAACAAATCTGTAGGGATGCAATCTCTACCAGAAACCCATGTCATAGATTCGATCACCAACCTTGTTGTGTAAAACCAATGAGAAAAACTGAACCTCGAGTTAGTCCCTTTATATACAATTAACAAAAAACAAAACAAATAAATCAAACCCTGTGTGAAAATGGTGAAGCATCAGTTTCGGGAGCCCGGTAACATGTCTCCGTTGCTGTAATTTGCAGGTCACTGGAGCAAGGCTGGGAAACATGCTGCAGGCGTTGGCGAGCGTGGGAACTGCTCTCGTCATCGGCTTCATCTTCTCGTGGCAACTCACTCTGGCCATCATAGCTTTTGTCCCCTTCATCATGGTCGGCGGGGTGCTCCAGATGAAACTCCTCCAGGGCGACAGTGATAGCAACAAGGGTGCCCTGGAAACCGCATCGAAGGTCAGTCCCAAGGTTTTGCTGTTGTTGGTACGCTAATGCTACCTTGAAGGACAGTTAAAGAACTGCACCTAACCACCGTAACCATGTACACTGGTGTGTATGACATCACTGTGTGATGTCTCTTTTTATACTTATTTCTAATTCCAACCTACTGGGAAGCTTTTGGGTAAACTAGTCAAGGGTTCCCATACGATTTGCCCGCGATATAGTGGGTTGTGATTTTTGATAATGGCTAGACTTTGCTTGTTCCTTTCTTAATTTCATATTTTTGTCACTCCTAGTACATCTGATTCGTGTGCCAGACATTGTATGTTAGTCATTTATTTTTTGCCTTTGCCTGCAGCCTATAGTAGCTTTGTATAATCCTCAGTTTTGTGATAATTGTAATTCCTTCTTTTAACTACCATAAAAAATAAAGGAACAATAAATACACTGTTAGGTATATCATCTTTGAAGTTAAAGTTCGGGTCTACCACTATACCCAAGTATCTATATTTCTATAATATTAGGTAGCCGCAGTCTAGATTTAGGGTTAGCATGTAGTTTTTTCTTTTCAAATATGTGTCTTAAAACATTCAGGCGGTAGGAAGTAAGCTTCTATCATTGGTTGTTCTTCATGAATATATTCATATCTAGATCATACGTTTGAAATCAAAAGACCGTATGTTCTTTTATTCGTTATTTCATCTGTGACCTAATTTTTTCAAGAAACTACGCATTGTAGTTTCTGTTGTTGCTTGCTACTTTTCCATATTGTAATAATTAAGCAGAACTGTCTTTAGAAACGTATTTTGAACCACTACGCCACGAGTTTGGATGCGTAGTAATCGTCACGAGGCGTAGCCGAGTGAGGATACGGAGCATCCAAACGCATCCTTTACTATATACCTACTGCCGTAACTATCGTGATTACTACACGCTGCTCCCCACAACGTTCTGCACAGCTGTGCAGTAAGTTAGGGTTCATCTCACTGTCGCAACGGATATGATTACGACGATATTTAAAAATGGCCACCAGTGTCTACGCTTCGACATCGGTACCGTTAACGTTAGAGTACATAAAGAAGACTTATTGAAATACTGTGAAATCAAAAATACATGAATGAATTACAGAAAAACTTCGAATAAACATGGTAGAAACCTTAAAAACAGGAGTGCAATGAGAGAACAACTGCTATGTTTTCTTCCCGACGTTTTCCCGCTGGTTTGCAAGTGACAACAAGTGTTGCTATGCAGGGCCCTGTTTTTTAGTCATGATATCGCAAGTATACGATCCCCTGAGATCAAGATTTTACGTGTGTTTTCAAGACACAAGATGGCGGGTGTGCTATAGACAGGGTCGTAAGTTGAATCAAGGGATCTTGGCGAAATTAGTCTGAAGTTAAGACAAGTATAGAACTGTCTTAGGTTCTATAATACGTCACTGTGAATTTCCTGTGCTTCCCGTAGGAATTAAGCGATGAAATTTTAAAACGAGTAAGGGATACATATAACCTACAATCATCCCAAATATGAAGACATTCGGACCCACCGTCCCGAAGATATCGGCGTTATAATTTTATACATCGGGCTATTGATCGGATATCGCACAAGCACTCTCCCAGCAGATCTTTCACGGTACAGAGCGCGGAATCTCTGCTGGGAGAGTGAAGTAAGCGCAGAGCGTGGGTAGAGCTACACTGGCCACCAGAGCAGCATTTGCAATGACAAATTTCAAACGCCGATATCTTCATAACGGTGCGGCCGATTTTCTTCATATTTGGTGCGATTATAGGTTATATGTATACCTTACTCGTGTTCAAATTTCATCGCTTAATTCCTAAGGGAAGTGAAGTTCCGTGTTTGGTACAACATGTACAGAGTGGTCTCAGAGATACGACACTTATAGCCACTATTTCTGCTCCAGTGGCCACCGAGTGTCGTGACTATAGCACACCAAATACCTCCCTAAGTGTCGTATCTTCACTAAGTGTCGTATCCGCTCTACTATCGCAGCTCTCTAGCACACTGACGGCAGATACGTGTCGTAAGTTACGAATGTCGTGACTAAAAAACAGGGCCCAGGTTGCTATGTGTGTTGCTATGCGACAATGTCACATCCGCATTCCACGATCAAAGCGAAAGCTAGGGTTCACATTGATCGTTCTGTGCCCGAATTGGATTTAAAATGGCTCTTACAACTTAAATAAGGTAAGAATATGAATGTTTTGGAGGCATATAGTAAAGATAAAACGTTGTACCTGTAAACGTAAAAATTGCGATCCTCACTCGGGCCCCTAGCACATTTACAACTTGGTGTAAACACCTCGTTGTAAACGTGCTAGGGCCCGAGTTCGGATGGAAATTTTTACGTTTACAGGAACATCGTTTTATTACGTACCAGGGGTGGGATAAATTAAGGATATTTCATGCTTTTGGCATACATGTATATTTTGTGCATACTTTCTTATCTTCAGTATTCCACGGAGTCCATTGAGAATATGCGCACTGTCGCTTCTCTGAATAGGGAGACCGCCTTTTATACAAGTTATGAAAGGGAATTGGCAATCCCACACAAGTAAGTACCATTCTGTACGTAATTACTGTTTACCTCCCATAATCCAGGAAGGATATGTATTTACATGTATGTGGTGAAAAGAAAGTGCCCCGAAACTAGTAAACGTTGACAACGTATTAGTTTACTGCTGGTATCACATATATTAGACCTACATGTAGTTTGAATTATCGTTGACTTCTTTACGAAATATTATCGGAGGTCCTGGAACATATGTATTTGACAGGAAATATATTCCCATGGGTCATTAGCATTGGCCTTAGTCTAGCTCGGGCAATTTTTTCTGATAAAGTCACTGAAAAATCAATTTGCAAATCTATGTCTTCAATTTCATTTCCGCTTAGTGTGCAAAATACTAAGTTATCCCTCCCATAGAGAAATGGATTTAATTCAAGAAGCGTAGAAAGGTTTTAAAAATGATACTGATGTGTATACATGTACTTTTATCTTTCTTCAGATAAGAATGAAGTCGTCTGCAACGTTGATACAGTTCTCCATGAATTTTGTGTTTCAGAAAATCATTGCGTAATGCACACCTGACGGGATTTGCTTTCTCGTTCACGCAAGCCCTGATTTTCTTTGCCTATGCCGCCAGCTTCACACTAGGAGCATACCAGGTTGAGAAAGGAGAAATCACTTTCGACGCAATGTTCAAGTAAGAATTTTGATCACCCGATGACATTTTTTCAGGGCAGATTCTTTTTTGGTCAAATGTTATAGTGGGTTGTTTGTTTTTGTTTTGTTTCTTAATTCAGAAAATAGAAATTCTGGAAACATTTTTTTTTTTTTTTTTACTAAAGTCGTGGAAAGTATATATACAGGCACAGACTGGTCATCTAGGTTTGTGATAACAAGGATGCAAGTTTTCCGACAAATCGTGGAATTTGGACATTTCATATACATAGCCAACCCTCACTGTGCTCGAATATATATCGATCATAGCCATCCAATTCCAAAATACTGTTATAAACTATTCTTTTTCAATGAGCGAAAATAATAATTTTCCGATTTTTTCCTCAGTCCCGATTATCATTCCGTGAATAAATATGCTGCCATAATTAATTCCATAATAATACCACTTTGTTGGTCTTACAGTTTATGGCTATAGCTTAATGTAGTACACTTGCATGTAGTGTCACTGGGTAATCTGACCCCTTTTTTATAGCTAACAATTAAAATACAGATAGGAATCGGATTTCTGATTTGGACAGAAGGTTTTATGGAAATACAATACCTTAAAGTTTAGTATCTTGACACAGATACAGTATCTTGACACAGCCCACTCAGCTCCCGTTATTTATTTTGTTTTATTAAAGTACTAAGTGGTAATTGACATTGTGACATTGTTTTTACCACCAGGGTCTTCTTTGCGCTGGTGATGAGTGCTATGGGAGCAGGTCAGGCCAGTGCCTTTGCCCCAGACTACGGCAAAGGAAAAACAGCTGCTTCTCACATTTTGATGCTCTTTGACCGGAAGCCTAAAATCGATGCCTTCTCCGAAGAAGGAGATAAGATTGTGAGTGTTGATACTGCACGTGTTTCATCTAGCAAATAAGACGATTTCATTTCCGATCATGGCGGATTTGCCCGACCATACCAAGCAAAATCAATAGTGTCGGCGGAATCGGCCTTTTATACTGGTATATTAGTATTTAAAATCATGGATAGCCTAATCTCTATAGTCCATGTGAAAAGTGTTCGTTCGTTACATCAATCTTTGAAAAGAAAAAAAGAAGAAAAAAGAGACATTCTGAATAGTAAGATTCGATAACTGTACCTTTACAAGTGTCCTACCATTTGGTGGGTTTCCTTGTAAATGGTAAAACGAATTGTTTGAGTTGTGAATGCTTATCGTTCCTCTTTGCCTCGTTTCACCCAACATGTAATCACATCCAACTCCGTGATGTAATATAGTGAATGTTTTTGCAGCCTGGCTTCAAAGGATCGGTCTCATTCAGCGATGTAAAGTTCTCATATCCGACAAGACCTACGGTACCAGTTCTGACCGGTCTGAACCTAACGGCCGAGCCTGGACAGACTGTAGCGCTTGTTGGCTCCAGTGGTTGTGGCAAGTCGACTACAGTCATGCTCACAGAACGGTTCTACGACGCGGCAAGCGGCAACGTGGTAAGTTCTCACTGCCGTGTTCAACACGAACACAGTTCCATCAAAAGCTGGCCCAAGCCTTATTAGCAGGTGGACGGTTGGTCTTTAGGTTATGGCTATAGCCTACTGTAGTACAACTGCTTGTAAAGTCACTAAGTGACCTGACCACATTTTCACCTTTTATAGCTAACTAAGTACAGATAGGAATATGATTTCTGTTTTGGACAGAAGGTTTTATGGTGGTACAATGCCTTACAGTTTTGATATTTAGCATTTTGGTATGGATTTTAAACTAATAGTGAATTCAGTTTGGGGGGGGGGGGGACATTTGTAGTCACAGGTCCATTTTTAAGAACTCCTTTATGCACATATTTCTACCCCTTAAACTGGTTGAATCAGAAAATGATATGCCTCATTTGAAAGAGAATAAAAAACAGTAGGTGCTAGGAAGTGGAATTTTCAAGGTAGATTCTATATTTACTTAGATATTCAAGTATTTGTTGAAAGTGGGGGGGGGGGGGGGGGATTTTGAGTGAAATGGGCATACTCAAACAGATGTTTATTCAATAATGATTTACAGTGAGCATTGGTGTAACATTAACCATCTCCATAAGTGGCACTGACAGTTACTTACCCTCTAGGAAGTGTCCTTATTTAGGTTAGACTTGTATTTGGCATGATATTCATGTATTTTTGCCTAATTTCAGAGCATGGGGGGGTATCATCCATCTTTGAATTTTAGTGCAGTCATGTTCCCCCAGAGGACTCTAGTTCCTGTCAGTCTCCAAGCATATTGGCACATGCCCTATACCTATATCCTTATAAGAACACTAAGTATCTGGTTGAAGCTCAGCCTCACTTTGAACATGGAGCCTGTAGTATGTCAAACTGACACTAGATGGAGCCATAACTAAGTACAGAGAGTTATATGTTTTCTTATTTTCTGGAGAAGTTTTATGGTAATGCAATATCCTAGATTAAAAAAAACTAAACTACTTTATGAACTTCCCCAAACACCTGACAGGCCCAGTAATCAAAGACTTGTAAGATATGCACAAAACTTGTATAAGTTTCTCCTATGGTAACCCAACACCTCTCTTTCCCCTTCCCCAATACCTCCAATTCCTTCCAACTCCTGGGGGGCTTCCTTGATCTCATAGTAATAAATTTTTGGTGGACCTTGTATAGAGTTTTAAATGCGTCCACCTGCTAATTTGGCCTTTAAAGGCCAATATTACTATTTTAGAATGTACTCTTAGCTCTTGTTTATTGCTGTCTCTCTATCTCGAGTCACGGTCACTGATCGAGTTTAACATACGGTATTTTTCCTCTCAGCTCCCAATACCAATTATCGTTGATCCCCATACAATTATTTCCACCATCTGCACATGTTTCAGCTGCTGGATGAGAAGCCTCTGCAGTCATTAAATGTCAGCTGGGTGCGGTCACAGATGGGCATCGTCTCCCAGGAGCCGGTGCTCTTTGATTGCAGCATCCGAGAGAATATTGAGTACGGAGACAACAGTCGCGAGGTCCCTATGGACGAGGTCATCAGTGCCGCGCGCGCAGCCAACATCCACAGCTTCATAGAAAGTCTGCCTGATGTAAGTGTGGGCGTAGCTGTGTGTATTGTTTAAGATATAAACACTAAGTTGCGTTTGCTCTTTTTTCTTCGATTGAACAATAATTAGTTCTGCTCGGGGAAAATCTGCAACTGATACCAGTCCATACTTGTGCATGCATCATATAGTATTTATAAAAAATACTACATATGATAACAACAATTAGATTAAGTATTTACAGACTGACCTTAATGACTAGATGAGAGTGGTTGATTGTTGGCTAAAAACGAGAAGAGATATTGATACGAAGCTTGAATTATTTATATAGCCAACCTTCTGCAGGTCGCTATTTAATGTTCCTCAAAGTTTCACCTCGATACCTTTGCAATTTTGGTATGTGCTCGTCCTGATTTATACAGGCTTGAATTTAATTTTGATGTCACTATTAGTTTTTCTAGTGATATTATCTAATGTTTTTGGTATTCTCTTTTTATTCATTGAACAACTGCATATTTTGTCTTGAAGATTGAGAGTAAAATTTTGCGTTCCTGACAGATGGCTGGTCAGGGGATGTTAACCAGGTCCTGTATTCATCTCCCTAATCATAGGGACACTATGTTGATTATCCATAGGACAGGATACACAGTCCAATATGATATAAATTAAGATTTAATTAAGATATCAGTAAACTAAACTTTGTTTCAGATCTATGATAAAACAAAAATGCACATTTGGTGCGCATATTGTGTTATTTATTACTATGTTACAATTTATTTTAAAGCTACGCCCCTAGACAGTGTTGGTGTAATTCTATTGCGGCGGCAATACTTTTACCGTTCCGCAAAAAAAAAAACCCACAGAAATGTTGGTCACCAAAAGGGTGACTATATATTATTGAAAAATGAAAATAAACAGTAATAGACCATGATACACATTTCAGGGATACGAAACTAACTGTGGAGACAAAGGCGCTCAGCTGAGTGGTGGACAGAAGCAACGTGTGGCAATTGCACGGGCCCTGATCAGGAACCCCAAAATTCTGCTGCTGGATGAAGCTACGTCTGCACTGGACACGGAGAGTGAGAAGGTGAGCAGGACTTATAATACAATCACAAAGCTGCAATTGGCACACGGCTAGCTATTCCTAATAACTGTGGCAGTTATGACTGCTTATAGTGTACGATGGCTTGCATTATGCGATAGATTATTATTGACATATATATGAGGGAAAACCTTGTTCTGTCTTCTTAACCAAGATCTTGTCTGTTGCTAGAGAGTGATGTTCCAGAACTATAACCAAGATCCACAGAGATGGCAACCAAAGCTGTCAGATTACCCCATCTCATAGCAAAAAGTGTCAAAGTTAGTTTTTAGGGGATATCAGCAGTTTATCTGAAAGAAATGACCATCCTGAAATGAAGGTCTCCAATATGACGTATGCTTCACTCAGATTCAATGTGTGAGAGATGGTTGTGGTTGAACTTGATCTTGTAACTAAACTTATACAAAGACTTTTAAATTTAGAATTCCAGTCCTAAATGGTCAGTTTCTGTTTGTTTAGGTGGTGCAGGAAGCGTTGGACAATGCGCGATCTGGTCGGACCAGTATTGTTATCGCCCATCGGTTATCGACCATTAGGAATGCTGACAAGATCGTCGTCATACGTCACGGAGCTGTCGTAGAGGAGGGGGCACACTCTGAGCTGCTCGCTCGAAAGGGCTTCTACCACCGCCTGCACAATGCACAGCTCAGACAAATATAGATCTGATATTATTACTAAACGAAAATAAACCCTGTATTGGTGTCTTGCCATACAGTTCTGATAGGTATCATCACCACCCCACCGACCAGCTTGTACGGGACAGAATCTTAATATCACTGACAGGTCTGCATCTGACATTGTCTTCTCTCTGAGGACTTTTAATAGGTCTACATCTGACATTGTCTTTTCTCTGAGGACCTTTAATAGGTCTGCATCTGACATTGTCTTCTCTCTGAGGACTTTTGATAGGTCTACATCTTACATTGCCTCCTCTCAGAGTACATGTAATAGATCTCCATCTAACAATGTCTCGTACTTTTCACGTATCTATTCACATGTTAACCCCACTTGGACTACAACTTACTGCTGGTCTGCTCTAGACCTGGAGGAGACACATGAAAGTGCATTATCATGAGCATGTATTGTGTTTGTTATGTAAAATGATTCCTGTACACCCAGCATTATGATAGAAATAGTCTATAAAAGATCCCGAGATCACGCCGTATGTTATCTCTTTCAAATTTGCCGACCATCGTATTAACTCTTTCAGTCCGAGCAATGCCTGGAGGCATTCCCACCAAGGGGACGAGGAATGCCTGGAGGCATTCCCACCCAGGGGACGAGGAATGCCTCCAGGCATTGTTCATGTGTCACCATCACAAACGTTATGTTTTATGAGAAATAATAAATAGATTTACACTATTTTTTCACAACAAATAAAAAATACTATGTTCATAAATATACTCTGTGGGCATTCGATTAGTAACTATAGTAACCTATATATACCAGGTTACTAAGTGACAAACATACGACAAACAGACGCCATTGCGGCGATAGTCTCGTCCCCTTGGGGTTTATAGCAGTATCCTGCCTCGTCCTATAGTGCGCACGCTCCCCATTCAGGCTCGGACAGAAAGAGTTAAGGGCCGATTCCACCAGCACGATTGTTTTTTGCCTGGCAATGTCGCGCTGTGCCTTGTAGTAACTTACTGCATCTTGATGAATTGCAATAAATCTAGCGAGTCAGTAAATCAGGCATGATCAGCATATCGCAGGTCTTGGTGGAATCACCCCTTAAGCATTAAACCATAAACATGGATTGTGTGTGTACCAGACAACGTATGGTATCTTATCTCACCCCAGTATTTTTCTCCATAGGATTAACATTAGGAACTCGTACTCCACGGCCGTGAAGTTTGTGTACCCAATACTCAATGGCTAATTGGGTGATTTATTTTATCAATAAATAATGTTATACGGGGTGAGATAAAATCAGAAACCCACTCGATGAAAATAGCTTGGTACCTACTCCACCTTGTTTGACAGCAGGGTAATTCACTCAGCGGTCCAAGCTATTTTCACCTCGTGGGTTTCCTTCTAAAAACCGGGTTTTCTACATTTATTCAATATTTGAATGTATGTGGATAAAACTAAATTTAAAGCTGTACATAGTATAATTGTATTTATTATCCATCGTATACAAAGCCCCCATTGAAAATGTATAAAACCTGTCAGATAACACATAACTGTGGTATACGGATTCAAACATGTAGTATACGGCCTCAAAACCATGGTATACGGGGAAAATAGTCCCTTTTGTTATACCCTTTAATATTGCAATTACAAGGTTTACTTTATTCGAAAAGATGGATAATAAATGCAACAAACGATGATTTTGTGGACAGGCAGCTCTGTAAACCATTCGAGGTTGATGCTAGCGCTCGTGTATTACTACGCGTCAACCACTCGTGGTTTACGGCCACCTGTCCACAAAACCATCGATTATTGTCTATGACTTCAATTTGATATTTTATGATTGGCTGGCTGTGAAATGCCCCTCGGCTGCAGTACCGGAGACGTATTGTTGTCAATCTGAATGTTTGCCTTTGACATTGAACCCTAAAGGTAAATGAAGTATGATCCGAAGTGTTGACGCAGTTTGTAGTTTTCACGAAGTGTAAAGATCAGATATACTTTATCCAATGTGTGTATTTATTACGACACTCATCTAACAATGGAGGATTAGCCGATACTAGTGTAGGGTATAGTAATATATTTTTACTGGTTTCGAGATATCGTAGAGATGATACAATGGTAGGCAAATCTTGCCGACTTTCTGTCAAGCTTGTTAAATATCAAACCCTAAAGTATGTAATATAACCTCACAGATCGAGACTACTGCGACCTATGTCGTTTGGGGGTGTTCAGGTAGGGATGAAGCCACACATATGTTGTACGTCTTAAACTGCAGTAAACCTATTTACCCTTTGATGCATGGTTGATTGAATGGTGGAAACAAAAAGTTACGTCATTTTAGTTTCTAATATTATATGTGAAATGTCTTGTGAATGTACACCCATTACCAGAAAGCTTAAAGATGTTGCTAACTTCTATAACCGAAGGATGCCATACTCAAACGTCTGTTTGGATGCCTAGAGTGGGAAGTTTTGTTGCATGCGTTCTTAAATGGTTGAAACGTCTATGGTGATATTATAAAAGAGATGTAACAGATACATGTACGAGTATATATCATCTGTGATGGTAATGTTTAGTACCCGCAGGTCTCTTCTCCCCCCCCCCCCCCCTTTTTTTTTTAACAACAGATCTGCCTATACTCATAGTGTTTCTCTGCTCTGGTATATGTCCATGCTGTACCACGCATCCCATTACAGTTTGCACTTAGTCCTCGGTTTAAAACAGAAAACATCGAAATAATATTACAACGTTGTACAAAGCTAGAGGTTAGAGAGTAGTGATCAGTAACAGCATTAACGTGTCGTTTTATCTCGATTTTAGTTTCTAATAGTAATGATTGTGAGCCAGTATGTGTACAAGATCACAGAGATGGTATTGAAGCACATGTGCTTCTGTCTTCTGGCTAGGTACGTGTATGATAGATGATCCGCTACGGAACCAGATATTGTTAAGTAAGCTGACAGACTTGAGCCGTCCTACTCCCGATTCAGTCCCGAATAATCATAGTATACTGTGAAATTTTATTTTTTTTAAATCCGGTTATATTGTCCTAATAACCCGCCCCCCCCCCCCCCTCCCCACACCCATATTTGTGCCTTGTATTTATAGAATTCCACGAAAATCCGATCCGAAAATGCAAGAATTTGGAATACAAAAAAACACGCTGACATTTATATGAACATGAACCCCGAAGGCTATTTTATAAATCTTTTCTTCGAATGCTACCTTTCAGCGGCATTCGAAGGAAAATGGACAACGTTGTAAGTTCAACTGTTGTATGTATATACCCCAGTGATTTGACATGTACCTGACGTTGCTGAGAGAATATCCACGATGCCCTGCAGCAATCGACACCTGTTTTTTTTTCCTTGACGAAGACAAGAGAATTTTGACACACAATATGCTCCCGTCCTCTCAGCCTATTTTAATTGGCATTTGTGATTGAACTCCTCAAGTGAACCTTTCACCCTGATCGGTCGAATTCAAAACATGATTTACTCGTATGGTATGCAGGATTTAGATAGCAAACATTCCATACTCTCAAACTCTAGATATTTTGGAATATTGCCTCCTCCTTCAACTTAAATAAATATTCTGAAAGCGAACTTGGGGGGGATTTGAATCCCCGGTACAACCACTATACGAGTAGATAAAGCCATTATCATTATTCTTTATACTCGAGTATCATTACGCCAAACTGAATCTCTGACGTCTGAATCAACATACGATTTATTTGTCCTTCTTTGATGAATCTATTGTTTAAAACATGTGACGGCTGTGATTCACTATTATTTATTTTATTAAGTACGCAGATAGCACACATTTGGAGGCATTATTCACGAATGGAATACCAGAGTGTTGAGTAAGTGAGAAGTTGTTCTTGCGATGGGAAAAGCTAAAAGGAAAAGATTAAATGATACTACTGACGACATGGGAAAAGGTGTCTTTACATCTCGGTGCTTCATTGTACGGTGTAATGAGAATGGGATAGCCTTATATGTGAGCATGACAGGTTCATATAAGAGCTACTTCTGTGATTGGTTGGTGCCCATCGCTAACTATTACTGAATTTGGGTAACGAAATACGTCACTCTAAAGAAATATACATGGAGACCGTTAGTGTGATCCTACCATCTCAACATAGGTATTTCCCTCAGTGGCGATGCGGTATCTCAGCTTTCTGATGTGATTTGGTCTTTTTTTATTATTTGTTCTTTGTACAAAGTGAAGTAAAGGAGGTCTTTTAAAGTACGAAAGCCAAATAGGTATTCCTTTACACTGAAAAGTAACGGGGCTTGTCCCCGCAAGCTTCTAGTGCCAATTTGGTTGATCTTTAGAATAATGCATAGACTTGTGGTTTCCATAGCTTTAATCCCGGGAACGTCCATTACGTTTGTAAACTCAGTATTATGGGAAGGTCTTTATATGTGGAAAACGAAACAATTATGAAAACATAAGGCATCTATATTAACTGACGGACGTGTATACAAGCCCGTGATCTACTGAAACACGGACAGTTACTTTGCTGAATCATTCGTGTCGCTGCCAATATCTCCCCCTGTTGAATTTGAGTAGATATCATCATTGTTATCTATCGTATGACTGATGCGTTCAGAGGAACGGGATACCACCTGGTGGGGTATCGAATAGTTAACAGAAGCGACGGTCTGCTCTTGGTGTACACTATACATAAACACCAAAATAAATTGCACAAGAGTTTTGAATGTTGTCCAATGGGATTTCCTCTCCCAGTACGGCATTATAGAGGAAATCTATGAAAGTATACGGTCAGAGCTCATATCCGATCTAGTTTGAATGGCGTAGTAATTCACAAGGTGAAGCAGCGCGAATTACGAGGCAATTCAAACTGGATGGGATATGAGCTGACCGTAAACTCGAATAGGTATCTGAATTTATCTCAGCCCATAATTGCTTGGCTAACATTTGTGACATAATCCCCCAGTGAGTTTTTATTTTGTTCAAATACTCAACCGGCATTGAGTACAAGTTCTCAATGTTAAGTCTATAGGGGGAAAATACCAGTGATGAGATATTTTATGCGTGTGACGGTCGTTGGTTTGGCGTGCTTACTATTGAGAATTATATAAATTCAATATTCAAGTATGTAATGATAGGAAGACTGCTACAGGATAGTAGAGTTCTGGAATTTCTTGAGTGTCCTGAAAAATACGGCACTCGACCTGAAACTTCACCTTGAAACTGAATTTCGCCATCCGGAATCAGCTTCCCTCTACTATTCGTGATTGGCGTCATTATGGGAATTGCATAATGAAGATGCAGGTCTCTAACAGCAACGATTTATAGAATCTAAGCATAGTTGGTATAGATTTTGTAATGAGACGATCATATTACTGTCTGGTTATATTTTGAAGATTATTACGACGTGGCAATAAACACCTCTGTGACAAGAAAAAAAAAAAAAAAAAAAAAATTTTGGTTATATTTTGAAGAAAAGACACCCAATTTGGTATAGTTTTATGAGGTTTTTATCGTCAAACGTAGCACAAGAATATGTAAATACTTTGGATGTTGGGTGTCCAAATGTATCCTTCAATTAACGACATCTGTATTTAAAACCTGGTTCTGTGTTCTTGCCGTTTGTTACTCAAGGGTAATTATGAATGTATTCATTAATATGTTAGTAGTTAGTGAAATTAAATCTCATCTAAATACAAACCTTGCTTTTGTCCCTTTGTAGCCGAACTGGTCTTGTTATTACCTATCCGATTTTCTGGAATTCATTATATTGACAGTCCCAGCTAGATGGATTATCCTCTTTTCTAGACCAAAATTACATAAGTTGACGGTTTGTTTGTTTACTGGGGTAAAATATTATACGTAGGCGCCAGTTTGTTAACCCATTCACGGCGGGCTCCTACACAGTCATGTATATAGGGATCGGGTATTAGTACCTATATAGTGCTAGGAAACGGGTATTGAACAAATTTGACGTTAAACTACCCAAACAAACAAACAAATCCACAGGCCCATTATGGTAATTTGATGATGTGATCACGTGATATAACATGTGATACTCGATATCATTTCCCATTTCCATAAACATTTAAAATATGATGCTATACCTATACCACATTTCACCATAAAACCCCCCCACTCTCAACAAATACCTGAATATCTCAGTAAATATAGTATCTACCTGGAAAATTCCACTTCCTAGCACCTACTGTATTTTATTCTTTTTCTAATGAGGCATATTATATTATGATTGAACTTGTTTTACAGGTAGAAATATGTCCATAAAGGAGTTCTTAAAAATGGATCTGTGACTCAAAAGGTCCCCCCAAACTTAAATCTCTTATTTCTAAAAATCCATGTCAAAATACTAAATACTAAAACTGTAATATATTTTATGGTCATAAAGCCTGTCCAAAACAGAAAACATATTCCTATCTCTACTTAGTGAGCTATAAAAAAGCAAAAATGTGGTCAGGTCATCTAGCGACTCTACAGGCATGTGTACTACAGTACGCTATAGCCATAACCTAAAGACCAACCGTCCACCTGCTAATAAAATATTGGTTTCAACCTTTTCAGACCCTCAGCCCTAAGCTATGAATTACACTGACATTACTTACCATGTCCCATGTATATTCCACATGAAAATTGGGGGCAGCGAGTGTACGTTTTAAGGGTGTGTTCCACCAACTAGGTGTTCAGTGACCTCTTCCACTTTGCAAGCTGCCTGCTAGGTTGCCTGCTTGGCGAGTCTAGCCTATTGAACTGCACCGCTATCTGGCGATACTTCGCCATACTACAGACTAACTTGTAGTACAGCCAACTTTCACCAGACGGCGTTGTACATCTCCTATCCATGAACTCGGCCAGACTTAGGGTATTTTTGCCACCTTCATCAATTTTTTATATTTTTTATACTGACATTTTCGGTTTTCAAGCAGGTACATGTACCTTCACTTTGGCGGTGGTCACCATCTTGAATTTGGACAGTAGGACGATGACAGCTCATCAATTTTCCGCTGATACTGCGCTCAACCAACTAATGAAGTTAAATCAAGGGTGAGCAAGTGTTTAACAGGCGAATTTTGATACAGTGAAACTGCGACCCTGATTTTCAGGGATATCTTCTATAGTCCATGTAAATAGTTTATCAAACGATGAACTTGTTCCACCGAGTCTTGGCTATTCTGCGTGTACCCAAGTTGAAACAGATACAGCTAATGATAAAACAAACAATAACTAGTCTGGTTTTATTTTTACATTTCTTCAATATAACGTGCTATTTTATTTAATCCGCACAGTGTAGGATTTATTCCAGTTGATAACTGACAAGAAATACATTTGGTTGTTAAGAATAAAATCTGTCCTGTTCTATATACAAACTGTTAAAAATGATTATGGAAACCCTGATGAATAGAAAACAGCACTTTTGGCTAAGAAACACATGGTTTTATATGTACTGCTTAACAATAACACAAGGACATTTTTATTTCAATTATCCTTTTATCTTATTTATATATCGCATACAACTCGAAAGAGACCACTTCATTGCAAGTACCAGTCGCCTGGTCCTACATCTATGACCGCCAATATACATCATCAAAGTTCTATTTACCGTTAATATTTGCACAATCAAAGCACAACAATGTAAAAGTCGACGTTTCTCTCGATCGTTGGCTACTTTCACCATCCGTTGGTCATAATATTTTGCCCACATTGCAAGAATAATTATATTGGTTTAACATGTCGAAGCATCAACTGTACCAGATTTCTGTCTAACCTCGGCTTTGAGATCTATAAAAGGGCTTCCATTTGAGAAGTAATCGTTGGAGTTGAAAAACTGTATCTTCAAAGATGTTTTATCCCATTTCCAAAAATATAATCTTGGTCAATAGGTTATTTCTTGAATATTCCTTGTGTGAATAACGTTTTCATCTACTATCACGGCATATCTTAAACAGAAATCATAGTAAAAAATCTAATTAAAATTTCCACAGGTTTTTGAACACATAAAAAAAGACTCCAGAAAGGAGAAAAGTAGAACTTGAGACTAAATCTCATAAATATCTTCCAGCTGGATACCGTATCCTCATTTTTTTCACATTACAGACATACTCATATATGATATATATATATACAAATATATACAAAGATCGTCAAGGCTCCCGATCTGCAACTATTCTCGTCCTCCTCACCCTTCCTCCCTCACTCACGATAGTCTCCCCCCACCCTCCCCCACCCCACGCGTGTGCTCCAGTATCCAGCATGCCCTACACAGCCGTCCCCCGCTCCAGGTTCTGTTTGATCTCCGTTGTGTACTTCCCGTAGAAACGCTCCAGCTTCTGGTTGAAGGCACGGTTACGCTCGTTGATGTAGTTGATGTCGTCGTCCTCGTCGTGTGGCCTCCGCCGACTGTACTTGGCCCGCTTGTCAATCCTGTGGAAGATGTGAGGTGTTAATATGTCACTTCAGAAACATGCCTGCGATTTCATAGACATGGTTTTTTTTGGGTTGTTACCATAGCTTGTTAGCAATAGGAGACTTTATGAGAACGGTGGTTTTTTTATGTTTAGAAAGCTTGATGTAGTCCTAAGACGGACTTCTCTGTAGATATGGCAACCAAAGAAATGACTCCTCTTGGGATTATTGTGCCTGGGGGAAATACAGAAAATTAGATTATATAACTTGGACTTACTGTTTTTCGAGGTCGATGACCATGTTATCAATCGCTTCCTGACTGTCCTTGTGTTCACCAACCCCAAGCGTGTCTTTTTCTGCATAGAATGCCTCTCCCCTGAAAACAAAATATCAGTCGTTAGCATTCAAGATAGAAGAGAGGTTTTGAAAATGAATATACATATATATATCCCATTTAATGATCTGCCCGTTTTATTTGCTTCTCTATTAAGATCGTGACTCCCCATCTATTTACATTCTGCTCTCTTAGATTATTTCGTGATGTTAATCAAAATCTATTAACTTTAGGAACCTTCTCACATTAACCTATTAGCTGACATTTTATAATTTATACTCACATTTTCTCCTTTTCACGCTCGTAACTCGGTAGATCTGCTTTGATACTTTTAGTAAGACGTTTATACTGTCGAAACGTTGCTTGTTCAAAATCTGAAATATATTTACAAAGTCAACATCATTATTGATAAAATAAGTTCCCCAATTTGATTGGGATTTTGTCTTAAGACATAACTTTATTTTGCAAGCATTTGATCGAGTCAAGTAATCGTAGTTGTGTGTTCCAGGTCTCCATGTTTTTATTTTGAAGCAACTATTAATCTTATATAGAAATGCACTCTTTCGTTATTTTAGTTTAATAAGAATAAGATCATACCACTGTCAAACATAGACCAGAATGGGACGCAAATATAAAACAATGAAGAACACTGTACCATTAATACTCTATCAACACAAAAAATAGTGAAATGAATTTTAAAGCAGTAATAGATAACAACAAGTATATCTATGCTATTTCATTTCATATGATGTATCACATGAGTTTAAATCAATTATATAGATCGAGTCATTTCTCTTGTGACAGGTAAAGGTCACCAAATCAGAAGTCATGTAACACCCTGTCATAAAGCTTAAGAGTATGAGTTACCTGCAAATCCTGTGTCCGGGTTTTTCTGTTTTTTCTTCCTTTCAAAGCGCTCCGCCTCATCAGCCCCGACATCCAAGAGTTTGGTTCTGTCATAGTTTTCTCCTTTCTCCTCTGCTTCCTTAAGAACAAAGAAAACTCCCGATTCTAATTAAACTGTCTGTAGTAGATAAACCATGTTAGTCGTGCACTATACGAACATGATACATATAGAATATGAGCAGTTAATGATTTCGTGTGAGAAAACAGTGGAAATAGACAGTTGATTTTATGTGCACCATAGGCTTTTCATAGGAAAGATAAGATTTGTAAGATTAATCGCTGTCTTATGCAATTATTCAGAGGAGCCAATATATATATATTTTTTTTAACTTTTATTTTTAAAGCAAATGGATATATATTGGGAAGAAATATCTTCAATCCCTGAGATGTATTCAGGTTAACTTGATTTCACTAGCAGGTCGACGATTTGCACTAACAAGTAGTAACCACTCAAAAGAATAAGATCATTTTATGAGCTAAGTCAAAAGATCGAACACTGACCTTTCTTTTCTGGGCTTCTTCGTCTTCCCATTCAAAACGGGCTCGCTTTGCTTCATGATTTTTGGGCAGGTTTTTGCGTCGGTCCTCTTCTACTATCTCCTGGTGGTTTATTTTCCGCGCTTCGTTCTGCAGCAAAAAAGACACAATTCTAATTCTATGAGTCATCCAAAACGCCGTAGCCAAACCTTATCGTTATAATTACCGGACATGCTTTAATTTTTAGATGAAGGCACGCATTTATAATTGGGAATCGCCCTTATAACTCATATAGAAACATTTGACAACTCTATACGTATTCAAGAGAATAACTAAAACTGAATCAGTGGTTACATACATCTACAAGGACGTTTAGAATTTAATCCAAGGAAATTGACCTAAAATGTTTTAGCATGGTTAATTTGTTTTGTTTTTGTCGTGGTGGGGTGTCTAAAAAGTATAAATTATCCGGGTATATCTTTCCAAATAATGTATATCATCTGTTGTTTTAGCATGGTTAATTTGTTTTGTTTTTGTCGTGATGGGGGTACCTAAAAAGTATATATTGTTCGGGTATATCTTTCCGAATAATGTATATGATCTGTTGAATTCAGGCAAGATTGACTTACCCGCTGCATAGAAAGTTCCTTGAGTTTACTAAGCTGGGCAAGGCGTTTGGCGGCAGCCGACTGGCCCGAGGACCCCGCGGCTGCGCTAGGGGACTTCTTTGCGACTGAACGAGGCACGAACTGTAAGAAATAGTAAAGTATACAATTCGTTAGTTTTTAGTAGATGAAAACCACATGCTGTAGGTTCCACAAACATCATGATATATAGAAATTTATTATCGGTATACGGCCTCAAAACCATGGTATATGAAAAATAGTGCCTCAGTACTTCTGAGCCAAAACATATCATTTCATATCGATAAACCCTTTAATATGATAATTCCTGGAATTATTTTACTCGAAAAGATAAATAATAAATACAACAAACGATGCTTATGTGAACAGACGGCTCATGTATTACTATGCTTCAACCTCTGGAAGTTTATGGCCGCCTGTCCACAAAACCATTGTTTATTGTCTATGTATACCATGACTTTGAGGCCGTACACCACAGATTTGAATCCGTATACCACAGTTATGGTATCTGACAGGTTTTATATAATTGGTAGTGGCTTACTGAGTCTCCATTCATGGGGACTTTGGATAAAAGCGACCTAGTATTGTATAGACTAACTATACTAATAATATCGCCACATATGGTCTAACAAAATACAAAGGTTTGGGACAGGACCTACATTTTCGGAATTGGTGTAGATCTAGATCTAAAACGCTGAGAAGCACAAGTAGACTGGACTCCAGTCCAAATGGATATCATATGTGCATACAGTCACAGTCCGAAAGGGTCTGTAGACGTTAGGCCCACCACTCGAAAGGGCCCCCTTATCGATACATTAGCGACCACCTAAAGCTACACTGGCCACCAGTGCAAACGTCTACTATGCGTCTAAGTCGCAGCGAAGCGCAGACAGGGGTTGGTGGCCAAGCTAATGAGAGGCTGCTGACGGGAATTGGACGCCTTAAGCCGTTTACCGTTTGAGCCTCCTTTCAGCGCGAAAACGTGGACGCCTTGAGCCTACCCTGTGGACGCCTTGAGCCTACCCCATTTTAGTTCCGATTGGCGGGTTAGGGTTAGAAAAGGGTTGGGTAAGGGTCAGGGTTGAGTATATATGACTATAAACCAGTATAAGTGCACTTTTCAAAGTTTTTACATCTAGAAGCTCAAGGCAACCAAAACGGGGTAGGCTCAAGGCGTCCACAGAAAGGCTCAAGGCATCCAGGGCTCAAATCTTCCCGGGCTCAAGGCGTCCATGAACCGCTCTGACCGTCTAACTGTGTCTGGCTCAAATGGTAAAAGGCTCAAGGCGTCCAATTTAATAATAGACACACGACATCTTGTGCTATGTATCGAGACAAAGGGGGTTCAACACATCAAGACACTGTAAGATAAAACATGATACACCAAGATATAGTATACCATGGCAAATCCATCATGTTGCACAGTTCGTGGAACCAGCCCTTAACTTAAGGCCACCAAAACGGGGTAGGTTCAAGGTAGTTCGAGAGACTTTGACTGCCTAGCGGACAGTCAGAGAGCACAACTGCTTATTCCCATAGTACAAAATATCAGGTCCTTGGTTCTCTGTAATCCTGTCAATATAAGTGCATGTTTATGCTCCCTTACCTTCAGAAATGTATAATAATTCCTTTTGATGATAAAACTCCTGTTTTGTTCCTTTGTGTTACTTTCGGGAGCTTTTTAGTACAACTCATTTAACCACATTTCAACAGTTCCCCAACTCATGTCGGCCATATTTGATAAGCTGGTTCCTGGCAATCCCCTGTGAAGGATTTCCTGCAGTTTTGAAACCAGTTTTTTTGTTATTTTTGGCACCTGCAGAAAGCATAGACATGGATTTTACAAACACTGGCTGTTCTATTCCTTAGAACCAATGCAAAGGTAGGAAATCACTGTCATTTTACTGCATTTTGCCTCAGGAAACTGTCTATCACAAAATCAGAAAGATTCAACCTGCTGCTGAGCTAAGATGTACATTTTTGGTCGAGCAGTTAGCCTAGGCCTCTATGGGACTGCTCTTTTGACTGTCTGCACTGCTTGAGAGTCGGAGCCTCTCAGACTAGTTCAAGGCGTCTTATTGTATCAATTTTTTCGCCTCTGGGTTCCCTGGTTGGGTTCCTTTTCTGGGAAAAAACTTTCCCAGAAAGAGACTGACCTGAGAGGGAAAACCAAAAACAGGTGTCACTTGTGGTCGCGATACAGAGACCGCCGCGTCTAACACACTTAGTTCAAGGGAATGCTGGACGATAAGCTTCGGAGCCGGCACGCCTCGCTTTTCCGCGCGTGAGCCATGGACCATAAGATTTTTCTTAACTTCAGCCACATGCCATTTTTTATTTCGGTAGTAACCGCCGATCGGTGCGGCAGATTTTCTTCATATTTGACAGGCGTATAGGTCACATATGTCCCTAACGCGTCTAAAAGTTTCATTGCTTAATTCCCATGGGAACTGCAGAAAATTCTGTGCATGGTTCGGCCCGTCGATCTATTCGACTGTGTGTGTCAGTGTTGTCAAACAAGTCTAAAGTCACTCTGTACATTTCAGGTGATAACTCTGTGAATAATTGGTTTAGAAACACCAGGTAAAGACTAATAGATGTCAAAATACATTGATGAAGCAATGGGTAGGTTTATAGTTTGATTCTCTAAAGGGAACTTATGTAAATTTGCCGTTATGCATGTGACATTTTTTCTGATGGCTATGTGCACCTATTATCACTCATGTGCGGTCCTGTCAAGGACCGCACATTTTCCGGGCGATTTCACCCACTTCTCATAAGAATTAAGACATGAAACTTTAACATAAGGTAGGGGAATATGTAACCTATAAACTTTTCAAATATGAAGAAGATTGGCCACTCCGAACCACCAATATTGGGAACAAAGCGTATCTTCCGAGGTGGCCACGGCGCCAACTACCAAAAACGAATCGTATCGTCCAATTCACGAAGCTTATCGTCCCAAGCGTAAAGGCTTCCAAGCGTATGGTCCAAGTACCGTTCAAGGCGTCCACAGGGTAGGCTGAAGGGGAATTGGACGCCTTGAGCCTTTTAGTTTTACTGTTTGAGCCTCCTGTCAGCACGAAAACGTGGACGCCTTGAGCCTACATTATTTTAGTTCCGATTAGTGGGTTAGGGTTAGAAAAGGGTTGGGTAAGGGTTAGGGTTGAGTATATATGACTATAACCCAGTATAAGTACACTTTTCAAAGTTGTTTTACATGTAGATGCTCAAGGAAACCAAAATGGGTAGGCTCAAGGCGTCCACAGAAAAGCTCAAAGCGGCCAGGGCTCGAATCTTCCCGGGATCAAGGCGTCCATGAACCGGCTGAAGGCGCCAACAGAAAGGCTCAAGGCTCAAATCGTCCTAGTCTCAAGGCGTACATAAAGCGACAAGGCAGTTTGGATCACTGCATCGTTTCACATAATACATGGATATAGGGCTGGACTTCTGACTTGTGACGAAACTCTTGTGACTAATCAGTCTGACGATGCCCACCACTGCATCAGACAGTGCTTCTCTCACTAGGCCAGGTGCCTTCAGTTTAATAAAGAGTAGATAGTTAGATTTGAAGGTAATGTACTATAAATACTACGTATAATAATGTATGTATAAGTACTATGAAGATACAAAACTATAAATACGGACAAATATATAGCTAATCAAGGTCCAATATCACAAAGTATTGCGCATCTTTGGGAAACAAACGTCCACTTACCGCAGCCATGTTTGTTGTGTGTGACAACAATGGAATATTTAAGACGAAATGATAAAATTAAATTGTCTATAAACAGTAGTAGGCATGTGATAAATTATTTATATCAAAGTATACATAAGATTTAAATGAAAACAACCGAAATTTATCTCTTTGTACCTTGTAATCCAATAAAGTTTGAGAATAATGATTGAATTTTCGTTGTCATACCTGTATAATTATCCAACATAGATAGTTTCGTATTTTTATCTTAAGCTTGATTAGTATACAAATTATCATTAGTTCATTTAATAAATACATATCTTTAATTCATTCTTAATAAACTGTAATTTGACTAGGTTTTATAGCTATATATTTACTAAACTATACTATAACTTCAGGTTAGCTTTGCCTGTGGTCAGCCCGAGCGATAATAAAGTATTTTTCACATTGGCTAGACGTCTTTGGACAATAAGACTGTCCATGGATTAGCAATGGAGAATAAACCTATCGTGACATGTAAGTATGTCTTACAATATTCATCTCCCTGTTTCCCTCGTCGTGAGAGACGATAAATAGAAATGGTGTTTCTCAAACTTCGCAAAGTCGGACAGTGGGGGCTCATCCGGCTACACCCACAACCACACGAATACTAGCACTGTAGCAGAATGGACGACAGTTCGCACTGGTGGACGATTCCGATTCGCACTATAAAAGATCAGACGATTCGTTTTATCAAAATACGTCACGAAATGTCTTATACTTGTTTGTATGGTGTGAGTTGTCTTCTAGAAATGATATCGCTAAGTAGAGCTGAGTCAGTGAGTGGTGATATTTATAACAGAACTCATCAGAAGCTACCCAGTAATATGAGTTTGAGTGACAACATGTCTCTTAATGGCATATGTCACTCGTGGCATATAACTAGTTAATGGCATACAATAACACCATGTTAAGGCCACTCAAAAAAAACCTTGTTTCTCATCACCGCGCGAGTCAGCAAAAACGTTTTTAGATTTATTTTTTTTTTTGTGTGTGAATAAGATGAACCTTGATAGAAATCATGAAAGATATGAATATTTGTATCAAATTAAAGCTCCTGATGTCAGAAATGCATTCAATGTGGTTATTTGGATGGAAAAAGTGATACATTAAATGCAACCAATTATGCTTATATATGCCCCCGTGTAAGTGGACACCCTCGGTTCTGGGCCAAAGTGTCTGCTTACCTGGGTGTGAGGTGTGGGGATATGACAAGCATATTGAAGTAGCTGAGAAACTTCACCGTAGATTTCTGAAATACATTATGAGAATCCGTAACAACACAAGTAACACCATGGTATATGGAGAGTGTGGAAGGTACAGCATATCTGTAATGATCAAAAAGAAAATGATTGGGTATTGGGCTAGAATTGTGGGTGGGAAAAGTACTAAATTATCTCGGAGAATGTATGAGTTTGCTACAACATGTGAAAACGTAGAGTTCAAGTGGCTCACTCATGTAAAACAAATTCTCAATGAGTGTGGGATGACCCATGTATGGCATGATCAGCAACAAATATTTTCAGAAAAAACAAATAGCAGAATTGAATGGTTAAAAAAATCAGTAGAATTATGTTTAAAAGACCAGTTCACACAACAATGGCATAGTGATATTGCTGAACATAGATCCTGCATTTTGTACAAGGAATTCAAAGATGATTTTAAACTTGAAAAATACTTGATAGAACTACCAGAAGCGAACAGAGTAGCTTTAACAAAGCTGCGCACAGGTAACAACAGACTGCCAAAAATAAGGGCAAGGTATATCAAGAAAGGTAAAGCTACAGAAAAAGAGCTACTGCTATGTCATATGTGTGAACTTGGTGTGATTGGTGACGAATACCACCTAATGTTTGAATGCCAAAATGTGAAAATAGTACAATACCGGGTACCGTCAGAAATTTTTAAGAGATCACAGTATAAACCCAAGTATGTATACACTTATAACATGGCTACAATCAACTGACTACAAATTATTGCATAGTGTAAGCCAATTCCTTAGGAGGACACTACCCCTACTTTAAGTAAAGATCTGAGTTGTATTTTCATGTATTTACATGTTACATTGTAGTTATATAATGCATTGTAGTTATATATTGTATTTTCATGTAGGCCTATTTACATATTGCATTGTAGTTGACAAGGACAACTATAGCTTTATATTGAACTCTTCTTCTACTGTCATTACTATGCTCCAAGCTGTTTGTAACACAGTCTGAGTCAATAAACACAATTACTAGGAATCTTCTTACAGGCAGTTTTCAGTCTGTAAATGGTTAGACTATATAGAGAAAACCTATGAGAGTTTGGGGTCTGAGCTCGTATCCCATCAAGTTTGAATCACATAGTAATTCACAAGGCGAAGCTGAGTGAATTATGTAGTGATTCAAACGAGATGGGATCGAGCCCTGACACTAAACTTGAATGGGTTTCTAAATTCATCTCACCCTTCACATTGACTAATGGGCTATCATTTTTAACAAAATCCCCTTTGGATATTTTTCCTAAATATCTAATGGGCGTTAGATACGAGTTCCCAATGTTAAGTCTATGGAGAAAAAATATCAGGGGTGAGATAATATAGAGGAAACCCATGAAAGTTTGGGTTCAGAGCTTGTATCACATCGAGTTTGAATCGTAAATAGTCATTAATAGTAATTAACAAGGCAAAGCTGCATGAATTATGTTGCAATTCAAATGGGATGGGATAGAGCTCTGACTGTAAACTTGAATAGGTTTCTGAATTTATCTTACCCTTCACATTGACTCTGTGCCCTATAAGGCCTGTTTCCATTGGCTGACGAAAAAGGTGTAGACCTTTTGAGTTACCCAGAAAGTCTGTTGGTGGTGCCACTGACTGTGCGTCGGTATAGAAGGGTAGTAGATTTCACTCAATAACCAAGCTTTCACTCAGTGGTTATATAGAACTGCATCGAGAATTGTATAAATAGACAATACTCCACGAGTATGGATGTACCGGAATCGTCATCGAGGCGAAGCCGAGTGACGATTATGGCACATCCAAACGAGTGAAATATTGTCTATTTTACGTTTCGAGTGTGGTTCTGGATTTATCTCACCCCTTTCTATGATATTTGATAGCATCAGAGTATCAGAATAGTTCGAATATACCTAGCAAACACATATGACGTCATCTCACATTCAATACGCCACGGCCGTGGCGTAGTATTATCACTTTACGGGGGTGATCGTTGAGTATTTTTTCCCAATGTTATTTCTATGGCTAAGCTTGTACCAGGGGTGAGATAATGGGTGGTGCCACACTGCATAATTTAAGCAGAAAAAGTTTTGGGTCATTTCACGAGCTGGGTCGTTTCCATTGACCGATATTGGGTCAGCAATGCCAAAAGTCCGTCGGTGGCTCCTGACTGTAGATCAGTGATGGAAAATTATTGGCCGATTTCCTGTCATGGATCCACAGTCAGGTACCCCAGCGGGTAGTATTTCATAGACGTTCGACCATAGGTATGTAATAATATCTATTCCTATATACCTATGAGCGAACAACCTACGATTACTTAACGCTGCTGGGGGAGGAATAACTTTTGTTTACTGCCCAGGTTGATGTTTACTGCCCAGGTTGACGTTCAGAGACATTCGGTTTTTATCGATATTAGCAGACAATTGAAGGTATATAAGAATAGGGAAACCACGTACCAGTGGAAATAGGTCAAAGTTACAAGGTAAGGCTTGGAAAAATTACTGCCCAAGGTGTAGCCGCGGGCAGTATTTTTCCAAGCATTACCACTTATTCCCACCGGAACATAGTTTCCCTCTAATATAACGTCTATGAAATACTACCCGCTGCTAGGGTGGCAGTATAAATAATGTTCGGGCGCACTGTGCCCATAGTAAATATTCGGGCGCACTGTGGCCATAGTGAATGTATCAGGTCAATAGGTATATAAAATAAGAATATAAAATGGCATTTTTCTGGATATTTAGGTATGTAATAATAAGAAAACGTAGTGATGAGTCTGAAGGGATACCATTCTTAGTCTTTTGATGCCATAAATATGTCCCTCTGCCTGCGGCGTCGGGACATATTTATGACATCAAAAGACCTCGAACGGCCATCCCTTCGGGCTTAGTAACCACATTTTCTCTTACCACTTTATTCCCAAATCTTTGGCAGGTCAGCACTTGTGTATCCATGTCCATGTATCCCCCCCCCTCCCCCATTGGCCCTATTAAGCTAACTGGTTCACCGACCGTACCATAATTATAGCCTTAAACCAGGAACCAAACTGATGACAGAAATACTAAGTTACGCTTAAAGGTCATGTACTAAGAGAAAACGTGGTTACTGAGCCCGAAGGGATGGCCATTCGAGGTCTTTTGATGCCATAAATACGTCCCGATGCCGCAGGCAGAGGGACGTATTTATGGCATCAAAAGGCCGAGAATGGCATCCCTACGGGCTCAGTCGCTACGTTTTCTTATTATTACATACCTAGAAATCAAGAAAAACATAATCTTTTATACTTTTTGGTATAATTTTTTCGTTCCGTTTGCGCCTGTCGGTGCTACAGTAGGAAAAAAAAATGTTCCCGCTTCTCTCTATTCCGTGGTCGCAAAGCGTTGGGTGAGGAAGTGTTTTTCTACTGCTACGCCTCGTCCGCCGACTATAATCTTTTATACTTATTTATGTAGATTTCTACCTGAGACATTCACTAAGGGCACAGTGCGCCCGAATATTCACTACGGGCGCAGTGCGCCCGAACATTATTTATACTACACCCCTAGTAGCGGGCAGTATTTCATACACGTTCGGCAATAGGTATGTAATAATAAGATAAAATGTATATACCTTACTGGTACATACTCACATACCGCGTTTCTTTCGATAAAAATATTCCACTAGCTCTGCGAGCTCGTGGAATATCAAAAGAAACAAGGTATGTGAGTATTTACCAGTAAGGTAATACATTTTTAGTTTATTATATACCTTCAAATATAAGTATTTGATGAATTACATAAGGAAATATGACAACGTCAGAGCTGGATTCAAAGTGTGCTGGTATATCTCTTGACATCTTAGTGAAAGTCAAGCACAGAATATGCTCCAAGCACATTTTATACTCTTTTTTTCCTTTCAACTCCTGTGATCCTTGTGCAAGTCACTGCCAGCACTTCCTAAATAGGTCAGTGCCATTTTTTTCAGCCAATCAGAATTTGTATTCAAAGTAGGGTGGTACATCATTTTATACTGTGCCGGTATATGGATATGGTATTGGTATTTGTGTAACATACTGGCACAGGTATATAATAATGGTATGTGAGGGCTCAACCTAATACACCATATTGAGGTATCCCATAAAGGCCTGGTTCCGCCAACACGATGTCTTTGCCTTGGTGTATCGTACCTCCTCTGTCGCGATATGCCACGCGCGATAATACGTTACTTTTTCGCCATGTCATGTGTATATTTTTGTGCTCCATCACTGCAAAATCTCAAGATTGATTGCTAACATATCGCGATCTATCATATCAAGAAGGCAGCACAGGTGCTTCACCAGACTGATGCATCACGGCAAATATGCACGCAAAACCTAGCAAGACAACTAAATCATGACTAATATCGCTACATGTCGTGTGTTGGTGGAATCAGCACTTAATTCAGGGCGTTTACAGGGTCAGATGTTGGCTGTTCCCTATCGTTGTATGGTAATAAAGCCTTGACCCATATCCCACAATTATTGCAGTTAAATGATTTATAAATTCCTTTAAATTGCAAGTCACAATTACCCTTGGACTTTCTACGCTGCACCAACCAGCTAGAATGCTCACAGCGAAACAGTATAAATAAAGATTTTTTCCTCTGATTTTCTTTCTAGGTCATGGTGATCAAACGTTGTTTGCCAGTCTTCACAGCACAGTGCTCCAAGGGCTTCCAAGAGAACCGGTCGAATGGAGACGGTAACGATAAAAATTTATTCATTGCCATTTCAATATAACCATGGACATACACTGTCCATGATATAACCTACTTACTGATCTTATACATCCGAATAGTATAAAGGAAATGTAATTTCCGACTTTCTTGCGTATGAATTGGAGGCTAATTATATCGTTTAACATTTTTTTAAAAAGACACTGACACAAGCTATACTAATTGTCAAGTTGAATTTTGGAGTGGGTGTCTTTTTGACAGGTCATATGGGCGTCCCCCACGCACAATTCATTGCGCTGCCAACTTTGTGCCATTCAACCCCGACATTCTGCCCGGTGAGGATGACTGGACACTCCTTGGTCGACCTTTCTTCCACACCTATTGGACCGATTGTGTAAGTTCTCCAATTTGATTTGTGACTAACATTGTAATAACAGATATTAGACAATTTTAGAAGACCAAACACCAAATTATAGATACAAGATCTGAAACCCTGTTTCTAAAAATTTAGAAATAACATTGTAATAACAGGTCCGACAAATCCAAATTCATTATGAAAATGCACATGATAAATCTCAAAGAATAGAAACAAAAGGAATCTGAAAGAAAAGATCAAAATTGATACTTTTCTTGTGATGTCTGGTGGATTTGTGCACACAACGAATCTTTTATCACATTTATTTCGAAAAGGAATCTTTGTTATACTAGTCTGACCTGAGATAATCTGTTTTGTTAGCTATCCATATTCTTCTGGATTTGAACTGTGAAACCGAATGGAAATTCTGTTGTAACATATTCTTGTGGATTACTATCTGTTCATACTTTTGGTGCAGTCGTTTCCTCATGATGTTTTTGTGATTTATTGATGATAGTTATACTATTCTGGCGCAAGACACAACTATTGTGTTAACATAAAAAGTGTTTAAACAGAGATGGGATAATATTGTATATATTTCAAAATGGAGTAGCTATCCTTTATCCACAAGGTGTTGCTTAGTTCTCTTATATCTTATCATAGTAATACAGGCAGACATACGCCCCTGTATTGGTTGCTACCGCAAATGAATATTGATATTCATACATTTGATTTGGACCTTTTTATAGGACATAGAGACGTACAGATCGGTGGTAAAAGATGAGATCACAGAATGGCTCGGTGCCTTGCGCGTCCACAACATCAGTGACTGGCTTATCATCGTTGTCGTCAATGACGAGAGCAAGGTCAAGACTAAACTGTTGAGAACGTCAGTCTTTGACAAGGTCAAGAGTGATTTCTGCAGCAAGCAAAGTGAACGGTATGTTGATACAACCAAACTCATCCCAATCCTATTCATTTTGTTTACTTCATTTTCCCGGCTGCCCATAGAAAGTCTATCGCCTCGTATCAATTAACCTTCTTGTGAAAATAACATCCCAGATGTCCAGAGGGAAATAGACGGTGCGCGATGTGACAGGGAATCGGTGGATTAATCACTTGTAGACATTTGGATCAGAAAACAAAAATGCTTGACACTTGGTAGTTAGCAAGGTACAAAACGTAGACAACATTAACAGTAGCAGCTTATCACTAGTTAAAATTTTAGATGGAGCACCATGGACATTTCATTCATCGTTACTCGCAACTAGCCGTAAACAGTTCAACCCATTACAGCACATGCAATTCTAGCAGTGTGGCGATTATCTTTACCACTATCACTATATATTCACAAAATAGTGAATTAAAAAAACCAAATGTAACACTGATTGTAAAACAAATAGAAATTGGGAACACAAAACAACGCTTGGCCTTGGGTATTCTTGTTTTGGTGGCTTCAACAGCAACATTATGTTTACAAACTGTTGACCTGTGTGGCATCTTTATGGGAATAAATCCATCAACTACGATTAATTAGACATTTAACATATTAGTTTCACTCGATTAATATCCGGGAGGTTCTTTGTCTATCGCACAGATGCGTGTGTTTAACGGAACCACTGCGCATGGACTCGCGCAGCTCCGAGTCCTGGGGCTATATGCTGTCGCGCATGCGTCAGTTGTTGCTGCAGTCGTTCAATAAGAACCTCAGCCGCTTCGAGGAGTACATGCGCGCGCAGCGGGAACGCCGGACTGAAGCCTCGTGGACCTTCAATCAGTACTTCATGTTACAAGTGAGATATTGCCAATTTGATATATGTTATGACCAGTCTTTTGTTAGCGAGTGTTGTTCTGTAAGTTGGACACTATCTTTTTCTGGAAGGCACTTGAGTCAACTCAGTGCTTTATATAATGTTCCCTTTCTGAAGGTATTTAAGGGTGATGATGCCTAGAAGAAACTATTTATTTACATAAAACATCACGTCCTTGTAGTAGGCCAATGGCGTGAACACCCAGTACCGGTGGCCGTTCTCAGGAACAGACTGATAAATTAACAAATGACATCAGGACCGTTCTACAGGTAAACGGACAGCTCTTTTGTAAATATCATATTTTCATTCATACTTTATTTATAGTCTGTAGTGGACAGTGGCGGGAAAAATGGCGACTTCCTCATAAGAATCGCTATGGCCCATCTAGTAAGATGATATGTTACAGACTCTTAGGACTGGTCTATAGTAAAATACCATAGCACTGGTATGTAATAAAATACCATAGTTTAGTAACTCGCATTGATCTGGATCCTACAGGAGGAGCTGGCCTTCATGTTCGAGATGCTGGGCTTGCTGGAGGACGCACTTGTTCAGTATGACGAGCTTGACGCGCTCTTTACTCAGTTCGTCCTCAACCATGCCGCAGGAGGTAAAGTACCACTCTTTTCTCAAACAAAACATACATCCCTTTATAAGGCATACTACCAGTTACTAGAGTGCCACATTGCAACTTTCTCTGTACTGATGATGTTTCTTTTTTCAAATATTATAAACGCAAAAGAAAGTGTCACATGTTGAACACCCGGCATCTGCATGACGTTTTGCACAATTCAATTGATGCCTGGGTGACGTACAATACACAATACATGCATTTGTGATGAAGCGATCACATGAAGAGATAATATGGTTAAGAGAGAACGAGTGTGGGAGTTATGCACCCAAAAGCATATAAAGTACCCTGATAAGTGCAGAACATTAGCTTTCAATAAAGCTGGTGACATTTGTTAGATGACTATATATAGCTATAACCAAACAGACTACCAATAATGAACACAAACTTCACTTCTTCATCCCTTTCTTCTTCCTTTGTGTATACAGACAGTGCGGCATGGCTACATGCACTGTCAGAGATCGCCTGTACCACGTGGGACGGCCTCTGTCTCGCTCAACCAATCAACATCGAGAAGCGCCATCTCATCAAGCACAACAAGGCGTCTCTACTGGACTTCCGGAACTACCTCTTCTCTCGGCAGTGCACGCTGCTCTTTCTCCTACTGCGGCCCTGGGAGGTGGCACAACGCTGTATCCCCTTCATGCACAACTGTATTCAGGAGCTTGATATTCTAGAGGTACTGTAAAACAGACGCAATACTACTCTGCTGAGACTAAATGGGTGGTTTGACCATAGATATCTAACATATTCTGCAACAATTTTAAAAGCCAGTACTGCCATGTATGTGTAACTATAGCAAGAAGAAATAAGAAAAATATAATTATATTACTTTTAAAATACCCCCCAAATATAGTGTATTTAATAATATGCTTGGTATTTTGGCTCAGCTAAAGATGATCCCCGGGTCGATGGCATGCTGGGTGTTCTTGTCCTGCCTGGAGGTACTACAAACTTGTGAGAAATTCACAGACACGGGACAGATGGAGGCCTACTCACTCTACACTGCCAGTCTCTGGGACTACGCAAGGAACAAGGTCAGGACCTATACCTATGCGTAGAATACCATAGAATTCTTCCATTCTTGAATAAAGTTGTTTTTTTTTCTATCGAAATTAAGATGTATTTTGCTTTGTTTAATATCTTAATGTCCTCCATCAAAATTTTGAGTTATTGGATTAAGATGTTGCTTTTGATGCTAATCGCTTGTAGATCATAGCGTCAATTCCATTTGAATGTTTTTCACGAAAATGCTGTAAATGATAATACAGTTAATCACACATGCTTCTATTTTCTCTAAATATTTGTTATTTTAAAACAATCATATTCAGTTGATCTCTATGTCTGATCAACCTAGAAAATCTAGGTCATTACCTTGTACATATTGTATAGAAGTTATTTCGGGATTCTAATCGAATTTCAATTAACCAACACCCTAATATAACGAGGTAAAGATATATGATAACATATGCATTGCTAGTGTATACTTGAATTTTGTCAGGATTTCCGGGGATTCCCATTATAATCCACTTGTTCATTATATTCTTATTATCCTATGGTCAAATGAATATTATTTCAGTATCTTGTTAAACACTACAAATCTTCCAGAGATAGACAAACATGTCGTCATATTGTCTTTATGAACGAATGGCTATACTCACACTTTTGCACGCATTTCAAGCAGATGGTGCTTTCTATCAAGCATACACACAATTATAGCACTTGAATAATAATTCCTTGTACACGACATCGGTCCGATGTTCCGTCCCTCCAACATCATACTCACAATTACCATATCGTCCCTAAATTTATGTGCATCTATGTTGTATAGTATAGTAATTGTAATGTTGTGTCTTCTTGATAGAAATTATATCAAAATTCTTTATCGATTTATCACGGACATTTACACTATCCAAGTCCGTGATTTTACCTTAAATGATAATTTGGAGTGCCTTAAAGCTATCGTGGCAAGGACGTATCAATAAACACATTCTGAAAAAAATGAGTAAAGTTTGCGAGGAGGTATACACATGGTTCTCACGCAGTCAGTGCACAGAGATGCCAGTGTCCAGGTGGTTCAGATTTTCAAATTTTGTTTCCTTCCAAATATACCTTATTTGTTCTTGTAAATATAGCCGATATGTAATAGGGAATAATACACATGTATAAACCGGTATTCAAAATTACTCAAAGAGCGTATCAAATTCTCATCATATCAGATCAAACATTATTGAGAAAGAGAGTGCGGACAATATCCGTTTTATTTCTCGAGACTTCACTGGCTCCTCTGAATGAGTATCACTAGATCTGTCGTGGGTGCCACACAGTGTTTTAATGGAGTTTTGTAAAAGTGAAAGTACGTAAATAAATAGGTATTCAGTCTCCTCACCTGCTCTTACCTCCGGCAGCTGTTCGATGTAGCGGGTGTGTGTGGGTTGAACACCGACCCGCCGGCCGATCAGCCCGCCACCCGCCACCCGCACGCCGACGTGCTCCTCGACGGCTCCGTCCCCGAAGACTACGACCGCGACGAAGGCAAGTCCCCCACGTCCCGCGCCCCCTGGCGAGGGTAGACTGTGGTGGGGGCAGTGATGTTCCCCCAGGGATTAGTCCTTGAGATTTACGCTGTGTTATTAGAGCCTCTCCAGATCCCACCTGTCCACCATTATGTAAACTGGGTAGCTGGTATAGATGAGATTGGTATATTATGTGGTGCTCTCCCAGTCTACTAATTATCTGCGCAAGGCAAACAACATCAATTACCTTGGGTCAGCATCGAGCTGCATTGTTGGATACAATTATTTTGAATCCATAAATATATATATAAGTATTTCTGAAATATCCCAAATGGCTCAAACAGGGTAGTAGATTCGTTACCAATCAGAAATAACATGTATTTCGTAGAACACCAAGAAAACCAATATTTTTACTAGAGCGACATACCTATTAAAATGGCGGCTTATGTCGGAAACCGTTTGTATAGACAGAAAAAAACCTGTATCAACAAGAGAATTTAGAGAAACTGAAACCTTGTATCAGACATGAATAAAGGCTGTTTAACAATGATAAAAGATGCTCATATTCACCAGAAAAAGTAAGGGTGTGTGGTTGGTGTTGGGTGCCTTAGGTTAGCGCACACATAACGGGAGTACAGGCGGTGGGGTGGTGGTGTGGCTGTGTGCACACTAACACTACTTAACAGTTACTTTTTATTGTAAAACCCTGCACCCCTCTTCTAAACGACCAGCCGGGCCAAACTAGCGGCTTCACCGGTATATCTACTTCTGTTAATGCCTTTCTCAAACATTTCTTCCTCACTTGTAGATTTTTACCAGAGCAGCCAGCCACGCGGAGAACTTTCTCTAACACACCTGACTGAGCCAGACGCATTGAAATGGACGCTTTTCTTTAATCCTTTAACATAAAACTCACCCATTGAACTCTATTCTCTCTTTTTGAACTTGAACGCTGCGTTTACTGCCGCATTGGCACTGGGGCGTGACCTTGGGTTGGCCTTGGCTGGTTGACCTTGACTTCGGCAGATGCATGACCTTGGGGTGCTGTGCGGGCTGATGCCCGAGCTGAAGACCAGCTCAGAGCAGCTCAACCTGGTGGTGGAGCTCATCGCTGGGATGACCATGACCCACAAGGAAGGCAAGTGGCTTACCGCTCAGCCCCGGCTCCAAGCTTCGCACGCAACCCCAACACTTTTTGGGGGGAAACCTAAGAAATTTGCCAGTTATTTCCAGAACAAACTTTCTCCCCAAAAGTAATGAAACAATTATTTCTTTTTAAAATAGTTATCTCATGAATGAGCAGTGCCTAACATAAAGTGTGGAATTGGAGATTATCACTTATTTAATTGGGATACTTTTGTAATACATATAGTCTAGTAATTGAAAGAAGTATAGATATCATATTCGATGTTATATAGTTGAATATATACCCGTAATTCTCCTATTTACATTTTGAAAAAAAAGAGTTTTACAACTCATTTTTATAAATATTCACTGAAAATATATTGATTATGTAGGCCTTTGCAACAATTCAAGCAACAATTCAAGCATCTTGAGAAGTTCTGGAGATTTCTTCTTATTTCTACGGATATTGTTGATATCTTGTATCGCTCGTGTCGTATCTGCTGCATGATCACTGTTGTCTTGTTCGTTAGTCTCATGATGTCATATCAACGTCATCACGTGAAGTCAATGTTACCTTACTCGTTTTGTGGGCATGCTGTATTCATACGCTCATGCTTCAAAACCACTATCATCAATGTCTTAGTGAAGCGAGGGATCTTTCGGATTTGACAAAGACTCATTGAATTGATTCAGCTTTACAGCTGTTTGATATCTTTTCACTGTGTTTTGGATTGTATAATCTTTACACATCATACCAGCTGCTATTAGTAGAACCACATGTAATGAAATTCCGTGGTGGAGCATGGTATTAAGAAATATTGGTATTGCTATTCAGCTCCCTTATTTGTTTCCTTCATTTTGCATATTTCCCAAACGCTAATCTTTTTAGTATCATTACCCCATAGATGAGTTTCTTCCATTGAAACGTGTCTAATTCGTCAACATTCATTATCTGGGTTGAATTATAGTTGGATGTAAATATAATTTTCGTCTACTGAGGTACCTCTATGGGAAAACTTAGTTTGGGAAAACAAATTTCCAATACTAAGTTTTCCCATAGAGGAGCCTCAGTAGACAAAAATTATTTTACCAAATTGTGCATATCGCATGGGCTGCCTACAAATGGCTAACTGTTTGAGAGACCCACGCCTGGACACACTTTTCAATCCCCTTTCCTGTAACACAAACCAGGAAAGAAAGACCACTTACCTGAACATTTGCGCACCTTTCTGACGAGATCACAGAGAATGGTCGAAACCATTGACGAGACACACAGAGGATGCCCCAAACGCCAGGAAAATGGCAAAAGAGCGGTGAAAATCCTCCAGTTGAACGTTCCAAAAAGAAACCCTGAAAATCAAACCCAGAAGGTACCATGTGACAGCAAAGTCATGTGGACAAAGAATTCAAATGGGTCAGTAGAACAATCGAAAACTCTAGAGATACACTGTCCATAATAAAACAAGTCCCTTAGTACGCACACAGAGCACTCAGCACAGCGAACAAGAAGACGCCGCAGCCATTTCTAAGCCAATCAGAATTAAGCTGACAACACAGAGTAGAGAAATCTACCAATAGAAAACCGCTTTACGGGGTTAGAGCTGGAAACATAAAATCGGCAAGAAAGTGTCCGTCTCCCCAAAACTGTGGTCCTGACCAGCGCAGGTATCGCCTCGTGATCATCCTACTGGGATGAAAATATAAGTTTTTAAAACGAGATGTGGCAAGGCCTGGATCTAAACTCCGTTAGCAGCAACAGTGAAGTTTGGATCTACTACCCCTTTCTAAAGTTTGATATCATGTGACTTTTCTACCGAAATAATACCTTTTTTTAAAGAATTGACATATCCCCTTGGTGAACACTTTCTTTAATCGAAAAAAGTTCTATGATTGTATATTTGTCGTGATTGTTTTACTTTTGTTGGCGATGTATGGTGTCATTCCCGTTTTGTGTCTTTTTCTGTCGCAAGTATCCATTCCCTATTGTAGGACAACAAGGCATTTCCCAGTCTCTGTGAATGTCTATGACGGCTGGTAACACTGCTTTGTCACGATGTTAACAGTAGGAAAGCGACCCTGTTATTCATACCATCTTACAATTTCAATTTTCAATCCCTTTATTTCATATGTTTAGGTGTTTATATTAGACTAGGTCTGCGTTGTTTATTCTGTTAGTAGTATTAGATAGTCCTGTCTATTTTGATAGACCTTTCTGATGAACCAGACTAGATTATCCTATTCATCCTCTATCTTATAATGATTCTTTGTATGTCAAGACTAATTCTCCATATTGCATGATAATACTAACCAAACCATTTAATCTACCAAATTCTTGCTTGGACCACGTTTACATTGTATTAATCCTATAGAATTAGGGCGTAGTAAATGCACCTGTATGCATATAGTATAATATCAGATGTTACATTCTATTATTAAAGGATATAGACTGGAAACGTACATCTTTAGGCCTCAAAACATATAAAATTTCCATTTCAAAGACGTGGCCTGTTTGGCAGCAAAAAACAAAGATAAGGATTTCTAGGTTTTATTTTGTTAATTTGCTCTTTATTACGTGCATTACTGTGTTTAGATTGGGTATGGTTTTCATTTGAGGTGACTAGAGGGAAGGTAAAATATTTTCCCCATTAAGGTTGTGCTATAGCTCATTGACGACTTCATGGATTGATGATATCAAACCTTTGAAATAATCTTCGAAGTAATTATGTATACTTATATGATATATTTTTTCATTGAATTTATTTAGTATGTCTACATTTATTCAACTCAAAACTTACTTAAAATTCCTCTTTTCTGCGACCAATATCTTATAACAAGCCTAATCGTAAGTTTAAGAGATTTTTAAGATAATTTTAAGCAACCAAAAATGATATCAAGCTGTGGAAACATCAATTACTGTTTGTACCTACAGGGGAATCGGAGCCCCTGGCTAAGCTGAGGGAGGCTTTGTCATCCAAGGAATCCTTCCAGAAACACTACATGGTGAGTGTGTAACCACGGTTTACCGTTTGTTTTAATTTCAACGTTTAAAGATAGTTACATTCACCCAATATTTGAGGATGTTCTTCCATGTAACGGTGTACAAAGAACACAAAGTTACACCCAAGGATAACTGTACATGGATGATACATACAAGATGTATATCGAAACAAGTTTACAGCTCTGCCCTGTCGCCCCCAACATGTTGACGAATGAAAAGAAGTTCACAGGAACTAATCCATCGAGCGCAATAATAGTTTACATTTTTTCAAGTTTTATTTAGGACTAATACGTAATAGGAGATGGATGTAAATTACAGTGTGCTATTGAAAAAAACATGTAGGTAGACGGGGCTTTATAGCAAAGAAATGTGCGTATTCCTCTCACCGCTATGCGACCGTAAATAGAGAGAACAGGAAGGGGACCGGGGGGAAGTTCCCGCATCCTTTTTGACTACCCTACTTTCGGTGAATTTGATTGGCCAAGGCGTGCACATGACCCCTCATCGGTTTAGAATCGTGTTGCGTTCAGCATATTCATGCTACCCAGCAGACTCAGTGTATGGGGCTCTATGTGTCAATCCACACAGTTCCTATTAGGCTCTAACAGCGTAGAGCCTGCTCTCTGGGGTTCAACTCATTCCCCAGACCCAGTCAACACTTGACAGAGAGGAGGCCCAGTTGGTCTGATTGTGCGCACTCCCTTTTTGAAGCAGCATCAACCCGGGTTGTGACTCCAACGTCCAGGGTCAGAGTAAGTGTGTATCGAGGGTAATTACCCTTAGAATTCTTTCGTGGTTTCGACTGTTATCCAGTCTCATCAGGCAGAGTGCGGTGGGAGTTCTTCTGTGGTCTCTCCCCCCCCCCCCCCCCCCCAATAAAATAAAACAGTTCAAGGAGAGGCTATATCAGCATTTTGTGGTGTTACTCTATTCATGAAGTAACCGTTGTCATTCGAAAATTTACAAGTTATGATCCGTTTTAAACTGGCCCAGGTCTTAGTGTTTGTGGTGGCTTACATAGACAATCTATGTTTTTTTAACTGGCCGCCGTAAATAAAGAGAGGTTAACGCGTTGTAATACACGAGCGTCAGCGAGGGTGTTACTACGCCGACCTTGAGTTGTTTACAGAGCCGATCGTCCAAACCATTCACTTATTGTATTTATTACCCATAGCCATTAATACTATTCCTATAAATTCGATAAAAACCGTTCGGAAGTTGTAAACCATAGGTGTGGTTTACGGCCACTAGTAAACAATGTAACCCATGTGTAAGAAATAAGTTATCGATGCCTGCATCAGGGTTAAACTGTATTACAACCAGCATATGATATATACCGGTGCACCATGCACATACTTTTAATAATAGTTACGTGCTTCCCATTATATATTGTGTACGGCACCTATGGCACCCTATGCCGTACACATATTATAGAGGAAACCCATGAAAGTTTAAGGTCTGAGCTTGTATCCCATCGAGTTTGAATCACGTAGTAATTCACAAGGCAAAGCCGCGTAAATTGCTATGTGATTCAAATGAGATGGGATCGAGCTCTGACCCTAAACTTGAATGGGTTTCTGAATTTATCTCACCCTTAATATTGACTAATGGGCTAACATTTGTGACATTATCCCCCATTGGATATTTTTCCTAAATATCTAATGGGTGTTAGATACGAGTTTCCAATGTTAAGTCTATGGAGAAAAAATATCTGGGGTGAGATAAATACATATATACGGAAGACAGTCAGACATCAGCAGAGAGTAGACACTCTCTTTGACATGGTTTCCTCGCCAAATTATGGGGAAATAGTCTTTTTGAGTATATGATGAATGTAGAACTACATACCATGTTCCTATCAATAGTCATACAAGACTCAATACATGTACTCGGTATTGTATGCTGTACATTCATGATCAAGTTGTTCTAAATGAGAACTGTGCAGAGAAGATGGGTGTGTGATCTCTTTTAAACTGACCCGGGTATTTCTATGTGGTGGGTTTCAGGAGCTGTCGGAGCTGGCCATGGGAACCTACAAGCATATTGGGCGAATTCGTTCTGCACGTCTCATCGGGCGGGACCTGGCCGACTTCTACATGTAAGTAATATTCAGTTCATTAACTTCCGTCATGGACTTGTAGACAAGTCTGTGCATTCATTCAGTGGCTATACAAGAGTTTCTGATTAATATTTTACAGATATCAAATGGAATTTGCTACTACTTTTTAACCTTTGCATAGGTATAACAGAAGTTAATAGTTTGTGCAATCGATCCCAGTAACGCGCTATTTACTGTACTAGATACTGCATCACTCATTCTGGGAGGGAGGGAGTTGGGACGAACAAGTGTGAAAAGATATAGACCAGTTCCAGTGAACAAATATTAGTTATGCAGTGTATAACATAGCAGCCAATAGAACAAGGAACAAGGAGAGTCCAGCAAACTTTTATACTCACGAGGACTTAAGTGGTAAACATATGGAGTTTTGGGGTGATTTTCCAACTTTTATCATCTATCTATATTCAAATAACCGTCATGTTGTAGAACGTTGACGAATTCGGGATTTAGGCACGAGTAGAAATGTTAAACATCAATAGGATGCTCAAATATTATCTACTTCCATCATTGGAAATACACGTACATAGCAATGTATAATAAGTCACATTCATTAAGGTTCTAACCCTCATGAAAAAAGTAAATCAAGTAAATAATTTCTCCAATTACGACATCCAAATTGATAAAAAAAAAAAGGACATATATTGTGCGTATATATAAAACAGAGACCTGTGGATGTGTTGTAGGAAGCTGGGCCAGCCGGAGAAGGCAGAGGGCTTCCTTGTAGATGCCCTGAAGACGTTCAAAACGGAGGGCTGGGATGTGCTCTCCGATAAAACTCGCCTCGACATCGCCAGGTGTCAAAAAGTGCTCGGCAACAAACTCAAGTACGTATCTAACTCAGTCACACCCGCTCATTATCCTTTTATTCCAGAACATTTCTCTATTGTTATCTTTTCATACATAGTTCTATTTTTAAATTAATCCAAATTTCAGTCTTTATAAAAGGTATCCTTAGATAGCACATTCATTTTGTAACCGTTTCCAAAATAAGCCCTTTCTAAAGTTAAAACTTTGGTTAAAACATGTTTGAAAAATTAGAAAATATAGAAAAGATAAAATAGTACGTCTGTTTAAGGGGAAAAAAACATTGGATTATATTGGTTTTTTTTCTCTATTGAGCTAATTATTCTTTTTCTGTTAAGATACGCCAAGTCCTGTTGCCACGTAGCGGCCAGCAAGTCACTAGAAAAAGAGATCCGACTTCAACACCAAGCAGAGATGATGGCCATAGCGGCCTCACCAGGTGAGTCATGACGTCATAAATGTAACTTCATAGTAGCGTCGCAACAGTACTGAGCCAGCGTTCGCTCACGAATACCAACCCATGTCTAATGAATGGTACCTTCCTCTGGATAAGGGAACGAATAATTATTAAATGCAGTTTTTATTTGTTGTAGGATAGCTCTCTTGCGACTATACGTCACGAAAAGTAATGTCTCCCGGTCTTCAAAAATGGAATTTTCTATGTATGTGACCATTGGATATATTATTGCATATAATACGGGTAACGGCTTAAGCAGTTATATATTGGAGAATGGTAGAGTCTTTCAGGTATTGGAGAATTCTCCCAATCTCATAAAGGATGACCTTTAAACCTGACAAAGGGCACCCGTTTACGTGAATGATTGGTCAATGTCATAAGAGCATAACAGTAATCACAACAATACTGACTTTAGACAGTATCTTTTTATCCATCTATGTCTCTTTTTCAGGATCAAATGGCACCGATCTAATGCGGAGTAAACCTGCGTTCAACATCTCCAGCGTAGCCGTCACATCTAAACAGTTCATCCTGAACGGGGTCTGCGCCGTAAACGTCACAATAGACTCCAACCTGCCCGATAAGGTGCACGCTGATGTCATCGCCATCTCCATCACCCAGCCATGCATGACCGACCATGTCGCCAGCCACTCAGAAGACGAGCTCAACAAGAGCTCGAGCTTCTCTCGGTCACGTCACTCGAGCATGTCGAGCGTGAAGTCAACCGAGCCGGAGACTCCGCTAAGCCCGCTACCGACACCAATTGAGTTCGACATTCATCCACACATCGAGATGGCAGCCAACAACAAAACTATTATCACCACTAGCCTGGTGAGCAAGTCACAGACCGTAAAGCGAATGGACAGCGGGCCCACGCTGCTCCGAGAGCGCGAAGCTGTCAAGGATGATTTTGATCAGTCGGTTGAAGTCAAGGATGTGACCTTGAACCCTGGGGAGAACAAAGTGACCCTGTCTGGAGTGGTGAGTACTATAGTGGATTCTAAGAATGAAATTCCATACTTGACACCACTGGTGTTGCTGGTGTCCATCATGAGGATATTCACTCATACCTAACTGGTGTATTGTTCATCAAGGATATATATCTCAGACATGTTTAGTGTATTTGTTCATTTTGGGGATATATCTCATACATGTGTGGTGCATTCTTCATCATTGCTATATCTCATACGTGTGTGGTGCATTCCTTGTCATGGCTATATATCTCATGTATGTGAGGTACATTCTTCGTCATGGCTATATATCTCATACATATCTGGTGCATTCTTCGTCATGGCTATATATCTCATACATGTCTGGTGCATTCTTCATCATGGCTATATATCTCATACATGTGCATGGTGCATTCTTCATCATGCCTCTACATGTATATCTCATACATGTCTGGTGCATTGTACATCAACTGCTATATATCTCATACATGTCTGTTGTATTGACAGATGCCTGGTGCCGGTCAGTACGCCCTCAACCAGCTGTGTATTCAGGTACAGCGTCTCGAGTTCCTGCGTCACCTGGGCAGCCACCCGGTCACTTTTGAAGTAAGCTCAGAGGAGCCGGTGATCACCATAAAACCCGTGTCAGGTGAGCAGACTCTCTACCATAACTCATTTCTGTTATTCCCTGAAAGCAGACAGACTCCTAGGAGTCAGAGATGGCAGTTTTCCTATTTTCCAAGGAAATCCTTGTTTTCATTTACAGGTTATATATTTTTTTTCTTATGTAGAACAAGGATAGAAGAAATTGGGCCTCATTCACACCAATAAACAGAGGTCCAAACCTCTACAGACACCCCAGCCCCATTCCAAGGCCAATAACGATGTGTTTTACATATTTTCTCAGTCTCTATGTGGCAGTAAATTCCACCTTTTTTTTACCCCCGACTGTCATCCCTGAGGAGTTCTATGGGATGTGCCACTTCTTGGATTGGTGAGCCGCTGGTGGCAGGTCCTCAGTACTCTATTTCTCGTTTACATTGGCTCTTAAAATGAAAACATGCACTTTGGAAGAAAAAAATATGAAAAGGGCAAACGTGGATGAGTGCGAGCTTCATGACATATTCCGGTCATCTTCAGATGAATCTGTGTCATTAATTCCAACTATTGATGCGGTATCTCATACGTGATTTACATTTTCATATTCAAAATGCGAGGCGAAATAATCCCTATATACCTTCAGGGTCCCCTGGGACGTTAAACCACAAACAAACAAACAAACACTTCTAATTCCAACCGATGCTACCTTGAAATTGACGATAACTCGTCAGATCCAAACCGTTGCTATGCACTCTCAAGGTATACAATGTCCTAAAAAACAATGCATTATAACAACCACCCTTCACAACAATTACATCACATTATTGTGAGCGCTCTCCTATCATGTTTTAGATCAAATCAGAAAACAAAGCTATACATTTTCAGAGCCGCTGCTCGCCGGATTACCACAGCACTTTATCGTGTCGCTGCGTTCTGGCAGTAAAGAGTTTGACGACTCGCAGTGCCTCAAACTGATCGCCACAGAGGGACTGCATGTACAAGGCGACATGATGATGGAGGACGGCACGATGCTGCTGCCCCCTGTCGAGCCCTACCAGACACTGGACATCACCTTGACCTTGACAGCTGATCTTGACCCGAATCCCGTAGAGCAGTTGGATCACCAGGTATGGGGTGAAGTGTCGTTAGCGTCGTTGTTTTTTTTATTATTATCTTTATTGCATTTCTCACATGGGTGAGTTGTTCTTGTAGATAACCGTCCTTGTTTAATTCCTGTGAATATTGTGTATTGTAGTATTAGTAGAGGGCTCAAACTATAATTACATAACACTGGAAATGTATTTGGTGTTATCGTATTAGTTATTTACGCCGTAATAAAAGTCCAAGATACTCAATTGGTGATATTCATTATTTCAACCTATTTTGCTGACAGTTACTTTTGTATTTTATGAGAGTATCTTTGAACTCCACAATATGAATGGGAAAATAATACCCTCTTCCAAAACAACAAGCAGGTTGAATTAGAAATTTATGCAGACATACTGTTAGAGTTGTGGTTCATGATAATGTTTCTTTATATGACACAGAAATTGTACAGTTCAAAGGTCACCCGATGATATGTTTTTTACCTACGATACATAACGATTATGTTGAGAGTACATATTTTACAATACCGAACAATATCAAGTTTTTAAAAAAAAGGTTTGTGTTAATGTTACAAGGTTCCACGGTGTTTGCTGGATACAGTAATATCCTGACTGTTATTACAGTTGACGGTAGACTGCGACTGGCTGACTGGTAACATGGCTTATCCGATGACTTTCAAGCACCCACTGAACATCTCACACAAGCTTCACACCGCCGGCAAGAGGTGATTATCTCAGTTTACAATTAATCACCTGCTCATCTTTGATAATGATATGATTCGGGAGCCAAGATCCATAGTGGATTTGTCAATTATGAAAATATGCATATGCCAGAAGTTTATCATATAACCCTTCATCAGCATTATGAAAAAAATGCCCCTTGCTCCCAAGTAGTATCACTTGGTTCATTCACATTCACTGACATTCAGATTCTAGCACAAGTAGAAATAAAGAAAACTGAATATACCTGCGATGCCTAAAATACTCTACAACAGGAATTCTGGGATAGATTTTAATCAATGATCATACTGTTTATAAACATAGGATTCACGCGAATTCACACAAGATAGCATCAGATCACAGGCAATATATCTCATATATATATATTTTTTTTTATTCTATGCCCCATTAAATGTTGCTTTTCCATTGTTTCAACACAGGAAGTACATCCAGGTTGTGGTACATAGTTCTACCAACACGGAGTTTGTACTGACTGAACAGGATCTGAAGGTCGCCTCTGAAGACGTCAGTCTCACGTCACTTAACAAGACGTCACAGTCCATCGTAAGTTACGCCTCACGATCCTCATCCTCACTTTTAGAACTAACGATATCCTAACTGTTGTAAGTGATGAGGTGTGAACATATGCATCTGTAATAAAGACATTGTAACTATTGTAGGCAGTAAGTTGCAAGTGGAGTACATAATATACAGTGTTCATAGTAAACACATGGGCAGCATGTATCTACATACCCGGAGCATACAGATATGTTGTATGCTCCGTGCTGCCAAACCCGGCGCATACGGAAGAATTGTGCATATGGAAAAACAGTGCGTACCTAATGTGGGTACCCCACTTGTCAGGAAAAGGTGGATAATGAATAAAATATAGACTGATATTAGATAAAAGCAGTTGTATGCACCTTGGAGTTGCCTCTGCGCAATATCCTTGCATGTGCTCGAATAATACTACGCGTCAACTTCTCAGAGGATACGACCGCTTGTATCTGAAACCAGTCAATATTGTGCATTTATCTTCTAAAGCCATTGTAACTATTGCAGACGGTAAGCTGCCAGGAGGCTACAGCAGTACTAAAGATATTGTAACTATTGTAGGTGGTAAGCTGTGAACAAAGTGCGTCCTACATGTGGCAGCTGAACAACAATCTAGAGGAGGCACCTGACCTGCCTTGTACCTTCTACATTAAATACGCCGTTACCAGCGATCCTAATGCCGAGCCTGCTATCTGCGCGCGCAACTTCCACCTGGACAACTACAAGGTTTGTGTAATTATCTAATATCGTTTGCCATGCTATTATTTTAGGTTTTAGACTAAATATTGGACATAGACAGAAATATTTATTTGAATAGATATTGATCAAAGATGCTGTTTCCGTCTGACCCCAGTTAAACGATCGTTTTACCAACCAACTGCCATTTGTTTAGGAACCCCCATAAGGGCTAGGATTATGATTTTAAGTGTTCTATGTTCTATGCTCCCCAGAAGGTTTTAACCTGGGAAAGACAGTTAAATAGTTGATTATATTAAGGTTTTTTCGATGTTTGGGTTTTTTCTGGATTATTACATTGTAAATATTAGTATTTTCTAATGGTAATTTGTACTTTCACCCATAAAAAACAAATGCAATCGCCTTGGTTAGACTAGATTAACCAATCTTATCTAGACTAGACTAACCAATCTAATCTATCTAAACATAATGGATTTCCGAATTTCTTTCCGCACACTTAAAATCAAATCGAATTTTGCGAACTTAAAGAAAATCCATTTTAGATAGAAAACAACCTGCTGCTATTGTAGTACCGCCCTGGAGGCTATCGTGGGAACTCAAGAACAATAGCGAGGCATAGAGAGATAAGCCAGCAGCACTGTGTTTCAAATCCAGGTCAGCTAAGTCTGGAGTGTGATATACGGAAACTCGCTTACTCTCTTCGTACGTCAAAATTGTGGCGAAATTATTTATCCCGATGCCGTTGTCAGCCTGTTTTCTTATCAGGATATACCTAATAATGGAAACATTATGTCTAGTCGCATGATCACACACCCATTACGTCACAGTGTGGCATATGGCCATGAATACTTGCTTCACAGAGTGAACCCAAATCCATACGGCCATAAATGCGACATAGACCCTATTGAGGTATCCCATAATTCAGTCTGTTTACAAGTTCCGGTGTTCGCTGGTGCCGACGTTGTATGGTGATAGACCCTTGAACCGTAACCCACAATTATTAGCAGGTGGACGGTTGGTCTTTAGGTTATGGCTATAGCCTACTGTAGTACAACTGCTTGTAGAGTCACTAAGTGACCTGACCACATTTTTGCCTTTTATAGCTAACTAAGTACAGATAGGAATATGTTTTATGTTTTGGACAGAAGGTTTTATGGTGGTACAATACCATACAGTTTTGATATTTAGTATTTTGGTATGGATTTTTAAAAAAATAGTGAATTCAGTTTGGGGGGGACTTCTGTAGTCACAGGTCCATTTTTAAGAACTCCTTTATGCCAATATTTCTACCCCTTAAACTGGTTCAATCATAATATAATATGCCTCATTTGAAAGAGAATAAAAAGTAGGTGCTAGCAAGTGGAATTTTCTAGGTGGATTCTATATTTACTGAGATATTCAAGTATTTGTTAAAAGTAGGGGGGATTTTCAGTGAAATTGGCATACTCAAACACATGTTTACTCAATATTGATTTACATTTAGCATTAGGGTAACATTTACCATCTCCATATGTGGCACTGACAGTTGCTTACACCCTAGAAAGTGTCATTATTAAGGTGAAATGTATATTTGATGTGCTATTCATGTATTTTTGCCAAATCTCATAATGGGAGGGGGGAAGGCAGAAGGTGTATGAGAAGATATTTTATTCATCATATTTACACACAAACAGAAGTCAAAATGGTTCATAACTTGTTTTAGGAATGAGTCAAGACCCAGTCAAATGATATTGTTTTGTAAAATCATTTGTAATGTCATTTACCACCAGATATTGGCTTGACCTACTTTATTGGTGTACATAGGAATAGAGTTTTTCCCCCCAGTTTGAGCCACATGGTCAGAGGGAAGGTCTGTGTGCACTCATCCATGAAGGTGAAACTGAATAACGTTTCCTATGTACTCAGGTCATTCTTGATTGGCAATTGAATAGAGATTTGTCCCCCACATGGCCAGGGAGTATGCAGACAGGGCTCAGCGCTGTGTGCACTGATCCATGAAGGGCATTGCTGATTGCTAATTGAAATCGCCTACAGGTAGATAAATACACACTGGATTCTAAAAAGGATCAATACAGGCTGTTTTCTATTCATGGATGACTGGCCATTAGACTACCTTTAGTCCCAATACATTCTGTTGGCCTCTCCCCTCCTTGTAAATAAGTCTATTGAGTTTTTTAAAGGCGTCCACCTGCTCATTTGGTCTTTAAAGGCCAATATTTCTATTTGATAATGCACACTTACCTCTTGTTGCAGTTTAGGAATTTTATAAATATTCAAACTGAAAATCCAATGTCGGAAATGGAAATTTCAGCTATTTCTACACATAAATCCGAAATTATTTTCAGATTCTCCAAATATAAATGGGAAAACTATGGCTCATGTGGTCGTGGTGTGCCCATCCAGGGGCGAGCGGAACTTGTATTTACCCTGGGCGAAAATAGGGAGTTTAGTTACCTCTGGGGGGCGTATAGGTATAACGGGCAGTATACTTGGTATACAGGGCCACAGGTATATAATAACAGCACTGGAGAATGCCGCAATGCTATCTAGTGTTAACTGCTCTGAGAACCCCCGTGCGTAAAGTTGGCATATGTTCCTGACGCCTGACTTTAGACTTCATACAATCTCCATCCATAGACGCTGTACAACATCAAGTCGGAAGTGACACCTGGTGGGAAGTCAGAGAAGTGTTACGCTGGCGCCCTGTGCCAGCTGCAGCTCGACATAACGGCGCTCGGCGAGGAACCCCGTCGACAGACGCTGATGTACGAAGTGGTGTCGGACCCCACCATCTGGGCCGTGTGTGGAAAGTCCAAAGGTGAGCCCTCAACAACATCTTGATAGCATTAATACTAAGGAGTAAGATACTTCTGCGATACAAGTGCGAAAAGACAGAGTACGAAGAGTGTAATGAAGCTAAGGTTTAATGTTTCATGAAATCAGAGATGGCAATTTTCCCCTTTTCCAAGGAAATCTTTTTTTTCCCCTTTTCAGTAAATGAATTAGCGAAATGCGTGCAAACATACATAGGCCGGGCACACATTGAAACCAATCGCAAGGCTGAGTGCGCTCTCCCAGTATAAATAGATGGTTGAAAAAAGGTTTTTCCCGGATTACTTTTCCGGATTTCCAGACTTCTGGATAACCCAGGGGTAATTCTTGGGCTCATCGTAAATCTTTGGAGAAAATAAGTAAGCTTTATTACAAGAGATAAAACGGTAACATTATAACTCTTACATAAGGACGGAAATTCACTTAGAATAGCTCGGAGTAATGGCCCACAAACTGTGGCACTTTTTTCCCCGGAGTTCTTCTTATTTCCAAATTCCATGCTTAGTATAGAAATGATACTTATCAAGGTAGTATGCTGGAGTAATTGATTAAAGATGCATCGACTGTCCAACGAAGTAAGCCCCTAAACGTTGATGATGTGGCGGTGGTGTGTGTTTGTAGGCGTGCTCACCGTGAAGACAGAGCAGCTCAGCGTCAACCTGGACGTCATGCCGCTCGTCGCCGGCTATCTGCCGCTCCCCACACTCAAACTCGTCCGGTACAAGCCTCTCCCAGGTACATTATTGAGTCAAATTCATTTCCCCTTATATAGAAAAACAGAGATGTATGAGAGTGTTCATGATATGAGGAAAGGTTCTGGGAACAACCTTGTGATATGCATTGCAATTCTCTCTCTCTCTCAATATAGTCTAGGATTTCGACATAGGCCTTCATTATGATACTATGGCTAGGAAATGAATCGTTGTTAATAATGTCTACCCACATGTTTTTTTGGAGGGAACAGGATAGAAATAGCCTGGCATTAGACTACACAGGAAGGAATTCCGATGATAAGATTAATTTCTTGAGTTATTGTCAATATAAATTCATACAGACCTTCGCTAATTTTTCATAAATAGAGTTGCTAGCTACCTAATCTTCATCTCAGATTTAGTTTCTCCATTCCATCAAATGGATAGATTAAATCGAAACTAGGTAACTGTACCGCTAATATCAGTAATACCTATGACTTCCACGAGAGGGCGCCTCTGACTCCAACTGACGCCCACATCGAAAGAGCGATCACATTATGCAATGATATGGAAGCTTATCTTAACTGTATACTGTTGTAAGATTAGTCACTTAACAATACCATAACTGATTACAAGTACAACATCACATAAACTCCTTGTAATTAGCGTACAGTTGCTTGACATATTAATTTGTATACTTTTGATTAGAAGAACAATGGAACCCCTTTGAAGGCAAATAAAAACTTCTCTTTTTTTAAATTTCGACACCTACAAATTGTACTTCTTTTAATGACACGTGTATCAGGTCTGTTTCTTGACAAATATTTAGTTCTGACTGTAAAGCTTGCCCATGGTGTATAATAAGACGAATAACAGTATGACCTTGGTTGCTATTTATAGGTTAAAATGGAGATGTATACCTATGATACGTTTGAGTACAGTAACAGGATGTCACTGAGTCTGACACAAAAGGTCGATACCCGCCTTTCAACTGATGGCGGCTCGGTTAGTGTTGGAGTGAAGGATAAACAAAATAAACTGTACTATAATAATACCTGGCCTACTTTTCAGACGCTCTGGGTAACAAGGAGAATCAGGAGGACACCCCGGCCCCGCTCTCCTCCCCGGACTCCGGACAGCCCGTGCCCGGCCTGCCCCACCTCACCCCGTTCCGCGTGGGCCAGGTATACAACAGCTCGGCCGCGTCACAGGTACACGTCATGCCTACGTCCAACGTCACGCACGTCGACGTCATCGTTACACCCGTATGAGGTCACTTCCCCGTATGAGGTCACTACCGTTACTCCAACGTGGTTGGAATATTGTCCTGACGGTTAACCCTTTCAGTCCTGAGAATACCTCGAGGCATTCCCCTAGCAGATCCTGAAGATACCTCCAGGCATTTTGGGGTTATTAAAAAAAATGCAGATTTCAGGAGAAATATTTCTTGTAGCTACATGATTTTTCAGGATATATAGAAACCAATATTTCTATTTTCATTAGATATGGGTTAAATACTGCAATTAAGGGAACCCTAGGAACTATTGTTATATTTGCATTCGGTCAAATATGATGGTATGCATATAGGTGCAGGCTTCTGGCAAGTAACTTCAGAATTATGGTCAGGTCTTGTGCATAACGCAACTGATAGGGTCCAGGACTGATTGGGTTAATAGGACTAAGTGGTCGCCTTAGCAGACATTATGAAAGAGGTATGAATGAAATTACATGTACATGTAGTTGCTCCAGGTAATCATGATACTGGACTAGTCGCCTAAGTGGACTGGTCCCTAAGCAGGAAGCAGTTGTTACCATGATGATGTTATGATGACATTTCTTTCCTGAAAACGTCAATGTACTGTCGTCAAAAAACACCAAAAAAGAAGCAGTCAATCTTTTAGGTGACATAGGGGAGTGTTCTAATTAAGTTGAATATATACAATGCAGTAATTTATATGTTTGTTTTGTTGTTATGATTAATTAATACCACTCAATAAAGACAAAATCTAGTATTCCCATCAATGTAGATACTATAGGTTTATACTGATAGTGATTTCAGTTTATCTAGCAGAGATGCACTTTTTTCTAAACACAGAAATGATTAAATACATGTTGAGAATAGGAAGTTGAGAAAAGGAAATCGGGGTAATTATCAGCATATTTTTGATTTTGCCAGTCCCCGACTATCGTGACATTATCCCATGTACTGAAAGAAATATTTGATATTTATACTGGAGTTGGAGATGGAGTTCTCATACCGGGCTGAGTGCAAATAATGATGATTCCGCGTATTAATTAGAGTTCACCAATTACTGTATAATCAAATCAAACCACAGGCCGCGTGGTTGTTACATTCCATCCCAGTGCTACTTGGTTGCTGACCTATTATGTGCCTACCATAAACTTTTTGTTGTGATATGTACGTTTTCCGTAGACCAGTTTTAAAGTGAGGCTCTTGTGATACGTTTTTATGAATATGGACTTTCTTCGGGGAGGGGCGGGGATAGAAATCATGTAATTTATTCAAGGAAATACTAATTTTCCGACTCTGTAAATGAATACAAAAATAATTTACATAATTATTCTGCTTGCCTCTGAGAACTTGTGAATGTCTGTTGATTGTTACCCTGCATGTAGATTAAGCTTGGTGTTATATACAGTGATGTATAGTCTCGTCCGATTTAGATTTACTTGCTCTTTTGAATAAAGATGATAGTTTATCAAAACATATTAGAGTAACTTACACTTATTCATTGTATGTTTGGAACTCGCGAACCCTATTGTTGGTTTAAAGATTAAAGAGAAATATATATAATCTGACGTCATTACGTCGTGTCCAATGAAAGCATTTGTATGCTATCGAACAACTCTAAGTTTTTATAGAGACTTAGGTTTAACATCTAACATTATGTTGTTCAAACGGCTCTCTCCTTGTGACATAATTCACTTAATTTGCTTATCAATGATAGTATCAGCTTCAACCCTCGTCCCAAGTCGCTACGCTACGTACCACGAAGCAGGGAGCGGTTCTGGACGGACGACCTCAACAGGACTGGTAATGCCTTTAGGCATCCCCCAGAACAAACCGGATAATGCATTGAAGCCATATCTACTATATTAATGTAATTGTTTTTTTATCAATAAGTAATGGATGAATATACATAGAATTTGCAGAGAATATATATATGATACAAATTGAATTAAGAATAATGTGTCTCTTCTCATGATCAAACCATCGAATGTGGGTTCAGGGAAAACCGGCCCGTCCCCTAGTATTATACTCGATCCTAGTACTCGCCTTTCCCTACGAAACTCTTCCACAGCATATAAAGGGTTAATTACAGAAGTATATGTTTGTATGTATAATCTTTTACTATATACCGGTGCACGAATGTCTCACTTTTACGCAATAGGAGAAAAGATACCATTCGGCCGCACCATGGCGTAAAATATTTTTACGCCACACTGTACCACGTGATCTGTTGACATACCTGCCTTGCTTATTTCGGAGGTTGAAATAGGTTGATAACTTAAGTACATAAATGGCATTTTAATCGAATTTCGGCATATAGTAATAAAAAGACATAGTGAGTGTGGCCGAATTCCATCTGTTCCTCGTTATTTTGGTCATAAATACTCACCGAAGTCGTAGACTTCGGTGAGTATTTCCGACCAAAATATCTCTGAACAGATTCCATTCGGCCACACTAACCATGTCTTTCTATATTACTATCATTACTATATACCCATGCCGTATATACTGTAAATATGTACCGTTTCGGTACATGACGTAAAAATACTGTACAGACCAGTGGTCAGTACACCAAAATACGGACTACCTACCCATACACATTTATTAAAATTTTGGTTGTTAAGAAAAATTAAATCGATTTTTTTTTAAATTTCGGGTATATAGTAAATATATAACGTCCAACCATGCTGTGCAATTCACAGAACTCGATGCTAATTTACCGTTTGTACGGAACTCGGCGTAAACGCCTCGGTCCATACATACCGTAAATTAGCATCTCGTTCTGTGACTTGTACAGCATGGTCAGGACGTTCTATATAATTATTGCCTCTTGGTAATATGCTGCATTATCAGAGCCATATTAACTTGTCAGCTACCCTCGTTATTTTGGTCATAAATACTCACCAAAGTCTACGACTTCGGTGAGTATTTCCGACCAAAATATCTCTGAACAGATTCCATTCGGCCACACTAACCATGTCTTTCTATATTACTATATACCCATGCCGTATATACTGTAAATATGTACCGTTTCGGTACATGACGTAAAAATACTGTACAGACCAGTGGTCAGTACACCAAAATACGGACTACCTACCCATACACATTTATTAAAATTTTGGTTGTTAAGAAAAATTAAATCGATTTTTTTTTAAATTTCGGGTATATAGTAAATATATAACGTCCAACCATGCTGTGCAATTCACAGAACTCGATGCTAATTTACCGTTTGTACGGAACTCGGCGTAAACGCCTCGGTCCATACATACCGTAAATTAGCATCTCGTTCTGTGACTTGTACAGCATGGTCAGGACGTTCTATATAATTATTGCCTCTTGGTAATATGCTGCATTATCAGAGCCATATTAACTTGTCAGCTACCCCCCCGCCCCCCCCCCCCCCACCCATGAAATGTGCCCCCGTAAATAATGAACGGTCCCTTAACAATTAAATGAAATAGGTATGTGCCTGTATTAACCCTTTCTGGCAGGGCAATGCCATATGGCATTCCCTTGGTCATGGTAGGACAATGCCATATGGCATTCCCCTGGCCAGGGCCGGACAATGCCATATGGCATTCACATATGGAATGGATGAACCACTCTGTATTTGTTCCTTTGTAACTTTTTGAAAAATTATTGCAGAATCATAAAAATTATATGGGATAATATGCAAAATGTCGCCAGTATGTCTTTGAAATATCGGAAGGTTCTAATAAAAAATATAGATTTACTGGAAATTTTAAATTTTAAATTTCTCTTAATAATATTGACTACAAAAGCCGGCCATTAAAAGGCCACAATTGGGTCTGGTGCCTGCTGTAGTATGGGTACATGGTTAATTATGTGTGGCTCTTGAAGGGTTAAGATACAGTGAAACCCCGTTTAAGGGATCCCCCTCCATTCCTAGCAAAGTGCCCCCTTAAGCGGGGTTAAATGAACTAAATAAAAATTTCTGTTCCGAGCAATTTTTTCCCTTAAGCGGGGTACGCCCTTTATGCGAGGTATCCCTAAAGCGGGGTTTTACTGTATATCACTATTATTGTTATACCTCACTCATGGAACTAGGAAATAAAAGGTACCTACGATTCTAAAAGGAGATGGATATTTTACCGTGGAGTTGCACAAAGCAAGTGTGTGTTTTTTAAATGTAAATATTGTTAATCATAAAATATAGATTGCTGAAATATTCCTTATCCCAGCTGAAATATTTTTCTTCGTGCCTTACAATGTAAAAACCTAACCTGCCCCAACCCTCGATACAGCGCAGACACTCACGCCCAACACTTGAACCCACCCTGTGTCGTGACACCAAGCGACCTTAGTGGCGTCATGACAAACTAACGAGGCTACTTACACGTCACCTCTTACACAACTCGGCGGCTGGTTCCAGCAGGTTGCGTTGAAGCTGACACCTGGCGGCTGGACGCTAGCAGGATCATTCACAACGAGGCTGTGTGCACGGGAGGCAGTCACGGAAACCCACGTAAGGCAGTATCTGTGTTTTAATTGTGTGATATAGTCTGTGAATAATGGGTCTGTGTCCTCCAACCTTACGCACACAAGGGTTTCATCGATTTCCGATTTTATTTTTCTGTAAACCCCTAAACCGGAAAAATCCTTGGCACGATCCGATGGTCCCCCAGAGTCGTCAGGCAATCTGAGGTTTTCTACAAGAGACAAGCAAGACATTCAAGTTCCCGTGTAGTTTCGCCTGAGTTTATTTATTGCTGTCAGCACGGACTTATATCTATGGATAGGAAACGCGGGCCATTCCCGTGTTTGTTCAACGATCTGTTGGACTCGGCTACGCTTGAGTGCGTTTCGCGAGTATAGCGCTAATTTCCGTATGATCCGCTAGGAAAAATTCGGCGATGGTTCCATTTTGAGCCACCAGGGTTGAAAGTGGCGCTGCTGATGTTTTTTGTTTGTTTATTTTTAATTGAGGAAGCTCTTTCTTTATTTCACTTGTAATACATACATTCATTCTTTCCTGAGTGTATAATCATGACTGGTTGACAGGGAACATTTTTGAAACTTTGACTTTTTACCGGTGAACCCTCCAAAATCAGTCATTTCTCAGTGGCGCCATCATCTAAAGTCACCCAAACTCTGCCAATTGTTTTGAAACTCCCAGAAGGGCTAGAAATATAATTTGAACTGTTCTGAGTAGGTTTTACATTGGGGAAGACAGCTAAATACTTAAGCAAGGCCTGGTTGACAGGGAATATTTTTGAAACTTTGACTTTTCACAGTCAAACCCTCCAAAATCAGTCATTTCTCAGTGGCGCCATCATCTAAAGTCACTGAAACTCTGCCAATTGTTTGGAAACTCCCAGAAAGGCTAGGAATATAATTTGAACTGTTCTGAGTAGGTTTCACATTGGGGAAGACAGCTAAATACTTAAGCAAGGCCTGGTTGACAGGGAACATTTTTGAAACTTTGACTTTTCACAGTCAAACCCTCCAAAATCAGTCATTTCTCAGTGGCGCCATCATCTAAAGTCACCCAAACTCTGCCAATTGTTTGGAAACTCCCAGAAGGGCTAGGAATATAATTTGAACTGTTCTGAGTAGGTTTCACATTGGGGAAGACAGCTAAATACTTAAGCAAGGCCTGGTTGACAGGGAACATTTTTGAAACTTTGTCTTTTCACAGGTGAACCCCCCAAAATCAGTCATTTCTCAGTGGCGCCATCATCTAAAGTCACCCAAACTCTGCCAATTGTTTGGACTCTCCCAGAAGGGCTAGGAATATAATTTGAACTGTTCTGAGTAGGTTGCACATTGGGGAAGACAGCTAAATACTTAAGCAAGGCCTGGTTGACAGGGAACATTTTTGAAACTTTGACTTTTCACAGTTAAACCCTCCAAAATCAGTCATTTCTCAGTGGCGCCATCATCTAAAGTCACCCAAACTCTGCCAATTGTTTGGAAACTCCCAGAAGGGCTAGGAATATGATTTGAACTGTTCTGAGTAGGTTTCACATTGGGGAAGACAGCTAAATACTTAAGCAAGGCCTGGTTGACAGGGAATATTTTTGAAACTTTGACTTTTCACAGTCAAACCCTCCAAAATCAGTCATTTCTCAGTGGCGCCATCATCTAAAGTCACCCAAACTCTGCCAATTGTTTGGAAACTCCCAGAAGGGCTAGGAATATAATTTGAACTGTTCTGAGTAGGTTTCACATAGGGGAAGACAGCTAAATACTTAAGCAAGGCCTGGTTGACAGGGAATATTTTTGAAACTTTGACTTTTCACAGTCAAACCCTCCAAAATCAGTCATTTCTCAGTGGCGCCATCATCTAAAGTCACCCAAACTCTGCCAATTGTTTGGAAACTTCCAGAAGGGGTAGGAATATAATTTGAACTGTTCTGAGTAGGTTTCACATTGGGGAAGACAGCTAAATACTTAAGCAAGGCCTGGTTGACAGGGAACATTTTTGAAACTTTGACTTTTCACAGGTGAACCCCCCAAAATCAGTCATTTCTCAGTGGCGCCATCATCTAAAGTCACTGAAACTCTGCCAATTGTTTGGACTCTCCCAGAAGGGCTAGGAATATGATTTGAACTGTTCTGAGTAGGTTGCACATTGGGGAAGACAGCTAAATACTTGAGCAAGGCCTGGTTGACAGGGAACATTTTTGAAACTTTGAACTTTGTGTATAATCATGACTTACGTTCCTAAGGTGTTTATTTGTAATCCTTTATTTTATTTGAAAAGTCAAAGTTTCAAAAATATTCCCTGTCAACCAGGCCTTGCTTAAGTATTTAGCTGTCTTCCCCAATGTGCAACCTACTCAGAACAGTTCAAATCATATTCCTAGCCCTTCTGGGAGAGTCCAAACAATTGGCAGAGTTTCAGTGACTTTAGATGATGGCGCCACTGAGAAATGACTGATTTTGGGGGGTTCACCTGTGAAAAGTCAAAGTTTCAAAAATGTTCCCTGTCAACCAGGCCTTGCTTAAGTATTTAGCTGTCTTCCCCAATGTGAAACCTACTCAGAACAGTTCAAATCATATTCCTAGCCCTTCTGGGAGTTTCCAAACAATTGGCAGAGTTTGGGTGACTTTAGATGATGGCGCCACTGAAAAATGACTGATTTTGGAGGGTTTAACTGTGAAAAGTCAAAGTTTCAAAAGTGTTCCCTGTCAACCAGGCCTTGCTTAAGTATTTAGCTGTCTTCCCCAATGTGCAACCTACTCAGAACAGTTCAAATCATATTCCTAGCCCTTCTGGGAGTTTCCAAACAATTGGCAGAGTTTGGGTGACTTTAGATGATGGCGCCACTGAGAAATGACTGATTTTGGAGGGTTCACCGGTAAAAAGTCAAAGTTTCAAAAATGTTCCCTGTCAACCAGGCCTTGCTTAAGTATTTAGCTGTCTTCCCCAATGTGCAACCTACTCAGAACAGTTCAAATCATATTCCTAGCCCTTCTGGGAGTTTCCAAACAATTGGCAGAGTTTGGGTGACTTTAGATGATGGCGCCACTGAAAAATGACTGATTTTGGAGGGTTTGACTGTGAAAAGTCAAAGTTTCAAAAATGTTCCCTGTCAACCAGGCCTTGCTTAAGTATTTAGCTGTCTTCCCCAATGTGAAACCTACTCAGAACAGTTCAAATTATATTCCTAGCCCTTCTGGGAGTTTCCAAACAATTGGCAGAGTTTCGGTGACTTTAGATGATGGCGCCACTGAGAAATGACTGATTTTGGAGGGTTTGACTGTGAAAAGTCAAAGTTTCAAAAATATTCCATGTCAACCAGGCCTTGCTTAAGTATTTAGCTGTCTTCCCCAATGTGAAACCTACTCAGAACAGTTCAAATCATATTCCTAGCCCTTCTGGGAGTTTCCAAACAATTGGCAGAGTTTGGGTGACTTTAGATGATGGCGCCACTGAAAAATGACTGATTTTGGAGGGTTTGACTGTGAAAAGTCAAAGTTTCAAAAATGTTCCCTGTCAACCAGGCCTTGCTTAAGTATTTAGCTGTCTTCCCCAATGTGCAACCTACTCAGAACAGTTCAAATTATATTCCTAGCCCTTCTGGGAGAGTCCAAACAATTGGCAGAGTTTCGGTGACTTTAGATGATGGCGCCACTGAGAAATGACTGATTTTGGAGGGTTTGACTGTGAAAAGTCAAAGTTTCAAAAATGTTCCCTGTCAACCAGGCCTTGCTTAAGTATTTAGCTGTCTTCCCCAATGTGAAACCTACTCAGAACAGTTCAAATTATATTCCTAGCCTTTCTGGGAGTTTCCAAACAATTGGCAGAGTTTGGGTGACTTTAGATGATGGCGCCACTGAGAAATGACTGATTTTGGAGGGTTTGACTGTGAAAAGTCAAAGTTTCAAAAATGTTCCCTGTCAACCAGGCCTTGCTTAAGTATTTAGCTGTCTTCCCCAATGTGAAACCTACTCAGAACAGTTCAAATCATATTCCTAGCCCTTCTGGGAGTTTCCAAACAATTGGCAGAGTTTGGGTGACTTTAGATGATGGCGCTACTGAGAAATGACTGATTATGGAGGGTTTAACTGTGAAAAGTCAAAGTTTTAAAAGTGTTCCCTGTCAACCAGGCCTTGCTTAAGTATTTAGCTGTCTTCCCCAATGTGAAACCTACTCAGAACAGTTCAAATTATATTCCTAGCCCTTCTGGGAGTTTCCAAACAATTGGCAGAGTTTGGGTGACTTTAGATGATGGCGCCACTGAGAAATGACTGATTTTGGAGGGTTTGACTGTGAAAAGTCAAAGTTTCAAAAATGTTCCCTGTCAACCAGGCCTTGCTTAAGTATTTAGCTGTCTTCCCCAATGTGAAACCTACTCAGAACAGTTCAAATCATATTCCTAGCCCTTCTGGGAGTTTCCAAACAATTGGCAGAGTTTGGGTGACTTTAGATGATGGCGCTACTGAGAAATGACTGATTATGGAGGGTTTAACTGTGAAAAGTCAAAGTTTTAAAAGTGTTCCCTGTCAACCAGGCCTTGCTTAAGTATTTAGCTGTCTTCCCCAATGTGAAACCTACTCAGAACAGTTCAAATTATATTCCTAGCCTTTCTGGGAGTTTCCAAACAATTGGCAGAGTTTCGGTGACTTTAGATGATGGCGCCACTGAGAAATGACTGATTTTGGAGGGTTTGACTGTGAAAAGTCAAAGTTTCAAAAGTGTTCCCTGTCAACCAGGCCTTGCTTAAGTATTTAGCTGTCTTCCCCAATGTGAAACCTACTCAGAACAGTTCAAATCATATTCCTAGCCCTTCTGGGAGTTTCCAAACAATTGGCAGAGTTTGGGTGACTTTAGATGATGGCGCTACTGAAAAATGACTGATTTGGAGGGTTTGACTGTGAAAAGTCAAAGTTTCAAAAATGTTCCCTGTCAACCAGGCCTTGCTTAAGTATTTAGCTGTCTTCCCCAATGTGCAACCTACTCAGAACAGTTCAAATTATATTCCTAGCCCTTCTGGGAGTTTCCAAACAATTGGCAGAGTTTGGGTGATTTTGGTCATGGTACCCCTCAGAAATCACCCATTTTCTAAAAGTCACCCTTGAAAACTCCAAAATTTGAAAATATTCCCAATCTAACAGGCCTAAACAAACCATTTAGCTGTGTTCCGAATTAGAAAACTACTCAGAATAGTTGGAATTACAGTTCTATGCCTTCTGATGGTTAAAACTACCTGCTGCTACTGTGGTGCCGCCCTGGTGGCAAAAACGGGAACTCGAGAACAATAGCGAGTCATAGATAGATAAGCCAGCAGGCCTGGGTTGCCAATCCAGGTCATCCAAGTCCGTGCTGTCAGCAACTGACTTTGCATTGTGTAGCAGTGCGTCACGTCAGATATTGTCTATTCCGTATTTTGTCAACTTCAACATATATATTTCGGATATTTACTTGCAACTATCGTCCATATACAAGAGAATAAAACTATGTGTGGTAACGTTGATTCACGGACACGTAAGTGCCCCCCCCCCCCCTCCACCCGTTTTCATTTGAAAATCCACAAATACATGAGTGCAGGAAGCTATAATAAGCCAGTGCGATCGCCAGTTACCTTTGCATTGTAATATTGAACGTACTAGATGCGTTATTTAACAATAGTATGTTTTTACGGATGAAACTCATTGTTTCCTGGGTTGAAAAATGATCAGAATTCATAACACGCTCAGTCTGCTGTTATAAGCGACGGAGGACCCTTGCAAAATTCGTGGACCTCCTGTATCGCTCCCAACTATGTACCCCTTTTTATACCTGAGTATAGTTTGCATATACATGAAGGAATTAATGAAACTACTTCCATGGGTAATGAATCCCAAACTTTTGTCCATCCCTTGATAACTTTTTCTTCAGGGATGAGCTATAACTGAGATATAACCCTAACACATTTAAAAGGATAACAACTGCATGATGGCGGACTAGTGCGGACGTGCCGGCGGTGCCTCCGGGGGACTTTCTGTTTATTACCTACTATATCTAAAAAACTACGATTCTGGTAGTATCTGCTTGGACTTCTGCCCGCACATAAGGACAGAGTGAACCAGAATTAGGCTTGGAGAGTGAGGGGCCACGAGAGTGAGAATCTCGTGGAGGAAAACATTAGAATCTGTTCTTCTTTTTGTAGATCTATTGGCAGAAATATCTTTTCTCTTATGATTTATTTGGAGCCATGCCGAAATCAATGTTTAGTAGTGTAGTTTTCTTATCTACTTTTCTCGTGAGAAACCAATGAGATCTCAACTTTCGCTGGTCGCCCCACTTTGAAAACTCCGCTGATTCCCTCCACCCAGCAACAGCCTAATGGCTCAGTCACACCGGGGTTACGGAAGCCTACCGGAAAGAAACGGAAGAAAAAAATGGTCATCCGTTGACGTCCGCTTTCTTACGCAACTCCTTCGTTAGACCTCCGTATCGCTCCATTCGCATCCGTACACATCCGCAGGGGTCCGGAAGACGTCCGTCAAAGTTTTCAACATGTTGAAAACTTTGAACGGAGAGGTTACGGAAGAAGACTGATACATTTTCCGTTACTCTTCCGTTACTCTTCCGTTTTCTTCCGTTTCTTTCCGTTTCTTTCCGTTTTCTTTCCTTTTTCTTCCGTTTCTCTTCCGTTGCTCTTCCGTTTCTCAGCTGTGGTTTTTTTTCCTAACGGACACGTTACGGATGTATACGGATGGCAACGTATGTCAACGGAAGCCTAACGGATGCTTACGGAAGCAATGCGGATGTATAACGGAAGAGAAACGTAAGACTTGGGGATACAAACGTAAGAGTTGCGGATACATACGGATATAAACGGAGAAAAACGGCAGAATAACGGTAAGGGAACGGAGGTATTTCTTGGGGTACGGTTGCGTTACGGAAGCATTACGGAAACCTTTTTCACTATATATACGGTACAATTTCTGATAGATCCTCATTCTCCTTCTGCACATGAGACCGTGAACATCTACCTTGCAGCCCACATCATGGAAGAGGATACTCTGGAAGACATTATGGCTTCTGCTGCAGTGCTGGAAGCAGGTCTCAAGCTTGTACAAGCTGGTTTTGACTATATAGAAGTTGTGAAGAAGCTGAAGAAGAAACGACGACGGAAATGCTGGTCTAAGGCCTGGCTCGGTGTTGAGAGGCGACGGCAATTCGGATTATATGATCAGTTGATGCAGGAGCTACGACTGGAAGACAGCCCTGCCTTCATCAACTTCATGAGGATGCCGCCTGCTATGTTCGATGAAATTGTGAGACGTGTGGGGCCTCGTATCACCAAGGAAAGCACCAACTACAGGAAAGCACTAGAACCAGGGCTGAAAGTGGCCATCACACTGCGACACCTAGCATCTGGTGCCAAGTACTCGGATATGCGGTATGGTTGGCGTGTTCCTCACAACACCATATCCCTCTTTGTTCCAGAGGTGTGCCAGGCCATTGTAGATGAATTTCTTCCCGAAGTTATGCCCCCACCAACTACTAAGGAGTTCTGGTCCAACATCGCGGATGGCTTCTTGGAACGATGGAACCTGCCGCATGTCCTTGGTGCTTTGGATGGAAAGCACGTCTCCTGCAAATGTCCACCGCGATCTGGGTCTACATACTTCAATTACAAGAAGTTCTTCTCCATAGTTCTTCTAGCACTTGTGGACTCAGAGTACAAGTTTGTCTGGGCAGACATAGGTGGCCGTGGTGCAGCATCCGATGCACAGATTTGGAATGCGTCAGAACTGAAAATGTCCATCGACCAAGGTGAGATGGAGCTCCCGGACCCGGATCCACTGCCGAATGACACGGAGGATGTTCCATATTTCATTGTGGCAGATGATGCCTTCGGTCTAAGGACTTATCTACAGAAGCCTTTCAGCTTGAGAGGTCCTCTTCAGGGCCAACACAACGGTCCTCTTCAGGGCCAACACAACGGTCCTTTTCAGGGCCAACACAATGGTCCTTTTCAGGACTCCCTTTATTTACAAAGGTTTTGGTCGAATCTGAGGCTTCTTAATTTTTTTTTTTCCGATATTCTTTTTTTCTTTCCTTTTACTATTACTTTCCATGGTATTACTGTTGTGTCTGGCATTACTATTTTCTCTATCTTCTTCTAGAAATGTATTTCTTCCAATTATTACTATGTACTGAAATAAAGAGCCACACAGAAAATTTCATGTAAAACAAATTTATTCAGAAGGACAACAGGTGTATGCACTCTGAAAAACGGGAAAATCTACAAGGTAAAAACGTATATACATGTACAACAGTTCATGAGTTTCCTTTTGGTGCTGGTGAGCTTGCAAGCATATCTGTAGGACTTGTGTCCAGTCCACCAGGTGTGGGCAATGAGTAGCCTGAAAGATTCAGACTAGTGTTGAAGGGGGGCGGAGAGTTATCAAGTGTGAGCAGTGCTGAGTTTATCATGATGCTGGTGTTGCTGATGTCCTGTGATAGATTTTCTGAGGACTGTGTGTGCTGCAGTACCTCCTGTGTCTTCTTCTGTGTCTGCTGCGGCTTTGAGGAGAGAGACTGCTGCGGCTGTGAGGAGAGAGACTGCTGCGGCTGTGAGGAGAGAGACTGCTGTGACTGGGATGACAGAGACTGCTGTGACTGGGATGGAAGAGACTGCTGTGACTGGGATGACAGAGACTGCTGCGATTGGGATGACGACTGCGACACAAGAGGTAGCTGCATGTACTTTGACATGTATGCCGGAGACTGGCTCCCCCACAGAGAGCCCTGCTGCATGGTGGGGGTGGTTTGTCTCCATTGATGCGGCATTGGCTGATAGTCATACTCGGGCACAGTCTGCAATTGATGGTACTGCGTCTGGTGTTGCGCCTGGTGTTGCGGCTGGTGTTGCGACTGGTGTTGTGGCTGGTATTGGGGCCGGTGTTGCGCCTGCTGTTGCGCCTGCTGTTCTCTCCTGCGTCTTTTCCAGTCTCTATTAAGTTTGATAAATAAATCCTCAAACTCGACGAATTCATCATCGGTTACTGTGCGGCATACCTCTTTAACCCAGTTGAGGAAAGCGTTTCGCTCACTGGGTTCCTCTCTTGTGGCAATGCGGGAAGACACTTGACTAATCTGCTCCCTCGCTTCTAGCAGAGTATTTCTAATTTCGGCCATGACCGGCTCAACAGATGCTGCTGTTTTTTGAGAGGTGGTGGGGGAGGGGGAGGCTGCAGCATTTACTCCCCCTATGTCATCCGGAGGGACTTGGTCTTCTCGTGCAATGCGCTCGGCTTCTCCCAAATCACCGCGTGCTTCAGCTAGCGCTTCTCTCACCTGTAATTATAAGAAGTGAACACCTATAAGTTAATTGCCTCAATCATTTGGCATCTATAATATTTATGCATAGTACAGTGGAACCCCATTTCCGGAACACCCCACTTCAAAATCGTGGAGTAATGTGCATTTATACAATTATCTATACAGTTCTATATAATTACTACGCGTCAACCTCTCATGGTTCAAGGCCACCTGTCCACAAAAGCATCGATTATTGTCTATTAAAATAGTAGCTGTCTTTTGGATGTTGTACTAGATTGCATGAAGCTAATGAAATACTCACATTTTGTACTGGTTTACGCCGGTGACGGATGACACCATCGAGGTACTTAAACCGCTCCAGGACCCACTTCTCCCGGTACGTGAGGACCCGGGCACCCTGGCCGGACTTTGTTGAATGAAGTTTTGTGTTCCAATCTCGCAAGTCAATGTACCACACCTTGAGTTCTTGTACTGAAAAGAGAAAAGTGAAGGAGATATTAAGAAATATTGTCTATATTTCTTTCCAGGTGAGCAGGTTGGTGGGTACAAGTAGCTGCAGGGGGCTAGAATACCAATGGGATGTATGTATAAGGGTATAAAAATTGGATTAATTTTAAAAGATATCTTCCAATATTTTACAGAAAGTATTTTAAAGTTTTCTATTTGGGTATATGAGACTATATAAAGATTTAAATATAATTGAAGAAAAATGCACACCCACCTTCAAGACCTATTTCTTCCACTTTTTCTGCCCACAGTCTTTCCTTGAGAGGCCGGTTCTTGAAATCTTTGTTCTGAGGACACCACAGGCAGGGGTGAGCCTCCACCCATTCAATGATATCGGTCTCCCGCTGTTCATCTCCCAACCGTATGGTTTTCTGCCGATGCCCTTTTTTTTTCTTGTGTGTCTCTTCTTGAGGTGTACTTTGTGAGGCTGTGGAGGAGGAAGAGGATGTCCTCCGGCGCTGTAGGGGTGGAGGTTTTTCAGAGGAAGTAAGTGTGGCAGCAGCAGAAGCAGCTTCCTCATCTAGTTCATGTACTTCCACTTGTACTGTCTGTGTGTGAGGGGCAGCTGGGGGAGCTGGCCTGGACTGGGAGGGGCCAGGGGCTCTCCTCTTCACCTTTGATCTAGGCATGGTGCAGCACGTTGAGTGGTTGAAGTGTAGTAGTGAAGTAGTGTTCTCTTCGAAGTCCGAAAGTTGAAGTGTAGTAGTGTTCTCTTCGAAGTCCGAAAGTGGTCTGAACTCTGACCTGGGGTGCCTCTTTTTATATAGGAACTCCGCCCTCCGTTTTCTTCCGTTCCCTTCCGCAACTCTTCCGCAACCTTACGTTACTCTTCCGTAAATATCCGTTACTCTTCCGCAATTTTACGTTACTCCTCCGTTGGCGTCCGTTGGCGTCCGTTACTCTTCCGTACGACTTGCAGCTGCTTCCGTTTTACATCCGTAATTGTCCGTTAGTCTTCCGCAACTCTTCCGCAACTCTTCCGTGTTTGTACGTTACTTGACCGTTTCTCTTCCGGTGCGTTGCATCGGGGGCCTCCTTCCGTTCAACTTTTGCCTACGGAGGCCACCGGATCACGCTCGAGACGTCCGTTTTCTTCCGTAACTCTTCCGTTTCCCGGTGTGACTGAGCCATAAGTATTTGACCCTATTAGAGCATCTGACTTTGTGGAGGAGTGGGCAGGGTGTTTCCCTGGCAATGCGAGTGTCGGGTGTTCGAACCCAGCAATAGGCAGCCCATAATTTTATTTTTCAATATTCTCCCCTTAACTCAGACTCGACGAAGTCGCTAAATATATCCATGATATTTATGAAAGATAGATAAAAGAAGCAAAAGGAAACAAACTGATTTGTTCCTGCTATATTTTGAGCGTACCAATCTCTGATCACTTTAAAGTTTGCCTATAATGGATGGATAGCAAACCATTCCTGTTGAGGAAGCATTTGTTTCACACCGTCTCCACCAGGTGGCAAGCCTGTACCATGACTTGACCAGTCTCTCCTCACTGATAGGGTTCCCTACACAGCATGTTGCAGGGCTTGCCCTGTAGAGGAATCATGTGCATCTTGTTCACTGATAAATACGCGCTGTGCCTGAATCATATGGAATAGACCACCAATACTCTGCTAATAAGGATATTCTTGTCAACCAGGAATTTATTTCCAAATTACGAGTAGACCACTCTAAACTCACTGATAGTTTTGTTAGCCTTAGAGAGAGAGTGTTGATGGTCGAGGACACTCTACGAACTTGCCACAGTCATCGCGTTTATCAAGAAGTGAACCTGTTCTCTCCCAAAGTGATAGCTCATCCGAAAACTCTGCCACTCGCTACTTCTTTGCTCATGAGAGCAGGAACGTAATGGTTCTTGGCTTGAACACTGAATTCGACCGGGATTTAAAAGGAGTGGTAGATTACCTGTGTTCTGAAATTGGGGTCTGGGTTCCTCCTGGGGAACTACTCAACATTTCCCGGGTAATCTCCAACCGAAGCACAAATACAAGTAGGCCCCCTCCCCTCAAGATCTCCTGTGCTTCCCGGAATACTCAAAATAAGCTCTTAATGAATGCGGCGAAGGCAAGGTTTTCTACCCTTGGATCCTTATCGGTTCAGCCGGACGAGCCTACTCGTGTTAGAAAGCTTCATGGTTTAACCAAGATGATTGCCGGATACCACCGTCGTATTGGTTCGAAGATGGACTTTCAGGAATTCAGTCTCTCGATTAATGATGAGGTCTTTTCGTTAGAACAAATGGAAAATTAGCAAATCAAAATCTTTTAAATCTTCAGCTATCTTACATGAAGCTTGTCGTATTTCTCGTGAAATAAAATGTCTTATAAGGACTGAACGTAGTACATTCTGTAAAAACAAGTTAAATGAAGCGAATGGGCAACCAAAGAAATTTTGGAAAATTATTAATAATCTTTTGAACCCTGATGTATCTGTTTCTGACTGTGAACTGGTTTGTGATGATGCCTGTATTCCTAGGGAAGATGTTGCAAATGTTATGAATGATTATTTCTCTAAGGTCGGAAGCTGATTGTTCTGTAATTTAGAACAAACGTCCTTCAATGCAAACCTTGATGCCGTTGCACAGATTGATCAGGGCACCATATCAGACCTCGACCTAACCATTGAAGTCGCTGATATCGATACTTCTTTGGGGTTAGTGGATTGTAACAAAGCGAGTGGAATAGAGGGTATTCGCTCCTCTGTCCTGGTCCCAGGACTGAGAGCCCTATCAGACGTATTTACACGTTTATTGAATCTTTCTATCTCCTCGAAGACATTTCCCACTGACTGGAAAACCGCTCAGGTGATTCTGATCCCCAAATCAGGCATCCTTAGTTCAGTGGAGAACTGGCGTCCGATATCGCTTCTTAGTATCCCGAGTAAAATCATGGAGAAGATCGTCCACGATAATATCTACGACCTGGTCCTTAATGCAAACATTTTAAGTGAGTTCCAATATGGTTTTCGTCCTGAACGGAGTACCGCTGACCCTATTTTTAACTTTTGTAAATTTCTCTACGAGGCACGTAACACAGGCAGCGTGGTTGCCTGCTGTTACTTGGACTTTAAAAAAGCTTTCGACAGCATACATCATCGTCTTTTGATAATTAAATTAAAGCATATTCTCAAGATGCCCTGCAACCTTATTAATTGGACCGAAAGTTATCTCCTAGATCAGTCAGTTCGTCACCATTAATGGTGGGTCATCTAAGTTAAATAACATAGATTTCGGAGTGCCCCAAGGCTCTGTTCTTGGCCCCTTATTGTTTGTGCTATTCATTAATGATCTGGGCGCCTGTATCAAACATTGTCACTTCCTGCAATATGCAGATGACTTGATCGTGTTTGTGAAGGACAAAACTCCTGATGTGGCACGACGAAAGCTCCAGGATGACCTGATCAATGTGGGTAATTGGTGTGCCGTTAACGCTTTGACGATAAATGTCTCTAAAACCAAATCTATGTGGTTTGGCTCTCAACCGGTTCTGAAAAAATGTCCAGCTCTTAATGTGACACTCCAAGGCTGCTGTGTTTCTTCTTGTCTATGTTACAACTATCTGGGAGTAGAGTTTGATTGTTGCCTTACATGGACCAAACATTTGAATTGAATGACTAGGAAAATTAGTGGTTCTCTTTTTAAACTGTCAAAACTGCGTAACAGATTAACCTTTGATGCAGCAAAACAGATCTATATATCTAACATTGTCCCATTATTCAAATATTGCTCTTTTGTGATTGATAGTATGAAAAAACAAGACCAACTATTACTAGGTAAACTCCACAACCGAGGACTTCGGATTGTTACCAATAAGTTTGGTATGTTCCATTCATCTGCTGCATTACAAGCAACCTGTGGACTGCAACCCTTACATAAAAGGCGGAAAAAACAATTGCTGACGATGATGTATCGTAACAAGTTTAATAGTTCCTGGCTCAGTGAAGCTGTAATGTATCAAAAGAATGACGTCAACCACCACTGCTTGTTAAGTTCTGACTTTAATTCACCACAAACTGTTTCCTATACCCCCCTACAGTATCTCGGGTACCGCCCACACAGAGTCAACTACATGCTGATAGGTTACTGATAGCGCTCACCGGCTGTCAATCAATCTCCATTACCTCACCTCGGCCACCCGGTCAGGGCCCCCGGGTGACCGTGCCATCAACCAGACAGCCAATCATGATCCGTTACAGTCCTCCCTCTCTTGAGGAAATTCCAACTTTTTGGAAATGTATTCTGAATGTTTCTCATTTGTCCATCATAATGCTTACCGTTTGTTTCAAAATGTCTAATGACTATCTAGTTACGAGGGTTCTCTACTATACTTAAACTACTCGTGCCTCATGGGTCTTACTACTGAACCTCCTTATAGCCGGTATTTCCGATGCGAAGTTGCAGTTTTTATTTCAATTGTTCATGTACTGTGTAATCCACCTGTTTGGGTTACATACAGATATGCGGTAGCTCTACTGGCAGAAAGCTCGCATTTCTACCTGTTGGAATCCCATGATCTATGAGAGCCGTAAGTCTCATACTGCTATGGTGCTGCTGTCCACCTTTTCCAACGCCATTTCCGGTAGTGTCGCACTTGATTTCTAATCTGTGAGCTCTGGTACTGAGGGGGTTTCTACTGTAATTATTACTGTCCTCATTTCTCCCCCCATAGCGTCATCAGTACCCCGTCCGATTGTAGGAATGGTGAAGCCGGGGTCATGGCGCTCATCACCATAAGTAGGGGGCGTGTTCCACCTGAATTTCCTTCGCCCTAGATTCCATCTTCCCCAACGTTGCTCTCTTCTGACGTAGATGACCATTCTTTGTAGTTGATCAAAGATGATTCAGGTGCGCCCAGCGCCTGTCGATGTTCCGATCTCGTTCTGGGTTCCAGTTTTGTGGACCCTGCGTTATGTTCCCTGCCTGTGTTGTCTATTATACTGTCTGTCATAAGGGTGGCTGACATTTCATCCCTCACCTTGCACGAGTCGTTATCATGAGATGAAGGGTTGTTACTATCAATCCCATGTGACCCTGCCTCTGACCACTCGTTGGGTCCCCTGCTGATTGCGTAACCATTCTCATCAGGTTCCGCCCTTTCTGTCATTAGTCTGTGCCTGCTGTCTGTATTGGCAGTCGTAAACCTGTCATCTTGGTCGTGTATAACAGAGGTGTCGGTTGTTTCATTCATGTCGGTGTCTTCTGAAGGGGCCTGCTCCAATTGCGTCACATAGTTCTCCTCCACATGCGACTCCTCTTCGGACCGGCTCTTGTCATCTATAGATTGCGAACACGGTGGGGGGCTGTCGTTGTTCAGTGATCCGTTGTTGACACTGGTTTTGGGCTGTATCACCACTCGAGTCGAGTGGTTTCCACATGGACCGTTGTAACGTATCCTGCGCGGTGCTTTAGGGGCGCTCTTGTGTGACCCCCCTAACCCAGATGGTTGACGTCGTTGTCGGTGGTCTCTTTGATATGTATATTGTAATCGGTTTTGTTGCCTACCATCCACATTTTTACGAGCTGACCTGGTTGTAACTGGCCGATAGCATCCCTTAACCACCCTGTTTGGTGGTAATTTTGCATAGGGGTCAAAGACAGCTGTTGAGGCGTCCCTTCTATCTCTTATCCGCGGGGATTGAGGGCAATATGTCACCCCAGGTGGGACACATTTCAGCCTATCTGGATTGACACGATACGTCCGACCCGTGTAGTGCAGTAGAGATGCTACATTGTCACGTATATCAGTGATGACATAACCATGCTGATATGGCGGCACAAATGTCGTGGCACGAATGTTAGAAAGTAGCACTTCTTGTCCCACGCGATACTGGGGAGCAGCAGGCCTTTGATCTAATCGTTCTTTGTTGCGTGCCTGTAGTTGTTGGGTCTTGTTTCTTGCTTGAATGACCGCCTCCTGTCTCTGTTGTATCTGATGTTGTAGTGTTTTCATTTCTTCCCCTATAGGCGTCCTGTGTTTTTCTGCCACGGGGACTGGTGGTTCTCTGCCGTGATGTAAGAAATAAGGGGAATACCCCGTCACTGTCGAAATAGACGATCTGTAGGCCCATATTGCGGTGGCCAGATGTTGCTCCCAGTCATTTGGTTTTCCCGAAACCAATTTTGCCAACATAGCCTTCATGGTGCCATTGAATCTTTCCGTCTTGGCGTTGGTCATGGGGTGATAGGCTGTGGAATACCGCCACTGGATGTTGTGAGTTTTGCACATCTGTCTTGTTCCTGCATTGAGGAACTCAGCCCCTCTATCTGAGATCACTATCTCAGGAGGGCCATGTCGTGGTATGTAGTGTTCTCTGAAGAAAGCCGTGACCCGACTGGCCTTTTTGTCTGGGATCGGCAGCACTTCTGCCCATCCCGTGCAATGGTCAATGCACATAATGACATACACATTGGCATTATGACTGGGGGGAAGAGGACCGATTAAATCTATTCCCACAATCTCGTTTGCTGAAGTTGGTGTTGGCATAGGTTGTGTTGGAGGATATGTTTTCACTGGCCTATGCAAGATACATACTGGGCACTTTCTTAGGATGTTGTAGATGTTTCTTCTCATGTCAGACCATTTGTATCGTAACGTGACCCTGTCATACGTCTTCTGCATCTTCTGGTGGCCCAGTTCCTGATGTACCTGCATAACCACATGTGCTGTGAGTGCGGGAGGAACCACAATTCGAGGGTATGCTTTGTCTTTTACTCCTTGTAATGTGTAGAGCACATTTCCTATTACCGTATAGTCATTCTCGTCTTGCAATCCCAATCTGTATTCAGGCAGATGTTTCTGTCTGTTTACCAGTTCACTCTTTTCTAGGTACGGGTCCTCCCATAGTTCATCGTGATCTACATCCGTGTGCGTCGATACTGGTACTTTTGTCAATAAACTGGCCCCATCCAGGATTTGCGCCGTCTCCGATGTAACTTCACATGCTGCCACTTGAATCACACTTTCCCGACCAGAACTCCGCCCCACCGGTGGTAGGCGGGAGAGCATGTCTGCTCGCACGTTTAACGCTCCCTTTCGGTACTCTATTGGTGCACCGTATTCCGCCAATAGGACGGCCCACCGTTGTATTCGTGTATTTCTGAATTCTTGCTTGAAGAATGAGGCCAAGGGCTTGTGATCAGAAATTATAACAAACCGTGCACCGTACAAATACGGGTTCAACTTCTGAATGGCATAGACGATGGCAAACGCTTCTTTTTCGATTGTTGCCCACTTTTTCTGGCTTGATGTCAGTTGTTTCGATATGTACTGGATCGGCCGCTCCAATCCCCCATCATCCTCTTGTGTGAGTATGCCACCTATACAGGATAAGCTGGCGTCAACATATAGTCGATATGGCCGCTTTGAGTCTGGGAAGGCCATCACTGTCTCTGATGTGAGTACTGCTTTTAGCCGCTGAAAAGCTGTCTCCTTGTCTTCTGTCCAGATGAACGGGGTGCCTTTATGTGTCAGTTCTACTAAGGGGGCAGCCAACGTTGCGAAGTGTGAAATGCACTGCCTATAGTAGCCTGCTAGTCCTAGGAACCGTTGAACTTCCTTCAGTGAGGTGGGCGGAGCCATATCTTTGATAGCTTCTACCTTGTGGGGATCCGGCTTGATCCCTTCACGTCCAACAATGTACCCCAACAGCTTGACTTCTGCTTGTCTCAATTTGCATTTTGTTGGATTCGCTGTCAGATTGTGTTTGTTCAGTAGCTCGAATACTTGCTGTAGATGTGTCGTGTGATCCTCGGGGTTTTTCGAGTACACGATGATGTCATCCAAGTATACCAGGGCAGATTTGTCCAGTAACGGTGCCAACACCATGTTAATATACCTTTGCCAAGTGGCCGGACTATTGCAATACCCTTGAGGCATTCTTGCAAATTCATACAGACCGCCAGGGGCTGAAAATGCAGTGATCTCCCTGCTCTCGGGTGTTATACTAATCTGGTAATATGCGTTTTTAAGATCAATGACCGAAAACGTATTGGCACCAGATAGGGCATCGAATATGTCCTGGATGTGGGGCAATGGGTGGGCATCCTTCTTACACAGCAAGTTGATTTGACGAAAGTCTACACAGCATCGGATTCCCCCATCCTGTTTGGGCACTATCAACAATGGGGACGACCAGGGACTGTTGCTTGGCGTGATCACCCCTGCAGTTAACAATTTGTCTATTTCTTGTTTCACTGTCTGCTTGAGTGCTAGGGGAATTCTATAGGGTTTTTGTCTAATGGGTGCGTTGTTACCCACGTCAATGTGCATTTCCACCTCAGGTGCGGTCGGTAATGTTCCTTGCTCCGAAGCGAATACCCCTGGGTATTTTTGTTGCCATTTATCCAGTTCTGTGTGCACACCTGCTACTTCGACGGGCGCACCATCGCACTGACCATAGCCAAATGTATGACCCGCTAGCTCCACCACCCTATCCACACAATTTATCCGGCATGCTAATATCTCCATCGCGTCGATGCCTAGTAGCAAGTCATGTCGTAGTTCATCACACACATACACTGTAATTTCCCTCTCCAGCAACGGAATCCTTGCGATACCACTGGTTGTTAGTGTATGCCCTGAGAGCGAGTGCAGTGGTACTCCTGGTAGCAACACTGTGGGTCGATCACAATCCTTAGTAATTTGTTTCCAAGCTTTTGTTGTTATTAGGGAGCGAGCTGCGCCAGAATCTATGAGAGTGTGTATCCCAATACGGCCCTGTTGTAGTTGAACACACACCCTCCCGTCCGACGCTGCAATTAGTTTCCCTGGTAGTATGCATTGTGTCCTCCTGTAGCTCCTCCCTGGAGTGGTTCTGCTACCTGTCCCCATCCTTGGCCTGAGGCATGTTGCTGCGGTTCATCTTGCTGGTATCCTAATCCGTTACGGTTAGCACAGTTATTAGCCAGGTGGCCATATCCTTGACACTCATAACACTTTGTATTTGCTGTGACCTGTCGTCCTCCCCGTCCGCGTCCTCGTCCTCTACCTCGGCCTCTAGGTTGAGTTGATGGTTGTGCTCCCATGTAGAATATGTTGGGAGCAGCAGCGGGTCCTGTCGCAGGATTCACGGTAGCAGGCACTACTGCGGCCACCTCAGCTGTCTCCTCCTTCTCCTTCAACGCCTTTAGACCCGCAGCCATCGCTAACATTTGTCGTTCCATGGATTTCATCACCCCTGTAAGTTCCTTGAGTTGAGGTGACTCCTCTAGGAGAGCGGGCGGCGGAGGCGGTAGCGCCGCTTGCTCTAGTTCGGGTGTATCATCAAGTTCTAAGACGTGTGTGTGATGATTCGCCATGTCTATGGCCTCGTCAACATTTTTTGGTCTGTCACATCCTACTGTGTGTTTTAGTTGTGTGTTCCTTAATCCAGCTATGTAGAAGTCACGTAACTGGCCTTCCACCATTGCCATGCGTTGTTCGGCCACCGTGTATGCACGATGAACGCCGTTCATAAACTTGTCACTATACTCCCTTACCGTCTCGCAGGGGCCTTGATGTGCTTTTTCCACCCGTCGTCGTAACGCCTTCAATTCATTAGGTCCCAGGAATTTCTTCAGAATTGACTCTTTTATCTGCTCCCATGTAATGGCCTGTGGTGGTGCTTGTTCCGCTCCTTCTTCCTTCACCGAGTCAATGTGTCTCGCCAGCCCTTCTCGTGCCCTGGCTGATGCAGCTTCCACCATTAACTGTTCGTCCGGTTTCACGTTGCGTTGTGCATAGTCCAGTGCATCGAGCCATGTTTTCAATTCCGCTCGATCCATGCCGTCGATAGTGTCTACCTTTTTTAGAAACTCGTTCAATCTCCTTCTTGTAGCTTCAGTGACAGCCAATTCCAGTTTCTTTTGGTCTGCCATCTTTACGGTGGTCTCTGTTGTGCAATGGAGATTCCAGATCCTGGCAAGATCGCCAGTTGTAATGTATCAAAAGAATGACGTCAACCACCACTGCTTGTTAAGTTCTGACTTTAATTCACCACAAACTGTTTCCTATACCCCCCTACAGTATCTCGGGTACCGCCCACACAGAGTCAACTACATGCTGATAGGTTACTGATAGCGCTCACCGGCTGTCAATCAATCTCCATTACCTCACCTCGGCCACCCGGTCAGGGCCCCCGGGTGACCGTGCCATCAACCAGACAGCCAATCATGATCCGTTACAAAGCTCCAATTAGAACAACAAGGTCAAGTGACAAAATCAAATTCCACGTAGACCACACCAGAAGTCATCTGGTCTCAACTTCTCCTTTCTATCGAGGTGTCCATGCTTGGGATGCTCTACCCGCTTCCATCCAACTGTTGCCAAGCCGAGCTGAGTTCAAGAAACTGGTAGAGCCGTTCCTGTAACGCCAACCATAACTGGATTGTCCTGATGCTGCCTCCTCATCTCACTCATCTGAACTTTTCACCTATTGCCCTATGTGGCTTTGATTTAAAAATTTTGATCTCCATGATATCTGTACCTTACTAGCTATGTACGACAATCCATCTATCTATGTATCTGAAAAACTCAAGCAATTGAGAGATGCTATTCCTAAATAAAAAAAATGATTGTGCACGAAGACTCCAAAAAATGATTTTAGGTAAATTTGTCCAAGTTCAAGAATGTCTCATATGTGGATGAAGAATGCCAGAAGATCACTGCAATTGTGAAAAGACTTGCATTGAATTAATTTCGGTAGCGTAAGACACCGCACAACAATGAAGATATATTTAAATCAGACATCAATTAAGTGAAACAAATTTTGGTAGTTGGAGCAATAGTAAAATTTGACTATAACTTAAGTCTTCATTTGGATGGGGAGTAGTACAACTCTCCTTACACAATTCCCATTACACTTGGTGCTGAGACTCGGACCAAAACCAGAGACCAAAACTGAACCTCTAAGAGATGGCCGTAGAACGTTAACTGCATTCCCAGAGGTGCTCCCAGTAGGTGCAGCCTACCTACTTGGTCCTCATCCCTCGGGCTACCGGAAGTCTGGCGCCCCCGCTCCCAACATGGCGCCCGTCCTGCTCGCAAGTTGGCATCCAGGGCCCCGCGCCGCGTGCCGAGGTGTGCGCATGCTCATTAGGAGTAAGAGTCCCATGGTGACGCCCCGCTGCGGCAGCCGCGAGAGTGTGTTTAGTGGCGCCATCTATTGGCTGATCAAGCCGCGGGGTGTCGGATGGGGGCGGGCATTTTACCTGGGGGTTGGATCATGGGTGATACTTTGGTAGTGGAGTAAACCGAGGAAAGTGTAAGATTAAGGTGTAGTCAGGAAAAGTTGTTTACACCCCTGTAGTAAACGAACGACACTACCCATTACCCATCTTCATATAGGGAACTACCGACTCTATTTCAAAGGAAATTATATTCATCTAGTTTTTCAGTGGTCTACCTTTTTGTTTTATTGTCTCAATCCAAACTTTTAAAGACTGGCCAGTTGAAAATACTTTCAATCACGGGAACCAGTAAAGTGCAAAACTAAATGTCTGTAACAGTATGTGAGGTAATTCAAGAATTACTTGGTTGTTAACCTATCCTCTAATATATTGGCGAGAAGGCCGTTATTCTCTCTCTCTAATCATTTCTCTAATCATATTGCAGATTGTTACTGACAGGCAATATGCTATGTAAATTCATTGACCCTTTACATGCTATCAATTGGAGACTTAGTGGTTCTTAATGACATATGGAACTTATAAACGCTTGGGACTTCTGCAACTTTGGAACCAATCATATCCTAAATGTGTACGTAAATTTAAGACAATTCTATGAGGGGCCTATAAAACCAGTATAATCTAGTTTTAATATAAACTTCAAACAGGGAGAATTATCTCAAGTACATCTTAACTACTTAGACAGTGATCAATAGTTTGTAATTAGCTTTACGTGGAAAGTAAACCTGTCTGGTATCCGTATTGTCTTCCATCAGACACTACTGCCTGTCATCTCGTTACCACTCTCTCAGCACACAAAAGCCTGGTCCATTCTGCAGTGTTTAATAGTAGACCATACAAATGGACAATTAGCGCCACCCGGTCTGGTCAGGTTCCTCTTTGATGTGGGTACTTTACTTTGATGTTGAGAGTGATGTGGAAAGCGTGGGGCATTCGTCCCCTTCTGGTCTATACCAAGCAGGCCGGAAGCTGTCACTTCAGACTTGCTGGACACTCTAAAATGTACTTATGAGTTGTAGCTTGATGTGTTCGTGTTGGTAAGTACTACAATAGGTGCCAGACGTTTAACCCTATCACCCTTCAAGCTGAAATATGAAAATATGTATAGATATTGTACTCACTGCAGTGAAATTCAGTTAAAGCACGATCTACCTCAGTATCTATGTCCAATGGATTTAATGGTATGGATTTGTAGATATGAGATATAAGGGTACGTTTCTGTCTGTTTGATTAATGTAGAGTATTTATTGTTATATATAGCTGAAGACAAGGTTAAGGGGTATTCCAGGCAAGGTGGCTATCACTACTTCCCTATACACCCGCCCCCCAATTAACACAGTCCATGAGAAAGAGCCCCATGCGCACGCGCACTCCTGCCACGCGACCCTTTCACCTGGTCGCTACTGCGCATGCTTGATCAGTGAACCGGAACTACTTAGACCCCAGCTGTGATGGTGCCGCCAGTGACCGTCGCGCGGCGCTTTGCGGGTCAGTTCCGGTGGGGAAATAGGATTGCGCGGGCTGTATTGTTGGCGGACAAAACGCAGCCGACATTTACACTTATGTCCACCACAACATAAGGTTGTTGTCCTCCCTGAGGGACATAGCTGTACTTGTAAGGCCACACTCCCCGACGTGTGGTTTGCATTGTCACAGTACACTGATGTTTTTGTATGTTTTCTTCCTCTTTTTTGCTTCCCTATCGTCCCCCAGGTATCAGAAATCTACTTTATAATTCTTCTGCTACCTTTCTGCATTTTGGATAATGCAGTAATTGATTCTGCAGTCTAAGTTATTTATGGACTAAACGGAAATGCACGCTCTGATATAATTTCTTGCTATTGGAAAATCTTCCCAGGTTTTTTTTTCTATTGGAACGTTTTGGCATGCGCAGTTGTTTCAAAACAGCAGGTAACATTCCACAAACTAAATAGTATTCCGTCTAAAACGTAGCATCGTAATATTGTTCCATCTGAAGTGCTGCACATATATACATATATATCTATATTTTGATTGAGACTAGGTATAATATTCAGGGATCGGCTAGGAAAGAATTTCCCTCGTGGAGTTGTTTTCAAGTTCCCATACATTAGTAAATGTATTGAAATCAGCAAGCAGAGAACTTGGACTGATATACTGCACTGAATCAAAGAACCTTTTACCTCCCTGATTCATTAAATTAATCCATAACATTGTTAAATCGAGGATGCTAAAGCGTTCTCGTGACGTGTCGTGATACCTTCAATCTTCTCGCCGCAGAGGTCATTCTTCCCGCCAAAACGTACGACCTCTGAGTAATGTCGTCTGCTGGGGACGAACATCATGTCAGTCCGTCTCCATAGGCATGCGCATCGGAGCGCGGCCGGGTGCAAACCGAACTAATTTACCATGGAAACACTTCTGAAAAGAATGCGCGTGCGTCTGTGCATCGCGTGCTTGAGCAGTTGACAAACACTGGCGCCAGCAGAGCACCTTGCGTCCGGCGAGAGCAGGCGGCATATGCTTCATTACTCAAATCAACATGGCGTCTATATATCGGCGGTTTCCCTGGGAAATATAAATCTCTACCGTGCGTTGAAAGCTGCAAAGGGGGTTCTGAATAGTTCTGATCTGTTTTGTCTCCCATTGAGAGCTCGCTTTCAATAGCTTTATTGGGAATTTATTTGGTTAGAATTTCGTTTATAGAGGCGTCTGGGCGGTATAATTGTGGGATAACCTTAATATAATGCATCGTAAACCCACATGTTACACTTGATTACTTTGATCCACGACAGAGTTATTCTGTCATGAAAACGGGTTTTATGCAGTGGTGGATCCAGGACTTCTTACAGGGGTAGGGGGGGGGGGGGGGTCATGAGGGGGGGGGGCGCTAATGGTAGGAACCATAACTGTAATGATAATGAAAGTTTGATTAAAATCGATATATGTATTGTATTACCATATATATCTATTTGATTCATTGTGTTTTCTTCTAGGAATTCAAACTTTAATATTCATTTGGTACTACTATTAGTTCGCGTCCATCAAGTTGCCCTTTATTCATTAAACATCAATTGCACAGAATAACTAATATTGTCCATAAAATGATTATACAGAATTATTGATATAAAAATAATATGAAATGATGTTTATTATTTTGCTATAAACATATAATCGCTCATGAACCAAAATAGAGACAAATAATTATATTCTCGATTTGTTCAGATGATTATTTACAGACATTGTAATTCAATGATAGTATAGATATAAATTATTCACCTTATATGGAGTTTCCATACTAAACCTAACGAGCCTATACAGATCGCTACTGGGTAAAAAACGGAGAGTCGTAGGCCCTATTTAACTCAGTAGAATGCCGAAAACAAGTCCCTTGTGTGCAAAGTAGTGCGTGGAAATGTAAGAGGCTATTCTTACTTTCCTTTGATAACTTACATTTGGAATGATGAATGATAAATACATTACCATGATTTCGGTCTACATGGTCTTATGCTCCTTGTATAGTTGAGAGTACGTAAGATCATTGCTATCACCAGGAGTATTGCTACGCGCCAACTACGCGGAGAATACGATCACGCAGATCAAAATCATAGTAATATTGTCATGGACATAAAACTCTAAACCTCTAGAGAATACACTGTCCATGATATTGTGTATATGTTCGAAAATACATCACACAATCCATCAAATATTCAGCCACCTGCTTGTCTCAACTATGCGTCTAATTCCCAGATCTTTCCCACAGAGATCTTTTCAAAATCGGAGTTATTTAAAGGCAATAAACAAAGGCATTGTACCTCCCTCTGGCGGGGAACCCACTAATTAACGGCGCCCGGAGCGTGGCTATTGGTGACGTACATTCTAGCTGTATACGTCTTAATGTGGAGGGCGAGGGTGGGGGTGGGTAACGGGCGGGCGCCGGAGTGGCAGGGAAAGAGTAAAGGTAGGGCGAGAGGGATGGCGTTGCCTCAGGCACCTAGCTGACACTTTTTGTCAACCTTCCTTCTGTTGGACTTCCTTGCAGAGGCAGATATATGATATGTAGGGGGAAGTAGGTTTTATGATATCTGAGGGGGCGTTTCCCTGTCCGCGCCCTCGGGGCTGGCCTCGTGGCCGGATTAATTAGTTGGTTTGCGGTATATAAGGAGGCTTGTGTCTGTGTGTGGGTGGGTGGGGGTTGGTTAAAAGGTCCCCGGGTGAATGCATTATGACCATTCACTATGAAATACAGTTAGATGTATTGGGAACTAGGCTTAGTGATGTGTACGTTTATTGTCACTAATGATTCGCGTTGAAACCTAATAAATTATCCCTATCTGATGAAAATATAGCGGAAGGATTCTATGCCTCATGGTTTAATGATTCAATTATGATTATACCGTTTAGAATAGCAGAGTCACAGAGATTATTGCAAAAGTTGAATTTTGGAACACTCTTGAGATATCCTGGTATATGCTATATGTAGCAGTGATATTGATAATTCATATTGGTTGTATCAGTTTTATTTCTGCATTCATCATGTAGACCTTATAGATAGTTATAGAGAACATGACACATGATGCGACTGTCAGTTGGGTCATTAAATGAAAACAAATGGATACATAGGTCTACAATAATCAATGGTTCTGAAGACAGGCGGCCGTAAACCACGGCATGATAGCATGATAAAACACCCTCCTAGCAGATTCTGTATTCTGATACCATTCCAAAGAGCGAGCAAAGTATGTTTCAGTGCAATGCAATAAGGCCAATGTTCTCACCTGTCCATGAAAACTGGGTCTATATAATGCGTCTATTAATTCAGTTCATTCGTCCATTATCATAGTTTATAAACGTTGTTAAAAACTGTAAAATATTTTGGAAATGTAGTTATAGACTACATGGTACTATACTATCTATTGTATACGTAGCCTTTGAAAATACATATCCCTAGAAAGAATTATACTCAATCTCATAAGGTACTGTAGAGTGTTTCCTTCCTCTTGAATGATTTGTCTTTTTGTCTTTTTTCTTTTTACTTTACCAGCAGTGAAGTTTAAACTATATTAAAGTGTATTGATCTCTGCTGCTTACCTCTGTGACGGTATGTAGACGTTAAGGCCCGCCACCCGAAAGTCGGGACGTTAGGGCCCACTCATCGGGACATTAGGGCCCACCTATCATAACATTAACATGTATCTATGAAATATACATACATGTGAAATCATTACTTGTCATTCATCTTTTCAGAGCTAACAAGCTGACGAACATTAACCATTTCTGTAAAATTAGGTGGGCCCTAACGTCCATTTATGCTGTTTCTCACTCCCAGCACCGCAGGTGTGAATTCGGCATCGCGGTGCGGCCGAGGCGCGACTGAGGCTTTCTCACCCCCGGTCTCAGATGGGCCCTAACGTCCCGACTTTCGGGTGGTGGGCCCTAACGTCCTGCAATCTCTGTGACATCATCAATGACTGAGAGTCTCTACTGGAGTCCCGACTGCGGTGGCCTCTCAGCGCTGTCATCGATGTGCTCTTTTCATGTTATCATGTTTAATAGCCTTGATTTTGTATTCTACGGAAATAACATCACATGTGAAAAGCACTAGAAGAAGGTATAATACCGGAACCACTGTTGAATATCGCACTCCCGCAGTGTTGGCCCTATTTCCCTGATGCCTTCCCTTACACAATTCCACAATTAAGATAAAGAACCCTGCTGCCTGTAATTTAATGTCTTTAACAATTAAAAGAAATCTCCATGTGGTACTCCGGCAGGACGCCAGGTGGCCACAGTAAAGCGTGGCAGTTAATCTGTTAATCGACCTCGTGGGGTTGAGGGTTTTTAACCAATGGAGTGGTTCTTGAAGATAAATGCTATGGGATCGGGGTGTGGTATGATCTATTATTGTAATGTTCCTGTGTGACAGCTACATATACGCACAGTGCATGCTGGGGGAAGCAGAAACGATATAAGATTAAACAATTGTGTTGCTTCTGAATTCAATAAAGAATAAAAACGACACAGAACGATGATAAGTTTGGTGCGAGAGGCCATAGGATAGATGATATAAAGCGCTTACTTTTATTGTAGATATATATGTCATCATGGATATAAGAATCGCTTTGATGTATTACAGCTATATTTTACTGAATGGAAGTTTAATACATATAAGCACCAGTCCTTCATTGTAGGCACCATCTGTCAGAAAGGACTTGATGTATATTGCTGCCTAAATCTGACATTGTGTGAATAGTACCCCTAACAGAAGTCTTTAACATGCTACCTTTTAGTATGATCTTCAATCCTAATTTTTTTCACTCAAAAAATCTACACCAGATTTGTTTTTTTCCTATATGTATAACATTCACACTAGCCTATAATATATAGTAAGCTATACTGACATGTATCTATATAAAGGCTATATACTATAGCAGAACAGGTTAGGGACCACGCTACCTTTGCCACTTTTTTACCAATGAAGATATTCCAATTATTCTCATTATATAACCTTTATCCCTCATCCTCATAAAATGCCTACTCTCAACACCCCCACCCCCACCTCCCCATCATTATTTCTGCTCGAGAAGAGTCCAAATATTTTTGTAGCAATCCATCTCAGTGGATATGATATATGGATATACAGGAATGGTATAGATATTTCACCCCTATAGTCACTATATAAAGTACATGTATGCTGGGGGAGGTTGCCTGTTTTCCCCTGAAGGTGCTTTGCCGATATCCTGGTGGCATAAACCGTACACCCTTGGCATTCTTATAATAATGCATGCTTTGACGGGTCTTTCAATCATCTAGACACCCCTGATCTATGGGAGAGTCGCTCTCTGGGTTTATTGACACAGGGTGCCATATTAATGCACTGAGTTGACGGGATCTTCATGACTCTGTCACATTACGGAGAATGGGGCGTCTTAACCTCCTACCCACTGACGACTACCGTCATGCCACGCAAATTATCCCATATGCTGTGCTAACTGTAAGTAAAACTTTCCAATTCGTGCTATAAATATTGCGCTTGTATCACATGTCAATTGACCACCAAATGTCATATTCAACGTATGTTTTATGTTTCCCCAATATTCGCCCATTCTCCCAGTTCTTGTTATATTTACTGCTATACAATATTTATGGAGAACTTGATGTGAATTAACTAAATCACATATTAAAGAAAATGAAACAAAATATAACAATATATACATATTAGAGACTGGGAGTTGAATTGAAAAGAAATTTGCAGTTTTTCACATATAATACTGTACACTGTTGAACAACTTCATAGTGAAGTGGGAGTGAGCTTATTAAAAAGACGACGAGCTGAAATGACCCTCACTTACATGGGGAAAGTGGATATATATGTGATTATGGGACACTGAATATACCTGAACAAACTGATATTGATGAGTCTAGACCGGTTCTCAGATCACAACAAAAGCTGCTGTTTGGCCATAGAAAACCAAATAGGGAGTTCTACAAAAAAAGTCCCCAGAATATCGTGGTAGTACACTCTGGAATTCAATCCCTGAAGTAGTTAAGGACTGACCTAGTAAATTATCCTTTAAACAAAATATTTCCTAGAAAATTCCCAATTTAACATAATGAGCTTTATATGATATGAAATGATGTAAGTCTTATTTGTATCAGTTTACCTGATCAACAGAAAGTACCGACCAAGACTGCATTTAAAAGCCTGGCCAAAAAAGAGTTACGTGGCATGGATCTATGAAAACGCACACTGGCTAACCACTGTCAGTAATATCGTGTTCCGGTCGGAGTAATCACATCATGGTCCACATTACCATCACTTACCAATTCCTGTATATTCGTTTTTTCCAATGTCATGTTATCAGAAACTGCAAACAACTGTAATCTTCATGGAAGACCTGCCCATGGCAGAATGAATAAAGCTTATAAAAAAAAGAGCCTATATAGTCTCTACGACAATCGCTGTACACTGGCTCATGGCCAGTATATTAGTTATGATCAGACACATTACTGTATGCATATTGTAAATTCATCATCTTCATTATGTGTGTGTGTATGTATATATATATATATATATATATATGTGTGTGTATATATATATATATATATATGTGTGTATATAATTATTTATATATATACAATATATATATATATGTGTGTATATAATTATTTATATATACATTTATATATATATATATTTATTTCATCTTGAATTCGGATTGCAAGTGATTTTGAAAATAGGTACACCAAACACCGTCGCAGAAGTGTTAATGGTCTTCTCGATTTATCAAATAATAGTCTAGGACGGACATAAGTGTGTAAGAGTTGGTCACTGGCAGTGACAGTTTCCTAGTGTTGGAGACATGAGTCCCATTCATTTCTTCATCCCCATCCCCCTTCCATATTAAATCATTCCTATCTATACACAGTCTCGTTTATCCCCATAGGTATCCAGTAATCTTTACCCACGGAGATTCTACAGCCTATGGGTCGACACTGATTCCTCAACAACCATTCCCAATAAAGGAAACTTCATGTTCCATCTTAGTAAATCATATTTACAATCAGAACAGATACCATAGTAATTGTATGATACATAAAAAAAGCGGGAGATAAATAGTATTTGTATATCTGGAGATTTTAGTAAGGAAATAATGAAATACAAACACAATACATATCATTCAATCAATTTTATTTTCAATAAATTCGTGAATAACTATGTTTTACACTTCAAAGTAACCAAGACATGTCTATAACAGAAACAGGGCATGTCTCAGATATATACATATAGTTATCAGCTTATGTACACACATATATTTACACCGGAGTGAGGATGCAGCTTATGGTTGTTTGAAAATCCATGAGTGACTGGGTGTAAGAGTTAGATCTGATTCACTTAATTTTTGGTCAGTAGTAAGTAGTATACTAACTGACGTGTCGCCCCTTACTACATATTCATAATGGTAACAATGATTTATAGATGATTAAGGGACTCTCTAGAATATGTGTATTTCATGTCTTAGGTTTGAATGTCTCTCCGAAAAGTGTTCATGCTTGGCTGCGTTTGTGGAGTCAACAAGGGCTGACTTCATCTGAAAGCAGAGGAATGATATGTTATTAGGGTAAATAAAGAAATAAACAACATTTGTTCACAGGGTACAGGCTCATCGGGTGGATTTACCAAGATGAGGTCCCGTTATTATGAAGTAAGATTTCTTTTATGTAATAGATTCAGTGTATCAAGTGTTAATAAGCTTTAAAATTGCATTGGTGGGCGTACTTACACATACAGTTTTGAATAACAGGATGTGCATTATTCTATTGGTGAAGTTGACATCATTGCTACTTTTATTACCCAAATAAAAACGACCACTTTCATCTTGAATACTATGAAATGGCCCCTCTGTCTAAGAAAACGCGTAAATAACTACAATATCATTTATTTTTGGAAGAAATATTCAGTTCTGAGAAATTATGAATGATGCTTTGCTTCCTCGATTTTCTTTCCGATAAAGACAGATTTAACATTTTGCAATGGATTATATTGTTTCTAAAGAGTATATGCCATTGTCTTCTGTGTTAGGTAGTGGTCTCTGTGACAGAGTGTGCCTAAAACAATACTGAGTGTGTTCACCATTCTATACCTCAGTGTCTGCGGACGGGTGGACCCCGGGCCCCAGCACTCGCGGCAGCAGGGGGAGGGGCGCCCGTCACCCCGACCCCGCCCTCGCCCCATCGACCTGCCCTGCCCTGCAGTCCTATAAGAGCGAAGATACGCCACTGCCTTCCCACCGCCTATTCCCTGCCCATACGACCACCCGCCCTGCGCTGGCCCTGTTGCCCGAAATTGGCAGTGAAAACAATAACCACGAATTATGTTTGCTGCTTTATTTGCTATTGGCCCTAAACATATATTTCAAACCCAATTGTATATTGAAGAGATTGAACCTCACCCCACATCTCACGTTTGGCCAATGTTCACCACAGATGCTTTCATCCTCTACAATCTCCCAGCCTATGTGGGCCCTCCTCCCACTCTGTAAATTCTAATCCTGTAAGCCCATGGTCATTCCAGGCTCCATTTCTCTTAAATTGCAGACATCAAGTATGAACCAATGCCATGTATTCACCAGCACCTTCCACAACATAATAGCCCTTCTTCCCTCTCAGCTTTAACTTTATCCCTCCGTATATATGACCTATTCTTCATAGCTCTGGGGTTCGGTCTAAAACATGCAACCCTTGCATACCCAAGATTCGAAACAAGTTTGAAAGTAGTTTGATTAAGTTTGATTTTATTCTTCAGCCACATTGGCTACCTTACCCCATTCTCCAATCTTTGACCAAAGGTTCTCCATTCGGTTCACATCTTGTGTTTCATAGTTCCACAGTTCTCCAAAATATGCATACTAGTCAGTCCACTTGCTTCTCTTATTTCCTTATGTCTCTCAGCCTGCAACTTGGGTTCCCTTCTTTGTCTGAGCCCCAAGCCATTTGACTACTCTTCCCTCCATTCTTGCCATTCAGCCTCTCTCCAAGAGGCTGAAGAGCCCCAGTGGTATCCTGACTCTCCCAAAACCCAACCTTCTCCCATCCCTTTACCCCCACCAGGATAAGGGGAGAGTTGACATTTCACCTGGTAGTTGAAAACTCTGGTCGCGTGGAGTTCCCCCTCCCTACACCCCGTGGGAACTAACCGAAGCCAAGCCCGTTTAGAGCTGACCACGGCAGGCGCCCCCGGCTCCCCTCACCTGGCAGGCCGGAGTCTTGATGAATGACCTTACCCTACCACTCCCCACGAACCCAGAGGCCACTCGCATCTCAATTTCGCACTTAGAGGTTTGAAATTTGCCACGTTGTTCTTGTATGTAACAATGGGAGCTCTCTTTGTATTGACTCCTCACAGAAAGGTTTGACAGAAAATTGGAAATGCTACGGTTCAGTCATTGTTTAATATTCAGTTTGTATTATGTGAACTAATCGCCAAGGTCACGGAAACTGAATACATGTATTCCTCCCTGTGGTTCATATTTAAATCCATTCAATGCTAATCATTCTGGTGGGTCTAACATATTTCATCCCCTGGCATCTTAATCAAATCATAAGATACAGACATTTTCATTTTAAACCAAAAATCAATATAGGGAGGCTCCAAGCAGCCGTAGGTAAAGAATATTGTCATCTGGTGTAAAATGACAAAACTAAAGCTCTTGCTGACATCCCTGAATATTAATTACAGGCAGTCTGATGGCTAGGAGTGTTCTCTCTCTCTCTATCTCTCCCACCCTGATTCTCATGGAGATCCGAGCAGTGGCGCCTTCTTCAGATTTATTGACTCAATGACTGCATGTTTAGTTTCGGCTTATGCGGTTATACATATCTCTGCAATAGTTCATATATCCTTTCATTCAAGAGTATAGTATCATGAGACTTACCGAGGCTCCGGATATGTCCATCTCCATCAGAACCAGTCGGCAAAGTGTGATAGATCGTGTTGATCCTCATCGTCATCTACGTCATCATCTACGTCATCATCCAAGTCATCGCCTTCGTCATCTCCGTCATGCAGTCCGGTGACGTAGTCATAGCGACCACGCGGCGACAGACCATGACTGTCGGCCGAGCCAGGACGACCGTCGCACGACGCCGGGGACCGGGGCGGCGAGAGTAATACCGAACTGCGCATGCGTGATGTGACGTCACAGTCTGAACGTGATGACGACGCCAGGTCAACTTCATCTGTAAAACGTGACGCAAATACATGTATTTTACATAACGAATCTATCAAATTAATTGATCTGTTCTCAGTAAATTTTCCCTTTACACCTCTCTAGAAGGACGGGGTTTGTCTCTGACCCTCTCATAATACCCTCTTCTCTTCCATTTTCAGATGATTGTGTAAAATTATTGGAAAGCGAAGTTCAGAATTCTAACCCAGAATTCTCGATGGGGAAAGAATTAACTCTCCAGCATCCATGAAAATTGAATTCATACCTAGACCGATTGTCTCCAGGTTTAGTATTTTCTTTTATATATAGGTACCATCCATAAGTGACATACGTAAAGTTTTTGAAAATTCTTACCCTGCTCCCACCCCCTGTTCATCTTGAATGTAATAAAATAAAGTAAGGACGTACACACAATTTTCAATTCTTTTTACCCCCGCCCCCTGACTGCGTACGTACTTTTTGGATGGTCCCATACCAGGTAAATTCAATCTGTAAACAGAAGCATACATACTGCCTTTGTGCCGGACTTTGTGGTCATAGAGGGGACGGGGTCAGGGTGGGGAGGAGGTCCCACCGTTAACTATATGAAGCACCAAAGTTATCTTATCACTAATTGATTTATTACAGAACCAACGGTTCGTCCAGTACGTGGACTTATTCAGGGTTCACATAATATAAATAATATACAAAATTCTTTCCTAGTTAGGGTGAGAGTCTTCGTATCGTCTCGGGGGTGTATGGGCTTACTTATTCTTCAACGTGTTATAACCAGAAATCACCCCGTGTCCATAAAGCAGTGCTGATGTAGGCCTACGTCTCCGACAAACACATCGGACGGGCAGTGACTGGACGCGAAATGACAGAAATATCTGTACCTTATTTACAGAATGATGGCTCTCTGCTTGAAGGCCTATATATCTTTCCGAGATCTAATATTTTTTAAATGTATGTGAATTGTCTTGCTCCCTATATACTTACTGTAGTTCTCTACCTCTCGAATATATGTGTGGACCTCTGTTGTATTGTTTATCAAACTACAATGAATATGGTCTTGAGAAGTCGTCCAAAGTATTTCGTCTCCCTGTCTCTTTGTTATTCCTCATGTCCTAGTAGTATAAGGAATGTTGACTCCATACCTGCCATCGCCTGACCTCATGAATCCTTAATTAATAAGGAAAATATAGGCCTAACAACTAGAGATAGTGTTAATTAAGACAGAGGTATTTTGAATGACACCACTACCTGATACTATAACCCCATTCAAGAAGCATCTAGTTCAATTATCCCTTTCCTTTTATATACATGGGTATACAAACAGACGGAATGGAGAGGCCTACCGGGCAAGTTCAACTGAGAATTCATAATGGAAATCCGCAAGGATGAAGTCACTGAAAAGGCAAATATTCTCACCTGGGGATCCCAGTGACGATGAGGTTGGGCTAAACAGGTGAGCAGTGATAGGATGATGGTGGCGATGATGTTGTAGATGATGATGATGTTGACGTCGTTGATGTTGTGTTTCCGTCTCCTCCTCCACCTCTTCCGCCACATCCTTCTCCTCCTCGGCTTTCTGAGTCTCCAGAATCTGCTGGAGGTGATTGATGTAGCGTATAGCAGAACGCAGTGTCTCTACTTTACTCATCTTCTTGTTCTTAGCGGCGCACGGGATATGCTGACGTAACGTGGCGAACGTGGAGTTGATATGCTTCACGCGGTTCCTCTCCCGCTCATTACGCCGCGCTACGGCCGTCGGATGCGTCTTATAACCGAGTTTATGCCCGAGATCCACACGCCGTTTACAGCGGAGGATCTCCGCCTGCTCGCCCCGGAACTTCTTCGCCGGGAGAACGGGCACGGTGAGGCCGGCGCTGCTGATGTGCGGGCGGTAGTGACCGGGGTGCGGGTGGTGTTGGTGGTGAAGCTCGGGGCACGGAGCCCGGGCCCCGCCCGACGCCGCCGCTCCGTGCGGGAACGCCGGCAGATGCTGCAGCTGCGTTCCGCCCGCCGGAATCGGCGACGCCATGTCGCCGGATGTCGTCTGCTGAGTTTGTGTCGGCGACATCTTCTCTGGCGGGGTTAACGGCCCTTGATGGCAGAGACTGGAGAGGTTGTACACAGGTTTCATGTACACCCCTGTTTGGTGATGGTGGTGGTGATGGTGGTGGTGATGGTGAGGTGGGTGATTATGATGAGGTGGATGGTGGTGAAGGGGAGCGGGTGAACCCAGCATCCCTCCCTGACTTAATCCACTATAGTCCTCCAACATAGTGTGTGCCTGTATCATTCTACAGGGATGTATGTTCACCAGTCGTTTCTAATTTATAAAAAAAAAGAGACCAATCCACTGAAACTTTCCCGTGGGAATAAGGAAAATCTTTGGAGAGGGCCTGAGTCACTGGCGGGGGAAACTTCTGATGCTATCTTCTCCCCACTTCCGTTGAGAGCGGTAGAGCACCTTTAAAATAATCGCAAACACTCACACCTCTGTTGTGAACATCTAAAACCACAGACAGAGATAAGTAAGTGTCACTGAGTTCTTCCTATGCTGCAGACTTTCCTTCTCATCCAGGTACTCTCACTGATCCGTGAGACGCGTGGGTCGGTTCTGACGACACGCTCTCGCGGGCTTCCGTAGCCTCAAACCCCGTCACCTCCGTGTAGTACGCGCGCACGTCGCTTGGTGTCGCTCTCGGCGGGGAGGTATTAGGTGGGCGGTAGAGGAAGCACGTGCGTGGCGCGTGCTGTGGACGCTAGGACGCGACTGAGCGGTACCTGGAGGTAGCCACAGAGTAAAGACCGCCCGTCACGCTCCACTCTCGCCGCCAGGTGGGAGGGCGGTGCCCGGTGTGACTGACGGGGAGGAACGGAGGCAGGGGTTGTTGTAGGGGTGAAGAGTGAAAAAAGTAGGAGGGGCTGGGAGGTAAAGGTTATGAAGGTAGGAGTCGGGGTGGGCTGCGTGGACGGATGGAGGTGAGGAGGCAACGCCTAGAAGCAGTCGTGTGCGATTTGCTGATGTGTTTTGTGGACGAGCGGGCAGTTTCATGGCTGTTGGTTGGACGGTTGGCTGGCTGCCGGAGTAATGACTGATGACTGCTTGTAGCTGCACCCCTGCACGCTAGGACCCAACAGACTCCTTTTTCCTTCTGACCGGGCGATTCCCAAGTGCAATGGCATAAGTGTATATGTACATGTATTATGGTGAGGATTCTCGCAATCACAGTGGCTTGGTATTGCCGTACTCCCGTCTTGGCCCGAATGGGTTTTACTTATTTTCCATCAAGCCTGAATGAATAAAGATGAGGTGGGCAGAAAATAAATGTACCACAGCAGTTTAATGACTTCAGTTCATAATCAAGTTGATTCCGTTAAATAAAACAACTATCCCTTATTTCACAAGGGTTCGAAATATCATAATATCTACGAGACTTTTAGCGAGGAAGGACACCTCATCTGTATGACTTCCAAGCCATTCTTTACTCAATTAGATTTTATGTAAATTGGAAACTAATTATCTGTGATATGTAGCGAACTACATGTAGGCCTACTAACACATAAAAAGAACAATATCTGATTATAGAAAGCTCACATAGGGTGGTTATCGTTAGATATCATGTGAAGTTACTTCCATCCTGATATTTACTTCGTGATACCAAATGCATGAAGGACACAGGTCTACAGGCTTCCAATATGAAGTACATGTAGGCCTACATGTATTAAACTACCACAATCAACACGACCATTACCTTCCCCAATTTTGACAATACATGTACATCCATTCCAAAGACAGTTATTCTTTTTGTATTACTTTGCAAAGCCTACTCGAAACATATCATACATCACACAAGTTACAGAAATAACTTCGAGAGAACTAATGACGATTGGTCTAGAAAAATATAAGCAGACTACAGGGTCGCAAAAACGAGCGTAATTGTCTGTGGGCGTTTCCTGTTAAACTATTTATAACGCGACTAAGATAATCTTTATAACCCAATGCCTACATCTATGGTCATTTAGTACTCTCCCCGGCAACAGTGGTCTATCGGATTCCCCTTAATTTGTCCGACCACACCCTACATATTACACTCATGCTTGGACTCTACAGACCGAACGTGAGACTCGGCGCGTGCCACTATACCACAAGAGTCATAGATCCTTGTCACCACCACTGGTTGTTACGTCCAATCGTAAAAGACGATTATTTTCCTTCTGTTACCGGCCATCACTATGTAATTGGTATTAGTGAGGTCATGCCTTGATTTGAGCAGGTATGGCTTTGGAAGAGAGATAGTATAGGGCGAACGAGTATAGGAAGGTTCGGGGAGGAGGAAATGTAGAAGAGGATGGCGAAGGGTGAGAGAACCAATGAAGGATCCCGTATCAGAGGGTGGCAGAGGGTAATGAATGGTGGGACATGAATTAGGGATAGTAAATGATGGTAGAGTGTAATAAACCATGTACGTTGGTTAGTAACGGTGGCAGAGCGTGGCGTGAGGTGGAAGAGAAGACTGTAGGGTGTCAGAATATCAGAAATAGGACGCACAGAAAGGTACTAAAAGATAGTTGAATGAAAGTGAGGGGGAATGGTAAGAAGAAGGAATGAGAATTTTGGAGGGTGACATTAGTTTGTGAAGGATGGCGATCGGCAAATGTGGCATGGTCATGTGTAATTGAAAAATGATAATGGTGATAAAGTTTTGTATATTGTGATAAAGGAAAGAAGAGCGTACTTAGAATGATGGCTGCATGCAGAGAATGCAGATAATGACAGGAAGTAGTTAAAAAGGGAAATCTCATGATCGCTGTTGCTGGCTTATAAGTTATAATATTGTTCTAGAGGGCAGTGTTATAAAAGTACACGGAAAGGTAGCTTAAAGAGATAAAGGCCGTAGCAGAGGATGGCTATGGTGTACAAATGGTAAAATACGACAGGAGAGTGATAAGAACAGGCGTAAGATGGCAGCGAAATAGGTGAAGAATGGAAGAGAGTGTGAAGGATAGTGCAGCGTAGTGAAGGTTGATGTCCTGTGGTGAATTCTCGCCTGGCAGTATTTGCCGTTGGCTCCCTTCAGGAGTCCTAGGCTGAGAGAGACATCAACGCCTGCAGCTCACAGTGAGGCATTGTGCGTGGTTGCCTGTGTCTGTGTGTGTGGAGTGGCACATCAAGGGATGTCTGTCCCGTTCTCAAAAACGACACCAATAGCTAGGCAAGAACGTCCCACTATGTTTGGTATACCTGCTCCAAGGTCATGGTATAGCGGTAAGAAACTGCTTCTTGACTGTGTTTATCGTAATTCTTGCAGGCATTTATTTGACTGTAAAATACTGCTGACGGATACTAAAAATTGAGGTAGTAATTATGAAATTGCTGAGAAGAGTAATGAAGATATATTTCTCTCACATTTCTCTACATCATATGGGGTCAAATGAGATTATGAATTATACTTCATCTATGGTTAATTTTATATGAAACATGCATCAGATGACCAAAGCCATAACCTTAATCCACTGGATACCTGCAAACCTTTGTTGACAACAGTTTAAAGTGGGGTCTTTTTAACATTGAAATCCACAGACTAAGATGTCTAGGTCCCATGCGCACGCGCCAGGCGTTGGTCACGTGACCACCTTGTGAATGCTGCTTAGCGAGGCGTGGTGACACCTGGCGGGCTCTCACCACAGCTTAATTCCATACCACTTTTCTTAAAGTTAATTCAGCATCTCCAAACTCTCATAGGATATGATTCTTTCCTGTATGAAATGTCTCACGATGTGCATACTAAAGGGAATACATCAGAGACATGTATTAATGAATGTGTCTATACTGCAGGGGTGGGAGTGCCTGCGGGTGTCTCCTCTCTCTAAGACAAGGGCATTAAGTGAAGATACCATTTCATTATGGTATTATCAAAAATAATGTATGAGGTGAGCGAGGAGCTAGAGGCCAATGGGAAGTAGACGTCTATGGCAGAGGCTGATTTGATTTGAAAAAGGCAATGGCGAAAGCAATTTACCAGAATTAAGTCTGAATATGCCAATGGGCAAAGACCAGTGTGCAAGATGGCGGTGTCCAGTTTGTGCCTCCACCATTGGTGGTTCACGGTAAATGGCAAGTAGTGTAGCGTACCGTTAGCGATCAGATGATGCAGGACGGTGACTTCTTTCCCGGGCGCTGGGTGACGTAGGGTATTCTATGGATTGGCAGAGGACATACAGAGAGTGCCCTGTGTGGAGCGCGTTGGGCAGCGGGCAGGGTAGACAAACGGGGTAGATGGGCAGGCCCTCCAGCGACAGGCCCTGACGGGGACCGGACCGCGGGATGAAGGGGCTCCGGGCGGTGTGAACCAACCTTGAGGTTTAATACTAGAAATTAGACCGTTATCAGGTGCGCGCCCAGCCACAATCACAGTGACAATCATCTGTAGAGCCAGGCGGTGGACGCCGGCCACACACAGACCCAGACACCGCCCAACCCCACACGGATGTGGGACAAATTGAGATGAAGACCCCACCGCCACAGGGTTTACGCCAACAACAAGTGGGTAACTCTGATATCAAAATAAACTATGGCAAAAAAGTTCTTTTAGGTCGATTGAATCACAACCTTGAGTCAAATGTTTCACTTATTCGTTTCAGAAAAAGGAAACACATGTATGTATTTTTATCTTTAGAGAGGAAATTGGTTGTAATTTGACATAATTTAATTTCTACAGATAACCGGGGCATATGGGGACCTTCATTGATTACTTTCTTCCCTGTACAGTCAGGGATATATAGAGGACATTTCTAATTATACAATACCACTGCATATGGACTACACCTTCTCTACAAATCCTCTGTAAAAAAGGGTTACTAACAATCAGGATGTTCTATAAAGCCAACGTATTAAAGCAAATGGCTTAATTTCAGCTGAACTGAATTTAAATCGTAGAGTGCCCCAGGGTTCCATTTTCGGCCCATTATTTTTCTATTGCTTGAATATCAATGATCTAGCACAGGCTTTAGATGGCACAGGTACTAAACTATACGCAGATGATACTGTGATATATAGAAGTGGATTGTATGATGATATATATACATGTACCTACACGAACTATCCAATTGGTACGAAGAGAACAAAATTTCTGTGAATATCTCAAAACAAAGTTTTAACATTTTAGTCACCTGAGACCACATAATGATGAGTATATAACTAGCATACCACATAGTACAAGAATGTATGGTGCTCCAATAGTCACTGTTGTTACCAAACGGCACATCCTATATGAAATCAGTCTAACATAACGGTGCCATCCAATGGAATAATTTAATTGTAGAAGCTTAGAAAACTGAAACTTACACAATGTTTAAGTCTTTGACTAAAAATCTATTTTGCAGAATACCGCAATAAGACTTCATGAACCTCTGTATTTTTTTTTATATCTTATATATAAATCTTATTGCGTTGCTGCCGACTCATCAGTAATGATTGTCTTGTCATGTAATCTAAACTGGTGGTGAACGTCTTTATGTGCAGGGTAGATGTGTACACTTACTTTTTTGTATTATGTTGTCAGGGAATGGAGGGGTTAGAATATCAGAGATTTTGAACTACCATTCATTAATGTCTCACTAAAACGGAATGAGTTACAACAAAACTTACCTGTGACTTCTCTGCCAGACTAAATTTACAAAGCTGTCAAAGTTGTTGTTCACATCTTCAAAGAAACATGTGCATTGATTTAGAAAATTTGATGAAAAAAAAATGATAAAAAAATCCTTGATTATACCAAAAACAATAGTGAAGCCATGAACGTATCCAGGGATGGCTGTGCATAAAATGTGCATTGTATTCCATATTATTATAGAAATAGGGGACTTGATGGTGTCTTCGAGTATGACAAAACTACTAGATTTGTCTTGTATCCTCATTTTCGATGATCCTTGAATATTCGACTTTAAAAAGGTAACCAGCAATGAACGTTACATGGTTGGTGTATACATAAACGTGTGTAGTCAACCCCCAGCCCTCGTCCACCCCCTTCCCACATCCCCCACCCAGTACTCGGTCCTCAAGATCAGAGCGGTGCCGGAGGATGACTTAACTTTTTTTTACAACAGCCATCAATCGTGAGGAACTCCTGACGTTATCAGGGGCCGTTAGGGGGCGCGGTGGTCTCAGATCCCGCTCAGCGCCACCTAGCCGCCGGTGAGAGAAGCGTGACCGCCCCACGGCGGAACGTGGCTGCCCACAAGTCCCTAGAGGGCGCAGTCGTGCCCACTTTATTAGGTTATCTCCAGTGACAACAGTATCGAACCAGTATATACCTTGACTCTCTTAACGATCAACATGATGATATCATCAATGCTAAAAATCAACCGATACCAAAATCAAATGTATGATGGCACTACCATGTATTGCTCATCATATCTGCTATTTATCCAATTTGTTAGGTGATATATTATTGGATTTAAATTGGTTCAATTCGTATGCAGGGAAAGAAGAATGCTTATTGTCAAATAGGACTTCAATCTGATGTAGAATAAGAGCCTTCTATTCACTCTTCTGAAGGAAAGCGTGGGCAATAATGATGTGTAATGTGAACTTTACCTTTCTGAACTTCATGTTCAGGGAGTTCCCCTACGACCAGGATACGGTGGTAGCCGCTGGTGGAACATCAACGGTGTGTGGACGCTGGAACCGACAGTGTACAATAACCAGGGCACTTGCCGAGTTGTCCTCAGGATACAATACACGACAAGAACAATTGCGAACAACTCCAGATTATACTGTAGTTTTCCTATTGTGTTTAACCTACGCTTACTTCAGAGATTGATAAACTGACAGTGGAGAAGAGAAGAAAGGGGCCAATTTGACGGAAGGTGGGCGTGAGTGAGTATTGGGAGGGGGGGGGGGTACAGCAGCATGTAAAATCTGCGCATTCTTTCTAGTTAAATCAAGATTAAGCTATCTGAACAGGAGTAATTTTAGAGGAAACAGTCAAAAACTGGGGGTATTCATAATATGCGACATATATGTACGTATAGTTAGGTGTATATGACTTATCTGGTTGATCTTAATTTCAGAGATTATGGAAAATATCTTCTCGGACAACGGAAACGTCCTCATGAAGCATTTACAGCAGATGTGAGGGAGACTGTTCCGAGAATCTTCATGCCATGAATAATACGTCTGGGTAAAAACAAAATGTATTTACATTAAAGTGGAATTATGAATAACAGAAGGAGGGTACTGGAATTGTTATATCCATGAAGGCTGATAAACATAAGGATCAAGGGGACAATCAGGTCCAGCAAACCCAAAGTCATTGTATCCCAGTGACACAGAAAAATCTCTTCCCTCCCAAATTTTCCGAACCCGTCTCTCCTGGGGCTATTCTCAATGAAGAATAGGTCTACCTCGCATGAAGAGAGTTCGGTTATTTGCCAGCAAGAGACACTGTATGATTGATTATCATTTATCAGTAGCGGAAAATACAGAATGCCACATATTACCGATGAAGCCTGCAATAAGGTAAAATAATCGGCAAAAATTTTATCATATTTGTAAAGGAAATATACAAACGTACGATGGGTAACATACAGTAAAGAGCACATAGCCATTGTGTTATGGATTCCGCCATCCTGCCCCCGACGTTATAAACAAAACACCAGGTGGCGAATCCCGTTATCAATGGATTTTATCAAAATATTTTCTTTGGCTAGCCATAGAAGGGTTAGAGCCTCGTCTCACGATTGACTATAGATCGTAACAGCAGAGAATAATGGTTGTCCCCCGACTACAGTGCCCCTTTCTTACACTGCCGCTATCTTACAATATCCTAGCGGATGATGTCAGAACTAGCAATTACTCTGTGCCTTATTATAAGACGATGTTTTAAGGGTTGAGGAGCAAGTACATGTATTTGTCAAATACTTTAAATCATCTGTATGGTGGTAGTATTTTAACAAAATTGAAGCAGTTTGTTTCACGATGATAAAGTACAGTGAATGTTATCATATATGTAAGTGTCAGAATGCAGAGATTATAGCATCTTGCCTTCATGTCTTTTGATGCCTTAAACTTCACGCCTGCGCCTTTATCAATTAAAAGCCTGCCACGTCCCTGGCTGTAATAAGACATTTAATTTCGTATTAATCAGGCCTCATGTCGGGGGTCTCATGTGCTGAAGTTAGTCGTGATTGTTAATTTATTGTCGGCAATCCAAGCGCGTCATCCACCATCATAACTCTCATTTTTCTCTTAAAATTTGGTTTTCAAATTAAATCCCTGCCGAGGCCGGGGGAGACTAATTGAGATAAATTTGCCGCGCGCTGTTATTCTACACCTGTGAGGTAATTTCATTACTCTACCTCCGCCTGTGATAAATTCTGAAATTCTCTAAAACTGAAAGCGATACACGAGGAGTAGGAGATGTAGCATTAGATTAGGGTGGTACTTAACTCAGTGCTGGGTGGTATGGGGGAGCTAAGGGAATGTGGCGTTCGTATGAGTAAGCCTATTTATTTATATGCATATGAGGTACCCACATATCCCTTGGTGTTAAACTAGATTATCTTTATTGTACAACGATCCTAATTACTCCCCTGTGGACGTTACACTCCTCTCACGGCATACATAGTGTAGCCCTCCCCTATAGCTCCCTATGCTGGTACATATGTATACTTTCTGTATCCGCAACAAGTGCATTTTATATCATCTCGTGAAGGATCCTCCTGCTTTCCGTGTCCCTGTACTTAACTCTCAAAATCAAGATTGTTTCAACATAATGTTTTCAAGAAAATTGTTATCCTTTATTGTCATAATGTAATTAGAAGTAAGGTGCTGTCCTGTCCATGAACTATTCAATGCTTCTATGTAAGATGCATTTATATATAGTGCTGAATATGTCTTGACACCTAGATGTCACTTTCAAACATGACTGCGTTTAAATCACTTGTACATATATCATGCCTCATCGATTCACATGTCACTGATATGTACGCGCCACAATATCTACATGTCACTCACTCACATGCCTCACTGCATTATTTGACTCCCATATATATATCTACACCTGCCTGTCACTCACATATGTTTGTCACCGCGTGTGCATGTCACTCCTACGACTGCCCCGAACACGTATATGCCAATCACAGGTGTATTCCGTCCGCCAATGAAGAGTACGTTATACATTGTAATTATCACCACCATACAACCCCTATTTCAAATCCCCCACCAAAGAAACCAAATGTATTCTTATCAATGCCGGAGTTGTTGCCTTATGTCGTGGCCGTAGGTTTGGCTCACAATTCTGGCAAGGTTATGTGCGAGCAGACATGATGCATAACATGGAAAATCTATTCCTATTTTACCTTCAAAAGATATACATCTGCTTTTGCAAATGCATTGCACTGCTTCACATTACTAACCATTCAGAGACCCCCCCCCCCTTCATTCAAACGCATATAAATGCATTCTCTGTCCATCATTTCCCCAGTCTTACAAGCCTTAACTGGATATATTTTACCCTCCCTGCACTACCTTATTGGACTGCACCTCGTCCTCCTCCCACAACCACACAGAGGCATTTTACCCTCGGAGTATTCCGTGTCCCTGCGCGCGGCTCTAGTTTTAATCCCATCTCAGAGGGCTGCTCTCAGAACGTAATTCAATCAAAACTCACATTAATTATCGCCGGAGTTGTGTGTCAGAGGAAAGAGGGGGTGACAGCAGAGATGCGCACACAAAGATCAACTGTTCACATGCCTGGATGGGGAGTATGGACTACACTAACTTATACTATAGTGATACAACCGGGAATGTACCATTGGCAATACATACATATTTTACCTGCAAACCCCAAGGTAATAGTTAATATACATAAATAGTTACCAATAGGTAGGATTAAAAACATGATGGCGTTGAGATTTAACATACATACACCAGAACCATTTTGAATCCGAAATGTAATATTCAACATTTAGACTATTTCCATGTATGTTTTTATTGTATGATTCCCAGCATCCAGGAAAGGTGTGTGGTGGGAGCCTAGTGTAACTGTCCATCAATGAATCATAGATCATAGAATAAATACAGCGAGCAGGGTGGTCTAACAAACGGGAAGTTGTTGTCTCACATTATGAGGGGTATTGAGTCGGGCGGGGGAGGGTGTGTGTGCATTATATGCGATCAGGGTACAAGGATATATGCATCTTTTATATATGTACAGAGTTAAAGATTGACACAACCAGGACAATATGACTAATATAAGTTTTGCTATATTTCTGTAATAAGCGTAAGTTCTATGCAATGTAGGGCCGCTATGCTCGTACTGTGTCACCCCAGCGACTTTGCCTAACCTTCACACCTTTCAGCAATACATTACATTCACACCTCCCTATCTTTCAAAACATGCATATGAAATTAGGATGTGATCGAGGAATTGGTAGGTAGAACACAACTTGTCCTAATGATATCATTTTTCTCTGATAAGAACGTGATAAGATCACCAGGGCCGGGTATAGGCCCCAAGGCGAAAATTCACTGATAGGCACATAGGGCCTCATGTATCATCTGATGGCAATCTGAAAGCCATCTTTTGTTTTTGTTTAACATCTAGAAAATGATGATTGACCTATAGATTTACCCTTAGTGAGAGAACAATAGTGCATTTATTATGAAATATCTATAGCAAATAGTAGCAGTTCGATCACCAAATTGATGTGGGATTTCACGGAAGATCTGTCATCCCGATAGAATGAAATAAAATTCATTTCAACTAAAAACAAATTGGGTTCAATGGTGATGTTCAACAACCTCCCGCAACCATTCCCTCCCATAGAGACCTACATAGCCACGCTCTACAAACCCACCTCGGGAATCCCAACTCACCCATCTCCTCGACCGTGATAGATGGAGGATGGGACCGTGGAAGGTAACGGGTTAAGGGGCGCAGGTCTGAGGGACGGAGAGTAACGGGCAGGCGGCGGGTGCTAGTATTGACTTAGAGTTCTGACGTTCACTTATGGCCGGAGTGACGTTAAAGGGAGGTAGGCCCTACTAGGCTATAATCATAATGCCTGATACAGAGAGATGGATGCAGGAAAATGGGCAATGGAGATCTGAGCTGAGTACGGTGGGTAACCTAGGGAAGAGCATGGTAACAAGACCCAGAAAGTGGAGGCAGGCGACAGGGCGGCGGGTGGCAGTCGGCCGACGACAAAATACAGAAGGCTGCGGCGGGCGGTCGGGGCCCGGCGGCAGTTGGAGCACGGTGGACGTTGGGCTCAGCGCGGCCTGTGTCCGTGAAAGCCCGTCATTGTGGGCGCCGATATCATCTCCGTGTAACTACCTGCCGGGCCGGGCCGGACGTTAGGTGCCCCCGGCGACACCCCGCGGCCCCCGCCCGCACACCTCCCGCCCGCACACCTCCCGCTCGCTGTCCGCCAGGGGAATCCTCACTCCACAACCTCCGGTAGTTTGATATTGGCCAGCCAGAGGGCACTGCGCGCAAGGTGTGAGTGTACCGGAAGCTAGGGCGCGCGACGCATGCGTTGGACGTGTGCTGTACAAGGGGATGTTGTGTGTGGAGAACGGGGCTCTCCCAGCATAGGTCCAGTCACCACCACGGATACAGTGTTGCAACCTTGGAGAGAGTCAGAAGGTCGACTCTTCGTGTCAAGATGCATGGTATGTATGCCTGCACGCGTGAGGTGTATTGGGGGTGGGGTGGATAAGGTGTGGGTGAGACACCAATGTGACAGTCACACAGACAGGTCTCCATGTATAGCTGTGAGCGCCGGAAACCCGACAGAGGGCGGTACAGGTAGAGCTCCCCCAACCAACCCACGACGGGACAAAGAACTAGTCAATCCGCCACTATCTGCAGCGACCAAGCGGAAAGAAGACAACTTCCGCAGCACCTACTAGACCTGCAATACAGTCACTGATTCTCTACATGTCATAAGGTGATAAACTATCCCCACCAGTTATATCCCCAGCAAGTAACGTCGTCCCTGGTGAATACGGAAATACCTATTCTATGCACAATTTGATTTTAATCACAGTGAGTTTATTATGACAACAAATAAGCCCCTACAGTGATAGAAACTATGGAGTCATGTTTGACAATCCGTAATCGCTTATTCATAGTTATACAAGTCCTTATTCATGGTTAGGTCAGGTCCCTGACTAAGATCAAGCCAACACTCTACCAGCAGAGATTCTTTACAGCTGAATAAGAAAAAGCTAGAATGTGAACCACATTTTTCATCGATAATGTCTTCCCATTCACAATTGTTCAGTGGTTTAACAATTAAATTGTATTGCCGCCTGAATATAGTCCTGATCTTCCAGCATGTGACGTCTCTGGGTGGTTGCAGAGACAAATAGTAAGCCCAAGTGCCATGAATAATCTGGTGGGAAACTGTTAAGCCCATGGACTCGTTGTTTTATTTTAATTGAACCTTTGAGACGAATACATTTATCAATTTACAGGATATTCTTCCACATATGGTTATGTGAGTATATATCCGTCTTGTTGTGGTTGAAAACCTTACTGCACCTATCAATATTGGCTTGTACTGTTCATAAAGCATTTCTGCTACAAATTAACATATCTTTTTCTTATATCTACACACTAATATGAATAATTTCTTTATATGAACTTTATCCCAGGGATAACAGGAATATCCTTTGATTTGGTATGAATGACCAGTCACAAACATCAACATGACCCTCTCTTGATATTTTCTATGAAAATTTTATTTTGTTTTCTTTTAGGAGAATATATATTTTCAAACACTCATGAATATGAATCCAGCCCAGATATACCTGCTTCCAAGAATACAAGAATTCCAGACATCGATCTTCTTTGTGTGATATTACTCCCTAAACTCCCTAATTACCCACACTTCGTCCACTCACTCCTATGAGACCAAGCATAGATGCCTGGATTTTGTTACCTGCGTGTGAGCGCCTCTCCGTGGACTCAATAATGTCTGGCTTGCGTTTACTCACAATTATCAATTACCTGCATGGACAGGAGGGAGGGCTGCGCTGGACGATGTACAAATATTTTGAATCATATTTCAATCAATTTTAATTCAGAAACCGAAACGCCCATTCAGAGAGGATTAGTCTCTGGGGAGGTGGTGATAAAAGAGAAAGTTAATCAGATACGCCCACTACCCCGCGCCTGCATAGGAGATGAGGAGAGGTGGGCAAGGGGTGGGGCCAGTCAACAGGGATAGGGCGTTAGTATCCACCCCTAATACAAGTTAAAGCTGCTTTTAAAGAGGACTAATCCACATCAGTTTGGGGTAATTAATTTGATAATAACAAAAAAGCGTGATGTAATGAATTAGGGTTAATGACGTCAAAAAGAGGTTCAATGGCATGCTTGATTCTAAACATGAATTGTGAATTTTAAGATACGTTTTATCAAAATTCCAAATATCTGGCAAAAAATATTTTATATAACAATTCCTTAAATATATTCACGTTTCGGCCAACAATTATAGCTTCACTTTTAGGCAATAAACAAGCGATAATACTGTTGGTTATTAGCCTCTTCTTTTGGCTTATTTACAACGCATGGAAAGTTGGAACAGGTGTGAACTTTGACCTCCCCTGCAGAGGTGTGAATGGTCCAATAATCATACCTCATAAAACTGAAAAGCTTTTTTTTGTCATACTCATTTTTGTTATACTCATTCTCCACAAGTGGAACTTTTTAAAGTTATGGACATACTGACTTACCGTATACATAGTTCTAATAAAAAATCTTCCCCCTTTCACAGCATTCCTTTGAAATGGCTAGAACCACTGCATGGTAGACCATCATTTGATCTTTAAGTAATAAAGATCATTAGCAATATCCACCGCCCCTTGGTCGTAAAAGCTTAATGTAAAGCGCTCGTGAGCCAAGCGGCCACTACAATGTAGCGCCAATTACATTACAAACCACCTAAACGACGACCGTCCTCAAAAGAACAATGGTCGCGTGTGCAGTTCCGGCGGTGCACGCGCAGTGAACATGAGTTTATCTTTGGCGGCCATCTTGGGACGCTGGCCACATAGCTCCACTGAGACCATTCGCTGGTTACAGACGTGTCGGCCAGTGCCCAGCCGCTATCAATGCGCTGATCGCCGGCAGGTGGTCGGTACGCATCACTCACAACACAGAAAATTAATTCTCCAAACAAAAAGCTCTGCCGCCGCACGCCGCTCGTAATCTGGTTGTTTATCTGGCGTTCGTACTGCTGGACGATACCAGAGGGGGTATGGTGCGGTGCGCTGGTTGCCAGTGTTTGTCGTGTTGCGTATTGTGTTATGTCCACCTGTCCGGCCGCGGAGGGACTGTCCACCAGGCGGCGGTACTAGTCAAGGAGGGGGCACTTTTCATGTGTGGAGCGTAGAAGCGCCTGGGAGAGCACACTTTATTAATGAAGTATGCATCCACATGTTCATACACGTAGCATTCACGTACTACACCAATCTGGCAGACCGCGAGCCATTTGTATCAAGGATTCCACAATTCATCATTTTATTTCTTAATTTGGTTACGCCTTGTTCTTAATTTTCTCAATTCCCATTTGAATGAAGTCGCGAAGCAGGTGCCACCTGCCTTTAGCTTATTGGCCAATTATTTCATTATCAACGTTATCAACACCTCGTTTTTATCAACGCACAAGCTCCGTGTAAAGATAAGAATTCGTGACATTTGATTATAAATGGTGCCACGCAATGTAATATAACGACTCGTTTACAATACTTTCTGTCTTCCTCTCTCAAATTTTGATATTCCTTGCTAGAATTATGTTGTTGGAATAATTTTTTTCTGTGTCCATGAAAATTTTTATTTTTTTATTTCAGCGAATTATGTACATACGACATTCTGCTAATAAACAGGTTTTGTGTGTCCTCTACGACCGCTGGCATTTGTCTGTCGGTGAACAAGTTGAACTTAGCATCGTTGCTGCACATAGTACAGAAATTACATACGTGTAGTAGGCTACACGTGGTATGAGATGAAATGGAAATGGAAAAAATTCACGATTCTCAGACATAACGATATACAGAGTATAAAGATCTATACAGAACAATACATAACATTATAAGACAGCTATGGTTCCTCTGTCAGTGCCTTTATCTTTAATTTCACAAATTTCTTAAACTGGTAGGGGGTACTATTCTGTATTTCAATTGGCAGGGTGTTCCACAAGGTCAGTCCTTGATTCACAGGGTTCCTTTTATAGAATGATGTCCTTGGGCGTTTTAACCTTATCTGTCTCTTATACTGGGATCTAGTTCGTGGATCGGGACCAAATAAATTGTCCCTAGTAAACCTTTTCATATATTTATACAACAAATACGTTCTTCTGTCATTTAAGATATCTATATCACATATCTCGTGCAATTTCTTAATACTAAGATCTCTCACTTTACTTCCTGTACAAATTCTTAAACCTCTGTTCTGGAGCTTCTGTAGACCTTGTAATAGAGACCTAGTGGTATCACAATACATTTTCTTTTATTAGTGGCAACTATGCAGTACCCAAAGTTTTATAATGCACCACGCCATAACATTTAACGCGTAATAGTTAAAGTATAATACCTCAAGGGTATTGGTATTTACCAATCATCTAAGGTAAGACACACTGCTATGTGCTGAAAATTGTATTGTTAACTTTTCCATGTACATCGCATATGTATACATTAAAATACACACTGTGTTCGGCATCATCACGCTATCTGATAAGACATTTCCACTTTCTTAACCATTATTCAATAACTGTATTATTGCTTGTAATGAAATGTGAATTTCAGATGAAATTATGTATGGAAATATAGTCACTGCAGGTGCTCAGTTCCAGACGCCGCAGCAGGGAAATTCTCTATCTGGCTTCTTTTGTCATGCGAGAAAAACATAAAACTGACCTAGTTGTCTGGACCCTCATGGCCAGTCACCATAGGGTGCCTGGGCAGTTTAGTGCATGAGGTAAAATCGCGGATGTAACATGATTCGTGCCAATGGCTACAATCTATCATACGAGAAGCCCTAATTCAATAATTAACTGTGACAAATACTAACCAATTATTCCCTGCAGGAGGTATAGCCGTGGACCCGTATATAATGTACGGTGCCTGTCTATTACGGTCATTTCTATATACTACTTACACGTTTGCATGGTGTTCGCAAAGCTCTTAATATGAAAGCTGACACCAGGGAAAGAGGAATAGGGCACCAGGGGAGACGGAATGAATTTAAACAAAACGTATATCATGATTAACAATTGAACTTTGCTTCTGTGACTATAAGGCTATCAGGCATATAGAAGACGTAGATGTAGACCGATGTGTATGTACGACCTATTCATAGGCCTACATGCGTTTGTATGTGCGATTGCGTTAGCTCGGGACTCTGACAGCTTGAGACGGTCATCATGGACAGGCATAAAATCGAAACCATTAATATCAAGTCATTAGACTACAACAAGATTTGAATAACATTGTATTTATAAGAACCTTGAAAGTCCATGTATAAGTCCTGTGGTGTCTTTGTAACCTTTTTTTTGCTGTATTATTATGACTTCAAAGTGGAAGAACACCCCTGGTTTGTGAACTTTGTATGTATGTAAAACTTTTCATTTAATAAGAACGAAATGCCCAGGTATAGATTTTTCGAGAGTTGTGGTTTGACAAGTAGGTCTTATTAGTTATTGCAGGGTTAGACATGTCGGTGCGCATTCCCTTAGTTAACATAAGAGTAGAAAATAGTTATTTACACAGTGTCCTTTAAGAAGTGTATAGGCTATATACACGGACTTTCAATGTCCAGGTAAAAAAGAGGTGGGTAATGTGAGAACAAAGTTGGTACACAAAGGCATGCTTAGTGTTGGAAAAAAGGGACAGGGACGGGAGGCTATACATAACTACCCTACTTAAGTGTCGGCGGTCTTCTGATGGTCAACACCCTTCTTGTCACAGCCCCCTGAGAAGGGCTCGACCTCTGCCCCGCCTGACCCCAAGTTAAAAAGGGTTAAAAAGACGCACCGCGACTCGTTGACCTTGACCATGAACCCGCCCAGCTGCGTGTCAGCGGTCAAGGTCACGAGTCTGTAGTGCCCTTACTGACCACCAAAGGGCAGGAGGGGACGTTGGGCGTTTGACCAGAGGTATGGCCGGGGCGGAGCGGGATGAGCAGTGACTGGGGGCCATCAGCCGCGCGCCGTTGGCTTACCATGAGCCAACTGACCACTACCTGGCCACGTGCTAGATAGGAGGTAGTTTCACACACACACCGCTGACCAGGCCTTCTACTAATCACCAAAGCCCCTCAGGCCGCCGCCAGGGAGCGTGTGAACGGACGGTCCGGAGAGAGAGCCATATGCTAATTAGAACAAAACGGTGTATTCTGAGAACACACCGATAGCATCGGTGTTTGACAACCATGAAAACAAGGCAATTCTAATGTTCACAAGTTGAAGTTCACATAAAGTTGTGGGCCTGCTTCAGGCGATTCAAGAGCTCCAGAGAGCTTTTGCATAATGTTGTCTAGTAAAATAGTTAATTCCCCGAATAAGTTACCTGTAAGTATGAAGGGGAGTTGCTGTTTTTACAGGAGCCTAGGCACTATGCTAGTGTCTCGGACCCAGGGATATCGGGGCAGCATCCATATAGTCAGTATTTTTGAAGAAATTTTATTTATGAGACACTAAAGCCCATGTAAGACATATTTTATGAGCATGGTGTAATCTAGATTCCAGCAACTCATCCCAGATCCACATGCATATAACATTAGCAGACATATGGTTAACGAACGAAGTTATAAATGCAATTATTGAAAAGAACAGAGCGCGGAGACATGCACAAACGACAAAACTAGAGGAGGACTGGAAACAGGCCAAATTCCTTCGAAACCGGACAAAAGGTCTCATATTAAGAGCTAAAAAAACTATATTCAGGAACACAATAATGATGATATAAACAAATTTTGGAAACGTATGAAGATATTACTGCCAGGTAAAAGAGGGAGAACAAATCAAACCTGTCCAGATATGCCCGATTATATCAACAACTTTTTTTACAGGGATTGGAGATAAACTAGCAGCCAACTTTAACAAAGAATGGGAAGATGAGGACTATGTAAATCCACCTATCATGAACCAAATTCTTATTACAAATGAAGAAGTTAGAGACTTGGTCAAGGAAATCTATATATGAGAATCCTCTGCAATAGATGGATTACCTATCAAAATTCTTAAACACTGCTTCTTGACTCTTTCACAGGAATTAACTCATATCTACAGCCTAACATTAACAACATCCATTTTCCCAACAGAGTGGAAAAGAGGTACCGTGATCCCAATCCCTAAACCTAACTTTAATAAAACTGTTGGAAATTTGTCCCCAATCTCACTCCTCCAATTACCTGGCAAAATCCTAGAAAAGTTAATCCATTCCCGAATAATAGAGCATCTAGAATCAAATAATTAATTATCAGAAAACCAAGGGGGATTCAAAAAAAGACACTCCACTATTTTAACCTCAGCTGAATTTACTGACAATATACTGAATAATATAAATAACAAATCTCTTACATTAGAAATTTTTATAGACATGTGTAAAGCCTTCAACACTGTTAACCATACTATCCTACTAAATAAATTATCAAACATGGGCATAAACAACAGTACACATAACTGGATCAAAAACTACCTCAGTGGAAGAACACAAATAACCAAAATTAACAATACCATTTCTGAGCCACAGCCTATCACGACTGGAGCCCCGCAGGGCTCCATTCTAGGCCCCCTTTTATTCCTGACTTACATAAACAGTCTTGAAAAAGCAATCCCAAATAGTCATGTGAAACTCTATGCAGACGATGCCGTTCTTTTTCTAACTGAAAACACACGTGACTTGATGGAGGACCAAATGCAAACAGACCTGAACAAGTTAAGCAACTGGTGCAATATAAACAGGTTAACACTAAATGCAAAAAAACACTAAAATAATGTTGTTTGGAACCAAGCATAACCTAAAAACTGCGAGAGACTTAAATCTAACCATTAACCATCAAAAAGTGGGCAAGTAACAACCTTAAATTATCTTGGAGTATCACTAGATCAGTCACTCACCTATAGAAAGCACATTAACTGTATGATCAGCAAGGCCTCACATAAATTGTATATGCTATCAAATATTAGAACATACCTAACCAGAGAGCAGGCTGCAATGATTTATAAGACCAAAATAATTCCCTTCCTGGAATACGGGGGTGCCCTCATACATAATACTAATACAGTCCTGCTCACAAAACTACAAAGATGTCAAAATAGAGCTCTTCGCATATGTTATCGCTCAGCCAATATGATCCCCACTAACTTCTTACACAAAAACTTTAATGTAAACTATCTGTCAGACAGACGTGATGCACAACTACTCAAGATTGCCTACCTGAGATCAAAAAGTGAGAACTACTTGGAGGCGCAGAATAGGCAGACATGCCTTTTTCACAGGTCCAGTCTTGACAGTAAGCAATCCAATAAACTGCACCAAATACCAACACTCTATGCAATTTAAGTCGGCGAACCTATGGAATGGACTCGGCCCTGAGATTCGTCGCATAGACGAACGTGATGACTTAGAAAAGTTGTTTAAGCAGAAACTGAAAAATCAACTACTGACTTATTAGGATAAAAAAAAAAAGGTGTGATGTGTACTCAGGGAGTCCTGAACCTGACTTTTCAAAGGATATTGTATACTTCCGTTGTCTTTGTGACTACCTACAATAAATCTTCTTCTTAAACACTAAGAGTTTGTATAAATATTAACTAAGTTGCACAGGACAAAAGATATGGATTACTGCCAAACGAGTCTAAGAATTGCACTATGTTACCCTGAAAGTCAACTTGTAATATGACATATGAAACATTATGCTAGTCAAGCAGCAAAGCTTGTATTAGTGTTTTTTCTTTGCCTAGATAAAAGACTATATTATCATATATCTACAATTACTATGTTAACTGTTAATATTAAGAAACAACACTGCCATGATACTGTAAGCCTACCCTGTAGGCAACGTAAGGCACAGAACTTTTATTCGCTGGAGAGTCGGGAAGATAGGAAACACTTGTTTCCTACGACATCCCCCCAGGATAAATAAAAGCTTAAAAGAAATATATCTACCAATACATTTTGTTTCACTGGATCAATGGGATATTTGTATCTTGCAATTGGGTCAGAGGTTGTCCCTATATTGCCTTTACATTGATTAAAAATACAAGAAAAAAAAAAAGAAAATCAACACGCGGATCAATAATCACAGTAAAACAGTATTAAACAGCAAATGTGTAAGTCTGTTTCATGCAAGTATAAACATTCAGAGAAAAATGACTCTATACAGATATGAACTCTGTCATTATTTAGTCCGGTAAAGCAAATAAAGTGGCTCATGCCCAACCCTGCTGTAGGTAGCGGTTAAATTTGTCTTTCACTTTGCAATGCGTACTTTATGAGGCCATACATGTTCCATCTCATCTAACTAGATCTAAGAACAAAAGGGAATTATTCGGTAAGAATGGATAGATATAGAAAAATTAGTTTTCAGTGGCATTTTAGTGAAAATAAAGTGTCTGTGCAAACCCCATAAAACAAGGATGTACTCTAAAAACATATAAGAATCTTTGGTTTCAATATATCTACTCCATCAACAATCCTCAGATTATAAGGTCGTACGTATCCTTCTCAGAGGTCACGTGCCCAGTCTATCATGGGCGTGACGTCATACAATGGTGGGCGTGACGTCAGACAGGGTGGGCGGCACGTCACACAATGGCACAGCAGGGTGGGGCACGAGTCGGTAGCCCGCCCACTAGGGGCCGGACCCCCGGGCGCTCCGGGCGACTGGACCGGGTACCTACCGGAAAACGAAGTCAATTTTAGGCAGCAGCCACGTGTGCTTTTACCGAGCGTCGCCAGGGACGTTGGGGTCTTTTTTCCCTCATACATATTACGCAATTACGATGACAAAGTTGTTAACTGTCCACGTTTTTACTGAAAGTTTTTATCGACATAAGTATTGAACATCTAGCTTAATACCGAGTTTGTTTTTCTTGTGGTGAGACCCAGATTGGGTAAACCACTTTGTATTACCTGAGTAAGGCGCCATTCATAACGTACGCACATACTGAAGATGGGATGTGTGTAAAAAATATTGGACACTTTGCGTGTACCCCTTCTTCATTCTATTGCGTATAAGGGGATGTCGTTGGATCTGGGTGTGATGTGTGAGGTACGGGTGCATCAATAAATCTATCCTCCACAAACCAAATTTAGTCAGACATTCATTGCCTAATTAGAATAGACTGACCTAACTAACGTAAAGGGCAAAATCCACTGTGTGATTCATCTCCCTGCGATTTGGGGACAGGCGGCCAACGACCCTCTCCACGGGGGGAACAGAATCGCTGAGAAATTTTCAGACAGGTTTGAAATTTATCGCATGCGATTTTAGGTCCCTCCAAGGTACAATTTGTTGTAGAGAAAATGTATCCTCTACGGGGGGTGCTACCGGAATCGCAAGGCTGAACCCACTGTGTGATGCGATTGGGAGGGGCTGTAATGGTGCCTACAGATATAGTCGTCTCTGCACCACCACGTGGTGTCTTATCACCTGTCAATCACAATCCTGACACGCCCTGACACCACTGAGCCAGGGCAGCCCCGTGGTGTCGGCCTCATTAATTACTTGGTACACTACAGGGCCAAATATCGCAGGGAATGGAACAAGAATCGCACAGTGGGTTCAGGCCATAACCCCTCCACTCATCCCACCCCTGAAATAATTTCCATAATCCTCCTGTAATATGGTAAGGCAGTATTCATATTTCGAGTTATCTATAAATGTGCCAACCTCTATATTTGGAACATATATGTATTTACACATACTAGAATTTGTCCTCGTGATCATAAGCTTTGACGACTCATCTGTGGGAAATCCATTGATCTGCATCTGGCGCTTTGATAAAAGTAGTATTCAATTGCGCCTCATCTGTCTCTTTTTAGACAATTTATTTGTTAAGTGAGGGCTGCAAGGGCGAGGCCACATGAGTAGAGGTGGTGGGTGGTTTGTGGTGAGGGGTCAGGTCCGGGGGTGGCGGGTGGGCCATGCACGTGGGGCAGAGACCGCAGCAAGCGGGTTTTATCTCCACTGACGCGTGTCACGGATCCAGGCAATTGCATGAGATCAGCCGTCAAAGGATCCGCTGACACTGGCCTCCCAATGTGGAATTCAAAATCGATGTAAACACAAACTATCAACTTTAAAGGTTATTTTATGTTTAATGGAAAACCCTGATCAATGATGGTTAGTACATCTACATGTATGGCCTTGCATGGCATTTATACAATATGCATATAATATCCGAAGAAAGAGTAAGAATTCTCTGAGTAGATATCTCATCAATTTCCCAGTGAGATGTAATGTCTTTCCATTGAGACTTATGATAAGCTGTTATCCGAGGTACCTACAAAGTACTGCCGCGGAAGAATTGTTCCTACGAACCTGGACATCATTCGAGCGCCTAGATGACAGGAATACACATGTTCTCCGAAGTGAGCATTCTACCAAATGTTGGAATATATGCGATTTTCCAATTTTCTTAGATTTTTCTTGGTTGATATTTATATAGAACGTCCTGACCATGCTGTACAAGTCACAGAACGAGATGGTAATTTACGGTTTGTACGGAACGAGGCATTTATGCCGAGTTCCGTACAAACCGTAAATTATCATCGAGTTCTGTGACTTGTACAAGCATAGTTGGACGTTATATATTTACTATATACCCAAAATTTAAAATAAAAATCATTAATTTAATAACCGATATGTTAACAAGAGCTAAGAGTGCATTATCAAATAGAATTATTGGCCTTTAAAGACTAAATAAGCAGGTGGACGCCTTTAAAACTCAATACAGAGGGAGGGAGGGAGGGAGGGAGGGAGGGAGGGAGGGAGGGAGGGAGGGAGGGAGGGAGGGAGGGAGGGAGGGAGGGAGGGAGGGAGGGAGGGAGGGAGGGAGGGAGGGAGGGAGGGAGGGAGGGAGGGAGGGCATCTATGAATAGGGAAGGGCCTGCATTGATTGGATATTTAAAGCCCTACTCCTCTGTGAAGTCAGCAGGTCATGGCTCAATGCACAGATATGTATAAAACCTATCTATATATAAAACGTTTGCTTCATAGTGATCATTCATGGATGAGTGCACACAGACCTGTCTGCATGCTCCCTAGCCATGTGGGGGACATAACAAAAATACATGAATAGCACATCAAATATACATTCCACCTAAATAATGACACTTCCTAAAGTGTCAGCAACTGTCAGTGCCACTTATGGAGATGGTAAATGTCACACCAATGCTCACTGTAAATCAATATTGAGTAAACATATGTTTGAGCATGCCCATTTCACTGAAAATCCCCCCCACTTTCAACAAATACTTGAATATCTCAGCAAATATAGAATCTACTTAGAAAATTCCACTTCCTAGCACCTACTGCTTTTTATTCTCTTTCAAATGAGGCTTATCATATTCTGATTCAACCAGTTTAAGGGGTAGAAATATGTCCATAAAGGAGTTCTTAAAAATGGACCTGTGACTACCAAAGTCCCCCCCCCCCCAAACTGAATTCACTTTTTTTTCAAATCCATTCCAAAATACTAAATTTTAAAAACTGTGAGGCATTGTACCACCATAAAACCTTCTGTCCAAAACAGAAATCATATTCCCATCTGTACTTAGTGAGCTATAAAAAGCAAAAATATGGTCAGGTAACCTATTGACTTTACAAGCATGTGTACTACAGTAGGCTATAGCCATAACCTAAAGACCAACCGTCCACCTGCTAATAAACGGGTTTGGCAAGGTAGTCCGTATTTTAGTGTACGGACCAGTGGTCCGTACAATATATTTACGTTATATGGTGAAACGGTGCGTATTTAGAGTATATATACGGCATGGGTATATAGTAAATGGTTTTATTCTTTGTCAATAATATGACAAGACTGTTTTAGGATTTGGGTATTGATGACAGAACGAAATTCCTGGTTGCAAGTCTAGGGCAAGTTACGTATTCACAGCCACCAGGAATTTCGTTGTCAATACCTAAATCCTAAGCAGTCTTTATTATACACCATAGAAGAGAAATATTCTACCGATAATAGAGATAGGATGTGAAAGCGCGAACGTCACCATTATAGGCCGCGCATTATACTGATATACTGCACACAGTGAACTATATTTATACTGCATGCCCCAGAAGATGTGAAGAAACTAATAGAAGTACGAGTACGAGCTCAGGACGTAAAATTGGGCCAAGGACCACGAACAATCTAACGCCCACAAAGCCTTAGCCAGTATTCTCTAATTAATAAATTGACAGGATCGTCGCGTTCTAAAGTTTTTTTTAACTCTGGGTGTAAATTCATCCGCGTATTTGTGTGCAAAAATAAACAAACATTTACATTTATTTCCATTTCAAATCTAATAACAATTCTTTGCGGTATCCTAATCTTCCTCATTTATTCAGCAGTGCAGCAATAATCTACTAGCCTATACATGTACATTTATTCGAATAAAAAAAACTACATCATGCTGAGAAAGGTATTCAAGAACAAAAACCCAAACCGTGAAATCACATTATGTTGAAACAGGGTTTATTAGAATACGCGCCATATATCATCAATACACCGTGCTTCAGAGTTCAAATGAATGCATTTACATCTTGTACACTATGATACACGAACAGGTAAATCAGAGCATGGATGAGAGCTTATATTCAAGGCAACCCGTAATGGGCTAATCATTGGTTAAATTCTGCAAAACAATCAAATTCTGCGTACAAAGATTGTCATGTCCTGATACACCACATGTGGAGATTTGACTTCCACTGGAGGCTATTAAATTTTACATCCAAAGACTTCAACTTTTGAAATCACTAAGAAAATCTACAGTAAGATGTATAGAGTATATCCTTACCAAAGCAAACATGATTTGTGCTTAAGAATAATAAGCAGAATGGACTATGTAATTTGTCATGAGAGGCTTAGTATCAGTCTAACAAACTTGGATTACAATTACACTGTAATCCACATAACCCCCATTAAATATGCTGATATTTTTTTTCAATTGGATAGAGTAATCTCCGATGTAGCTTGAAAAAACTTCAATTCGCCAAACTTGAGAAAAAATCATATTCCGTTGGCTTTGTTGAGATAGCTCATTTTGACTCTTTCCCATGTAGGGTAGTACAACAATTATTCTCGTGCAATAATGAAGGAGAACTCATTAGCATTGATTGAAATTTACAGTCACTAGGCTTCATATCCCTAATATAATACTCAGCAGAGAAACGCAAGAGTCGAGTAAACAATATAACTTTCGTACAACCGTATAGCTTGCTTGGTTTACCATAATCTTTACTGTATCACGGCAAAGAAAAATAATAAATTTACGAAGTCACCTGTACAACAGAAAGTCTAGTCGGTTGTCTGGGACAGATTGTACCGGACTTTTTAACATCCTTTGGCTTAATTCCACAAATCCCGCTTCTATATATCACCCGCTAAGTTAGATTATATTTCATGGACATTAAAAACATTTCAATCATTAGAAAATGTTATTATTCTGATGCCACAAAAGGATCCCCATTGAAAAGTATTCTTTTCGAGTTAATAGCAGTTTCCAGACATATTGTATCTGAAAAAGTTTAAAATATTTGTTACAACTGTATAGATTTCTAGTTTTTTAAATCTTCCACACACCAAAAAAATCTAATTTGCTCAGAGGTGTCCCTGAGGTTGATTTTACCGCTCCCGCAATCTGACATGAGTTACTGTAAACCGCTTATGTTTCTCTCATCAGGTGGAAGTGTTTGGTGTAGACCTGCTGTTGGTAACGGACCACATGATTGTTAATACTGTGTGTATTTCGCACAAGTATATAGATATATTCACCCCGGTTTTCTTTATGCCATCTTAGGATAAAAAGACGTTGGTACTATTCTCTGATGATGCCCTTGATCTGTTGTTTAGGTAATCTTCTATTTGGTCTAAATTATTACAATTCTTATCGCGGGCTTTGTGATTTCATTTGATTTATTTATAATTCACCTCTGAATATATTCAAAGTAGAATTTTCTTTTTGATTTGAGAATATGTTTTGAGTCAGCAATCACATGAATTTCATAATTTGGGACTTTATTTCCTCATTTAGTGTGCATAATATTGTTATTGGTCCACACGTAATTGTCCCTTTTCCATACTGATGTGTGATCAAGTATTCTTTTATCACAGATATTGCCCTAGTTACACACAGGTTTTATTCTGATGATGTATACAGTTCAGTTCATTACTACACCGTTCATTGTTATATTAAAGTATGTTGTTCCTAATTACCACAATGTTACTAGGTGGCGTTACTAGACCATGTATTAATACTAAAGGGGTGATATTTTGGTGTTACTTTATCATAAGATTGTTATTCGTCTACTTTATACTTCATTCAGGCTCTTATTACAGTTACTGGGCTACATGTCAATATTTGGATCATACGTCTTTTAATGATTGTTAATTAAATGATTGCTTCACAAGACTGTGGTTGGGTCATGTTGCACTTAACCAAACAAACCATATGTTATCGTCATTAAGATGAGATTTATTCTAGTGGTGGTTCGCGGTCGCGGGAGAGGCAGACACAGCATCGTGCATGAGGTCACGACCTCAGGACCTCACCAGGCAGATGTGGAGGAAGTTGTCGGGGTGGCTGAAGTGCTCACTCAGCCACTGGAGGGAAGTCTCCAGTGGGGGCTCTATGCCCTGGATGATCACTCGGAGATCTCGCTGTGCCGAACCTGTGACCAGTGAAGCCGAAACAGAATTAAACCACTTATAACACTACAAACAGATAATATATCTGAAATTCGTGGGTTGGCCTAATAAAAAATAGGCGAATACGAGATGCTTATTATTTGTATGAGTAGTGCTACGTTGTCATAGTTTTAATGTCTCATTCGAAATACTTGTCAGCCTAGTTTCCATGAGGGGGCGACATGACGTATGACCATCGTATACAAAGCCCCCATTGAAAATGTATGGGGACTCAGTAAACCACGACCCATTGTATAAAACCTATCAGATACCAGAACTGTGGTATCCGGATTCAAACCTGTGGTATACGGCTTCAAAACCATGGTATACAGGAAGAATTGTCCCTTTTGCTATAGAGCAAAGAAATAGTCCTTATTGTTATACCCTTTAATATGCCAATTACTGGGTTTGATTTGTTGGAAAAGATGGATAATAAATGCAACAAACGATGATTTTGTGGACAGGCGGCTCTGTAAACCACTCGGGGTTGACGTCGTAATACACTCGCTAGTGCTTGTGTATTACTACTCGTCAACCCCTCATGGTTTACGACCGCCCGTCCACCAAACCATCGATTATTGTCTATATATTGAATGACCAAAGCCCTTAATTCTTTTCACCTTAGACGCTACCGTGTGAGTGCCGTTTTCGAGTGAAGTCAGCTGCTATGTCATGATCATCGAATTTTCGCTTAGTGATGTGATACCACAGTGTCAACAAAGCTGTGGTAGCGATGTTAGGAGGCAAGTTACTATGGATTTGAACAAGGTGTCAACAACCTGGGGTAACTTATAGGTTTTCTGTGTATAATCTACACAGATAACACGGTTTCAACAAGTGTCTCTACAGGGGTCTGGTTAAAAGATGCTATTTAGGACACATTAAAAAAAAGCCTTTTCCCGTATTGCGTACATTTATTCCTGCAGTCTTCAGGCATAATCAAGTGTGCTTTATCATTTCATATACAGTGACAGACTGGCTATTTCATTCACTACATTCATTGCCCATCAGATGGATAAAATTGCTTATACTGTATTTAGTTAGTGGGCACCAAGTGTTTGCATATTGATGCTTCAGTCGAGTTAAGAAATTTGTGTTTTTGTTGCTCTAGTGACAAACTATCAGTGGAAAATTCCCACTGATTACATAGTTGAGCACAATGTTGGCCCCAGTTAGCACACCCTGCACTGATTCGGTCATTTCTCCATTCACTCAGTTAACTGACCTGATAGTGTTAGCTTTAAGAGCATAGTGAAGACGGAGGATTCAGAAGGACAGAAATGTTGATGATGGGAGAGAAAGTGATATACGGAAAATGGCTTCCCGTCTCCGTGCTTCAAAAATACACGATAAAATTATTGATCAGATACATCCCAATGCCATAGATAAAGGGATGTATCTGATCAATAATTCTATCAATCATTTTGAAATACGAAGACAGTCAGCCAGGTTTCATCTTATCATAGACCTAAAAATGGCGAAATGATACCTCGTCACATGATCACATACCCCGTACGTCACGTGTCACGTACGGGTATAAAATACGCCATGGGCTGGAGCGGGTATTATACTTAGTCGATACAACCATAGGTACATAATAATGCTGCTTTTTGTTATAAATAATAACCCAATGTAATTCTCTAGTTCTGAAGGGGAATTGTTTTTATTCGTCTCAGCACTACGTGAATGCCTATAGGAACAGGTCGTGGTTTTACAGAAATAAAATCTAGAGGGAGCAATAACTTGAAAGATTCGGATGTGTATATATAGAGATTTGCAGACCGAAAAAAAAAATCGGCATATTTTGGCGGTGTGAACCGGGGTTCGGGCGGGTATAGTCGGGTTTGTACATGTAGATCTCTGGAGGTTTCAGATATCCCTAAATTGCATAGATTGCATAGAAGCATACTCACCCTCAGCGCCGAACACGTCCGGCACCATCTCTTTGAGCAGCTCCTCCAGTGTGTGCGGGATGCCGGTGTCTGACATGGGCCGGAACAGCTTCTGGATGAACGGCTGGTCAACCTGTCACACACATCAACACGGATATTATCGTAAAACTGGATGAGTTTAAATCTTGGCTACCGTATGCCATGACTGGAGTTTGGTATAGTGACTTCATGAGGCGAAGCCGAGTGAAGTTCGGAGCCAAAACTCCAGGAGTGGCTTGCGGTGGCCAAGATTAAAACAAATCAGGTTTTGATTTTATCCTACCCCATCTCCTCGATTTTGGAATATTACGTGACTACAATTCTGTATGCAACTAGTGGCATATAAAACTCTGTATGCCAGTGAGCGTGGCATACTGAAACTCAATGTTAAGCCTATGGGTTTTTATATTAGGGGTAGGATAAAGCAGCAAGTGTACACAGATGGATGACACTAGCTTCATATAGCAACGACGCATTGTCTAGGGAGGAGGCACGGGTGGCTTTCCTCAATTCCAAGTGCAACTCCAGTGAAAGAATACAATGAGTGGACCTGGAGCCTACCCAAGATATAATGCACTTTCATCCTATGGTGGAATAGCACTGTTACTGACATTGATAACTTAGCAGTTGTAATATTAATAACACACCACCGTCATATTGGCGTAAATGATGCTCAATAGAAATTGAGAATAGAATTAAATGTACTGAACGTCTAGACACAGACTTCCATGGAAAAAATGGGAAGCTGTAACCTCTGATACACAAAATTAATTTTCCGCTGAGAGAGAGTATAACCTGAAATAAGCTGAGAACTAGTATCCTGTTACTATTTGTAATCTCCTTTAGAGATGTGGCGAAAATGCACTCTTACCACAGCAAAAAAAACCCACTATTTCTATTTGTAGGTAACTGGCCGGACGTACCAAGTGGATCCGGAAGGGAATCTGTTTGAAAAGTTCGTCTCCAGAATGCTCCATCAGCTTCCGGTTCACTGCCCAGAACTGGTCAAACTTGTCTGAAGGAAGGAAATATAGACCTTTCTATGGATACTTACACCAACAAAGCAAATACGAATGATATATTAAGAAGATCTCAACACAATGTACTGGTGATAATTTTGTGATGCTTGAATAAACGTTCGCTCAAGGAGAAAACGAAAAGTTGTCCGTTTTTCCTTCTTCACCAGCTTTATCTGAATTATATCTCTAGTACACAACATCAAAGCTAGTATCAGCAAGCTAGTGTGGCTATTCTCTGCTTGGCAAATTTACAACACAGCCAAAGGAAGTCTGTGGTTCAAGTCAGGCTTGAAGAAACAAGATGACATCTCCCGGACCGCACATAGTCAGACGGTTTGGGGAGGGTTACCGATTTTTAAGGCCTTAGCAGATAACATGGTTACATGGTGCTATCGAATCTAGAAGGGGAAAAGCTAAACAAGCACTGAACAAAAAGTGGCAAAATACCATCAGAAGCCCTGCCGATCCCAAGGTAATTTCTTTTTTTACTTTATACTAGTGTGGTGGTCGCCGCCTGTCTAGCAGGTTGGATGACCCCAATCCGGAACGCTAGTTCCAGGCAGGATCCCACCCTACGCACTTACGTAGGTTGGTTCGGTTTTCGGTTAGTTTGCACAGACCTATTCACACATAACACAACAACGTCACTTAATAAACAGGGATGTTTATTAATCACTTACTTCCCGGAAAGATCTGGAAGATCTTCCCTACAAGTACAGTACCCTAGCACATGGGTGCTAGGTAACGCTGGATAGGCCAACCCGGAAGATCAGCCTAACCACCAGGAAGGTTACAAGAACCCGCCTGCAAAGTGAGGGCCCAAGGATCCGTTCCGTAGAAGGGACGCGCGAGGACAGCCTGTCGACCTACTGTGAACGCTGAGTATATATACTAAGCGTTACGTAATCCCGGTCTCCACCGCGCCACTCTCGTGTGCGGCGTAGTCCGGAATCACTACACAGTAAGGATCGGCATATCGCGCCACCTTCCGTGAAACAAACGAACACTGCTGGATTCCCGTCCCACTACATTACCCCTCCCAGTTTTTACTAAAGGGGGGAACCAAGGCAGCCATTTTGCTGCTAAGGGACTACCCAATTAAAAATTACAACGTATATCCAGCAGTTCTTGGTCTACTCTCTAGCTTCCTGGTGTTCACAAGAATTCACTGATACCAACGTATAAGTGAAAAAGGTGGAATTGTAAGATGGAGAAATTATTAAAAATATGGAAGATATGACATTTAGGAAAGAGGAAACGACATTTGAAAAATGAAGGACTAGCCTCGCTAGCACCTTGAATAAATGTGATATTCACCCATCTTGAGCCGGGGAGCGGGTTCTTGAGCGTTGGGCAGAGAAGACTCGACAGTCGCGGACCTACAGGTGGTCAGCCCGGCCTGTCGAGCACTCTGCCTCCAGCTGTTCCGGATCTTGTTGAAGTCCTCTGTTAGCTCCCGGCGAGTGAAGTGTCGTTCTCTTTCTCGTCTTAAAGTATCGAGCCCAGCTGGCCCATCGGCGTAGCAGACCTACTACATTCAGCCTGATGCCGACGGGTGCTGGGCTTCCCACTGTTCTTCAAGTTGGAAGACATCCATATGTAGAGAAGGGTTAGCCTCGCTAAACACCTTCCGAGTTGAAAATTTCCGAATACGGAAATAACGGCCAAAAAGGCAAAACAATTCTCCATCCACCTGGTAAGAGTGTTTGGTATCAGTGTTCTTTCATTTTGACTCCAGCTATACTGGCATATTTCTCGGCTCGAATCGAGTACCAATTAAGGCCCCAATTCTAAGCCGGCTTCAGAACTTACGATCACCGACCCAAGGTAGAAATAGCCGGCGTAATCCATCAGATCAGGGGTTACGCCTACTATCTCACTATCGAGTCGATGAACTCAGTTCCGACATAGACCTGGTAAGTCAGATCTGTACCCGAAAGGCACAATCTTCCTTACCTGGTACCACACCACAGGCCGGAGGTTTTCGTGATGGGGGCCTATTACGGGCCTGACCATCGAGAGAACCTTCAGCCGTCTGAAACCAGGGTTGTGCCTTAGGGAAGTCATTTTACTGACTTTCCCCAGCCCCAACCCAGGATCGCTTATTATTGGTTACTCCTAACTTTCCCTCTACCCCTCCCAGCGATCCTTGCGGTTCGCCGAGAAAGTGCAGAATTTTGGCTAGGAGGCCACATTCTGGAAGTAGCTAGGTCGGAAAAAAAATTTTCCTCCCCGGGACTTCCCATACCCGTCTGACTTCGGATCCAGGAGAGTTGTTGGCTCTGCTGGTTCCGAGTTTAGACGGCGTCTTCCTGGCTTGTTAGGCACCAGCCGAGTTGGTCATTGTCAACCCCTAAATATCCTCGTCGGAGGATATCCTGAGGTCGAGAAGGTCCGACTGGCTTGGTGCACTAGCCGTCGGTGGAACCGACGTTGCCAGGGCGGTCCTCTCTGGTCGCAGTGGACTCAGCGCAGACGTAGGCTGCAACTGAGACATCAACTGCTGTAGAGAGGTTGGTCCGGTATCTAAAAAGATTCCAGACTCCAACGGGATGATGTTGGCATTCACCCCCAGTGCCCCACTTGGTTCCTCGGGCTGATCTACCGGCTTAGCCCTGGAAGGCTTTGCTGATTTTTCAGCCCGTGTCACGGCGGGAGGCCTCCTCGGCTGTAGGACTTCAGTCTGATCCTGGGGGGTCTGACCGGGTCCTGACAGCGGAGTATCTACACTGACATCCATAGGCTGAGCCGCTATGGATGTAGTGTCCTGTTGGGAAGTTTCTTCCACGGGTGACCATCCCAACATGCCAGCGAGTTGCTGACGTGTCGAGTTTGATTCTTCCGTGGTGAACTGAAGAAATCTTCCCCGGCTCCTTTGACGGGCCAACCACGCTTCCTCAAGGGCTTGCGGGTCGTCACCGATGTCATAGAGCGACATACCCAAGTGCCGAAGACAACGTTCATCTTGGCGATGGGTCTGGGCTTCCGCCCGTGCAAACCTCGACTGGGCCGTGGTTTTCGCAATACGCGCGTCCTCTAAGTCCAACGCGTATTGTTTAGCCAGGCCTTTCGTGGCTTTTCTTACCTCGAATCGGGCTAGGTTCACTAGCTCCTTAACGAGGCCTTCATGGAGAGCATGCGCACCCGTTCGGACACGGCCCTCCAAGGTGCCACCTATATGCGACTCTAGCTGGACGTATTCAACCGACATCGCACAGGGAGAAGAAGTCACCTTCGACGCAACGGGTGGTTGTGTCGTTGGTTTCTTCTTTACCTCAACAACCGGGTTGGCTGGTGGAGGGAGTGCCGGAAAGGCCTCTTCTTCCTCAACTTTCCCGGGTGCTTGGGTAACACCTCTGTTGAGTGGGGAAACTCCCGAGAGACTTGAGCTAGGACGAGTCCTAGCTGGTTTTTCTGCGGGTCCGCGGGCTTTTGAAGCCGTTGGAACGTTTCCTTCACTCAGGTCTGAGAGGACTTTCAATCCCCCAGACAACTTTGGCCCTACCTGGTAAGCAGCTTCCACCACGTCAGCGATGGTGTGCTTACCTGGAGCCAATTTCTTTCTGGGCTTCCGACTGGATCGCTCAGAAGTGTCAGTCTCGCTGGACGAGGACGATGACAGCTTCTTGACCCGTCGTTTAGCCTTCGAGGATTTATGAGACGGTTCCCGGCTAAGGGACCGTTTCTTCCTCGACTCCTTTGACATCTGTCAATGTTTTGACGCGGATAGTCTTAGAGTCCCGAACCAGCCAGGATTCTTCTTCCATCCGATCTTAAACAGTCGACCGTCTGTCACACAAGTCTCGGGTTCCGGTTTGCCTCTCTGAGTCTCGGAACCTAAGTCAACGAATCTCTGCCACAGATTCATGACCCGTTCCCGAGCAGCAGCACCAGCAGTCCGGTGTTCCCGGGCAATGTGTCTAACTAGACACGAACGCCTGGAACTGGCACACCCAGCCTGACAAGAACCACCCTTCTTGCCAAGGCACTGTAGCCATGGTCGTTCGGCTAAGTGTACCTCTACGAGGTGCCTAGCGTAACGACCTTCAGTCGCGTAGGTCGGTGACAATTTCTTGTCCCTCCCATGGCAACTCAAGAAGACACAATGATTGCCGTTCCCAAACTTGTGCCATGCGTACGCGATCCGGTCTTTGACCTGATCCTCGTACTTCAGCCGGCTAACTCGGGAAACTCCTTTCACCCGGTCTATGTACCAGGCGTTGGGAGAACCCTCGTCAACTAGCCACTCCTCATCGTCTGAGGTTCCATCTAAACCGACACCATCGGGGATGTAATGCCGGTTTCCATGACGGAGATCTTCTAGGCAAGTGTAAGTCTTGCCCAGCAAAGAGGCGGGTATCTGTCTAGCTACCGTTCTCTTCCCAGCCCGCTTTACGCCAGGTTGGAAATCACCGTCATCATTGTTGGGGTTGGATGGGACCAGGGGTTTAGCCTTGTCCATCTCTGTTCCCCAACACTTGACCTCTCCGCCACCCGTGGCACCTGTTGAGGTACTCGGTATAGCGTCAGCCACACTAGGTCCAGCCTGTGCCGCGGGTTTGTCCGAGCCTTTCGACTCAGCTCCCTTCGACTCCTCACGCTTCCCGGTTTGAGGTTTCCCTTTCTCCGAGTCACGTGATTTCGGCTGACCTCCGGTCCTTTCTAGCTCCGCCTCAGCCCGTTTCCGGGCTGCACGACGGAGTCGCTTCCGGTTCTGTTTCGAAAGCTGCGGCTCAGTCTTGTCAGCTTCCCGAGGTTTTGACACCTCAGTCTTACTGACAGACTTCCCCGGCGCGGGTTTAGCCGGTGTTGACACCGGTTTCTCACCTTTGCTGGACGACCCTTTTACAGAGTCGTCCCCAACTGACGAATCAGTCTCCATAGCCGTCTCTGTCCCAGCCTCAGACTTTCCGGGTTTTGCTACCGGACCCGGGGCCAAAAAGGTCCCGGCTTCCGCCAGCTCCACTCCGGGTGGAGTCCAATTTTGGTACATTGACTGTACTATGGCACGCGTTTTGGGATCTGGGATCCCAGCTAGCATTTGTTCCAGGCTCTGGGTTGAAACCTCATGCCTGGAACCCATCTCTTCGGAGGACTTCCTCGGAGAGTGACGACGCGGGCGGGCTCGGCCTCGCCTTGGCGTATCACGCTCCGATTCGGAACCTTCGGCCATGAACACATCCGAGTCAGAGGCCTCAGTTTTCACTGAGCTCGTCTTCGGACGGGCACCAGAAGAGCCCTTAGCGGCCGGGGCCGCCTCAGACTTCTTCCCGGTGTGACTTTTTCCCTTTCCGGGTCGTTCATCTCGGGTTTCCCCAAGAAGAACAGAGTCCGCAGACTCGTACCCTTCCAGGTCAAAATCACCATCATCTGACCCGATGAGCAAAGCATCATCGTCCAGATCTGCCCCCCGCTCAGCCGAAGCTGAGGATCCGGGCAGGGGTGAGGGGAGCTCGCGCTCACCCTCCGTAGACGGGGCACGGTCAGCCATGCTGCTACCGCCCGACTCCTGTGGTGCTAGGCACCACTCCGATCACAGAGTGAAGACTACTGAAAAAACAGGGTCTTATATACTCCTAAGTGACCTAGATTCACTGTCGCGAACCAATCAACCGTGTCGAGACTGGCTCATCTTGAGCGTCTCAACACCGCATGTGTGAAGAAACCAAAGGTCAGCGTTACGCTTGACTTGATTCGTTCACGCCTTCAATCACCCAGCACAGGTTCCGGAACCCGGGGAAACCCCTTTTCGAGCTCCACCCCGAGTTCTCTGTAGTGTGGGAATTCTTATCGCCGTCGTGTATCTCGCTGATAGTATGGGAGACTTGTCTAATTTCCATGTAAATGGATCAGACCTTTCAGAGCGTTCGGCAATTCTGCAGCCTCTAGAGGGTCCTCGACGGGGTCCCTTAGAGCAACGTCTGGGCTGCGGCACATAACGACTGATTTTAAGGTAACTATTTGATCAACATTCATGTATAATCGACATGTCACTGACTACCAACGATCTACATTTCGTACCATTGCTTCTCGTTGTGTTTTCGACAACCCCGGCACCACTACTCTTTGTAGTTAACCACAGCCTTCGATTTTACTCGAGAGCTGCGGCGGGGTTTTGAGTCTAATTTAGACTCCATTCTACATCTCGAACCATGTTTATTATACACGGCTCGATCTGTAGCAAATTTAGACTTTTCCGTGTCAGGTTTTTCTTCTACCCACACTTCCCTTTTTAGGTTGGCGTAAGTAGGAATCACCTTCCGCGGACGTCCCGGTTTTCGCCGTGTAGGCGAGCACCCACTCGGAACCCCGGTAACCTTTGACCGGGACTTCCCTATCGGGGTCTGCCTCCGCCGTGTTGACGGGGGTTTGACGCCCGGCTTCCCGGCTCTTTGAACCCGGGACCTCCCTGGTTTCCCAGTAGGACCCGTGTTCAGTGACACATCTCGCTTTGTAGCAGGGTGTGAAACTTCAAAGTCGGAACATTCACGCTTTCCTTCCCATAGTCGTAAACGAGCTACATGGGATTTATAACGCCTTCTTGACCATTCGTCTTCTATCACTACTGTCATTTCTGACAATAATTGAACAATTCTGAATGGTCCGTCCCAGTTAGGAGCGAGTTTTACATTTACCAACGGAGTGTGGTATCGTACAACCCGGTCTCCTACTCGGAACTTACGTGGTTTAAGATTGACGTCATGTCCAGTCTTTTGCCACTCTGCTGCTTTCGTCAGATTTCGTCTCGCAAGGTAATATCCCTCTACAAAACGTTCTCTGAGTTTTTCGACAAATCCTATGGGACAAGGATCATCCGTAGACATTCCAGGAACCCCATAGACTATGTCCGCGGGCATTACTATTTCCTCGCCAAAGACGAGTAAATTAGGTGAACACCCCGTGCTTGAATGAATGGTCCCATTATATGCGTGAGCTATAAATGGTGCTAATTCATCCCAATTCTTCCGATTTTCATCTACCAGGGTCCGAAGACACTGGATCAATGTCCGGTTGAATCTCTCTACCATACCATCTGATTGGGGACGATATGGATTTGTATGTGTCTTTTTAATCTCGAGTATCCTACACATTTCTTTCCAGATCTGGGATTCAAATTCCCTTCCTTGGTCGGAATGTAGTACGCTCGGAGTTCCAAAAGGCAACATCCAGTTTTTCACTAAAGCTTCCGCACACGTGGCAGCTTTGTGATTTTTCATGGGATAGATCTGCACATATTTTGTGTAATAATCCATCACCACCATCATACAGGTATTTCCTTCCTCTGACTCGTCGATACCAGATATGATATCTAGAGCGATTCTGGCAAACCTGACACCAAACAGTTCCTGTTGTAATGGCATCTTTCCGAGTCCTACCCCGGGTTTGACTTTGCTACATATGGAACATCCAGATATCCATCTTCGAATATCTGCACCCATTCCAGGCCAGTAGTAACGACGCCTTATTCTGGCTACCGTTCTTTTCCGTCCTAGATGAGCTGCACTCCTATGTTCATGACATAGGGTCATTAGTCCGGATCGTAATTCTCGAGGGACCACTAGTTGTAGAGCACGTTTAAGTGGTTGCAATGTGGTTCTCCATCGATATAATACTCCATCACGGACCTCTAGCTCTTTCCATTGACCACATAGATTCCGAAATTCTCGGTTTTCAGGCGAGATCTCGGGTCCTGTTGGCCTATGGAGTCCATTAGCTATCAGTTTAGTTAACCGGAACAAATCTGGGTCAGCCTGTTGACTTTCCTTAATCTGTTCTAGTGTCCACTGATAGTTTAATGGCGGCTTCACTTTCTGGGAACGTAGAGTAGCTATGACTGCTCTATGCTCGCCACAATCCCGGCAATCTGGTCGTCCACATTTCCGCACTGGTCTCCTTGAGAGACAATCCGCATTAATGTGTGACTTTCCAGCCCGGTGTTCAATCTGGCAGTTAGTCAACCCAAATTCGGAGAGAGCTGCCAGCCATCTTCCAATCATTCCCTCGGCGTCTTTAAAGTTAAAGAGCCATTTGAGAGAAGAATGGTCAGTACGTAGGATGAAATCTCCACCTGCTAAGAAGTGTCGATATTTTCTTACATACACCACAACCGCTAAGAGTTCCCTCTTAGTAGTACAGTAGTTCCGCTGACTTTTACTTAAGCTGTTGCTGGCAAAAGCTATTGGAACTTCTATACCAACTTGTATCTGAGACAAAGCCGCTCCAATACTCTCATTACTAGCGTCAGTGTCGAGAATGAACCGACCCTGGGCTAGAGGGTATTTCAATACGGGGGTCTCCGTAAACTTTCTTTTTAGTCCCAGAAAAGCGTGTTCAGCTTCCGGAGTCCATTGGATCTCTTTTTGCTTCCCTGGCTTATCTAGTACTACATACTGTTGCATAGGGTGTGCAATTTCAGAAAAACCCGGGATAAAGTCGCGGTAATACGAACAAAATCCTAGGAAAGACCTTATGTCTTTTATATTCTGGGGGCGTGGCCAATTAGCCACTACCTCCAACTTAGAAGGATCTGCCCGGATTCCATTTCCAGAAACTATCCGTCCTAAGTATTCCACAGATTTGCGAAACAGCTTACATTTTTGGGGTTTGAGTTTCAACCCATAAGATTGAATACGCTCAAATACCTCTCTCAGGTTTTCTAAACATTCAACATAATTCTTTCCGAAGATGATTATGTCGTCTAGATAAACCAAACACTTTTTCCACTGTAGACCCCGCAACATCTGATCCATCATGGATTCGAAAGTTGCAGGAGCGTTACAGAGGCCAAATGGCATTACTGTGAACTCGTAAAGCCCTTGATGAGTGGTGAACGCCGTTTTAGACTGATCGCCACTGTTCATCTTTACCTGCCAATATCCAGACTGGAGATCCAGAGTACAAAACCACTGGTTCCCTCCCAGAGAGTCGAGACTCTCATCGATCCGGGGTATTGGGTAGGCATTCTTCCGGGTGATACCATTCAATTTTCTGTAATCAATACAGAATCGGCAAGTACCATCCTTTTTAGTAACCATTACCACTGGACTAGCCCAAGGACTTGCACTGGGGATGATTACTTTCTGGTCCATCATTTTCCCTACTTCCTCTTCTAAAGCTTCCCGTTTTACCGGTGGTAGCCGTCGATAAGGAAGGCGGAAAGGTTGATGACCTTCAGTGTCAATCGTGTGTTCTACTCGATCCGTTCTCCCCAAGGGATCTCCAGGTCGAGTAAAGATTGACTCCATCTTTTTCAAAAGAATCCTTAGTTCATGTCGTTCCCCACTGTTTAGTGTGTCTGTCGTCTGAACTAAAGTTTCCAGAGTTTCGTGCAATGGACTCGGAACTGGAAGGGATCCCGTTCCTGTATCGATAGCACTAACCCGCACTTCTTCATAATCATTTCCTATTAAGTCCGACCTTTCCAGTTTAGATTGTTCATCTTCCCCGGTTATTTCGGAAACGGGAATAGGTGTGATTCCCTGTGGACTGGAGTCCACTAGGCCATCCACATGAGCTAGAGTTACCCAGCCCAATGTATCACCCTTCCTTAATTTAATCAACCCGGAGGTATGATTACTTATAGGAATTGATCCTTCTCTGGCACTTCCGATCAGGGTATCCCAGGCCTGTATTCCTTTTTTAGAAAACAGTTCTGGGTCTGGCTCGAAAAGTGCATCTCCACGTGGTAAGTCACCTTCCCCAGCTATCAGGACATTAACCATCTGCTGGGGGGGGATGCCCACATCTTGTCGGACAGAAATCAATGAAGAGATCCGTCGACAACTACATTCCACCTCCATTAACTCAGGAAATTTGAGTCGGAGAGTGCCATCGGGTAGATCTACAGAGCCTCCATAGAGGGTGAGAAAATCTACGCCTAATATTCCACTTTCTTCGATATCACTGAGTATGGGACCCCATACGAATTCAGTGTTACCTATTGAGACTGGAATAATCACACTACCATAGCACCTCATATGAGTACCATTAGCAGCTTTTGCCGAGGCTCCTGGAACATGACATTCCTGCGCAAATCCAAGAGACTGATAGAGTCCGTTGTTTAACACAGAGCGACTAGCACCAGTATCCAACAATAGATCCACTTTCCTTCCTTGAATTCTAGCCGGCACATACCAACGACGTCCTCCCAAAGGGGACGGTTGTCTTATAAACCGTGAGATTCCATCTAAGGTTCCAAGATCCCATCCGCGTTGACAAAGCCATTGCAGACAAGGATGCCCGGGTGAAAGATACTTACTACAAATCGTTGCGACCGTATTTTGTATCTTCCCCTTTTCTGGTAAGTTGGAAATATTTTCCTCCTTATACATCTCACAGGTTTGTGTTCCCTGGCACTTTCCTTCCCGGACCGCAGTGTTGCCACTCGCTACAGTCCTCCTTTGTTTTCCGGTTCACCCTGAGAGGCAACCATCAACGCAGGCAGACTACGAGATGTTTCCACCGTAGTAACGTTCCGGGTTTCTGGACAATCTGGAGAGATATGTCCCATTTTGTTGCACCGCCAACAACGTCGGACATCCAGCTGGTTTTTCTCCACCTGATTCAGTCTTTCGTTGATTTTGGTCAACAACTTCATAACCTCTGAGGAATTTCCTTCAGGATCAGTGGTTATTGGTTTTGCCTCTGCCACAGAAGGTACATCGCTGTTCCTTCCAAAGCTAGGGGTTCGACCTCTTCCACGTCCCCGTCTATTGAAGCCTCCTCTTCCGAGTACCATCGAGCGGACATTAGAGAGTATATCCTCTATTTCCGCTTCCTGACACTCGTAGGTATCTTCCTCTACTTGTGACCAAGTAGAACCCACTATGTTAACCCGAGAAGTTTTCCCGGGATTAGCATATTTTCCGAATAGTATACACCGTTGTTCATAGGCATCTACTATTCGCAATACCTGCATGAAGTTCATACCGGGCTCCCATTTAGAGATTACTCCAGCCAGCTTGGGACATAGGCATCCGTTGGGATGATTCTGTCTCTGCTAGTCGAACTTGGTCCTTCATGTATTGTACAGTAAAACCCCTCTTAAGGGGACACCCTCCGTTCCGGGCCAAGTGTCCCCTTAAGCGGGGTGTCCCCTTAAGCGGGGTTTTCAGGATGCCAGTGGTTATACAATAGAGAATACCTACATAAATGAAGGAAATGATGGTTATTAGGTTAAAAGGTTTATTAATAAATAAGCAAATAAATATAAATTATACAATATAAATGAATAAAAATTAATATAAATGTATAAAAAATAATAAAAAAAATAGATAAAAGAGGTTGAAGATGGATATGCATTCCTTGTGAAATTTGCTCCTTTTTACACCCCCGTTCAATGTCCCCCCCCCCCCTGTAACTTCTGAGAGAATTCAGCAGCCCTATAAGAGACTCACCGTGAGCCGCCCAGAGCCGCAACGGCTCACTGAATACTGTACCTTCAAAGCCCCCAGCTCTCCCTGTGTCCCCCACCGCTAACCTGTAAGCGGGCCTCTTACCTGGCACCTTCAGCAGGCGCGAAAATCGCTCATACTAATATCCACTCAGAGTCGCCCGCCCAGAGCCGCTAGAGATGTTGTTATTACCTTGAAAAAACACACTCCGGCCGCCCGGACCCTCACGGGAATGCTCAGTCTATTATTCTGGTTGTGACAGCTGTCTGTCCCGTACAAACGGGCACTATAAACTTGGATTTTCAGTGTTTTTGATATGATGACCCCCCCAAACTGTCCCCTTAAGCGGGGTTTTTAAGCATTTCTGTACCGAAAAACTGTCCCCTAAAGCGGGGTGTCCCCTTAAGCGGGGTGTCCCCTTAAGCGGGGTTAAAATAAACTCTTAATAGAGGAAAAAATTTTCGTTCCGAGCAAATTGTCCCCTAAAACGGGGTGTCCCCTTAAGAGGGGTGTCCCGGAAGAGGGGTTTTACTGTACATGTTGGTCCAAACGCTCGATTTTTTCTAGAGTCTCAATCTCGCGAACCGAGAGTTCTTCCAAGTTATGGTGCCTTTGGGCTACCTTCTCGGCGATCTCACGGTTTCGAGCTTCTAGTTCCCGACACATGTCTCTGGCTTCCCTTTCCCTATCAAACTCGGCTAAGAGTTCGGGTCCAAGGAAACCTATAGGAACTTCCTCGGAAGATACCCTTAAGGTATTTTCCGACCTATTCCGGGGAGTACTAGACTCTCCGGGACTATCTGTCTGAGACCCAATTTTACTGAGTCCCTCCAGATCCCTTGCGGGGCCATGTCGGCTGTCGGCCGCCGGACTGAAACTCTTCAGGACCGTCGAACTCAGATTCTGAGCGGCGGTTCTCTTCCGAGATTTCTCCTTGCCAGACTTCTGGGTTTCACCCCCTCCCTCTGGTTTCGGAGACTTGTTGTCATTCCGGGCCGGAAGAGTTTGTTGAGAAGTTACCTCCCCATCTTCACTCTCCTGTTCAGCCTTGGATCTGGTTCTTATTCCAGATCCGTGCATTTACCGAGAATCCCGGGTTGTGCAAGCAACCTGGAATCCTGGTCACGGCACCAGTGTGGTGGTCGCCGCCTGTCTAGCAGGTTGGATGACCCCAATCCGGAACGCTAGTTCCAGGCAGGATCCCACCCTACGCACTTACGTAGGTTGGTTCGGTTTTCGGTTAGTTTGCACAGACCTATTCACACATAACACAACAACGTCACTTAATAAACAGGGATGTTTATTAATCACTTACTTCCCGGAAAGATCTGGAAGATCTTCCCTACAAGTACAGTACCCTAGCACATGGGTGCTAGGTAACGCTGGATAGGCCAACCCGGAAGATCAGCCTAACCACCAGGAAGGTTACAAGAACCCGCCTGCAAAGTGAGGGCCCAAGGATCCGTTCCGTAGAAGGGACGCGCGAGGACAGCCTGTCGACCTACTGTGAACGCTGAGTATATATACTAAGCGTACTAATCCCGGTCTCCACCGCGCCACTCTCGTGTGCGGCGTTGTCCGGAATCACTACACAGTAAGGATCGGCATATCGCGCCACCTTCCGTGAAACAAACGAACACTGCTGGATTCCCGTCCCACTACACTAGCGTTTCTTTGTTAACAGCAACAAAAAAAATTAACATTTTAGATATTGATAACATATTTCCATGTTCAGCTCACGTTTTTCTGCTTCAATTTCAAGTTCTCACTACCTTTACAGTTCACAAAAAATCGCCATCTTGCTGCTTTAAGCCAAAGACTAAACCACTGACTTATATGAATTTTTCGCTATCGAGATCAAACAGATTGCTACATTAGGGACTGTAGTGGGATCCGGATTCAAATAGTGTTTCCCTAAAAATACTTATAGATTGACATGTGCTGCATATCTAATTAGTTTAAGGAAGCATTTGTTTGTAAATAATAACTAAAGGAAAAACATTGTCTGAAATTATGATATGAAAATATTGCATCATCTCCAACCAGGCCTTAGTTCTCTATTTTCTGCCTACCACAACAATGTTATAACATATGGCGCATATCACAAAGAGGGGCTTTTTGCTACTTTTCTGATTTGATAACAAAACAGTCCATTTTGGCTTCTACTATGAGTACAATTAAAGTTAAGGTATCAAAATGATCCTCAAACAAATCTCTACTTGATTAAACTGGACTTTGGTTTTGCTTCCATATGGAATTCTATGGAATCCTCACTCATATTCTAGAAGGTCAACATTTTGCCCGACTTTTAGCATGATTTCAGAGAAAATGTGTCAAAAATGAAAACAGATAAATTACCTCAATAAATTCAAAATATATATGAAAATAAAGCCCATATTTTCTGGTGTAATATGGTGCCATGTGTAAATCTGTATCCCTTTTACAGCCTAAGTTATGAGAACTTTTGTATAGCAAGTCAAAAATAACTAGTTTTCAGTCCCCAATATGGTTGCGAGGCCTATAGAGTCTATGATTAGCCGGCTGCTGGTGCTCTTGGCGACTCACCGTTCTGGATGCCCATCCACAGCTGTTTGTGGTCCTTTTTCTGCATGCTGTTGATGACCTGTGCGCGGTGTTTCAGACAGTCGGCCTCCTTCACCATCGACATGTAAGCCGCCTCCACCGCGTCCCTCGACGTGCACCGCAGCAGGTCGCCCTCAGGAAAATTCTGAACACCAAATCATCAAATCTCATCAAAGATGTAAGGAAAATAAAAAAAATAAATCAAATCAAATCTTATAAATTTGTTCATGTTAACTGGTGCTTTAAGGTATGACAGCAAAAAGACGGCAATGATGACTTGATTTATCGCTGACGGAATGTGCATACTACTTAACAGGATGAACACTATGTTACCTAGTATAAATAGTTGTGTTATCTGTTTGTTCTTCACTCTTTGTATGCATGCCCTGATGAAGGAACGTTGTTAGTTCCGAAACGTCGGCCAGTTATATTCAATACAGAAATCCGCATGGACGTACCAAACCGTTTTTTCACTCTTCAGTCTTCATTCCAAGTTTGGGGGTTACTACATCTTAATTCTACTTAACAGTATGTATGCTGATTTACGTGTAAGAAAGGTTGAAAACCTACATCATACAATTATTCAAAAAATTGAACACATGATATCGTTATAATTACCACAATACTGATTTTACTATCATTTAGATATGATGCATCTTACTGAGTGCACTTACTATTTGTGATCATTTACATAGGTTTTAGTCAATCTGAATCACCAAGAATTAAAGTAGGTCAGTATGATATTTTGTTCAGCATCCAGATTTTCCGGGTCGACCTGGGCAAGTTCGTGGTTTAGCAAGACTGTTGGAAGTCATAACAATGCATATATGGGTTGTCTGTACTTGAGATTGGGTTAAAGAATAGAATAACAAAAAGGTTATTTAATGCCTTCTCATTATCAAGGGATGAAGACATGTTAAATACGGTAAGTATTCGAACAAAATTTACATCAAAGTATACAGTAAATTTAGTTTACTCTGTCTATAACGGGCACAGACTGAGATTCTTGCAGATAATACCTCGTGCAATTGTTTCCAAACTTGAACAAAGCACCAAACCCAGTATACACTGAGGTAACCTCCTATGAGACGTATATGATATCGTGACGTACCTGGAAGTGGACGGTGACGTGCCAGGGGAGGTTGGCCTCGTTGCCGTAACTGGAGGAGTAATCGCGCTGTGACGTACCGTACAGGTCAAACAACACGCCGATCGGCACGTGCCTGAAAGGGAAATAACCCAATTACCATTACTTTGACTAGCCGTTATAAACACCTAAATATATCCCTATATGATATAGGGAGGACAATGATATGAAGCGACAAGTCAGCTGTATTCACAGAGTGAACGCTTTAATTGGACAGTCACTGGTGACTTTATATGATATCTCTTGGATGTTTGTTTTTTTCTAATCAAGGTTTACTGAATCCACATGCAGTCCAGAATACAGGGATTGTGACAGGATTTAAAAGTAGATGTTGTACCAATGAGAAGAGGATGTGCAAATAAACGTCACACCCTTCTCTTAGCTTCTGGACTTTCACAAGGGCGAGATAAGATTTGAAAACCATTTTACGATATCTTAATCAGATGAAAACACAACCTTTCTTAGGGAGTACTACTAATGGAGACTCAGGGCGGCCCCATACTACCGACAGGTCGGCACTTTTGATCTCTGGTGTGTAAATGGCAAAGCTTTTGTCGAAATCCCCGTTTAGTACATCTTTTATTGTTTAATTACATGTACAACCCAAAATGATGAAATAATGGATATGTGGCATGGGGACGTATAATATTGATTGATGTCGTTGTATAGTTATTCAAATACTGGTCAACTCAGTATGTGCAACTCCTTATGAGTGAAAATAGATTTTTTCAAGAGGATGCGGGTGAACGACACCACATCAAAGAAAATGCTGGAGGGGAAGAATTACAAAAACACGTAGTTTGTCACATTTTAGTTTTTTTAATTGAATCCGCACGAGTCAAACTGTGGTTTTGAGTGTAGAGAGGTTATCTTTGAAATCATACTATAACTGAAGAGTACTATGCACAGCGACCTAATACGGCGTCCGGTTCAGACAACATATATGTGCCACTGTGAAATGTAATAAACACAAAACACAGCCAAGGACCGCTCCCAGCCTTAAATATGCCGGAAACGAAACCCCATTCAAAAACATCAGGATAATAACAACAGTATGCAGTTAATTACTAAAGAGAATATCTCGTTTCTTTTCTACTGGACACATTAACTTTTGAATATAATTAATAATTTAGCAATGTAAAATTTAATACAAAACACAAGCTCTACATGCACTAACTTCTGAATATGATAACTTATCCTGCAATATCAAATTATCGACAAAACTTAAACTCTATATCATACATTAATAGGTATTAGAGCAATAATGACGGTGACGCTTTGAGGTAATCCCACAAAGTCCTAGCAGGGTATGTTCTTGAATTTGTCAAATCCATTTCGAAAACAATTGGAAATTCTCACCGATTCCTGCATACTATTATCATGATACTGAATACTTATATAGAATGACCTGACCATGGTGTACAAGCTACAAAACAAGATGATAATTTACAGTTCGTACGGAACCCGGCATAACTGCCGCGTTCTATAAGAACCCTAAATTAGCTTCGACTTTTGTAGCTTGCACAAGCATGACAGACTATTCTATACTCATTATATACCCGAAATTAATAAGAAAAATTATCTTAATTTGGCCTAACAACTAACAATTTAGTCGAAGCGCACGGAGGATTCCGTACTGTATTTTTACGTTATATATATGTTAAAATGGTACGTATTTACAGTATATACGTCATGGGTATTTGATAAAACTTAATACATGTATGCTCCCCATCCTAATATTCTGTCCAGGGTTTAAACATACATTACCAAACATGGGCAGACTCGAAATATCAGTATGAAAGGTTTAAGACAGGATTCAGTCAAGCATGACGTATACCTTTAAGTACTGCCATATGTTTTTGGTGGCCGACCTGTTATCGCACATCCTAAAGACCTATAATGTCTACATTAGGTTACCCCTGAGTGAAGTACCTCGCCACAAGCGGCCTATTGTGACTTGAGAGCGTGTCACTTCCCCGTATCTCTATACACCCCGAGTCTCCTGCCACCCTGACACCAGCCACATCATCACCTGGACTGACCCCAGGGGTGAGACCGTGTCACCTTATTGTGACGGGTCACACCAATACACTGACGGGTCACACCAATACGCTCCCTCATATGCCACATCAAGGTTCAAGTCAGTGTACTATTATTCATCACCGTTGGTATGTTAATCTGTAAAGACTAAGGAGAAACGCTTTAGATCAAAATAATCTGTAAGCTATTTTATCAAAGATAAGACCTTATTTTTAAAATACCAATACCATAAACCCATCATGTTGGTTTATCGTGGGGTATATTAGATCATCTTTGTCTAGGGGTATGTGATATCACTATTCTGTCATAGTGTATACATTACCGTCATTGTGTCTAGGGGTATGTGGTATTATCATTCTGTCATATATCGTGGGATATGATCTACACCATACATCATACCGTGCGGACCATACAGTATCCGTGACCTTACTTTCTAATAACCCGATTGGACAATTTCGACCTGATATTATGCTACTAGGCTTCCATGGTCATCACTATGAACATCAACATACCTCATGTCGCCCCATCTGGTGGGCCTCACAGAAACTAGATATAAATGGAGAGGCTTTACAAGACATTAATAACACCGCCGGCGTAGAAAACAGAGGGGTGTTTAGGGTTCAAAATTCATTTAGATATGTGGGTAGTTGAATGGCGCTCATCGGTGCCAACGCACAGGTTTACGAACTGACACCCCAAGGCAAAATTGTAGATATCAACTCACTTTATCGTATATTTATTCAAGTTAGCCTGGGACTGTACTACGATTTTCTTGCATCAACCACCCAGATACCAGTGAAGTTTAATAAAATAACAGGGAAACATTTAATTTCTATATGATATGCATACATTGATATTTAATATGATAACTTTATTCCTCGAGCGCCAAGCCGCCACTTATACATTGGCTCGAGAACAAGCTTTGGTCCTAGCAGAAGCATCCTCCAAGGATCATGCCAGCAATCTAAGACAAATCTTAGGATGGAAAATTTTTCTTGTTTAACAGATGGTGTCCCCCATAGGGAGGAAAATCCTACATAATTAGTCTCCTAGGACTGAATTTAGTCTCAGGATAGGACAAAACAGGCTGTAAGACAGCTGTGGGATCCCTATGAAGGAGAATTCCTAAGAACTGCAGGTAGTGCCACATAGTGGGGTTTGTGGTAACTAATTTCTTCATTTTTAATCTAACTGAATATTTAAGATATTTCCCCTCAAACACAGCCGTTTTGTATCATATACCATAATATAAATATTTCCTCTAGTTGAATTGATGAATAAGGTTGTTCTTTGTGAATTTGAACCATCTAAGACACCTATATAGGCGTCCCCCATCTAGGACCCTTTTTGCTATGTGGAGGACAATTTGTATGATGTAGGTCAAACTTGTTAAACACTTTTGGACAATCTTGCTAAGATCTTTGGCTAAGACAGTCCCTCGCTAAGATTTTCTTTATAGTTAAACGCAAACCGTGCTAGGAACTCTCTTATAGGCATAACTCTCATAGGACCACATTGCTAAACTCCTCCCGACCTTTGAGGCTGCTATGTTGAGTACTCTGTCTGGTTGAGTATAGGATCCATACCAAAAAAAAAGTGAAACCACAACTGAATACAAGAAGCAGAAGCATTTGAAATATATACTGGAATACAAAAGACTAGCCTATGTATAGCACGAACTACATATACAAGTTACCATATTCTCGACTAAGTTCCGCTCAACTGGTATCAACATGCCATAAATACATGTCACTCTTTTGGCAAGTATCAAGACATGCATCTTAAATCATTGTTAACATATTGCTACTAATTTTTTCCGACGGAATGACGCCAATCCAACACGCTGACAGAGCAGCTGAGGAAGGGAACCCCATCCGACGGCAGAATTTTACACACAACATATTGCTACTGTATTGTATTTTTATCAACCATCTTTTATCGGACTTTAACAAATACTCCTTCACCCATAAAAATCATGGGTAGCATTGTGTTTGATCCTTTAAGGCATGATCCAGTTACCATCGTTGAATGCCTGGAGGAACCAAGTTACTCTTCCTTGTCAATGCCTGCAGCTATCATCAGTACTCGAAGTGAAGAACTTTTTGTACGAGGCTAGACCGGTCTGCTCTAGGTACAAGACCACATACTGACAAGGGCTTGTTTCTCTCTTTATACATATTTTTGTTTTGCTCTTTTCAAATACTAAAAAATGATTAAACATGAAATAACTGTGCGGGTCTAGCTCACAGAGGGCGCTGCATGCACTCATGGCGCCCCCTCAGGCAGACCCCACGTGACGTCCGCCTTATCTAGCTGAGCCGGCCCAGGGTGCACAATATCCATGTTGTGAACGCACTATCAATGTTATCTCATCTAAAAACTGAGAAAAAATAGAAGAATTTGATAGACAAAGTATGGTCTTCAGAGAACTCCGTGTGAGTGAATCATTCCTTCCCGAGGAGGTTCTCTTCGCTCAAGGTAAGGCCACAGATATAACAAAGTTTCCCAAGGAAGACACAGGGTGGAGTCTTTAAGTATTAGTCAAAACGCAGAGATAGCTATTGCACACATTTCATAATATTATTATAATCCACGAGGCAGTTATAAATATTGGCCGTCAAAGCCATTCCCACCACCACCTACAAACACCAGCATTGACTTTAAGATGTTCTCATGGGATTGAAGACAGAAATATATAGTCAGTATTTATCTCCCGAACCCCTAAATACCCTCATGGTACTTAGCTTATGTACGCTCCCCATCCCACCGCTTCCTCCATAAACCAGATCTGAGCCTATATGTCAGATATCAGAATAAGTATGTGATCTAACCCAGCCCGCGATAGTTATTCACTTATTTTAACAGTAAATGTTTTTTTAATCCGCCCTTAACATGTACCTATCATATAAGCCAACTATTCCTTAAGCCAGGTCTTTCTACAATGGCTGCCATTTTGCTAGCTTTTTTTTCAAATTTCTTTATTGTACGGATTTGATACAGGCATGTACATCATATAATCGTCATATAACTACTCGTGTGTGCTATCTCTTTATAGTGCAACATAGCAACATGGTTGCATATTACAATCACATTGGACTTACCCACGCGTGCCAGGGTGATGTCTTGAGGTATTATTTTCAGAGCTTTACAAAACCAGGGTCTTTAGGTAATAAAATAGTAAATAATGGATCAATAAACATGATCCTGTCACAGAATGTCGGTATGATATTGTATTTAAGATTTTTAGGTAATATAAAAATGATATTAAGGATCACGAATCATATCACGTGATTAGTTTTTCGAATTGCCACAATTGACTGCTGAAGGCCCGTCCTCTAGCAGTACACACTGACACTAATACCAGGCCCTACGAGTATAATTCCGCTGCAGGAAATCGGCACGATAGTTAAGACATTAGTGGAATGTCATCATGAACTGTAACGTTATCAAAAAAACATATATACTGGAATCGGGAAGACGTTCTCTCAGACTTCAGCTGGACCTACTCTATTAAGTGCCAAAAGCTTTAGCTTATCAAATGCATGCAAGTACTTTTGTCTCTGTTTTACTCTACTTCAACCCCTTAGGGCTATTCAATAACAATACGACAGGTGAAATAACCACCATCATAATTGTACATGAGTTCAAAACAAGGTACGTGAGCGTTTCTGACTCACCATTTCAATGGCTGTCCAGCATCCTCAAGCCACATTTCACCCGATTTCTCTGGGTTGATGTAGGTCTGGAAGTGTCGCTGAACTTTGTCTGTGACGAGAGGGAAATAACTCTGACGAGGAACCAATAGCTGTAATACAAATGGCATAAAAATTTAAATCATTCTCTACGTAAAGAACATCTCGTTGAATTTCATTCAGCAACAGTGTCTATTTCAACGATTACTATTTCAACAAACATCAAATTCAGACAGCAATGAAATCAGCCACACCATAGACTGAATACTCTAGCGGCGGCTGATGTGAGGGTAGGGATGGAGGGGGGGGGGGGGGGATTTGATTTTGGTGTGTTTGCCAAGGAGATGGGGGTGGTGGTGGTTGGGGTTGGGGGGATTGCATTTTGGAGTATTTGCTTGTAGGGTTGGTAGGCTCAATTTCAGGTGTTTGTGTTTTCCGATTTATACAAATCTGGGGAAATCTAATTTTCTAAAACATTGTATTTTGAATAATATATACAATTTTATGGCCAATAGTGTCTGTTTTATCTGGAATAATTTAGAAATATATGTATATGTGTTGTGTTCCAATTGAAAGTCAGCAGAGAATGAATGAGGTAGTGTGACACCTGGCGATGCTAGGGCTGAGGTGTGGGAGCCATCTTGGTAAGACTGGTAGTGATTTGCCATTGTCAAGCTCTTCTGCGATAGCACCACAATGTTTCTCAACAATTGTCTTACTAAATATAGCAGCTAGATTTCAGGCCTATTATAGCAGAATCTATTGAAGGGCTATTGCAGGCTTTCTTCATGTCATTCAAGTCCTGAGTGTAATACACTGTCACCATAAATCGCTGATAAAACAACAATTGCCTGAAGAAAATGTAAGGCCAAGGAATATTGTTGAAATGAATGTGTCTTTTAAAAAAAAAGAAATTCACTCAACAAATCTCCCATATCACTTCAGTAATGTAACCCATCCTCCAACACCCCAAATTCAACAAACCACTTGCTATGAGTGTTAACAAACCTGTCAGGATATGACATCCTTAGAAAAATGTAAAACATGTCATTTTGGGGTTATCTCGAGGGTGGGGTGGGGCATCCTTTTCAAGCATTCCCCAAGGTAAAGCTTGTGCTCCACTGTAGTGGATTGAGGGGCGAACATTTGGTTGTAGGTTGATTGCTGCTTAATCTGGTAGTCGAGCTGTTGTGGAGTTAGGGCCACGACGATCAGCTTATATTCTGCTAGTAATTGCCGTACGATTTCCTCTGGACCTTGAGCAATTCTCTCACCAGCTGTTGTACACTGGTCCGACCCAGAGGTGACTCCCCTGGGTTTTGATAAGCGAGATGACATTAGAAAAATCAGATATGGTCGGTAGGTTTGATGTGAGTATAGCTCTGGCATTGACTGCTTCGCCACCTATAGCTTAATGTACATGGTCAACATGAATGGGCTACACCCGCGAACAAATCCAAGTTAGCAGACACTGTGCTGCTCATGTCATGGTAGTACCAGCTAGAAAATAAAGTTTTTGTAAAGAAAAAAGAAGTTCAACATAAACAGTCTAATTTAGGCAAATATAACAAATGAATGCCAAAATTGGCCGATTCTGGCTGTAAAAGAGATCAAATCGCTCTGCTTCGACCCGAATCGGAACTAAAATGAGGTAGGCTCAAGGCGTCCACGGGGTAGGCTCAAGGCGTCCACGTTTTCGCGCTGACAGGAAGCTCAAACGGTAAAAGGCTCAAGGCGTCCAATTCCCGCTTCGACGATATCGGCACAGTGGAACACTGCCTTTTATCTTAGCCTGGTATAAGTGTTCATAGGCTTAACGTTAGGAACTCATTCTTAAGAGGCATGGGAGTATGGTAACTCATACTCAATGGGTGATTAACAGATTCATCAATTTCTTTCTTAAAACCCTTGCCCCACCCCAGCCAGAAATAATGACTGCTCCCACTATGCTTATCACTATCAGACACAAACCAAGACATTGCAAAGGGTTGGTTAATAATAATAGACATCCTACATATATATGTACGTAGTGCTAGTGGGATTAGAATTCATAATACATTCACTTTCTTTAGTTCAGACATACCAAAAAGTAGGCCTACATTTGTACCGTACTGTAATTAGTAGGCCTACTTTGCCAAAAATTGGATTTTACTGCTCCTGTCCCATTTAATGTTTTATCACGCCCTACGTAGTCCGAGACACTTTGACTGCCTAGCGGACAGTCAGAGAGCACAACCGCTTATTCCCATAGTACAAAATATCAGGTCCTTGGTTCTCTGTAATACTGTCAATGTAAGTGCATTGTTATGCTCCCTTACCTTCAGAAATGTATAATAATTCCTTTTTGATGATACAACTCCTGTTTTGTTCCTTTGTGTTACTTTCGAGAGCCTTTTTGTACAACTCATTTAACCACATTTCAACAGTTCCAACTCATGTCAGCCATATTTGATAAGCTGGTTCCTGGCAATCCCCTGTGAAGGATTTCCTGCACTTTTGAAACCAGTTTTTTTTTGGTTATTTTTGGCACCTGCAGAATGCATAGACATGGATTTTACAAACACTGGCTGTTCTATTACTTAAAACTAATGCAAAGGTAGGAAATTTCTGTTATTTTACTGCATTTTGTCTCAGGAAACTGTTTATCACAAAATTAGAAAGATTCAACCTATATTTATAAGGAAAACGGCTGCTGAGCTGAGATGTACATTTTTGGTCGACCAGTTAGCCTAGGCTAATGTATTGTATACAGTATAGCTATACTATAGGGTCGGACTCGTCTGACTAGCCAGTCGGAGCCTCTCGGACTAGCCCTACGTTGCTGTCCTTATATTGTTTTATGATAATTTGTATATTCTTGCCACAGAATAGATTAATCAAACCAATAAAGCAACATATGCTATACGAACAGATTCAAGATGGTATTGTAGTACACTCCAACTTCAAGCATTACCCAATCACTGTCACTCAGGCCAGGGGCGGGACAAAATGGCGATAATGGGGGATTTTAAAATGGATTATTTAAACCCCTTATTCTATATTTGGCAAACTATTCTCTATAATATGTTGAATGTTATATTCAACATTGATACTACTAGTGTGAACCAATACTGATGTAATTACTTAGAAAATATTGAAAATACGTACATAATAAGGCTCAGGTTGCTCCACAGAGTAAACCTCCTCGGACGCCAAACTGAAACAAACAGGCACCTTTCCATCCCAAACTTCACGTAATACTTCCCTGTCGTCCGCCATGATTCCTATTTTGTGCGATCTACGGACTCATTCTTTAAAGATCAGTCAATACCTATAAGTCCTACACATGGTATCCAGTGTGTAAATCATATTTTAAGTCGCTGATTCATGATGTTCTACAGGCTGTCACCTGCTTGTTTTCAGCGGAAGTATTCTCTCCCATAGTGACATCTGGTGAGAAATAGGACCACTAATGATGGAGTTTTTGCTCAGTAGTGCCCTCTTTTAGCGAATGGAATAACTGAATTGTGGTTATCGGGCTGCTTTTCCCGTGGTTTTTAGAGAGTCCTGCACCTTAGTTTGGCAACCAACCCCTTCTACGATAACTTTGTCTAGCTCTAATTGCTAGTGTATCTGCACAGGTCTCCCCTTGATCCATCCCACTTCACCTTTTCTTGGACAAATTTGCATAGAAGGGCCCCAGCTTTTTTTTTTTTTTTTTTTTTTTTTCAAAAGCAGCTTTATTTGATTACTTTTTGTTTACAATCCGTTGACATCTAAGTACATGAGTGAAGATTTAACTCGTAGTTGGCATTTACATACATGAGAACAAATATACATCAGATGAGCTGCAATATTAGGCCTATTCCGAATTTTACTAATTTTTAGTCCGGCCCATGAGATTTAAATCTTCTCTCATCCAGTTTATATTAAAGTATCATCACCCCTTTAATAAGTTTATAATGCTTTGAAGTTTTCAGCAAGACTTTCCGATGCATATCTAGCATTCACTACAGGTAGAATATTTAGGGAATACTACGATATCGGCTCGCTTAGTAGGCTATAGGTTTAGTAAACTAACTTTTTCTGCTCCTACATCGTGGTACACTATATTTAATTCCCTTTATGTAGGCTACCTAATATTCGCCATATAATGTATAATTTACCTTATATATAATAAGCCTTTGATTCGTTAATCCAGATGAGTTATAGTGTTTCCCTGTGTGATATGCACATTTTACATAGGCCAATTACCTTGCTTTTTTATTTCATCACCACCACCACGGACATGGAAGACATGTACCGGTATATAGGTCCGTGCCACCACCATCAATCACCCTTAGACCCTAAAGATATATCTATATCCTTTTTATTGGCCACAAAAATATTTTTTTATTGCATGATGTAAAATAAGCAGTTACGGTATGAGTATTATAATATAAATGGGATAATTAATCTCTGCATAGATAAATTGATATATTTTCTTTAGGATGGATTAAATTGGGGATGAGAATGCATTCTTGAATATGTAATTATCCGATTACTTACCTTGGTTAAGTATGAAGGAGAATTAATGTTCTTGCGAAGCCTAGGGACACTTCTGAGTGTCCTAGGGTATCAGGGAGAACTCCGGCAACAATACCGGAATTGATTGTTTCTTCGAATTTAAAGCACATGCAATCAGCGGAGGCCCTAGGGCCTCCGTAATGCCATGGATTTTATTTTAAAGTTGTGATAATTTCACGAATCTCAATACTCTAATCTCGTCCTACTCCCCCTATTCAACCCAAAAATTCCTCACCGGTTTTATAAAGATCTGGCAACGTGGGGGTAAATTAATCAAAGCAATGATTTGTATGAATGGAAATATATGTCTATAGGATTTCATAAACCTCGGAGACTCTTATTGGATGTATACAGTTGTTAGTGCCGTTGTTAGTGCCATTTAAAGGCATATTGGACAATTTACCTTGAAATTTAAAACACATGTCAATTGCCTATAACATTTAATATGATGATCGCCAATCGTTATAAAACACAATTGAAAATAATAAAAGAAAATGGGGTCACCATAATAGATCATATTATGATATAATATCAAAAATAGTCTATTACCCATGTCATTTTCCCCAAAAAATTTCACAGAATGTAGTAAATATAATTATAAGTATTATTATATAGCTATGGCTGTATCAAGTGCGTATACTGCCCGCTCCTACCCATGGCGTATTTATACCCGTACGGCACACTGTGTCGTACGGGGTATGTGATCACGTGACTAGATAAAATATCGCCATTTTTAGGTATATAATAATACGAAAACGGGCTGACTATCTTCGTACATCAAAATACTTGGTAAAATCACGGACTTATATCTCTGGATAGGAAATGGGGGCGACGGCCGTGTTTGTTCAACGATCTGTTCGCCTCGGCTATGCTTGAGTGCGTTTCGCGGGTGGAACGTTAATTTCCGTATTTTCCGCTAGGCAGCTTTTAAGATGGTTCCATTTTGAGTCACCAGGGTTAAAAGTGGCGCTGCTGATGTTTTTTTGTTTTTTCTAATAAACTTTTACTTTCCTAAGGTGTTGGACTAAATGTTTATTTGCAATCCTATTTTCAGTAGGCTTGACAGTGAAAGAGATTATTAAGACCTAAATCTATGTGAATAATTCTAAAATCTTGATAAAATCTGAAAATCTAGGAATTTTGACTGCAGTTCCAACCTAAACTTGACATAAAAACCAGTGCACTTAGAACCCTAATTCCAATTGTCCCATGTAGGTATATACTTGGAATCCACAGTAAAATACTTTATTAAGGCCTAGGGCCATGGGAATGAATTGGAAATTCATTTTTTCCCCAAGACTGACTGCCTGAAAATCAGGGAAATTTGCCTGCCGACACCAACTATTCTAAGACAAAATGCCCCAAACTGACACAAAATGTGCCGTAACTTTAAAACTTTGAAAAAATCTAGTGCATTTAGGACCCTAATTCCAATTGTCCCATGTAGCTATATATCTGGAATCGACTGACAAATACTTCATTAAGGCCTAGGGGCATGGGAATAATTTAAGAATCTGGATTTTCTGAGGGAATTTTGACTGCCGACCCGCCCCAAACTGACACAAAATATGCCGTAACTTTAAAAAAATCTAGTGCACTTAGAACCCTAATTCCAACTGTCCCATATAGGTAGATACGTGGAATCGACCAACAAATACTTCATTAAGGCCTAGGGACAGGGGAATGAATTGAAAATAATTTTTTCCCAAGACTGACTGCCTGGAAATCAGGGAAATTTGTCCCACGGCCCTAACTATTCTAAGACAATATGTGCCGTAACTTTAAAAAGATCTAGTGCACTTAGGACCCTAATTCCAACTGTCCCATGTAGCTATATATCTGGAATCGACTGACAAATACTTCATTAAGGCCTAGGGGCATGGGAATAATTCAAGAATCTGGATTTTCTGGATTTTTCCCTGGAAAATCAGGGAATTTTGACTGCCGACCTTCCCCAAACTGACACAAAATGTGCCGTAACTTTTAACAAATCTAGTGAACTTAGATCCCTAATTCCAACTGTCCCATGTAGGTAGATACCTGGAATCGACTGACAAATACTTTATTAAGGCCTAGGGACAGGGGAATGAATTGAAAATAATTTTTTCGCAAGAGTGACTGCCTGAAAATCAGGGAAATTTGCCTGCCGACACCAACTATTCTAAGACAAAATGTGCCGTAACTTAAAAAAAATCTATTGCACTTAGGGCCCTAATTCCAACTGTCCCATGTAGCTATATATCTGGAATCGACTGACAAATACTTTATTAAGGCCTAGGGACATGGGAATAATTTAAGTTTCTGGATTTTCCCCCTGAAAATCAGGGAATTTTGACTGCCAACCCAACCGAAACTGACACAAAATATTCCCTGTTAACCAGGCCCTGTTTATGTATTTAGCTGTCTTCCCCAATGTGTAAGCTCACAACAGTTGAAATTATATTCCTAGCCCTTCTAGGAGAGTCCAAACAATTGGCAGACTTTAGAAAAATGACTGATTTTGGGGGTTCACCTGTGAAAAGTCAAAGTCAAACTTTTAAATATATTACCCATCTAGCAGGCCTTAATTAACTATTTGTTGGTCGATTCCAGCTATGTTCCTACACAGAACAGTTGTCTTTATGGCTCTAGGTGGTCTGGGAGTTTCCAAACAATTGGCACAAATTGGGTGACTTTAGCTCTGAGCGCCCCTGAGAAATCAGTCATTTTCACATGGTCAGCCACAGAAAGTCAAACTTTTGAAAATATTACCCATCTAGCAGGCCTTAATTAACTATTTGTTGGTCGATTCCAGCTATGTTCCTACACAGAACAGTTGTCTTTATGGCTCTAGGTGGTCTGGGAGTTTCCAAACAATTGGCACAAATTGGGTGGCTTTAGCTCTGAGCGCCCCTGGGAAATCAGTCATTTTCACATGGTCAGCCACAGAAAGTCAAACTTTTGAAAATATTACCCATCTAGCAGGCCTTAATTAACTATTTGTTGGTCGATTCCAGCTATGTTCCTACACAGAACAGTTGTACTTATGGCCCTATGTCTGCTGGGGGTTTCCAAACAATTGGCACAAATTGGGTGACTTTAGCTCTGAGCGCCCCTGAGAAATCAGTCATTTTCACATGGTCAGCCACAGAAAGTCAAACTTTTGAAAATATTACCCATCTAGCAGGCCTTAATTAACTATTTGTTGGTCGATTCCAGCTTTGTTCCTTCACAGAACAGTTGTCTTTATGGCTCTAGGTGGTCTGGGAGTTTCCAAACAATTGGCACAAATTGGGTGACTTTACATCTGAGCCCCCTTGAGAAATCAGTCATTTTCACATGGTCAGCCATAGAAAGTCAAACTTTTGAAAATATTACCCATCTAGCAGGCCTTGATAAACTATTTGTTGGTCGATTCCAGCTATGTTCCTACACAGAACCTAACCCAAACCCTAGGTCATCCAAGTCAGTGGTTATGGTTATGCTGCTCCTACTGGCCGCAACAGTGGCGATCCTGGTGGAGAAATATTGAACTAATGCCAAATGATCGTATCGCCGACTTGTGGCCGTTTCCGGAACCCTAACAATGCCGAGGCATTCATAGATACGCCAGAGGCCGTTCGTTTCTAACCCAGGTCTTTCAAGTCCGTGGTAAGATTATTGATCACATACATCCCTCTGCCTCCGGCATCGGGATGTATGTGATCAATAATTTCACCGCGTATTTTTGAAGTACGAAGATAGTAAGCCAGTTTCCGTATACAACACATCTAAGTTTCAAAAATCACAGATCACCGTCCTAGTTTATTAAATAATTGAAGAAAACCTACATCAGGCCTCCTTAAAGCTGATATCCAGAAATTATTCTAGATGATAATCTCATCAAAATATAGGCCCGCCCCTCACACAGTGAGAGAACGGGCCGGCCTATGTCTAGGTGGTCGCTACCAGTCAGGTCACCAAGACCAGTCAGCGGGGGTATATATAAGGCAGGTGGGAGGGTGGCCTACACCTCATTTACATGCAGCGACCACCACTACTCAGAGCTGGCCAACGGAATGGTAGAGAAAATTTATTCCCTGTGAGTGTACCTTTTTCATTTAGTGTGAAGAATGGTGGGATATAAACCAGATAACAAGATAGACAGACAGGCAAAGATACAGAGATATAAACATGATATATAGATACATAACCTCCCCCCAACACACAGTACAACCTTGACCTGTCATGCCTCACTGCCCCTGCCACCTTTCTCTTACCTGGATTTGTAATTTGTTAGAAAACATGCACAATGCAGTAAGACTATCCTATGAAACTACAGGTACATGAGACACAGACACAAGATAGACATATAGAGATACATAGATACTGTGTACATTGTATTAGTTACCATGTTTTCATGTTGTGGTCAGTGTACTGCTGGTAGTCCTTGTCATAGTCGGTAATCACAGAGCCTATTGTGTGGCCAGGCAGAGGTCTCTACACTCTCCTACGTGTCAGGCTTGAATGGATCACCTGCAGAGGCTCTGGTCTTATATATGGTCGTGTACAGGTACCAAGAGGGTCGTCCCGTTTTGAGACAGGGCACACTGCTTCAGAGTAGGCAGTATAGTACTCATAAGTGACTGTGTCGCAAAGGTCGCCAGCGTTATACAAAGGCCAGCGTCCGGCATATAACGCATGCTTCTGAACCTGTAAGCCCCGCCCATAGGCGGGGCTTACTCTTTAGGATTAATTAACAGAGCTTAATTGCTTTATATAAGCTTTAATACTCTTCCTCAATAATATACTTTTTTAATATGTTTTGAAAATCAAAATATAGGTTTGTACAGGGTTTCCAAGGCCAAAAACATAGGCATGTAGTCAAAATATAGTGGACTACTTCTCTTAAGTGCTTGATTTTTAAAAAGGTTTACTTAGTAATAATTTGTTCTGACGTCAGAATGTCTGGCTCAACAGGTTTCTAACAGGCTAGCCAGACGGGCTAGAAGTCATACAGATTGTTGATTCTTGAAGATTTTTAAGATCTCTTAGATACACTTATAATGTTGATTTCTTGTCATTTGAAAATCTGACATTGTGCCAATTTAACTTCTAAAAATTCCTTGTTAACATCAATCTGCATGGAAATGAAGAAATCTATTTTTTATAGGTTATATAGATTACTTGAAAAGAATGAACGCTCAAGAGTTGAAATATAGGTTTTTATGTTTTAAAGGTTTCTCTGGAAGGCCTGCTATATTTTTCAGTAAATTTCCCATGTGAATCAGTCAAATGTAAATTATAGGGATGTCAGTTGGGGTCAGGGAAAAAAGTGGAAATATTTTTCATGTGGATTTTTCTGTCACAGAGTGCTGAGAAAACATGGATAAATTGTCCCTGTCTGTCATGGCATGTGGCTGAGGGTCTGTTGGGAGTTTCAAATCACTGTTTTATTGGTGTTACTGATGCTAAATCCATATCATATTTGTTTGATGTAAGGAAAGAAATTACATATACTGAATATGGAAAAGTGGATTTCCACGGAAAAGTGGAAAACTGACATCTCTGTAATTAGCTTTGTTTGCTTGTTGGGTTAGGTCCAACTCGATATGTTAAACTTCACTCACTTGATATCAGAATAAGTCAAAGGAACCGGTTTGAACTGATAATTGCCAGGTTTGAAAATCACCAGGTGGCGCCACTGTGTATTGTAGGATATGCCTTTAAAAGAAGTTTCTAGAAATCTAGTCTATTCCAATGTAGAGTTGGCAGTTCACATCTATGGTAATTGGTAAAGCAAAGGGATCACCAAGAAATGACAAAGATAAACATATTTACACAATTTTATTCAAGGAGTAATAACCTCATATACATTCAGTGGCTGTTATAAGCGTTGTTAGCAATACGCAAGAAATTGAATGATTTTGCAATTTAAAAAACATAAATTGGCTTGAATACATGCATATTCTGAATTGCTCAACTAGTGACAGATATAACTATAATACATGTAGTTAAGCGAACCCGGACATGCTAAACAGAACAGCCTCAGATTGGCATACCCTTTCTTTAGTTCCAATGAGCTACTATTCCACTGCAATAAAACGCTAGCTTAATATTCAAAACTAGTGCATACAATTATCTTAACACGTGCTTTATTGAAATAGAAAATACGTTTGGAGAAGACTACGTATCATAAGGTAGTCTTTAGGACTCGACTTAATCTATGAACAGTACATCATATCACAGTCTACAGTTATCACAATGTTCAGTGAAGTTTGACAATGGGTCAGCTGCAATCATTCATGGTGTCCGGAAGCACTAAGAATCTCAGATATATAGGCATTCTTCTGGGAGACATCGTGGTTTGCCTTACATTGACAGATGAAGGTACAGAATAATAATGCGTGGAAAATACAGAATTCATGCCAAAGCTCCCACTTTTCAGATAATGCTGACTAGAGTAATGACCTATCATACTCTGTCTGAAACATGTTGTCTCTAGCTTGAGGGAAACCGCGAAATTCATATAGCTATTTCCAACATTATGACTCCTGCACGTTCTCAAAAAGTAACTTACTTCCACATAACCACCAATCTGGCCGAGGCTATTATCTAAATTGTGGTTACAATCATTAGGGAATACACAGAAGTGGGCCATCATGGTAGAGAAAATGCATATATACATAAGACATGAATGTCAAATACTTAAGACATCAAAAGTTTGAGATGGACAATATTTCAAAACTTTTACCTTTTTTGTTTTGGATAAAGTGATAACTCGAGTTAACGGACTGCGAGTGGCAAAACATCGAAAACCCCTGGGAAGGGAAAAGCAAACAACCGGCACCTTGCAAAAAGGGCATCAATGGTAATCTAAAAAAAAAACAAAAAAACTTTTTAGTAGCAGGCTCGCTATTTGCTTTAGCTGGGTGGAATTTCAATTAAATGTCAACATTTTTTTCTCATCTCCTGCTCTTCACAAATAACTGCACTTGAGAAAAACACCCCGGAGACGCTACCGATCACTTCTATCCCTCTTGCACTTCTGTCTGTTTTTCTTTCACGTTGGTTCGTTGCACCTAACCTTTTTAAAGGTAAGCCTGGCTATGCGTGTATCTCTGTGAATAAGGTAGGGGTGCAACTGAAGCTCTCAAGACTCATCCATCCACCCACCCACCATTCTAATCCTGATGTTCACGTCATCGGCTTTTCTGCTGCGTTCCAATCTGATCACAAACGACTGATGCCCGCTAGAGGGAGTTAATCAGCGTCTGCATAGTGCTTCACTACAATGACTTCACGTCTAGGCACCACACAACACACCCTCCATTGACTCCTAGATCTTCACTTGGTTAGGTCGCCCTCCAAGGAACCCCATAGACTCCCGACCCGAACCGGCCTTAGAGATCGGCGGCGGCCGGGCCGCGTGCCCGGGGTGGTCGCTGGGAAAAGACTTGTTACACCGGCCAGTCACTATGGGGGAATCGATAGGTTCAATAATGTAGGCATTAAGATCGATATTCGATACTCGAGGCGATAGAGAAACAGGCTCTGCACGCACACTATGTTAATTTCTCCAAGCCTCTCTCGCCCAGTACCAGCAAGGTGCATATATATGTCATTTCTAGCGATTCCGGTCTGAAAGTCTCCTAACCCTTGCACTGCATTTCTGGGATTAATCAGCCCGAAAAGCTATATTCAGCTATGTTCAAATGTGGGCTATAGTGAAACGGAGAATATCTAAAACACTCATGCAAAAAATATTTTTCTAGGATAATGAGAGCAAGATTTACATTATGCGTAATACGTTTCATCACCATCTTTAAAAGGGCTTTTTTTGTGGCCTTGGAGTCAGGTTGGTGGAAGAGGCTCTTTAATTGTTAACCAAACCAACCATTCAGTGCCCTTTTATGTAACTATTTCCCACTGCAAGGTATTGAATCCGAATAGAAATTCTTCGTACAGACATGTGATATCATGGACAGGTGTATCCTACTGAATGTAGCAGTAACGTCAGCTGGTGGTGATTTTGACAGATTTTCACTTTAAATCCCGAAAATATAATTAGAGATTCTTGCACATAATTATAGAAAGATCTGCCTATTGTGCTGCCGAATTAAGATTATATATGTAAACGATAAGCAGCTACTCCAGCTGTAGGTAACGCATTAAATATCAATGCAATACAACCAGCACCTGCTGCCACCATACTCTCCTTTGGCTCAGAGAATATACTCCCCAGGCATTGGTCAGTCCAGTACTTTACTTTGTGCAGTTCCAGATCTGCATTTTCATATACAGTAGCTTCCATTAATCAAAGCTTCACCCTGACCTGTTGCTCATGTACTAGACGCAATACAAATGTCTCTAACCATACATATTTCCCGAATGAGCAGTCACAATTAGGTGCAATCCATTATAAACATAAGGGAATTTGGAGTATACTGGATAAATGATAGGTTTAGATTATCGTCAAAACCGGCAGATTTTTAACCAATAATTGTCTACAAAACATATATCTTTTGGATTTCAATTTATAAAATACATGCATGTTTACACCTGCACCCTACTTGAATAGTTATAAAAAGCAAGGGGTGCTTCTTCTCCAAGAGGTGTTCCTGCTTTAAATAGAAAGTACACATTCCATCTACACTTTATACCAGGGGCTATTCAACCAAAGGTTATTGGTCCAACATTGCTTCATGATAATGAAGATTAAGTTGAGCAAAATGCGATAACAATTCTCATAAACATCTGGTTTGCTTCATGGATTAACTGTTTCAATATTGCCGATCCTCTTGTAATTCTGTGTAAAATACTTACAGAAAAACAAAACCAGCTTCCATTACAAATTTTCGTTGACCATCAAATTCAATATGTAGACATCTTGTCCCTGTATTTTCTATATACCAATGATGGAAGTGCATTAAAGAGGTATCAAATGCCAAAGCTAATCTCTCCGTGACTGTTCCTCCTATTAGTTGATATGCAATTTGCAAGCAATTCTACAACATATCTGATATATAGCTTTAAATTTCCCCAATTATGTTTTCTCAAATCAAAACGCCACATTTAATGAAATTTCAATTATACAAAATATATAAGGAGATTGCACCAGTTGACAAGTCATGCATCACAATGAAGTACCAAATAATGTGGAAGAGTAAACATAAGTATATACATGTATTTGGAAGACTAAAATCTGTTCAACACGTTGAAAACGTAGGTGACACGGAGCATGTGTTCATAAATACTTAATTACAAAAAATAAGTCTTTTAGATATAAAAAAAAACCCATCTATTAACATGACGCGAACATCCAGAAAAGGACAATAACATAACAAATATATAAAATAGTCGTATTGTGTCCAACGTATTTGAGCAGGAAATATAACTGTAACATTTGCGATAGAGTGCAGATCGGTCTAGCCACGTTCCAAATCTAGGAAATATAACTGTACTTGAATATTTCTTTTTTTTATCTTTTTCTATCAAAACATGCACTACCAATAGCAACAAAGAATAACTTTCTTGATATCTTATCTTGAGTAATACAAAATGAATGAGACTTCCTTAAATAGAAAGCCCGTGCCATATACAATTAAATAATACCTATCACAAGTACAGCCCTTGTTTCGGCCTCACTACATATGAGCAGATTTTGCACAAATTTCCGTAGTGCTACGGGATACAGACTTCCATTTGACGCCCATTAAGCTGCAGACATACTGGTGTATAAGCACTGTTGACACTAGCAACTATTCAGTACATATTCTTGACCTCAGCTGAATTCAGAATCTGCTATAATACTCCTTGCCAATGATGTTCTCATTCCTGAAAATATAAAGGAAAGGGAAAATATAAGTGAATGAATGTAAATTCATCTGTAACATCAAGAAGAAACAAAATTGCATGATTTCATTAGAAAATGTATTCAATAGACAATAATCGATGGTTTTGTTGACAAGCGGCCGTAAACCACTCGAGATTGACGCTCATGCTTTACTACGCGTAAACCCCTCGTGGTTTAAGGCCGGCTGTCCACAAAATCATCGTTTGTTGCATTTATTATCCATCTTTTCGGCAAAATTAAACCCAGTAATTGCCATATTAAAGGGTATAACAATAGGGACTATTTCGTTGCTCTATAGCAAAAAGAATTATTTTCCCCGTATACCATTGTTTTGACGCCGTATACCACAGGTTTGAATCCGGATACCACAGTTCTGGTATCTGACAGGTTTTATACAATGGGTCGTGGCTTACCCATACCCCTATACATTTTCAATGGGGGCTTTGTATACAATGGATAATAATTTACAGATTGGCCTAACCACTTCTGTTGAAGAGTATGTTACTTTACTATCCCGGGCAGTGCCGTTATTTTGAAATTCCTGGTCAATATCTCAACAAAACCATTATACGGCTGTATGCTCTTCAAAGGTTTATTATCCATCGTATACAAAGCCCCCATTGAGAATGTATGGGGACTCAATAAACCACGATCCATCGTATAAAACCTGTGAGATACCATAGCGCTCGTGTATTACTAAGCGTCAACCGCTCGTGGTTTACGACCGCCTGTCCACAAAACCATCGATTATTGTCTATTTATCAGCTATGGAAAGGAAATAATCACCGCAGTTTATTCTGCCGTGGTGTATCTTGTTTCAGGACAGAAATTATACAAATGAAGAATCTTTACGACAGAGCAAAATCAATGACTGCTGGACTATTATCATGGAGGTATGCATTGTTCAAATGTTCATATCGATGTGTGAGACATGTAAACCTGTGCTTAAATCTCTTAAAGACAAGAGGCGAAATCAATTACTAAGGTCGATTCCCTTTCAAGAGTTATTTTCGCCCACGATAGAAGTAATATATATTTGGTTTAAAAGGAAAATACATTTTCTGTTCAATCAGGCAAGCCCTGGGCCCTGTTTTTCAGTTACGACAATCGTTATGGCCGACATGTTTTTGCTGTCAGTGTATTATAGGCGCGACATTTTAGGGGGTCGGCCATTTATCGCAGGCCTATGACACGTAGGGCTGTCTGAGGTGTGCTATAGTCACGACACATGGAAGGTCACGTGGGTAAATTTGTCTCCCAAACTATCGTAGGCCTAAGACATCTATGGACATGTCGTACCGAATGCGCAACTTCACTTCCCGTAGGAATTAAGCAATGAAATTTAAACACGAGTAAGGTATACATATAACCTATAATCGTCCCAAATATGAAGAAAATCGGCCGCACCGTTCCGAAGTTATCGGCGTTTGAATTTCGTCATAGCAATCTCTGCTCTGGTGGCCAGTGTAGCCCTATGCTCATGTGACCCTAATATATGCAGTGACCTCGACATTCGCTGTGCACGGGAGGTGGGAGGGTACAATGGCCACCAGAGCAGACGTTTGCTATGACAAAATTCAAACGCCGATAACTTCGGAACGCTACAGCCGTTTTTCTTCATATTTGTCATGATTATAGGTTATATGTACCCCTTACTTGTGTTAAAATTTCATTGCTTAATTCCGTCGGGAAGTGGAAACATCCTCTATATACGCACAGTGAAGTGTTATAGAACCTAAGACAGTTCTATACTTTGTCGTAGCGGCTGACATTTTTCGTGGCGATCGTCCGTGCCGCACTACGATCGTGTCTATAAAACACCGGCCATCTTTTGTCGTCCAAAAAGGTCGTAGATCGGCTGTGCGATAGTAGGCCTGCGTCACACAGAGCCAGGCCATTTAAACAGCATCTAGATGTATCACCAGTCAGTCTGCAGTTAGCGGTCATTGCAAAAATATCAGCAATAACGCTTGTAACGGGACAGTCTTAGAGTCACTCATTTAGATTACTATGTCAGTCTTTTTGTTTTTTATTGAGTTAATGAGAACTACTGGAGGGGTTTCAGATAGTTCTCCTATTCGAACGCTGTGCATTGGAATACCTGCCTCCCTGAACAGAGCCTTTACTTGCTCAGAGAAAGGTTTAATAGCAATTGGATTTTTCCTGTAGTTGGTGTTTTTGTTCTTAAAGATTGTGTCATAATTTGGGTTCTTTGGATTTGCCTTGAATACATGCATATTCTGTGACCCCATCCACTGGAGGAACTTCCCATACTCCAGAGGACCGCCTGTACTCCGGAGGATCGCTGGAGGAGCTGCCGAGAGGAGACTAAAGAAGAAACCAACAAGTTTTGGACAAAGTCGTCGTTCTCCACGAGTTTGATGCGAAGTGATATGAACGAGGCGACAGCCGAGTGAATATCACATAGCATTCAAACGAGTTGCAGAATGACTTCTTTGACCAAAACGAGTTGCTTTCTGTATTTATCTCACCCATATACACACTAAATGAATGGGCAACAAACGGGATATAGACCATGGAGAATGGACCGCAATACTTGAAGGGGCATGGAGAACGAGATCTCTATGTTAAGCCTATGGACATTTATTCTAGGGGTGAGATAAACCTGTGTTCATTATAATATATTGCAGAGACACACTGGTGGAGACCTGCCAAGATGCTCGGTACCATCTCTCTCATCGCGCTAGTGAAAAACACTGCTAAAAACATCTCTCGTGACCCCCAAGGCAGACAAGGTCAGCCGGCGGCCCAGCTCAAAATGTCAGCCATCCACGTCAGCAGAGCCATCCATGCAAAAGCAGCCAGCAATGGCCTCTACTACCTGTCACACTGAGACACACCCACCACCTCAACCACGGGCCCCAACACATCCCTCAGCAATAGTCAGACATGGAGGGACGAACAGAGTCGGACTTGATGTCATAGGCAAAGTTTGAGACTTATATGATCGCTGGTAACCAGCTCAGTTAAAAATTAAGTTTTCAAAATAGCAGATGGTTGATTGAGGAGGTGTCCCATTCAGGAGTTCAAAGGAGGATTCAATAAAGAAAAAGGAAACATCTGCTGCTCATATGATCTGAGACTGAAGGTTATGATGTAAGTTGTTGAATTCAACTGTTTTTTATTTCATGCCACTTCGTTTAAACACGTTATTGTGGGAACCAATTTGGTTCGCAAAGAATCTCAAAATTTGCCTATGTCCTTGTGGGGCCGGGCCTTAAACGTCTGTAGGGAGTGCTAGCGGATAAACATTGTTGTACTACATATAACTACTCAGCACCAATGTGATTGTATCCAATGATACACATGCTCCTCTACAATGGAGCTCCGGCCCTCTGGGCGGATAAGCATCCTGAGGAAAACGACACAACCGACACGGCCGCCACCCCATTGGAAATGGATATCCTCCAGGCCAAGTTAAAAGAGCAGATAGACCACATAGACCAACCAGACCAACTAGCCTGTGAAAACACCACCCTGCAATCTGACCTCCGGGATGCAAAATTCATCAACCAGCAGCGACGACCACAACGGCATCAACAGCATTGCAGAATATGGACATTCCTGTGATGCATATGTGGATTCCAGAGTACACTGCTATTACGCCAACAGGGAGTCCTCACAGGAGAGAAGATCCCCCCCCCCCCCCTCCACAATCGCCACAATGACACTGGTCTGTAACTAGAATAATATCGACAGATTTTCAGGTAAATAAAATAAGCAACATGGAGACTAATGGATTAGTTGGAGGTGGATTATTTCCTTTCGTGATTCAACACTTCCAGTCGAAAACGAAGGCCGATCAATAGCTCAGTCATTTCCTTCATTTTATGACTGAACAAAAACTATTATAATTCTAGAAACAACAGAAACATCACGCCTTGATCTATTAGTTAATCAGGGTGCAACTGGTGAGAAAAGGGCGTGGCACTGGACGCGTAGTTCACACCCCCACCTCCACAACCCGACGACCTCGATCGTAAAGTACAAGAGACACGCACACGGCTTGGAAATTTGTCAGGTCTGAATTATTCTACCACAGTTTTTCAGTTCTTGTTTTAGCTCTTTTAAACACAATGCGATGGGCCGCGGATATTTGGAATCGATGCGGAGAGAGCAACGCAATAAGGGACACGAAATATAACCGGATTGACAAAAAGAAAACATAGGGCTTCAGTGGAGGAAACCTATAAGAGTCAAGAATGGCTTTACTAGGCTTGGCCCGTCTACTCATAGTACAAAACAAATGTCTAAGAGCCACGAGACACTTATCATATAGAAAGATCAACTTAACTTTCCGTAGGGAATACGGGGACATATGAAGAAGCGAAGAAAGAAATAGAGGACACAAAGAAGGAGGTAAAACAGAAAAAAAGATGAAGGCATGAAGGAATGTAGGAAAGACAAAAGAAAGGAAAGACAGAAAGAAGGAAGGAAGGAAAGAAGGAAGGAGGGAAGGAAGGAAGGAAGGAAGGAAGGAAGGAAGGAAGGAAGGAAGGAAGGAAGGAAGGAGGGAGGGAAGGAATGAAGGAAGGAAGGAAGGGAGGAAGGAGGGAAGGAAGGAAGGAAGGAAGGAAGGAAGGAAGGAAGGAAGGAAGGAAGGAAGGAAGGAAGGAAGGAAGGAAGGAAGGAAGGAAGGAAGGAAGGAAGGAAGGAAGGAAGGAAGGAAGGAAGGAAGGAAGGAAGGAAGGAAGGAAGGAAGGAAGGAAGGAAGGAAGGAAGGAGGCAGCCAGGCAGGCACGCAGGCAGGCAAGCATACAGAACCAGGACTCTTTTTAATAAAAACGTCAGGAAGGTAGCGACTAGTGTTTTCTTTTACCCCCAATACCATCGACTAGAAGGTGGGCTGGGGCGGCTATTGACTAGCCTGTCGTCGCCGATACGGTCCTGATTTCCTCATTCATGCGTGGCCCACGTGGTCCACCTCCCTCAGTCTGGTGCGTGGTTAACATGGGGCACTGAGTGTGAGGAATTTTCCGGTTTGTTATCAAGGCACTGCACCTCTGGGTTATAAGAAAACAGTTTAGGTCGACGTTTGCCTCTTCCCAAACCGGTATAAGCGTAAACTGAACCCAAGTAGAGAACCCGTTTCTACATTAGACAATATTATAAGATATCAATGGATAGTACACATGTTAAACAATGTGGGAAGTACACATGTTACGAAGGATGAATTGATAATTACTTAATAAAGAGAGCCATGTCTATGAGAAATATATTAGATATTGATAAACTACTATTTCATAAAGAGGTAACCATTCAGTGATTATATCAGAGCCAGTTGTCGTCAGTATTATATATATATATATATGACCTGCTAAATGAATACCGGAAAAATGGAGAAACTGGAGGAGCAGGCTAAGGGTTTTACATTTTCTAAATGATCCTTCGGCACCAAGGTAAGGAATTCGTGACTTTGCGGGTTGAACTACATCAAGTGTATGGAGGTGCATAATAACTCCTAAGGTAAGTATTACCGAATCTAGGCAACCTCGATGCATTTGGACCTATATACTCCTACCGTTTCGACCCCATACTGACATTACGAAACTTTTTGTCACATTCAAGACACATTGCAGGAATATTTTACAATCTTTTCTTTAATTTGTGAATGTATATGGCTATTCGAAATTCAGACCAAGTAAAAGTAAGGGTCCACCCAAAAAAGGACCCCGCTCACCACCTCACTGCGTGCGTCATTCATACGGACCCCATGATGAATCTTTTAAATGTTTTTGATATTGCCTTTTCTAATCAAGTTAAAGATATATATTGCTTATAATAGCAATGGGTAAATGAAGCCCGACAGCACCCCTCTCCCCTCGCTAGTCTCCTCCTGCTATTAATCAGTTAACATAATCTATTAGTATATTGGAGCAATTGTAATGTAATGTGCATACTTCCAACGAATGTTTACAATGTAAAAAGGCCATACAATCTGTATTTGCTGACTTATGGTCTTGGTATCCCCAACTCATTGGTGATAAGCCTTAGGTCAAGAGGCCCTACTAGGACAGAAGAGCCAACTAAATATGTATGTGGCAATGGGGACGTTTAACCAAATAGAATAGGCAAATAATAATTCCGCGCTCGAATGAAAAGTAAACTGTGAATGGCCCATATACCAAAAGTAAACCGAGTAAAGAGGTTATGATAGTTTGAATAAATTCATATTAAATACTGAAGAATAAATCATTCTTTGAAGTGCTATGATAAATACATATGTATTAGACTTGCGCCTTTACACATATATATTTTTACTGCTAAGATCGATCCTGTCCATTCACTTTTTAAAACACGATCAGTCGATCTACTCATTTGACATCAAAGTCAGAACACCAAACCTCTCGTTGTTGTCAGTCAGTGGTGCCCTCTTGTGGAGATATGTATTAATGCCCTCAGATGACCAGCTATATACATATATATTTCTTTTAAAGGTAAATTCCACCGAAAAGCCCACTCTAATCAGTTGTTAAATCTGTCCATTAGGGGTTTATAAAACACGGATGAATGAAATGCTAAATGTTGAGAACTTAATGGGCACAGATTAACCTGGATCCGCCGGTTTGGTTTTGCCCCGAGACAGCAGTTGTCCTCCATACTGCAGGACTGAACGACGGAGGACAGACTCCACAGTGAGTTTGGGTCTGTTTGAGATAATCTACACTTAACCGCACATTAGAAACTGTCCCTTGTGTAGTGTCCGCTATGCGTCCACTCATGAGGGCATATAACATACGGGTATGGGAGTTTGTGCATATCATCATATGTACTGTCTTGAGTATTTTCATCCCAGTGCAGCTAATCTCTGGGTTGTTAAGGTCTCACTCTGACCTCACTGAGTTAATCAGCTTTTGTCGCCGCACTGAGCAGCTCTACATTTTAGTGGTCAACACCCAACGATTATTTCAACAATCACAATGAATATTTTTTTGGCTTCACATGAGAAATATAGTTACAAGATGATAAATTTGTCAAGATTTGTTATTTGATTACTAATCCCTAGACTAGTATACTGACAATCATTGTAAAACATCTTAATTATAAAGTCAAATATGTATGCAGGGATTTCGTCTGGGTGCAAGAATACGACCTGTAAAGGAGGCTGTGACTTCTCGTACTAACGCCTAAAGCTACCTTCAATATGCTAAACATGTAAGCCACAGTTGTTTGCAGGGCTAAGTGCTGCAAATAATTGATTGATTTCACGAAGATTTGGCACAGCCCACACTTTTCCGGTTATAAATCCACAGGAGACACAAAGTCATATAGAAAGCAACATGATATTACTAGCAGCTAATTCTAATTAAGATTTTTCTGTGGTTTGGTATTTTTCCTGGAGTTGGACGAGGTACGCATACACAACATTTTGAACTTAGTTTAAGATTTGGCCGGAGACCAAAGGCTTCAGTGAGGTGTGGCAGTCTGCCTGACCACAGTTTCAAATCAACGGAAATCTATTCACAACCAGTCAGTGAAGGGAAAGCGACTCTTTTATCTTAATGGAAGCAAGAAATAGAGAAATCGATTCCTATAGCGCACTTATTGGCAAGCACACGGTTCACCAAAACTGATTCTCTCATAACACTAACCAGTTTCTCCCAGTTTGTTTTTAGTAGGAACGCGTATTTTTGGGAGGCAAATCGAAAAGGCAATGTCATGAAGGATATAGTTGATATCAATATCTGATCACAGAAATTAAATATTATGGTGCTTTTTTCTTCCAAACCGAAGAGATCTGTCAACAACACGTTGATTGGTCTAATAACATATTCTATAAAAGGGAGTTGGGCAACGAAGGCTGCCTCTTCTAACTAGAGGTCTTTAGCCACCTCAATGTTATGTTTTGTATTCGACGATCATATTCCTTTACTTTTTCAAGCTAGAGTGTGGAACGTTAGCTCATATAAGCATCGTTTATATATATATATATATAAATAGTTGATTTCCATAATTTGGTAGTACACAACCTCCTGCTTTGTGGAAGTCATGAAATTGACAAGTGCAGCTAACATGACTGGAGTATGGCCCAACTGCTACACACCAGCCCAAGACATAAGCCACCAGATTATGAATACAAATGAGCATAACTAAACTACAGAACATGTGAGTGATTTTTTTGTCTAGGTGATGACCAGAAATGAAGACTCAATTGAATAGCCTTAAACTTGTTCCAACAACCAGGCACCACATACAATTTCTAGTACTCAAAATACAAATAAGGTAAGCAAGAACTTGGCCAATAATTCTTGAACAGTGGTCTGACAGGAATGTAGGTCAGACAACCAAAAGATAGCTAGAAACCTGCCTAAAGCATTACTTTAAACTAAAGCATATATCCACACCTACTAGAAAGCTGGCATCACAGCATTCTTAAGCCCCCCCCCCCCCCCCCTGCACCAGATGAGGGATTTAGACCTTTGACAACGCTCAATCTGCACATGTTACTATAGGTGAGATCTGACAAGCGGCTTATAACACTGACCACCTGGTGTAATTACAACACGATACGGGCATTAATCTCCTCAGCGGTCAGGGACGGAACCACTGAGCACGACAATCGCACTTAACTTCTTCGCAATTGTGCTACCACCTCCTACCGCCACCACTGATCACGTGATCAGGATCCACTCCACTCTCCTAACACAGTATCCGCCATCAATGACCACTCTCCTTACTGAGTCTTTGTCATTACCGAGAGCTCCCCCAATCAGTATTCGTAACCACTGGCCACATGACCAGGATCCACTCTCATTGCAAGTTGCCACCACCACTGACCATATGTGATCAAGATAGCATGAACGCATGTCAGTTGGGGGTCAAGAAAAAAAAAATCATTCATGTTTGATTTGCTGCCACAGAGAGACCAAGATAACGTGGAAAACTTGTCAGTGGCAGCCATGGCGTGGGGCTATGGGTCTGTGGGGAGGTTCAAACTACTGTTTTGTGGGTGTGAATGAGGCGAACTTGATGTTGTTTTCACAAAAGGAAAACGAATTATATACACTGAAAATTAAAGAGTGATTTAACATGGAAAAATGGAAAGCTGTCATCTCTCAAAATTCAGTCCACTCGCGGTACACAGTCTCTGCCATCACTGTCCATGTGGCCAGGATCTATTCCACCCACCCAAGACAGTCTCTCACACCACTGACCATGTGATCAAGATTTTGAGGCTGCGCCTAAGTACTAGGTTTAAAAGGGTCACACAGAGATTCCTGCCAATAGGCAGAATGAATAAAATTTTATCAAAAGAAAACACACAAAAAACTAAATAACATAGGCTAAGTACTGGGATCGCATCTTACTCTAACAGTCGGTAAAATCCCTGTGATGATGTAATTTCAATTGTAGAGCTGCACTCCTCACCACTGACCATGTGATCAAGCTGCGCCTAAGTACGAGGTTTAAAAGGGTCACACAGAGAGAGACGTATACATCTGTTTATGGAAGTCTGCTGTGCTTATCCGCTTATCCGTCTACGACTGCGCTGCGCTTATCCGTCTACGACGGAAACTCTATCTGCTCCTTGTTATACTATACTCTGCGTTCACAGTCTACACCACCTACTAACTGTGTGACGAGGATCCACTCCACTCTCAGTCCCTCTTTCCCTGACTCTGAGGGAGTAGAGGGAAACTATGTTCCGGTGGGAATAAGTCAAAGTTACGAGGTAAGGCTTGGAAGAATTACTGCCCAAGGCCTAGCCGCGGGCAGTAATATTTCCAAGCCTTACCGAGTAACTTTGACTTATTTCCACTGGTAAATGGTTTCCCTATTCCTATATACCTTCAATTGTCGGCTAATATGGATAAAAACCGAACGTCTCTGAACGTCAACCTGGGCAGTAAACGTCAACTTGGGCAGTAAACGTCAACCTGGGCAGTAACTTCAACCTGGGCAGTATACAAAAGTTATTCCACCCCCAGCAGCATTAAGTAATCATAGGTTGTTCGCTCATAGGTATATAGGAGTAGGAGAAAACGCCCTAACTGTGGCCGAACTATGTCTTAGTTCGAGGTCACCTATCGCCGACGTTCGCCCCGACGCCGTAGGCGAAGGGGCGAACGTCGGCGATAGGTGACCGAGAACTAAGACATAGTTCTGGCCACAGTCAGGGCGTTTTCTTATTATTACATACCTTAATTCGATCAGAAACACGCCATTTATCGAGTTCCTAAGTCACAACCACTTCATGTTGACACTGTCTGCTACAAACCGGAAGTAGCGCAGGATCTGTTAATCACGCATGCGCGATAGGCCGCAACTCGCCCAGCGGATGTTTGGCCGCTATTTGGTACGAGTGCGGTTAGCAGAAGATACGATTGGAGAGGGTTAGGCGTGTGTGGAGGCGGACAAACCGGGAACCAGCGTAAGCGTGTCTGTGCGTCCCCCGCTGCGGATCGTGTTGTTATTATCGATAAATTTCGCATATTTGAGCAGTTTAAACGGTGTCTGGTGAATCCAAATCGTTAGCTACTTCGATATTTGGTCAGTATGCACTTGTAGTTGTAACGGGGGGTGTGTATCGCGAGTTTAAAGTCGCGATTCGACGTCCTCCGACATGTTGTTTTTGGTCGCGATGACGTCGAATACGCACGCCTAGCGCGGTGCGACGAGTTAGTTACATACACGTTAGAATCGTGCAGTGCGACAAAGCGCAGTGTAGTGGGCCGTAGTCGCGATTTACTACACCCCCGTGAGCGGGTAGTATTTCACTGATGTTCGGCTATAGGTATGTAATAATACATATTACTATACACCTATGGGCGAACGTCTACGAGCTACTTCCCGCTGCTAGGCATATCGTATAAATAACGTTCGGGCCCGCCGAGTAGTAGGACGTATGGATTCCCATAGGTTTAAGCATTGCAAAACGTATGTCCCGCTGCTACAGACACTACGGCCCGCTAACGTAAAATATCGCGATAGGGCGAGACCAGTGACAGGGTTAGAAAAACAAAACGAAATGTCCGTTCTCTCCCATTCATAACTTCAGAGACATGCTAAGCCTTACCTGTAAGAACTGGAAGTATGTATAGTCCAAATATCGAGGTAGTCAACGTATGACATTCACGTAAAACCGTTTAAATAGCTTAAATCTGCGAGAATGATCTATATCAACAAGTCCGACCGCTTCTCGTTAGGCCGCTCCGCGTTGTCGACGTCATAATTAAGTTGGCTACCAGAGTTCCAGGTCGTCCTGTGTCATTCATTTCATAGTCGGCACCACGTCGACCGTTGCCGGGTTTTCCCGCTAGTAGTGACTGAGCCCGTACGTTCAAATAAAACCGTTTAAGCAGCTTAAATATACGAGACTGGTCGATATCAACAAGTCCGACCGCTTCCCGTAACGCCGCTCCGCGTTGTCGACATCATAATTACGTTGGCTACCAGAGTTCCAGTATCACTGGTGCCACACATTTCAGAGGCCACTCCACATCTACAGTTGCCGCGTTTTCACCCTCCCATCTCCCATTGTGCAGTGAATGTCGAAGTCGCCGTATTCAATCGCCGATATCTTCGGTTCAAAGTAACCGATCTTCATCATATTTGGTACGATTATAGGTTATATATATGTCGTACTCATGTTAAAATTCCATTGCTTAATTCCTACGGGAGGTGAAGTTACAGCGTCATCTGTTGCTACACATCGATCATTGCCCGGTTTTTACCGCTAGCGGGCCGTAGTGAATGGCAGTGATATTGTTCGGTAAAGGAGGGTTGAATAGGGGACCAGGAAAGTTAATAAGAAGACGTTTAAACGAGTAGTAGGTGTATAGTAATAAGAAAACGTAGTGACTGAACCCGTACGGTGGCCGTTCTCGGTCATTTGATGAAAATATACGGCCCTCTTGCCTACGGCGTCGGGCCGTATATTTTCATCAAATGACCGAGAACGGCCACTCGTACGGGCTCAGTGACTACGTTTTCTCATATTACTATACACCTATGGGCGAACGTCTATGGGTTACTAACCGCTGCTAAGCATATAGTATAAATAACGTTCGGGCCCGCCGTGTAATAGGACGTAGTGATTCCCATAGGCTTAAGCATGTAAAAATGTACGTCCCCTGCTACAAACACTACGGCCCGCTAAGGTAAAATATCGCGATAGCGCGAGAGCAGTGTCCGTGTCAAAAACAAACAAAACAAAATGGGCGTTCTCTCCCATTCATAATTTCAAAGGCAGGCCCTGACATCCACGTAACAACTCAAAGTGTGCAATGGCGAAATATCGAGGTAGTCAACGTGTGACGTTCACGTAAAACTGTTTAAATAGATTAAATATGCGAGACTGATCGATATCAACAAGTACGATTGCCTCCCGTTACACCGCTCCGCGTTGTCGACGTCATAATTACGTTGGCTACCAGAGTTCCAGTATCACTGGCTCCACGTCGACGGTTGCCGAGTTATGGCAGTGGTTTTGTACGGGAACAGGGGGTTGAATCCAGGACCAAGAAAGTTAATAAGACGGCGTATAAACGAGTAGTAGGTGTATAGTAATGTATAAACAAGATCGATATAAACAAGTCCGACCGCTTCCCGTTACACCGCTCCGCGTTGTCGACGTCATAATTACGTTGGCTACCAGAGTTCCAGTATCACTGGCGCCACAAATTTCAGAGGCCGCTCCACGTCGACAGTTGCCGTGTTTTCACCCTCCCATCTCCCAGTGTGCAGCGAATGTCGAAGTCACCGTATTCAAACGCCGATATCTTCAGTTTAAATCGCCCGATCTTTATCATATTTGGTACGATTATGGGTTATATATATCCCGTACTCGTGTAAAAATTTCATTCCGTAACTCCTGCGGGAAGTGAAGTTCCAGCGTCATCTGTTGCTACACATTTCAGAGACCGCTCCACTACGACAGCTGCCGAGTTTTCCCGCTAGCGGGCCATAGTGAAAAGTAGTGGTTTTGTACGGGAATAGGGGGTTGAATCACGGACCAGGAAAGTCGACAAAATGGTATTTTAAATGAGTTGGAGGTGTATAGTAATAAGGAAACGTAGTGACTGAGCCCATATGGGTGCCGTTCTCAGCCATTTGATGAAAAAATACGGCCCTCCCGCCTGCGGCGTCGGGCCGTATTTTTTCATCAAATGACCTCGAACGGCCACCCGTACGGGCTCAGTAACCACGTTTTCTCATAAAACTGCGCTTGTCTAGGATTTCAAGTCTTCGAGACCCAGTATTTGGTGCGTTAAATACCGCATAATTTGCTGCCGATATAGCTATATATTGTTCTCTATTACTTTGAGCCCCGTATGAGAAGAAGCCTCAGAGCATAGAACGTTGATAGAATTACATTTTTCACAGAAATAATGTGCTGTATTAAAAATGATGAAACGTCTGAAGAGGTAGTCAAGAATCCAGGGGGTCTGTTTGGACATAAACTGTCATCGGGCATCATGCTATCAGAACTCTAGGTTCAGGAGAGAAAGGGGTTGTCTCAAAGTATAATCCTAAAAAAAAAGTGGTTCCTTTACTCGACAGCAGGGGTCGACCTAGACTTACTGAAGTCTTTCATTGGAACATTCATTGAATTAATGAACAAAAATCAGGATAAACACGTGCCAATATATAACCTTCCTCTATCACTGGCCCGGGAGGGGGACGATTGGGTGAGGGTGGGGAGGGGTGGGGGTTAGAACACATTTACTTAGGCCAGGCTAAGATCTACCACACTTTGCAGTCGCGATATGGCCTAGCATTATTCATTTCTCGATTCTTGACATCATTCTAGACATATAACATGAGTAAACTTCGACAGGAGATGTCAACTCGCTCAACTTTTATACGGACTCAACATTGTGAAAGTTATGCCTTTCCCCCGATAATGATTACATTTGGGGCAAAATGGTAAGTTTAAAATGGAGAATTATGATATGAGATTTACAAATTGTAGGGTATTTGACCGCGGTCTGCAATTATCAGAAGTTTGAACCTTACAAGTTTACTACAACCCTTATCTAAGTACTTGGATTAGTTTACACTGTATACATATAAAAAGCCCATGCTCAAAATCTAGGATATGCCATTAAGAATCTCAAGATGGATAGCAATGTTTGTTAGATTTTATGGTGCACAAATAAATTATGTCTAAAATATCATGTCAAGGTTCTTGATTCAAGGCTGTGCCACAATATTCACCGTTTTTTACCCATCACCCTCATCTCATAGATTCGATCTCATTGTGATTATAACCTTGGCTGTTGCTATGGATGAAAACATCACAGCAATCTGCTATAAACTCGCTGTGTCAACGGTCTGCTATTGCAGCCTGTAAATAGTGTGGGCCGCCGTGTTCTCTTGAGACCAAATAAAAGAGGTTGGAATTGGGATAAAAAGATCTCGTAAACTGCTTTACAGTCTTTGTCTTAATTGTTACAGATAGTATGAGAGGGAAAAATGTGGTGCGAGGAAACTTTAATTCTTTCTGTTTAGCTGTACTTCAATCTACTTATAATATAGAACTAATTTTCATTTGTAAGAGGCCTGATCTTACATTCGGAGTCTGTAATAATTTTGGATGAGTTTCAAATTTATTTCAAATTGATTTAATTCCTTTTGTATGTACGTAGATTGACTATATGACTAACTTCGCAAAAAAAAAAAAAAGTAATTTCAAATGGCAGGACATTGATAACAATACGAAATACAATCACCAATGGCAGAGTGTTATCAACCAATGATATACACAAACAGCATGTACAAGATCATTAAAATTCATGTCACCCGTCTACATACCAAGCTCTCCAGACAATTTCAATTAGACACGTTATTTACAATGGCGTTATTAATGACCACACTGTGTTGGATTTATGGATCGGAGCTAGATCACGTTCCGACGTGGCATTTGCCATTCCAGTGTATCTCACCAAGCATAAACCGCCACGCGGCTTCAATCACAGGTTACTATGTAGTCACCGGGCATGGGCAAACACCGGAGACACACACGGTCAACATGGAACTCAATTCAATTCCCAAGTGGCAACGTGAGAGTTTGAACTTTACCAGTTGGTCGGTTGTCTATTCTAAATAGAGACAGTTGACTATCTCGGCCTAGCTTTGTAATCGGAAATGTTTATTTGTGTGCTGAGGTAAAATACGCTACTAGTGAGAGAATGTTTGGGGTTGATTAATATACCATGAGTTTGTTAGCATAGTTATTTCACGAGGTGAAGTCGAGGGAGATCACATAGCGGTCAAACAGAGGGCATATAATTAACCCTAATCACTCGCATTGGCTTCAGATTTTATCCCACCACTGAATTCTAAAACACAGTGTGATTAAACAATACAATAAGGAGAATGTCATCGTACCCAATGCTGGTTGGGTATATTAGTTACACTAGTCAAAAGAGCGTTGAGTTTCCCATGCGAAGCCTACTGAGAGAAATACCAGGGGTGGAATGAATGGAGATTAATGTTGCAGCATGTGTGTGATCTGCCGTTTAGAAGTCAGCGTCAATAGATGCCTGATGAGTGTCACAAGCCCAAAGATATACACAATATAACGATGGGTATCATATCTAATAACCTATTAGCTATATAATGTAATTATTGTGTAACCACTTAAAGTGAGTGTTCCGTTGACCCTATGAAAGCATCGGAAGGACGGTTGGCATACACAAACGACGTCACCTGACGTCGGCCACTGAGCTTGGTATATAAGTTATATTCTAGTGCTAATGGAGTAGCGTTTTAGGTGGTCGGTGGTGATGGTCATCCGAGGTCTGTATTGGCATTGGCCGTGGTATTAATGAAAATGAGACCGAATCACACAATCTAATGGCGTTACCAAATTTGTTTCTCATATATATTGATTTTTTTTTAATCTAAGATAGTAAGTAATTCCATAAGGTAGCTGAATCCTAAACCAGCTCTTTTAATTATCTAAAATCAAAACAATACTGCCAACTGAACTTTTTGAAATGAATATCTGATGAATTAAATTTTATCAGATTCATGAAACCAGCGATCACAAGGCATCGATTGGCACTATTTTCTGTCAGTTTGAACTCTATTTATAACCATGTGTAACACAGACCTGACGACGCGAAATTTCCTGATCAATGGAACACTTCCATGGTGAAGAAATGTGAGTCGTTTCACTAGAAGAAAATTACGATCCTGAAGAGTTATTTTTCTGGCAAGTATAAGTCTGAGACGAAATATGCCTTACTACCAATCTAGGTACTGGGTACCTACTTCATACTTACGAGGAAATGCGTCATAGCTGTACTTAGAAGCATATGTAATTCGCTTATATAATGAACCACCTTAATGTATTCTCAAAGATTAAAAGATTTACTCATTGGATTCTACTACTTGTTTGAAAGATCTCCGTACGGTGAATCACTGATTAGTGTGACTGCATGCGTTCTTGTTCTATGTTAAGTAAGATTTAAATTTCACAGTAGATCAAAGGGATTCAATTGAAATTAAGACCTATAAATTCATTGATGGGATGGGATTCACATCACGGCGAGATGCAATATATAAGCCGCTGTGTTAGAGACAGGAAAGTCTTGTCAATGGCATGACTCTGCATTTACGAGTCGCACATAATGTCACCTGAGCTAAACCACTCCCCTGAGGACTGGGGCGTTTATCAAATGAATATACACCAATGTCTCTTGGTGGAAGAATACAACACCAAGTTCATGGCAATCTGTTTCGATATCTTGTGTTCAAGATCTATTTCGTGAAAATAGATATTCATGAATAATGATGAACAATTTCAAGTAAATAAGCCGACAACATTGAAAATCTAATAGGCGATCAGGCATGATTTTGTTTCTTAGATTTTCCCTCTGGTTGCTTTTTCCCCCCAAGAATAGGTTAATCCAAATTCATCAGACAATAAAATTAGAAGAACGAATTTGAGACCAAGTAGGTAGAGGTTGCCTGGATATAGATATTGGTAGGCGCCTAGCAAATCAGGTATTGACATAAGATATCTGGGGCGATAGTGCTTCTGCAGAACTTGGTTCTAGGCAATTCGCGCCACACACAGCTAATTTTCGTCTGATAGAGTGGACGTTATAGCGCCATTTGACGGTCACAGACTTCGGGCGCTGATTAAATACCAGACATGCCGAGTGTTAATGCCCATACAATCGCGGCGGCCCGGTTCTGATCTGACCAAAGCCCAGGTTTAAACATAACGATCCAACTTGATTCGATACGACTCGACTAGACAAAACTCAATGGTCCAGTTAATATATGGAGACATGGTTAGTGTGCCTAAATGGAATCTATTCAGGGGTATTCGGTCGGAAATATCCACAGAGTTCGAAGAACGAGGTGAATATTTCCGAACAAAATATCGAGGAACAGGTGGAATCAAGACATACTTACTATGACTCCTTATTACCATATACTTGTAAACCATTACAGACTCCATTTTAAAGTGGTCAAGTAGTACGGAGGGACGTATGAATATCATTTCGTTACTCAGTGACGAATGGAATCTGTACTCCTGGGACCTGTTTCACTAGTCTCGCGACATGTCTGTGACACCATACAGACATTGGGTTTGTCTAGTTTCGTGACACCACAAGTAGCTGCCTTTAGGAAATACAGACCCCAAACATATGAATTGGACAAATCTAGACACATCATGGACCTGTTTCACTAGTTTTGTGACAAAAGTGTTAGACAGATATGAAAAGCGGCACCAACAGTGCTAGCAAGAACGGACAAAACAAAGTCTAATGTCTAGTTCTTATAAAACCGGACACACCATCTAGACGCCATCTAGACATGTTACTGACTAGTGAACAGGTCCCTGGTCAGTAAAAGCGAGACATTCACACATAGGGATATAATAATATATATTATAATATACCTGTGTCCGAATGTCTATTATATACTGCCCGCTGCTAGGGGTGCAGTAATAATAATGTTCGTGCCTGCTGTGACTGTGACTTTATAAGTCATTAAAATGGAGCTTTATATTATCTTAAGGTATATAATAATAAGCAAACATCCTGACTGTTGGCGAAACTTTTATTGTTCTCGGTCATTTTTGGTTTTTCGTACGGCCTTCCGCCTACGGCGTCAGGCTGTACGAAAAACCAAAAATGACCACGAACAATAAAAGTTTCGCCTACAGTAAGGACGTTTCCTAATATTATTATATAACTATTTCCGAATGTCTATTAAATATTGCCCGCTGCTAGGGGTGCAGTAATAATAATGTTCGTGCCCGCTGTGACTGCGACTTTGTATGTCATTAAAATGGCGCTTTTTCACCAATTAAAGATATATAAATATAAGCAAACATCCTTACTGTAGACGAAATGGTTCTTGTTCTCAGTCAGTCGTCGATTTCATACTGCCTTCCGCCTGTGGCGTCAGGCAGTATGAAATCGACGACTGACCTCGAACAGGAACCGTTTCATCCACAGTAAGGACGTTTCCTAATAATACTCATCATGACTAGAAATAGTTTGGTTCTGCTAGAAACTGGCCGCAGTGTTGACTAGAGTTGGTAATAATCACAAAACGACGTGATCTGATTTGATCTTACTAGTTAAGCTCATCCGTACATATCATGCGCGTCGTGTCAATAGAGTGTGTGCTCAAAAGACCACCAACTGGACCAAGCTCTAACACGGTTCATACTGGAAATTCAATTTACGTTACTATTATATAGATTCCAACAGATATATAATTTCTGCACTGACGAACGACTGAAATCTTAAGTATCGTACATTATTATGCAATAGACATTTTGTCGTTATAAGTCTGGGAAATGTTTTGTATTACAAGTATACATGAGGGAAATCTGGAATTCATTTGTGTAAAGAATAGTTATAAGCAAATGTATGAGGTTTTCTGGAGATATGAAACTTCGTGGATTTACTATTGCATTTTCTGTGTATTTATTGTACTTTATTCTCAAAAGTTCTATTCAGCCTTATTAAAAACAAACTTATCGATCAAGTAGATCAGTTGTGATTTTACTGGAAACACCTGCATGGTTCAATCATTGCTTTGAAAATATCACCTTCAAAGGGATATGAACATAGTGGAAAGATATTAGATTAACTATTTACGGTACTCAGTACACTTAATGCTGTTAAATTTCAAACTTTCCCAGTCAGGCACGCTTTGATCACAATTCTACACAGTATTTACAACAAAAAACAGTGACCAAGCGTGAGCAGATATGTCTGGCCGAGATGCAATATACACGTTTATCATTATGTTTGTGTTACAATAGCATTTCAAGAACATAAATATATCATCTGCATTATCCTTGCCAAACGTGGTGAAGTGGTGTAAGGTGCCTAGGTATGTAAATTTGAATCTGCTTAAAACGGTAATCTTATATAGAAACCAATCCCTGACGAAGGTCCCGAGTGACCGAAATATGTTGGATAATTTAAGCACCATTTCATTGACTACTTATTAATTAATTAAGAAGACCAGTCCTATTGGTTTTGAGGGAATATCTTGTTTACATCATCTTAATCTTATATGGCTCCATTTTGCTTTTGAAATGACGTTCCTTGCTTCCTAGTTGTATTCTAATATCATTATCCTCTTAGCCAGGGCACCTTAAGACACGGCACAAGAAACCTCCCTCTTTAAGCTTACTTCAACAGACAATGGTTTCTTTTTTGGTATAATACAACAAAATCTGAATGCCTGACATAACTACCTTACTGTTGAAATTGGATCACTTGAATTGTCGTTGTTTTCTGTCCTGTTTTTATTTTTTGTTTCGTATATTGTGCTATGTCCTATGTCTATTTTATATTAAAACACATTCTTCTGCACACATGTATAAACGCCCAAAAAGTTTAATGTACTGTCGAATTTGAATGGAAAAATGGAAGAAATTCGGCTATTCTGTGTGAGGGCTCTGTCGTCTGAGACAGGTGAGGTACAGTAGAGGTTATGGACATGAACAAAAAACATGGGTCTGTTGAAGCATTTTATAGAGCTGGTCAGTTTTGCCCGAGACAGACACATGTCTAAATATATATCTTTGATCTGTCTGAGTGCATGAAGTAATCGTTAGCAGTACGTTGTTGGGACCACAGGAACTATTTAGCGTAGAGGAGGTACTGTTGAACGGTAAGAGGGATTGGCTAGGACTTGATAGAGGCTAACTTCTGAAATTATGGGGGTGGGGGAGTGGGTAGGAGACGATGGAGATGAAAACTCTGTTGGGTTGATAAGATCTTGTGAAGAACCGATTATGATGAAATGTTTTCGTTGGAATAATATATTGAATATAACTGAACCAATGGCAATACGAGGCTAGGCCGATCCGTTCACCGCTGACGCTAAATTAATGATAAAAAAAAATCTATATCTATAACTGAACCATGCAAGTCACCTAGACTTGCATGCATCTCCATGGTCGATAGGTTCGAATATGAAATGTAATGCCATCGACTGGCTCCATTCTGGCAGCTCACGCAAGCAAGTAGCTGCTGCAGAGTACACTTAGCCTGGTCATATAACTTCTCATAAAGGCAGTCATGTTAAAATTGTAGAAATGTAAGTATCGGTTTTATTTGTAAATTTCTTATAACGGAGACATATCCCGATGCCCTATCATTAACGTTAATTTGTTGGAGGGGCCTGCGATTCGGAGTATCAAAGGGGGTGGTAGTGTGATGGGTGGATAAGAGGGGTGAATGTGAGGGTAATACGTCAGTCCTAGCATCCCCCCTCCCCCAATGAGGACATTCATACACCGGAGTTTCGCCTGGTCAAGACCTCTGCATCTACTCGCAAACAGCTCATCGATCAACTCTCCACACGCAACGTTTTCATCGACAAATGCTCACCGGTCAGCATACCTCCCTACCCCATCCTCTCCTCCTCCCCACCTCCATGCTCATAGACCCCCAGCACCACGTAACACCCAGCTCCAGCCACATGCCAAATCGCTATGTTTCATTTCTGATTCATCTTCCACATGTCCAAGTTTATGGGGAGGTTGTCTTCTACTTTCCTTTGTCAATAATCGATGAAGCATGCAGGGAGTCAATCATGTGGTCTTGGATTAACGAGCAGGAAATGGGGGCCCCTAGGTAGTAGCTAGTTCCACTGGGAATATATCTACCGCCATCTTCAGCGCATAGTCACTAAGCAATAACATAAACAAAGATATTTTTCTATCTAAATCTCCTATGTGCAGGCATATATCAAACTTTATTCTAGTGATAAGAAAAGGCAGAAGATCCACACCGTTCTTCTTAGCACTGCATTTGTTTCTAGAGGTTTGACAGCAACACTCTGACCACAACGATGCTACCTTTAAATTGACATGTACCGGCAAAATTCATAAATAAAAGAGGGAAACACAATTCAGCTTGTTTGTTTGTTTGGTTTGATTTTACGTCCAGTCAACCATTATAGGTCATTTCCAGACTTTCTCAAGGTTCTTTTACACCGCTAGGGTGGTGATCGAATCTATGTGATGAATTCAGGTAGAAATCTCACCCCTACACATTTACCGAGGTGAGAGTTCTCTTACTTCCCACACCACATAGACATGGTATGAGAAAGATGGCCTTTGTTATAACAGTAGATCTACCACTGCTGGGGATGGGACTCGAACCCACAAAGTCTTACAACCTTGGGGTTACAAGTCCGGTGCTCTAACCACTGAGCTAACTCCCCACCCCTTATATACAATTCAGCATATCAAAGCCCATAAGAATGAGAAACTTATGACGAGCAAAAGACAGAACCACACAGTCCTGACTTGTCTCTCAAGTTTGTGTATCATATCGGTTCTTTCTTGTCTACAGTAGTCCTGACTTTTGCTAAGATTTTCAAACATCTTAAAAATCTAGATCAAACAGAGTGTATTCTTTAGTCTCAACGCTCCAAGCATCATACTTGTTGTATAGAGCTGCCCTCAACAGTTCTCAGGGACTGGCTAATCAGCAGTCGCTGTAATCATCCTTCCATATCTTGGGACTTGATTACCAGCGACGGTCATATAATTCCTATCACGATTTTTCTGAGGAGAACAGTCCAGGCCAGACGAGCCGAAACAAGTCGCAAATTTCTAGCAATGAATGCTTGCCTAATGGACTATTTCCATTTTGCTGAGTAAGCGAAATATGCATAAATCCTCGTATTTAGGTATAATCAGTGACTGAAGAGGAGTAGGAAACATAATCTGAAGATATGTTTCATCAATAACCGGTGTCGCATTTAGTCATTATTGTTCGGCTTGTAAAAGCATATCGTATTTGGCTGTTGCCCAGTCTGATATGTACAATAAATCTATTGATACTTTGTTATATGAAATGTGGCATGGAATTTTACTAACGACGTTGGGAGTGAGTCGGACCCGTCAGGTGTGTTTTATATTATAGGGACAGATATACTGTGTATTGTGTTTAAAATAATCTATTAAATCAATATTGATAAAAATTTTGATTTCATATTCCAGACATATAATCCATTTATATTTATACTGCTTACAGCAACATCCATGAATTAAGACTTTGTATAGACAGTTTATAAAAGAAATATATTCACGACACCTTAACTTGAATGCTCTCTCAAGGCTTATGACGTTAAATGAATTTAAATCACAGAGGAAGGAACCACCTGAATAAATCTACAATACGAAGTTGGTGTGCGATTCAATCCCATACGTTTTCGGCACATTAGAGTAAAATGTATTGAGAACTATGAACATGGCTGATTTGGATGATGACCCCTTGTTTTAGAATATTTTCTAGCTATTCATATATTTTTCTCTTGTTTCCTGTCCAAGCTGTCTCCACGATCACAACAAAGCACGATCATTTCATTGTCAGATAAATATTGTACCTCCTACATCAGTTAGACCACATTTAGCTAAGTTGGTATTTTTACACTAAACGCTCACATCATTAACAGATATACCTTGATCAGATGAATTTGAATCATAAGCTTGCAATCTTATCATCTTAAATATTGACTAACATTTTTTAGAAGTGGCTAAAACACAATTTACTCAATCTGATGCTAGTTATAATATCGATGTGTCCAGTCAGATCAGAATTTGCAATGATATTGATATATTGCTCATTATCTCACCCCAGATATTTTTTCTCCATAGACTTAACATTGGGAACTCGTATCTAATGCCTATTAGATATTTATGAAAAATATCCAATGGGGGATAATGTCACAAATGTTAGCCCATTAGTCAATATTAAGGGTGAGATAAATTCAGAAACCCATTGAAGTTTAGGGTCAGAGCTCGATCCCATCTCGTTTGAATCACATAGTAATTCACTCGGCTTCGCCTTGTGAATTACTACGTGATTCAGACTCGATGGGATACGGGCTCAGACCCTAAACTTTCATGGGTTTCCTCTATAGTCTATCACCTATCATACCTAATGGTTGATCTTCTATGCCTATTAAACAATCTAATTCTAATAATGCTCACAATATTTATGATAAGAAATAATTCTCACCTCTATTGTCAAGAAGACCCATCTGCTTTGAGGTCCTCCCAGAGATGCATCACATCAAACAGCGGCGCCTTCAGCGAGTTCGTCGCCTGGAACTCTTTCAGTAACTTCTGCGTCTCGCGGATCACCACTTTTACGTCCTGGTTGCCGGCACTGCACTTCCTCGTCGCCTCATTGAAAGGATACACCAGATAAAAGTCGCCCACTCTCTTACGAAGCGGCTGGGCGGGCGATTTTTTCTGTGTAGCATCTGGAGTGTAGGTGTGTCCACGGCGCCACGGTTTGGCATAATTATTGGACAACTTAGGAGAATTGAACATGTTATTGAGCGAACCACGACGGTTCAACAACGCCGACTTGGCTAAGAGAGGGTTGGCCGTGTACCCGAACTGCCCGTATTTTTTCTTGCTCCCGTCGGCATGCATTGAGCTGCGGAGCGCTGACGACTTTGTCCCGCGGGGAAACGTTGGGCGAGCGCCCGTGGACAACGTGGCGGAGGCGCTCGCAGCGGCTGGGACCGGCTTGTAGGACTCAGGCACGTGTTCCGTGAGTGCATACCTGCTCATCAGCCCTGTGCTCGACACAGTCGCCGTACTTTTAGAGGCCAGCGATGGACCATGTGAGGAGGAGGGAGGAGGATGAGCAGTTCGCGATTCAGTGGATTTATAACTGCTGGTTTCCTGCGTCTCAGCCGGAGTGAAGCCCTTCTTCCCCACCCTCTTTGATGCTCCACTTCCACTGTGTGACTTCCCCTGGCTGTCCTCAGCCTGGGGGTTCAAATCGGAGTTATCACTGGAGCCAGAGTAGCTGGACACTCCGCTGTCAGACTGTATCGACACCTTGGACTCCCGCTTCCCTTGCTGGACGCTGCTTCGCCTCTCCTGCAGAGCATCCGGCGAGGCGAGCCGGGACAGTTGACTGGCCTTGGAGTCGACACGCTTCATCGAACGGCGAGTCATCGAGGACCCCGCCCTCCACTCCGACCCGGCGTGACTCTCCGCTTGCTCCAGGCTCTTCCTGCTGGAGGCGCTGGAGCCGCGTGAGCCGGTGCTGTTGCCACCCCCAGACCTCCAGGTGTGTGCCGCAGGTTGCTGCACGGATGGCAAACCGCAGCCGGGTATGACAGGTACCACGTCGCTGTTATCACTGTCCCTGTCCCCATCCTCGTCCTCCTCAGCCAACTCGTCCCGGTTCTGCTGGGTCGTGAGCAGGTGTGAGTTGCTCGTTAAGATATGCGGGAGGCGGCCACCCACCCGAGCCGCTCCCCGCGTACCACCCCCTTTCTCCGCCGCCGCCCCCGCTGTCGCCATCTTGCCGCCGTTCCCACGCAGCTGATCCTTTTTTTGGAAGTTCAAGAAGTCCAGGAGGTCATGAAGCATGGGCTTCTTGACGATCAGATCAGTCTGGCAGTCGGCACTGAGAGCGGGGCTGAAGTTCACTTCCAGAAGCCAAGCCTTGAGTTGGTCGTCGATGATCACATCGAAGCCGTACAATTCGAAGCAGTTCGTCACCTTGGGCACTTGGTTCGCTTGGAGGATCAGGGTCAGAACCACAATGTGGATGATTTTCCTCCACAGGAATTCATCATCGATGTTGCACTGTCTGAAATAATGCCTCAGTTGAGTGATGGTCCATTTGCAGCCTGGCCCTACGCGCTCCTTGTCTGCTGTGTAAGACGGGCTATACTTATTAATGGAGGTGTTTGTTAAATGAGAAAACATATTGCCCAGCGTGCTCATGTTGAATTTTTCCGTGCTGAAGCGGACCAGGCCCTCTTGGTAGATATAAATATTGAGCGGATGGAAACTGGGCACCATCACATAGATCCGAAGATCGAATTTATAACCAGAGATGAGGAGGGGATTAGTGAGGTATTGCTGAATGACCGCGTTACAGTCATACTGCAGCTCCGATAAATCACGGAATATGAAAATCCCACGTCCGCGTGACAAATCTGCAGGTTTGCAAATCCAGCATAAATCCTTGCCATTGTTCTTCTCCTTCAGCCGCGTGTATTCTGCAACAAACTTGGTATAGTCATTCGGTAGGTTGAACGCGATTGGACTGAAATTGTAAATGGAAGGACCATACACCCCACGCATACGCTTGAGATTGCGCGCCAGTGAGTCCTTCTTGGTGATGGCAGTGGACCGTGGGTAGTGGTTCATCTGCTGCCATGTCCGCAGCTCGTCGTAGTCACTGTTGCGGAACCGTGACGTGCGCCACCAGAGATTCCAATCCTCCTCCTCCTGTGTCTCCTCGTCGAACTCCAGCCATCCCCGCTCCAGGAAGACCTGGCGCAGCAGATCGGGGCCCTGGCCATGGTCATTGAGCCGGAACACAAACTTGCCCGATGGGTCCGGGTCGTCGCCCATGCCGACCGTGGATTCCCCCTGGGGGTAGCAGGAGGCAGGCAACAGCTACCTGCTGACTGATACGGTTGACTTGAGATCACGTCACCTCCAGTGGACAGGCCCCCATGGTGAACTCTTGTGCTAGTGACGGGTCTTCAAAGTACATCTCCTGCAATTACATTAGTCTTAGTTTCATTGTCGCAGAACTTCATTTTGGTCCCATTTTCAAAATCAGGGATGAAAGTTGGGACTGATGAAAAAGTCGGAAACAAAAACACACAAAAAATGGGGCGTATTCGGGGGGGGGGGGGGGCGCCCCCCCCCCCCCCGTGCCGTCAAACAAAATTTCGGCACTTGACGGAACTCTGACGGCAGTGTCAACGGCCCTTGGCGCATTTAACTGCAGCCAAAGTACTGACTGGAGGTTTATACGCCGTTGGTGAGAGCCTGCTGCCAGAATTTCTTGGAATTTATTTTATTTTATGATTTTCATACTTTGTTAATGATCATATTTCAAGCTCCAGAAATTTCTGATTTCCGTCAATTGTCGGCAAACTTGCATCCCTGCAAAATACATACATGGGAGGTACTGCTTACCTGAGCCACCATCATTGGTATAAATACACAATATTGGCTGGTTTCAGATACAAGCGGCCGTATGCTCCGAGGAGTTGACACGTAGTAATATCCGAGCGTATGCGAGGATATTACGCAGAGTCAACTCTATATTGTATTTATTATCCACCTTTTCTGGGCAAGTGGCATGTTGATACCAGTTCATTTTAGTTATCCACTATTTTTCCGTACGCACTACTTTCCGTATGCGCCACCCGGAGCATACAACATATCCGTATGCGCCGGGTATGTCCATACAAACTCCCTATGTGTTTTCTATGGACACTTTGTATTAGGTGGATAATAAATACATGTATACTATCATTATATTAACGTGACTAGAAAGACAACACTTAGCAAGGCCAATGCTACCTTGAAATTGTCATTTTCCGGTCAAATGTAAACGGAAGATATATAGACACCATGTTATTTTTGTTGTTAGAGCAATGAGATAAAAGCAACCATTCTACGACAACAACGACAGTGTAGTGTTGATCCACTCTCTAACTGGAGTTTCCCATGTGTTTTAGTGTTGATCACGAAGCAGCTTCTCTGTTCAGCTACTAAAAAATGATGATTTGTAAAGGGTAGGGATTCTTTAGGCATCTTATTATTTGATTATATTTCAAGGTACGTGACGTTATTATATTTTGGGTACCGGCAGAATTTGTCAGTTCGTAAAAATAAGAAGCGGTGAATAGCTACCACCACGCAGTTAGATGAAAATTCAGTTAGGGGTTCGGACCTAATTTGTCTAGCTGGATTTAGTTTTCCCGTCTGGATCAATCAATTAAACATGTCATTCATCCGGTAACTTGAAAAGAAAGAAGAAAAAATTGAGATATAGCATTATCTGGATGTCAACATATAAGCCTTGGATCAATTGTTAGTTTGGTACGTTACGGGACCAAAAAGGAATATGTTGATCAAAACACTAGTCATGAATGTGTCAGGTGGTTTGGTATATAAAAGAAATCACTCTTCCACAAATGAAGACTGTATTTCTTATATCATGACCCTGCATACAGAGTTCATGAAGAAACCAATGAATCAGATTTAGCGTTATTTTGAATCTGAAAGCTCATGGCCAGAAATACGCGATGGCGCTTAGAATGTACAAGCGGATTTCGACAGCTAGTAAGACCTTCACTCATGTATAAGAAGCTTAAGTCTGGTTAGGTCAGTATATATATTATATAGTTCACGCACAAAGCTCCATGTGGTTTTAACTCATTTCAGGTTATTGACATGCCACTGGCCTATTTCACGCAATTGATTAATCCATAGACTTAGCTCCTGTCCTTTGAACATTTCACAGTTTATTATCTATTTTCTACTAACCGCTGATCCCTATATCGCATTTGATGTGTACGACCTCATTCCGTAAAAAATTAAAACCCTATCTGGTCTTGTATCATGTATGAGCATGGAATAGGAACGGTCATTATTTATTGCAGGGGGAATGAGCTATTCAAGGGGTGTAGTTGATGTCAGGGTATTTGCCGGGGAGGGGGGTTGGGTTGGGTTGTTATTTTCGGGTATTCTTCCATGGAGCATACCATATTTGCACAATAATTGGGGGAGCGTTTCAATTTCAAGGAAATGATTCATGTTATTGCAACTCACACACATAGATGGTATCTATTAAGAATTATCAAAGCGTATTTGGATAATCAATACAATTTCAATGCAAGTATCCGGTATCTACTGGTAAAAGTGCTTGCTCCACTGGGGTACATAAACGCAATAGCGGAGATACCCATGATCGGGGGTCGACTGTAACGCCATCTGGTGGACATTGGCCGTGTTTAAAAATTGTCTGAACTTTCAGAGTCCGATGGCGGGTTTGTGGTTCTCGAGTATTGCCCGGCGTCCCTGACCGCCTCCCTTGTGGTATAGGTCGAGATGCAGTCAATGCAGGTGTTGGAAAAGCTCACTTGAGGGGGCACCACATCTGAAATTTCTTTTGCTGTCTCAAGCAATTATTCTCTTGATCGTGAGTGGTAAAACCAAGCTAAAAATAGGCAAGTTGCCTCTGAATGGGGCGATTGTAGCGCGATCAATGAAAAAACTAGTCAAGAACTAGTCAAAATTCAGTGGAAACGCTACTGCAATCGGGTGCCTATGATCACAGCCCTAGCTGCAATATAGCTCCACTACCACTAATAGGAGGCGATACACCGGCGATCGGCATAAGATCAAATGATCAGCCCATGATCAACATCAATCTGCTGTAATGGAGCACCACCTTTAATCCTGCACCCACTGCGTTCCCGACACACTCCATTATATATGGCATTAGAACTTATGATTGACTTCCCTATATAAAAAAAATTGATTCAGTCAAAGGTCATAGAAAATATCTAATCATAGTGTATCAGGAAGTCTATCGTGGTGAAACGGCGTCAGTGAGTGCACGGTTTTATACTACTTACTAGTGAGTGATGATAACTGGGCTATTTGTTATTCTACACAACCATTAGAACACGTTATATTTTTCAAATACATACATTTAAACAGAAAGACGGGTATGCGCCACAATCACTCCTCCCGGCAATGTGCTGGTCACCCCCCCCCCCCCCCCCCCCCCCCACCTCCTCCAGCTCCATGCCACTTCCAATCACACGGACGCGGGAGTGTGAACTCGTTTAATGCGCCTTGTGACAACCTACGCCAGCAACTGGGTAATTTCTTGTTATTGTGAGGGGGGGGGGGGGGGGGGGGGTGGTCAGGTGGGGTGAGCTGTAATTGCATTTTTTGTGTGTTAGCTGGGTTTAACAGAGCTAACCTGCCGTGTCCATGCGGGGGAGGTGGGGATCATTGTGACCGGGATATTGCGGGAAGGGTGATCGTATTGTAAATTCAATTCAATTACGAAAAGACAACAACAAATATATTTACACAAAAATGACTGGTTCTTTTCATGGTGTGCCATATATAATTTACAAGAGATTATAGACTGGATAGAGTCTGTCAGTCGTCTGTAAACAATGAAATAGCGAGGGCAACATTTCATAATCTTAGCTCCATACTCTCTATCCATTCGGAAAATATCGAATGGTTCGATACACACGTAACTCTGGTTCATGTAGCGTTTCGATACACACACTCACTCACTGATGTGAGTCGGTCAGGCACGAGAACGTGTCGCATTGACTGATCTTTCCAACAATGACAAATGGTAAATCTTGTAAGAGTGTCCATTACTCTCATGATAACTAGAATAGATTAAGGTATAGAGTGCATAGACATACCAGTTCGCAGCTTGAAACGCCATGGCTCTATGGATGTAGAGTCCGTAAACCTGTTGACGTCTGGCGTTGCATGAAACCATGCCCGTTTCTAGCACGCCATGTTTTGTCACGTGATGTAAACTATCCCTACGAAACAGCCAATCAATGAGATTTATTCTCGAAGCGTAGTTCTCCAAGCCAGGTAACTCTTCTAGCAGATTCTTTGCAACCTTGCGGCATATGATTCGTGTACCATGCGTGGGGATCTCTGCTAGGTGAGTGTATAAGTATATGTGCTTGAAGAGTGAGAAGTACTGAAGTTTTCTTATGCTGTGCCAAATGCAACCATTTCAGGAAAACATTTAAGCTATTTTGATAAACGTATATTTGATATATATCCAAAGTTAAGTTTATCGGGAAAAACATATCAGGGGTGAGATAATTCCAGATATCTAGAAACGGCTTTGAGAAGCATACTTTTTTCTCCTTTTTTTAAACTTGAAATGCACGTATGTAGGCCTACACATGTATAATTATGAAACAATGGAAAAAATAATTGAATACACAATATTCCCATGATTTTGATATGCATGATCTTATTATTTGCTAGTAATATCTGAGCGAATAGAAGGATATTGCGTGGCAATGGTGTATTTATGATTTTATCATTCAGCATTCGAAATACAAGACATCAAAGAAATTTAAGCACATAGATCTATAGACAATAAAAAGAGACGCCTGTTCACATAACTATTGTAGTACAGAACGACTAGGACACGCACAGGTACAGTTCAATAGTTTATTCACAGGCACTCTCAACGGAGGCTGGTAGACAAGCTTGACAGGTACGTACCTCCGGCACGTTAAGCGTAATATGTAACCAACGTAATCACCCACTTAGGGGGGAACTCTCAGGTACTCCGACCAGGTAAGTAACCGTGGAGGGTGCCAGACAGGAGGTTCGCAGGGAGCCTTCCGGAGGTGGTTCGGGCCCAGTCTCACGACGGACCCCCGTCCGGAGGGCATCCGGAGACTTATATAATAAGTCGGCCGGATGTCCCCCGACGTCACTTCCGGGACCAGGGCGACCCCTGGTGGGCCCGCGGGGTGTCACCGAGGCAACACTCCGGAACCCCTCCGAACCCTCCGGAACTCCGGAGGCGCCTCCGGACCGGAGGCGCCCCTCCGGAAGGCTCACCACACTCTCCCCCCCCGACTGACACCCATCCGCTCTGAAACCAGAAAAATTGACTCGAAAAAGTTGACTCGAAACCTACCCCTTTGGTAAACAACCCCCCCCCAAACATCAACGTCCACGTGATTAACCTGTATACTAATAACAACACTCGCTGGCCTCAGGCCCAAAAGTTCAACGTAACACAACGGTGTCCCAGCGGTCCCTGGGTCCGGAGAGACCCTATCCTCCGCTCGTCGCGCTGGGTCGGCTATTCTCTCGCTGTTAGGGGGGTTCCCTGGCGACGTCGTCCTCCCCGCGCCGTCACGAGCTTGACTCTCCCGGTCCTCTGGTACCGCCTGGTACTGCAACGGCAGCTCCTGACTCCGGTCCCCGTCTGTCCACCGGCCTCTGCGACTAACCCGGCGGCCTGGCCCACCGCCCTCCGGGAGTTCCGCCTCTGGTCCGGCCCAGTCCCCCGTCACTGCCCTCCCGTCGCCTAGGAGAAACCAACACCCTCCGATTACTCGAGTGACACAACAGATCAACCAACACATAATTGCGAGAGGCAAATCGACTGCGTTCATGGCTAACTGTCAACTATCAGGGAAAATGTGTGTACTCACCGGAGGAGGCATCTTCCGGTAGATCGTCGCCGTCGTAGTGACCATCCTGTAGAGGCCGTCGCCCACGATTTCTACTCTGGAATCGCGGTGGCCTCCGACTGCGGTGTAGCCCGCGCCCAACTCGGGGGCCTGGAGGTACGTGGACCAGCGGCCCAGGCGGTCAGGATTGGGGCCCGGGGCCCACGGCACCCACACCGGTCCTTCCGGGTACCCATCACAGCGGTGGGTGGCTGGCTGGGTTGGCCCCCTCGCGGCCTCCGGGCCAGGCGGGGGGGGCGGCTGTGTCGGCTCCGGACCAGGCGGGGGTGGCGGCTGCGTCGGCCCCCTCGCGGCCTCCGGGCCAGGCGGCGGCGTTGAAGGGGGAGTGGCGGCTGACTTCTTCCCCTTGCTCTTGCCCTTACCCTTCCGTAGGGGAGCTGTCTCCGCAGGCGGCTCCGGTCGGCTGCCCGGCTGGGTCGCCTGACCCGTGCGGCTGGCTGCCGGCGGCGAGCTGGCCCGACTCGGGGGCCGGTCCACGTTGGCTTGTCGGAGGCCCGCCCGCTGGAAGGCCTGGGGGCCCTCCGGGGACGCCTGGAGGAACAGCTCCCCATCCTCCCGGAGTGTGCCCAACAGGGGCACCGGGGTTCCTGGCGGCATCACCACAGATTTATCAAAGTTCAAGGCCGTAACAACAGCAAGCTCGGGGAGGAGGGGGCCCACTTCCTCCGGCCCGTCACCTCCTGCCCAGGAGGGGCCCTGGAGGGGGTCCTCCTCCGTCCCCGGTAGGTCTTTGGCCTGGACGATCCGGGTGGGGCTGGCCGGGTGGCGCTCAGTCCTGGCTTTCTTCATCTTGGGTCGGGGGAGGTCTGACCTGGCGCGGCTGGACTCTCCGGAGCGTGCGGCGACCCGGGGGGAACGCCGGACACTCGTCCCTGCCTGGGGCTCCTCGGTGCACAGCGCCTCTAGGTTCCTCGCGGCTTCCACCAGTTCCTCGTCCTCACCCAGCACCACTCCGGGGGTCCCTAGAGATGACTCCACCGATGAAGGGGGGTCCTTGCTCCTCGCCGGGGGGTCCTTGCTCTTCACCCTACCACCGGCCTCCAGGGTAACCATCCGTGGCGAGGGGATGTCCGCCGGGTGGGTATGCCACCGGTGCTCTGGGTGCTTCCCCCTCAGATGGATCTGCAGGTCGTGCTTTCTATCTTTCGCATACACTTGGCGACATCCCTCCGCAGGACACGACCACCCTGGAGTAGTGCGGGCGGAGTGGCAACGCTGGTGCCTCCGCATGTTATCACGTCGCGAAAATGTCATCTCACATTGAGCACAGGTGTAACTTTTACTATCCTTCCCCATCTCGCAGTCGGAGGGTGACGATGGCGTACCAAATAGCTGCCTGGATAGCTCGTCTCTGTTACGCGTGCCTGGAGAGACTGGCTTCCTCCGGGGTGACGTGCGCAATGCAGCGCGATGACGAGGGTAACCTCGCTCTCGCTCAGTGGCTTCCCTACGGGCTGCCCCGAAGCGAGGGCGAGAGCCCCCCCACCGGTCCCCCCCTCTCCAGCGCCTCTCGTTACGCCTCCGATTGCGAATCTTTTTAGCAGCATCCGACCGCCCACTTACCCTGGTGGTCTCCAGCATCTCCCTCCTGGCTGACTTGGCCCTTTCGAGGGCGTGGCCCTCATCCCCTCCACTCTCTCGTATCACCCTAGCTATCTCACTCCGCATCGTGGATGGACTGCCAGCAGAATGTAAACATTCGCTGGTGCCCACCCCTCTCCGGTCCGTGACGCGCCCAATCGTCGGGAACCAGCTGCAGCGCTGCTGTTCCCGCCTCCTCCCTCCTCGAACATGACCACCCTTCCCTGAGTGCCTACGGCCGAACCTCTCCGTGTGACGGTGGTTAACCTCTCCGATAGGCCTCCGCACTTCGTCTCGTTGATCCCCAGGGGGTAACACCGTGGTTCGCAAGCCACAAGGCTCTCCCTGGTGCAGACGACCACCTTGATTCGAACGAAAGTGGCGGCTGTTCTGCTCTACGGAGGCCCCCCCGCCTGACCAAATCAGCGCGCGTCGTGCCGGGAACAGGCTCCGGACCGGCTGTTCCCCCTTACTCCCCCTGGCCTGTGACGGATGCGTCGCGTGGAGAGCAGAAGCTCTGTTAAGTCGCTTGTGCCCTCTCCAGCCTCCGATACGCGTTAATGGCACTCCCCTCAGCCCTCCGCCGGTCTTCAGTAATGGCCGCCGGCAAGTAGCGGCCCCCCTACGACCAATAACGGCTGCCTGGGCCCCAGAGCCGAGCAGAGCACGGCTGTTCCCGCCACCGGAGGCCCCCCCCAGTAGCATCGCACGGCACCGTGTTGTCCGCCTCCGCAGGCCTTGCTCTCCCGTTAAGGGGCGCGGACAGTCCTGGGGGCCGACCGAGCGGCGCCCCCTCCCCAGATCGACCCCGGGAGGGGGCCGGCAGTCACTTCCCCCCTCCGTGGCCGGTGGAACACCGGCCTCCCCGACGGCCGGCCCCACGTAAGGGCGGGGGGGAAGCCCCCCTGGCCCCCCTCCCAGGGCCAGCCGTCGTACGCGATCCCCTACGGGGGGAGCAGATTCAGGGGCGACGGTGTCCGGAGGCCGACGTGGGCCAGGCTTCAGCAGATCCCCATGCACAATCCTCGTTTTTCGCCCCTGTCGAATCTGATATACTACCCCTCCGATGCGCGTGATCACTGTCCAGGGGCCCGTCCAGAACTGCTGAATCTTCGGGCACCGCCCTGGTTTACGGAGGGGGTGAAAGAAATATACTTCACTCCCCTCGGCAAACTGAGAACCCGCTACCCGGGCGTCGTAGCTACGAGCCTGCCTCCGCACGCATCCGAGTGAATGGGCTCGCGCGTATTCGTGACTCCGTGCCAGCCGCCGCTGTAGCCTGGCCACATATTCATCCTCCGAGAGAGGGTCAGACTCCGGGTATAAGACTGCGAGGGGGCCGGCCACCTCCCTACCCAGCATCAGGGCATTCGGAGTCTGGTCCGTGGACCGCTGGACCGAACTCCGATAAGCTGCCATCACCAGAGGTAGATGGAGGTCCCAGTCCCCCTGTGATTCGTCCACCACCGTGGTCAGGAGGGCCTTGATGGTCCGATTCATCCGTTCCACCAGCCCATCACTCCGGGGGTTAAACGGGCAGGTCCGGGTCTTGGTGATACCCAGTATGCGGAGGGTCTCCTGAAACACCTTACTCTCAAAATTCCGCCCCTGATCGGAGTGAATCACCAACGGGTAGCCATACCGACAAATAAACTCCGATACTAGCACCCGGGCGATAACTACCGCCTCCTGAGTGGGGACCGCGAACGCCTCCGACCACCGCGTAAAATAATCCGCGATCACCACTATATACCGGTTGCCCCGTTCCGTGACCGGCAGGGGGCCCATCACGTCCAGGGCCACCCTCTCCAATGGGGCTCCGGCCCCAACGTGTCCCATCGGGGCTCGGCGCTTCCGTGGAGGGTCCTTACTCCGGAGACACGCGGGGCACGAGGCACACCAGTCTATCACGTCAGCCCTATAACCAGGCCAATAATATGCAGCCTGACAGCGTCGTAGTGTCCGCGCGGTCCCGAAGTGCCCCGACAGGTGGGACCCGTGAAGCTCATGGAGGACCATCCGCCGGTCCCCAACAGGCACCGCTACCTGGAACTGGGTATCGCCCCCTGGTTCCACCCAGGGCCGGCCCAAAACTCCCTCGCACAGTTGAAGGCGATCGAACTGGGACTTCCAGGCCCGGACCTCGCGGGAGTCCGCCTCCACCAAGGGGGGGGGGCGACCGGCCCTTATCCCCTCAATCAATTGCTGCAAGACGGGGTCTTCTTGCTGAGCCGGGCCCCAGCCCCGCCCTCGTGGCTGCTCCGGCCGAGGGCGGCCCTGGGGGCCGCCAGCCACTACCGCCCGTCGCCTGGTGGTAATGCGTCGACAGAAACCCCCTGCCTCCCAACCGCACTGGCCACAGGGTCGCCTAGACAACCCGTCCGCATTTCCGTGTTGCTTGCCCGGCCGGTGCTCGATCTTAAAATCGTACGTGTCCAAAACCTGTACCCATCGGGCTACTTGCCCCTCCGGTTCCTTAAACTGGGTGACCCACTTTAAGGCGGCATGGTCTGTCCTGATACGGATAGGCCGGCCCACTAAGTAGTGACGGAATCTTTTAAGGCCAAAGATAACGGCGAGGAACTCCCTCCGGGTGACACAATAGTTCCGCTCGGCCCGGTTTAGGGTACGGCTAGCATACGCTAATACCCGTTCGCGCCCCTCCGAGTGCTGGGACAGTACCGCGCCCAACCCGACATCGCTAGCGTCCGTGTCCAAGATCAGGTCCCCGTCCTCCTGAGGATAGGCCAGCACTGGGGCGTCGATGAGGGCCGCCCGGAGAGCTCGAAACGCCTCTCGGCACTCGGATGAGAACTTAAACGGGCCCTTCGCCTTCTCAGATAGTGCAGTTAGGGGCTTGGCCACTGTCGCGAAGTTGGGTACGAACGACCTGTAATAACCGGCCAACCCGAGGAAACTGCGAACTTCGTGCACATCCCCTGGCTCGGGCCAGTCCCGCACAGCGGCTACTTTCTGTGGGTCGGTGGCAATACCGGCCCCCGACACGACATGGCCCAAGAATTCCACCTGTCTACGCAACAGGTGACACTTCTTAGCCTTCAATTTTAGTCCGGCGTCCTCCAGGCGCCGAAGGACCTCGTCCAGGCGGCCAAGGTGTTCCTCCCTTGTCGGTGCGAACACGATCACGTCGTCCAAATACACCAGGCATGTTTGCCACTGCAGGCCCCTCAGAGCCAGTTCCATCAATCTCTCGAAGGTCCCTGGTGCGTTACACAATCCGAAAGGCATCACGCGGAACTGATACAGCCCATGATGTGTTGTGAACGCGGTCTTGGCTCGATCATCGGCCGCTACCTCCACCTGCCAATATCCAGAGGCCAGGTCCAGGGTGCTGAACCATTGGGCCCCCGCCATTGAATCCAGGGAGTCATCGATTCGGGGAAGGGGGTATGCATCTTTGACCGTGCATGCGTTCACCCGACGATAGTCCACACAGAACCTAGCGGTACCGTCTTTCTTCCGTACCAGCACGACCGGGGAGGCCCAGGGGCTCTCGGCCGGCTCAATCACGCCTTGTCGTAGCATGTCCTGGACCTGCTGGGTCACTACGTCCCTTCGATGGGGAGCTAACCGCCGAGGCGGCTGCTTGACCGGCCTGGCTTCCCCCGTGGGGATAGAGTGCTGCACTAAGTCCGTTCGTCCCATGTCCTGTCCGTCTCGCTGGAACGCATTCACATGGCGTTGTAAGACCGTGGTCAGTGGGGCCTGATCTTCTAGGGCCACTCCGGTCAACAGCTCCGCCAGTACCTCGGGTGGTAGCGTGGTGAGTCGGCGGCACTGTTGACCCGCCTCTGGTGGGCCCCTTTCGGGGGCCAAGGCCTCCACATGCCCCAACGTGGTTCCTTGATATACCGACAGCGTGTCAGCCCCGGGGTTCAAGACCCTGATGGGTACCTGTCCATCCTCAGGAAAGAATACCGCCCTCCCTACTCGAAAAGGGTTGTTACTGGTAGCCTGGGGCTCCAGTAGAGCGGCCTCTCCGTCTCTCCAGGCCCCTATCACCTCTCCATCTACTATCACTTCTCCTTGCCCCCGGATCTGAGTAGTGTGGCGGCAGACTACCCTACATCGCTCTCGCGACTCTGGCCACTCCAGATGCCCCTGGCGCAGGTCCACGGAGACCCCGTGGGACCGAAGGAATCCAGCTCCTAGAATGGCATCCGAGTCTACATCCGCTAACGCCATTTCAATCGTCACCTCCCTTTCCCCTAGTCGGAGCGGAACTTGCAACTTCCCTTCCAGCGCTAATGGCCTTCCGTCCGCGCAGTAGATGGGCTGCGTGGACGCAGTCACCTCCCCCGGTTGCTGGTGCTTCCTCCACCAGTTCTGAGATAGGATATTAATTCCAGCCCCAGTGTCCACCAGCAGCTGTATGGTCTGTCCCCATATTGTCCCGGTTACCACGAGCCCTGACCCTTGCGCCTCCTGCTGCCCGCGTATCAATCCTGACTTCGGCCTCTGATCCGTCTGCGGAGCGACCCCTGCCCGACCGGCAGCCGGGGTCGCTTCTAGTTTTCCGCCGGTTCCGGGGTCCTGGGACTCCTCTCTCTCCGGCCTCGTTGAGGACAATCCCGTTTGAAATGCCCTACCTGGTGACATAGAAAACACCTTCGTTCTGAGGGCTGCTGTATCTGTGGTTGTTGTACCGCAGATGTTAGTTCCGCCAGTTTACGGTTAACAGTTTCCAATTCTTCCGCCATGCTCCGTCCGGCCGCCCGAATCCGTGCCGGGTTTTCCCTCTCTACTGACAGGTAGGCTTCGGCTTCTACCGCCGTGGTGACTGCCTCCTCCAGTGTCCGGGGCTTACTTTGGTAAACCCAGTGTTTTAATTGCGTGTCCCCGATGGCATCGAGGAACCTGTCCCGCCCCATGGAGTCTAGGGTCTGGCCATCCGCCTCCGGGTAGGCGAGCCGTATCATCCTCCAGACCTCCTCTGCCAGACTTTGTAGGCTCTCCCCGGCCTGTCTGCTTCGTACACGCAGGGCCGCCTTGTAACTTTCCGTCTGGTTACGAGGGGCGAACCTTTGTTGGAGTGCGCTCCGGAGTCGAAGGTAGCCGGCCTCGGTATCTGGCCGGACTCCCGCCAACAATCGTCGGGCCACTCCGGTCAGGGAGAGTCCCAGAAACATTCCGGCCTCCGGGGCAGGCCACCCGTTGACCTTGGCGCACAGGTCAAAGTGAGCCAGGTATTCATCCAAGTCGGACGCCCCGTCAAATTTAGCTGGCATTACCACGGGCTTAGTGGCCTTCTTGGCCGCTGTGCCGTCGCCTCCCCCGCTCACTGGGTCGCGCCCTTCCTTCGACGCTAGACCTTCCGTTACGGTGGGCGCCCAAAAGGTTGTGGGTAGCGGTTTTACTTCCGGCGGGGGCGAGGCGACATAGGGGTTCCTGCGCCGAACGGGGGCCTCCGGTCCGGCCTCTCCCGATTCCCCCTCTAGCTCGGCTTTTACCCCGTCGCCTACCAGTACTCCGCCCGTGGTTTTCTCTAAGTCCCGTCTCCTCCAGGAGATATCACGATCCACGCATTCCCTCACCCGGCCCCCAGGGCTGGTGAACCTAGATCCCGGGGCCCACGCCGCCCGGGTAGCCTCGGGCACGCCGGGGGCAGCTTCCGCCACCCGAGCCTCCGGCGCCAGCATCCATGGCCACGAGGCTATCCCGGCGCGCGGTCCCCAGGCCAGCCCCGGGAACAGGCCCGGAGGAGGCTGCCAAGCCGTTCCCCCTTTTCCTTCCCCCGCAGGCGGGGTCGTCCCTAGGGAAGAAAGACGCCCCTCCGGCCTCTCCGGACTCTCCGGACCCTCCGGTCCTTCGGAGGTCTCCGATCGATGACTTTGAGGCGTGCCCGGCGTCTCCTGCAGGGTAGGCCCCTCACCTGTCCCAGCTCCTCCCTCGCTTAGGAGGGAGGCGGCTCCGGAGTCATTCTGTGTTGGGTTCATCTCCTTACTGATTAAAGAATCCCACCGCTGCCACCAATGTAGTACAGAACGACTAGGACACGCACAGGTACAGTTCAATAGTTTATTCACAGGCACTCTCAACGGAGGCTGGTAGACAAGCTTGACAGGTACGTACCTCCGGCACGTTAAGCGTAATATGTAACCAACGTAATCACCCACTTAGGGGGGAACTCTCAGGTACTCCGACCAGGTAAGTAACCGTGGAGGGTGCCAGACAGGAGGTTCGCAGGGAGCCTTCCGGAGGTGGTTCGGGCCCAGTCTCACGACGGACCCCCGTCCGGAGGGCATCCGGAGACTTATATAATAAGTCGGCCGGATGTCCCCCGACGTCACTTCCGGGACCAGGGCGACCCCTGGTGGGCCCGCGGGGTGTCACCGAGGCAACACTCCGGAACCCCTCCGAACCCTCCGGAACTCCGGAGGCGCCTCCGGACCGGAGGCGCCCCTCCGGAAGGCTCACCACACTATCATTTGTTGCATTTATCATCCATCTTTTTTAATGAATTGACCCCAGTAATTTACACAATAAAAGCTCTATAGCACAAAGGGACTATTGCCCCGCATACCATGGATTTCAGGCCGTATACCACAGATTTGAATCCGTATATACCACAGTTATGTTATATCTGACATGTTTTATATAATCCCCATACGGTTTCAACGGTTTTTTTTGTATACGATGGTTGACAAAAAAAATAGCCACCAATCTTTTGCATGCTATAGGACTTTTATTTCCATATTTTCCTAGGACAAAAAGACTTTCCGTATTCTACTCAGTATCGATCTGTATTCTCTACAGGTTTTATATAGAGACTTTGTATTGGGTGGATAATAAACACACAATATTTACCATGGTTTTGATCTGCATGGTCGTATTCTCTGCATTGGAGGTGCACAATAACATCCGAGCGAATGCGAGGATATTGTGCGCGTTGTGTCAGCTGTACAATTAGTCAGACGAGTCCGACCCTATACACTAGTATTAGGATACGGAAAACGTATATGTTTGGGTCGCCACGACTACTGCACAATATCCTCATTCCAAATATAAGTTATCAAAGGAAAGAAAAAATAACCACCGATATTCTCACGCACTACTTTGCAAGCAGGGAACTTTTTTTTGGGGGGGGGGGGGGGGGGGGGCTTTCCATATGCTACTCATTGGCGATATATAGGCTCCATAGGTATTGTATAAGGTAGACTGTATCAGATTGATAGCTGGTTTTGTGTACAAGTGGCCGTAGTCTCCGCGAGTAGTTGATGCAGAGCAATATCCGAGCGACAGGATGAAACTTGCCTCAAATGGACCCAGAAGCAATTCATCTAGCTTGGATTAGAAATGCCTCATTTTTTATTCCAATACACTTTCCTGGGCCAGGATGATATATATCCAAGCTTAGAATATGGCATCTTATTTCGTTTTTGCCTTGGAGTTTATGCATTTTTGAAATGGTAGCATTTTTTTAAATTTTTAATTAAAAAAAAAAAAAAAAATTGAGATTAGCATTGGTAGAGAGTTTCCTCAAGTGGACCAAGAATGAATTCATTTTGTCAAGGGGAAGCCTTCTGTGCCCTGAAAATAGGTTTTGAAATACATTTCTGTCTTCTTTTTTTCCATTTCTGACATGAGAGTGCAATTATAGATTGCTTCGGTTTTGGATTAGAACTGCATCAATTTCCCAGGACAATGTACCAGGTACATGTCAACCTTAAAATGCGGTAGCAAACGTCTACTCTGGTGCACCCTGCACATCTCCACTCACCTCTAATCGATGTGATTTAAGCGGTAGATGCGCAGGGCTTCCAGCGTGGTACCCCGGTATAGGCTCGGTCATAGGCTCTACACTGGCATATGTAACAGAGTGGAGACAGAGACAATAATCGATGGTTTTGTGGACAAGCGGCCGTATAAAAACCACGGTAGGTTGACGCGTGGTAATACACAAGCGCTAGCGAGTGTATTGCGACGTCAACCGCGAGTGGTTTACAGAGCCGCCTGTCCACAAAATCATCGTTTGTTGCATTTATTATCCATCTTTTCGAATGAATTAAACCCAGTAATTGCCATATTAACGGGTATAACAATAGGAACTATTTCTTTGCTCTATAGCATAAGCGACTGTTTTCCCCGTATACCATGGTTTTGAGGCCGTATACCACAGGTTTGAATCCGTATACCACAGTTATGGTATCTGACAGTTTTTATACAATGGGTAGTGGTTTACTGAGTCTCCATACATATCCAATGGGGGCTATGTATATACGATGGATAATAAAGAGGTGGCGCCCAACCAAGCGTGGCTCTGGCTCTGGTGGAGAGTATACCACAGAGCATAAACGGCCAAGTTACTGGTAGGTCTCTTTATCCTACCCCTAATATAAAATCCCATAGGCTTAACATTGAGTTTCCATATGCCACGCTGACTGGCATACCGGTACAGAGTTTTATGTGCCACTAGATCTAGTGGCTTACAGAATTGTTGTCACATATTATCTCACCCCTGGTATTAGGGGCCTATATATTCATAGACTTAACATTGGGAATTCGTCTCTAACGCCCATTAGATATTTAGGGAGCGTTCAATATTTATGGCCCCGGGGGGGGGGGGGGGGGGGGGGGGGAAGCAACTTTTTTTTGGTATTCCAAGGGGGGCCCGGGGGGAGGGGAAATTTCTTTTGGGTATTGCCATGGGGGGGGAGGGGGACTTTTTTTTTTGACCGATCGGCATTCCAAAAACTGTGCGCCCCTGTGCGATAATTAATGAACGCTACCTTGAGAAAAATATCCAATCCCAGGGGATTATGTCACAAATGATGACCCATTAGTCAATGTAAATTATGTTAATGTTCAATGTTCAGAAACCCATTCAAGTTTTATGTCAGAGCTCGATCCCATCTCTTTTGAAACACTACGTAATTCACGCGGCTTCTTTATAATCTTTATATGTATACCCATTATATAAACTGCGCCGCTCGGGTTTATCGCTCCGCAAAACCTGAATTTTACGTAGGTTACTCAAGCGATGCAGTGTGCCCATTATGTCCTTGCTTCCCGCTACTGACACTAGGTGTCTAATGATGTCTTAATACTACAGGTGGCGCATGTATATTGAAATTTGCTGGTTCCCGTGACACATTTCACGGACTACTACATAATTTTAGAAACCAGCACATGTTTACCTGCACCGCACCTGTGAGCACCTGTGACAAGGCCTGGGACGATCACTTCAAAATACTTCCCTAGAACAATCCTACGCGACACTATCCTATGCAGACATATTGCTGACAATTGTGAGTACCGCTTTTGGGCCACTCAGTCCACAATTTTGACCATATCCGGTGTAATTAGCAGTAATCCCTTGTCAAGCAGCACGGTATCTTCCCGTTTATTTACGATACCAGTGTTCCTATGATATTATTCGTACACTGCACCGCTCCAGCTTGTTGTTGTCAAAACCCATATTGCGAAGGTTGCTCGAGCGATGCAGTGTGGAATTATTAGGGGTTCGTGGCTTGGATGTCGTGAGCACAACCACAGCAGAGGCTCCTTGATACCTTCTCAGGCTTCTGTGTATTCAAGAACCACATACGAAATTTTGTTTGTTTGTCCTTATTACTATATATTGCACTTGTCTATTATTAGTATTGATTAATTGATACTAATATACCATGGGAAAACTGGGAATTTTTTTTTACCAATACTGGCAATAGGAATACCCCCCCCCCCCCCCCCCAAAGAAAAAAGGTGCCCCTTGGTAAGGCTTGGAGTACCCCCCTAAAAGTGAAAGTGGAGAAGAAGGTAAATTTCTATTTAGCTTTCCTTCTTTACCTTAAAATAAACCCAGTTACAATGAGTTGATTGTCAAAGTACGGTACATGGTAGAGGTCTCACCTGCAATGGTACATACGAATGTACGACGATTCGCACTGAAAACCGATTCGCACTGCTACTCGGATGATTCGCACTAGCCGATTCGCACTAAAAATTCGAAATAAGTCTTACTACCTCTTGATAATGTTAAAATAGTACAACACTTTGCCAGACATTCACCAATAGATTAATTCACTCATAGTTACTTGGAATCACCTAAATTATTGTCAGTTCTTGCACATTCGCGATTAGAATGGTAGCGATGGTTTGCGCAAAATGTAAACAAAAAAACTTGGGTTTGACAGTCTGTACTTCTAACCTCATAAATTGGGAAATACTTCACGTAGAGACTCCCGATAAAAAGCATTAGATAGCTAAAGGCGTGTAGAACACAATGCAGAAGTTTATTTTTTGATTTACGAAAGGGAACATACCAGAATTTGCCGATATCCGTCACGCTGTTCGCTGCAAGCGCGAAAACGGCACACTGCACTGCTAGAGCAACCTATGGTTTTGCGGCACTACAAAACGGAACGGCGCAGTGTACGAAAACGGCCGATGTCAGACCGTTTATATTGTGATTCATGAAAGCATAGATATAGAGAGAGACCCCCTGTATATCTATGATGAAAGGGAAGATATAGCAGTTTGCCGTTTTCTGTTAAACACTCTGCTGCGATTGCAAGTAACAGAAACAGTTTCAAACACCAGAATTGCCTGTCTGCCCAGTCTGGCAAACACCACTCAGTCGCCATGAAGAATGTAAACCCTGTCTCTGTCATTTTTCTGTGAATACTGGACGTAAAAACTCCAGGAAATGACTGGGAATTAACTAAATACATGTTGGAAACAGTCAGCCAGTTTATATTTTGATTCACGAAAGGGAACATGGTAATTTGCAGCTTTTCGTTGGTGCAACACATCGTGGATTGTTATTGTTTTGATTTCCAGTGCGAATCGGTTTGTTTACAGTGCGAAACGTCGGGTGCGAATGGGCTGTCAGTGCGAATCATCTGATACCCGTACAGACTGGTATGCATGTAACTGAAATATGCTCTTTTGGAACACTTCCCAGATCTTGGCGTTGATCGTGTTATTTATGGTATGAACATGCTCTGTTCATCTGACGAAGAATTAGTAAACAAAACGAGAGTTAGCCTTGTCAATGTTTATGCCACGATGGGCAGGTTGTGTATTACTACACAAGGCGTTAGCCGAGTGTAGTGAGTAGCAGACCTGACCAGAGTGGCATAAACATTGACCAGGCTAACTCAAGTTCGGTTTCGTATTTATCCTACCCCACCTTACCGATATACAGAGAAAATTTATCCATGTTAGTACCGGTACGGTACATGATTATCCATGTTAGTACTGATACGGTAGCGTGTTGACACTCATCAGAGGATGGCCACATTTATCAATGCTGCCGGATTTACTTTCGTTATCTAGTCCCTGATTGGTTTGTTTTTTTATTCACCTCGGTGCATAAATAACACTTTATTCAAAGCTCCGTCAAATACATTGAGTCAATGTTAAACCTATGGCGTTTTTTATTAGGGGTAGGATAATAATCATCTTCCGAAGATATTTCTTGTATGAGAATTTCTTCTGGCTTGATGGTATCCACAGGCTTGGATTCTACACGGCTTTCAATGTGACTGTTGAGGAGTTCTTGTGATACATGTGCTATGATGGTTTCGGTTTTATCTTTTTTTGACAGTTGTAAGTAGCTTATGGTGTTCCAAGTAGACAGTACTGCTACAAACATATTGCCAAGCTTGCCTTCACCAAGTAGCCCTTCCCAGTCATGATCATAATATCCTTCAAATAGACAATAAGCGATGGTTCTGTGGATAGGCGGCCGTAAATCATTAGGTTGAGTCATAGTAAAGCACGTATTCCACCAACCAGACAAAAACAATCTTGCAAGTCTTAGAACACCTGTATGGCGGTTGCCGGCAGATCTGGTCTATTTGAATTATCTGTTGGGTCGGTGGATTCACTCACTAGACGTTACAGCAGGTGTCGGCTCTAAGTTACCTGGTGAAATTGATGTCTGTCGGAGGATATTGGGGGTTGTTGGTTCGTTGCCTCAAGGTTGCTGAGCATCTGCTAGAGGGTCTGGCCATCTGCCAGCTGAAATGTGCTTCCACCGGCTAGATTTTTTACATGGCGTCCCACTCGATGTCCATTTTCACATCCACCAGACAGAATTTCACCCACCAGAGAAAAACTGATTTACCTGTTTTTTGTCGGCTGGAACTGGGCATCTTGCTGATGAATTTGAAGAGTACAGCACCCGCCAGCAGGCTCTGCCAAGACCCATGTTGAGGGAACGCTGTCAACATAAATGGTTGACACACTCGATAGCCGAAGTTGCAAACAGATATTGAAAATTCAGACAATTCCGGTATTTTGGGCAGAATTCTAGCACCAGAGCGTGCCATACACATAACATCAAGCCTTATCTTTATTTACCTTCACTATTTTGGTTAACCGTAGTATTTTGCATATATTTGACGAGAGGAGCGGAGAACTCGACTACAACGTTAAAGGGGGCCAACATCCACCAGTCGGCGCCACTGTCTGCACACAGCTGCTCTTTGTGGAGCATTGGGTAGGGTGCCGGCTAGGGGATCTGCTGGTTTGTCAACCTATCGCCTGAAACATCTGGTCCATGGAAGCACACGCCAGATTTTGTGGCAAAATGTTCTCTCAGTGAATCGCTGCTCCACCAAAAACCCTGCCAGACGTTTGTGTGGTCGCCGTACAATCATCTGGCATGTTCTTTCACCGACCACACAAACGTCTGGTGGGGTTTTTGGTGGAGCAGCGATTCAATTAGAGAGCATTTCACCAGATTTTTCAACAATAAATTAAAACCAGTAATTGCCATATTAACAGATATATAAATAGGAACTATTTCTTTGCTCTATAGCAAAAGGGACTATTTTTCCTGTATACCATGGTTTTGAAGCCGTATACCACAGGTGTGAATCCGTATACCACAGGTATGGAATATGACAGGTTTTATACAATGGGTAGTGTTTTTTTAAATATTTTTTTATAAATGTCTTTATTGCCTTCGATCATTACAATCGTTCTTCCTTACAATAGTAGACAACGATGATTTGATGATGACATCAACAATACATGTAGTATGGTATTTACAATGAGACTTACAACCACATACATTTTCAATGGGGGCTTTGTATACCATG